>JAVLUX010000025.1:26732500-27332500 GCA_032164185.1 Moxostoma hubbsi | reverse complement strand
ATCTGTAAGAGCAGACTGCCACTTTGCTAACAGTTGAGCAATTATACGGGTTGAAAAAATACCCAAATGTGAAGCTGCTTGTTCACTGTTCATAAAATTAGGTCCAGCCACATTTAACAGATGATTCAAGTAGGTGATCTTGGATTTGCAAAATATATTGTTTAGTCCAGGAAATGTGTGATCAATCGCAGAAATATCCAAACGGGTTCCATTTATTAAGGGTTCATTTAACAACCTGTTAATAATCTTTGATGAATAAAAGGACTCCATACATTAAAAATATTGTGATAAAAAATTGGCATGTTAGAGATGTCCAGTTTTATGGAGTCTAAAAAGAAGTGAGATTTATCCATCTGTAGGCCTCCCAGGCTTCGTAGAATGGCACATGCAACTGCTCTCCAACTAAAGTCACATGACACTGAAATAAATTGCAGACAGAAAGCTGCTGTTCTTCTTTGTAAGTTTAACAGTCCCTGTCCACCTTCTTTAGACAAAAATAAAATACTCTTAGATATCCAGTGTAATTTATCCCCAAAATAGTCCATCAGTAAGTCTTGAACTTCCTTCATCAGTTTTAAAGGTGGATCTCTACATGCCAGCTTATGCTAGAGAGAGGATCCAATTAAATTATTAATAACTAAAGTGTGCCCTTTATAAGACATGTTTGGGGGCAGCCATTTCCATTTGGTTAATCGTCTTTTAACTTTTTCAACAAATCCCATCCCAATTTTCTGTACAATGGTCTCAGTTCCTAAAAAAACTCCCAAATATTTAAAAACCCCTTTACTCCAAAGTAAACCATCAGGAAGTCTTAGCTCCTCTCCTGTCCACTTTCCACACATTAAAGCTTCACTTTTGTCCGAGTTTATTTTAGCAGAAGATAAAACTTCAAAATCTTCAAGTAATTTCATCAAAGTCTTTATATCTTTTTGACTATTGAATATTACCATAGCCTCATCAGCATATGCTGATAAATGAATATTACAATTAAAACCAAGTATATGTAACCCATTCAGCTTTTCCCTTATCTGCTTCAATAATGATTCTATGGCTATTGAATAAAGCATTCCTGACAATGAACATCCTTGTCTGACACCTCTGCCAACCTTGAACTTTCAGCATGCTCTCAAAATCAGTGTACAGCATTCTAATCATATCTACAAAATCTTGGCAGAATCCAAAAGCAGTTAATGTTTTCCCCAGACAATTGTGTTCAACTTGATCAAATGCTTTCTCTTGGTCCATAGAAAACAAGGCACAATTTAAATTAAACAACTTGGAGACCTCTAGAATATCCCGCACTCAAAAAATATTATCAAAACTGGACCTACCAGGTATGCAATAACTCTGGTCTGGATGAATGACTTTCTGCATTATTTCCACCAGTCTATTTGCCAAAGTTTTAGAGAGCAGTTTGTAATCTGTACAAAGAAGCGACACAGGGAGCCAGTTCTTCATTTTGTCAGGTCTCCTTTTTTCGGGAGGAGTGTTAGAACTGCTCTACGGCAGCTCAATGGCAGCTGCCCTTCAGCCAAGCTTTCATCGAGCACCGTAAGGAAATCCTCCCCCAGCACTGTGAGACCATCGATGCCAGGAGCCTTCCCAGATTCTATGCCCTGAAAGGCCTTATACAACTCATCTAGGCTCAAGGCCTTACCGAGTTTTGTGTTGGTCTTCCCAGACTCCTGTGTCAAGTTTAAAAAAAAAACATTGTCAATGTCAGGCTTTTCTGTCCATTCTTTTTTTCCAGATTAAAGAAAAATTTAGTTGGAGCATCCATTTGGTCAATATTTTGAAAACGGGACCGAATAAGAGCTCATTGCACCTTAAACCCAAAAAGATTGCCAAGTTGAGTTTTTTTTTTATTGAAAGAGCTTCCAAAACATTATTCTCCCCAGTTAATTCGGCTAACTCTTGAAGTTTAACTATCGATGTCTCCAAGTTTTTCATAGATTCTGATAACTGTACAGTGATATTTCGAGTATACTGTTGACAAAACTGTTTAATTTGCGCTTTACCAAAATCCCACCACTGTCTCAAGGATGGGAAAGAGTTCTTTGTAGCTCTAAAAGTTTCCCAAAAATACTTAAAAGTGTCTTTAAAATTTTTATAATTTAACAAAGAACAGTTAAAATGCCAATAAGCACTATTTGGTTTAATACGGTTCAAAATAAAAGAACAGCACACCATACTATGATCAGAAAAACTAACTGGGACAATAAAACATTTGCTAAAAATACCACATTGATGTTTGAACCCATAAAATCTATCCAACCTAACTAAAGAAAGAACATTGTCATGGGTATGAGACCAAGTATATTGTTTTAGATTACCATTAACATGTCTCCATACATCACACAGCTCATGTTTTAATGACTTGGATAAGTCTCTTACGGGATGGTTCATGAGGATCCATGTGATTCCTATCCAAATTTTGTTCTGTACAATTAAAATCCCCTTCCAGAAACAAAAACTCTTCACTACTACAGTTCTGCAGGGTTAAATTGAGGGTATTTAAAAACAGCATGCTTTCAACTCCTGAGGTAGGGACATATACACAAATAAAAACAAAAATGTACTTTTCAAATAAACTTTTAAAAGTCTGCCCTTTATAATCTCTTCAAAATCATAAGAAACTGGTTTGAAGTTTTTATAAAATAAAACAGCAACACCTCCACTGACAGCAGTGCAGTGACTTAAAATAGAGATGCTGTCCCATTCTCTTGCCCAATCTACAGCATTCTTTAAGTCACTGTGATTTTCTTGAAGGAAAACAATATCATTTTTTTCTGTTTAACTATTTCATATATCATTGCTCTTTTTCTCACATCTCTTGCCCCATTTACATTCACTGAAGCAACACTAACTTCACCCATAAGGAATAAAAAACATGACAGTAAAAAAAAAACACTGATTACTATTCATTTATAAAAAAAAAATATAAAATTGCTTATATCAGTATTGAGTTTTCTCACTAGTTTCTTTAAACTGTACATTTCTTTATTAGTAAAAAAAAAACCTTCAGCCATCAGACATCTTGACTTTTCAATGAATTGTTTAATGTCAGGAAAATATTCGTTCACCCGTACCCCTCTTCTGTTTTTTGTTGCTTTGAGAAACAGTTTTATATCTTCTACTTCATAATTGCAACTCACGCATTCACTCTGTGAAAGAGAGAGACTTGAATCTGATTCACTGTCACTCTCTGTGTCACCCTGGTCCTCACATTCAACATCTGATTTCTTTAAAGGTCTCAACTCACAAGCATTATCACTTTTCTTTTGCTTTAACAGTACTTTAAACATTGTATGTTCCCTTTACAAAAAGCTTCACTATGATGCTGCGCTTTGCTAAGCGCTATGGGGAACAATCTTATTGTGAGCAGCTTTGAATATGTGTGTAACACGTCAATGAAAATTGACTGGAATTTATAGCCTCGGCTGGTGAGATTATTGAATGTACCTGTGACTAGGCTATAAATAGATGCGTCACCAGAGTGTCCTCAGATGATTTTTCTTCAGAGCATACTATGACTGTGTGTCTCACAAACCTGCTAAAAACCTCTTTCTTCCCCTTTGTTAGGAGTTAGAAATTGTTAGGCAGTGCGCAGAACTTTCCTTTCTTTATAAAAAAAGAAAGAAAAGAAGAGTCTTCTCTGTCTCTCTCTCTCTCTCTCTCTCTCTCTCTCTATATATATATATATATATATATATAAAAAAGAGAGAGAGAAAATGACGGAGAAACTATGTCTATGTCTTGTCTATGACCGACAAGGACAGGCATGAGTTCTGCTTTGTTTGTTTGGGGGAAGAGCACGCTGCTCTCGTGTTGGGGCAGGGCGGGTGCGCTCATTGTAACCTACTTTCGGTCGGAATGCTTCGCGCTCGCCTCGCTTACTTTCGCGAGCCAGCACCCACACTTCACTCGTGGGGCTCTCGCATGGATCTGGCTGAGGAGCGAGAGACGGGTTCGTCCCTTTCGCTCGCTCTCTCCCCAGACCCAGCCGGTCCTTCACGCGATCTCGAAGCGCACACCGGCATTTCTTCGTTCACGGGGAGGACCTTATATCTCTTGGTTCGGAGTGTGAGTTACCCACGTCAGAGCATTCCAAACACGATTTTAAATCTTCTGAGGAGTTGCTGGACTTGATCACTCGTGCAGTGGCCAGGCACTACAAATTAGAGGACAGATTTCTGTCTAGTGGCCGAGGGAAGGGAATGCCTCATCAGTCCCTTCCCTTCTTTGATGATCTCCACTACGAGGTTGCTCATTCATGGAGAAAACCTTATATCTCGCGCGTTCACGTGCCCTCGACGTCGTTATACTCGACTATCGTAGGCGCTGACGCAAAAGGTTATTCAATGTTGCCGCCGGTTGAAGAGACGCTTGCGGGCTATCTCTCGCCGGGTTCGGCGTCATCACTAAAAAGCCCCGCCCTCCCCTCTAAGCCATGAAGAACTACCTCCATGCTAGTGGGAAGGGCTTATCAAGCAGCAGGTCAGGCTGGTGCAGCGCTGCACACCATGGCTGTGTTACAGGCTTACCAGGCTGATCTGCTAAAAGACCTGAGTGCGGGTGAAACGCTCAATGAGGAAGCATTTTTAGAGCTTCGTCGAGCCACAGATCTGTCTCTCCGTGCGACCAAGCAGTCAGCCCGTGCCATTGGCTATGTCTGCTTTAATCAGCACGGAGAGACATTTATGGCTTAACCTTTCGGGCATCAGAGACAAGGACCGCGTGTTCCTGCTCGATGCCCCGGTCTCGCCTTCTGGTCTCTTTGGAGACGCCATGAACTCGGTTATCTCCAGATTTCAGGAGGCAAAAAGCCACGAGGAAGCCTTTGGGCAGTTTTTTCCTCGCCGCACTCAGGGGGCGGGGCCGTCGGCCACCCGGTCTCACCCCGAGGCTGTTAGAAGGGAAGCTCAAAAACAGAGCGTGGCGAGTCGTGCTCCCCCTCGCAGAGACAGGGGACAGGCTCGTCGTCCTCAGCAGCCCCCTAAGCAAGACCTCAGGGCTATAATTTCCAAAAGGAAAAAACCCTGATGGTCTTGTACCCAACCTTTTGGGGGTAGTTCCCTTCGGGAAGGGGCGCGTGTTTTATTCACTTCGGCCCTCCCAATACCCTCAAGAAAACCCTTCACTCCCGCCACCCTTGGTGTTTCGGGTAACAGAGTTTTCCGACAGAAAGTTGGGTGTACCGTTGCTTCCTGCCTTAGTCCAGGACACGGAACACTCAACACCCCCTCAACAGGAAGTGCTGAAATTAGTTCCCATTTCAGAGAAACTGGCAGCGTGGAAACTTCTGCCAGATATCTTTCTTTGCTGTGGGTCTTAAAAGAGCATCAGGATTTAATTCACTTGCTGCCTTTCCGTGTTTCAACGACGTGGTCTCGCTACCGTAAACCGGATTTCTTTTTATGTCTGCTATGAATAGCAAAAAAAAAAAAAAACTCAAATCTCCTGGTTAAAGGGGCCATGGTATGTGTTCCCCTTCCAGAGAGAGAGTTGGGTTATTACACAAAATACTTCCTGTTTCCCATGGAGGGTGAGGGGTGGCGTCTGGCTTAGATCTTAAACCTTGAACTGCCCATGGGTGTTCAAGTCCTAGATGATGCCTATCAAGACGGTCGTGTCTCAAGTCCTACAACTCGTTTGGCTGGTCACCATTGATCTTGTGACACACTTCTATAATTCATTTAGAAGTTCTGCCACAACATGGAAAGTTCCTGAGGTTCGCTTCCGGGGGCGAAGTCTTCCAGTGTCAGGTTCTTTCATTCGGCCTAGCCCTTTTTACCCGCACATTCACAATGCATGATGTAGCGCTGGCTCCTTGTGACTCCGGGGCATCTGCATTCTGAATTGTCTAGACGACTGGCTGATCCTAGCGCAGTTCCAGGAACTGGCAGTTCAGCACAGGGACATCGTCTTAGCTCATCGGTTTCGCTGGGGTTGAGGCTCAACACCAAGAAAAGCGTCCTCTCTCCCACCCAGAACACTGTCTATCGGGGCATCATATGGAGTTCAATCACAATGCGGGCACAACTGTCTCCCGCTAGGATTGACTCCATTCAGATCACCCTGAGCAAAGTCAGGCTAGGCCAAGGTTGCACTGTTATCAGTATCAACGATTTCCAGGTCTCAGGGCGACCACGTCCCCGGTGATCCCTCTGGACTTTCTGCTCATGAGACCGTTGTTGTTGTGGCTCAAAGCCAGGGGTTTTTCTTCCAAGGGCCAAAACCCCTAGGCTAATAAGGGTTACGCGCCTCAGGCTTCGTTCCCTTTCTACGTGGTTCAGACCCCGGTTTTCTGCCTTGGGTCCCACACTAGGTGCGTCTTGTTGTCGCAGGTTGCTAATGACAGACACCTCCCTGACAGGCGGGGTAGCGGCCTTAAGTGGTCGTCCAGCTTAAGGGGATAGGAGGGTCGTCAGCTCGGTTGTCACAGTCACTGTCTCGGGTTGATGGCTGTATTTCTGGCCCTGAAATACCTCCTCCTGAGGCTGCCATGTCTTGGTGCGGGTGGACAATGCAGCAGTAGCCTCTTACATAAATCATCAGGGAGATCCACGTTCTTGTCAGCTGTACTTCTGACGCGTTGGGTTCTCCTTTGGGCCCAGGGCAAGCTCCTGTTTCTCAGGGCTATCTATATCCCTGGGCGCCTAAACGTGGGAGCAGATTTTCTGTCCAGACACAACCTGCCGACAAGCGAGTGGAAACTCCACCCCGAGGTAGTGGAATAAATTTGGGAGAAATTTTACAGTGCAGAACTGCGCAATGTCCCCTCTACTTCTTTCTGAGTCACCCAGCCCCCCTGGGTCTGGACACAATGGCACATACATGGCCCAGGATGCGCCTGTATGCATTTCCCCCGGTTTCTCTGCTCCCGGGGGTCTTAGCCAGAGTTCGCCAACAAGGGTCTTGCCTCTTGCTGATAGCGCCTCATTGACCGAACAGGACTTGGTTCTCAGAACTGATGCTCCTCCTCGACGGCTCGCCTTGGGCGATTCCTTCATCCCCGTCCCGAACTGTGGAATCTTCATGTTTGGCCCCTGAAGGGTACCAACTGAGGAACACAGGGTTATCGAGACCATTATTAGTGCAAGTACCCTTCCACTAGAAAAATTTACGCCAATAAGTGGGGTGTCTTTGAAAAGTGGTGCAGTTCACATGATGCAGATCCAGTTAACTGCCAAATTGTTTCAGTTCTGGGTTTTCTGCAAGGAAAACTGTCAGCAGGCATATGCCCCGCCACTCTCAGGGTCTATGTGGCCGCCATTTCGGCTTGCCACGCCTTGATCGATGGGGTGCCTGTAGGGAGACATCCTCTGCTCGCTCGCTTCATTCGTGGAGCCATGCGGTTTAGGCCCCCTGTCAGGACTAGAACTCCTTCCTGGGACTTGGCAATAGTCCTGGAAGGTCTAGTTGAGACCCCCTTTGAACCTCTAGAGTCAGCATCTGACAGACTTCTGACTCTAAAGATGGTCTTTCTTATGGCGATTACCTCTCTCAAGAGGGTTGGGAATCTACAGGCTCTGTCTGTTTTGCCGGCCTGTTTAGAATTTGCCCCAGATACAGCTAAAAGCTATTCTATATTCGCATCGTCTATCTCCCCAAGGTGCCTTTTCGACAGTATATCCTGTCACTCTGGAAGCCTTCTGCTCCCCGCCGTTTTTAACGCCGGAGCAAGAAAGACTTCACCGACTCTGTCCTGTCTGTGCCCTTCAGACTTATGTCCACCGCACTAGCCAGTGGCGTAAGTCAGGGCAGTTGTTTGTCTGTTTTGGGGGCCGCAACAAAGGGGCGGCCGCTACCAAACCGACTATGTCACATTGGGTGAGGGATGCTATTGCCCTGTCCTACGAGGCGCGCAGTCAAGCTTCGCCAGTAGGTATCAGGGCTCACTCCACCAGAGGTGTCGCTTCCTCTAAAGCCTTGGCTAGAGGTGTCCCTCTGCAGCAAGTTTGTGATGTGGCAGGTTGGTCCTTTCCGCACACATTCATCAAGTTCTATAGTTTAGATGTTCACGCTACTCCAGGCTCTTACGTCCTCGAGTCGACATCTGAACCCCATGCCTCTACAAGTTTGTGATGCAGCAGGCTGGCCCTCTCCGCACACATTCCTGTGTTTTCATGGTCTAGGTGTTCAAGCTACCCCGGGCCCTTAGGTCCAGGGGTAGGAGTTTTAGTTGGGTTTGTGTTGCGGCAGGCTAGTTCCTTTCCGCGCACAGTCTCAGACTTTATTGGCTAAACTCTTTTTATGCCTGAACAAGTTTGTGATGCGGCAGGCTGGTCCTTCCCACACACATTCTTCAGGCCCTATGTCTGGGCTCTCATGCCCCTGAGATCATTTCTGATCAAGTTTAAGATGGTCTGTGTACGGCAGGCTGGTCTTTTCCGTACATATTCCTAAAATCTTACGATTCATGCCTGATCAAGTTTGTGATGTGGCAGGCTGGTCCTTCCCGCACACATTCTTCAGGCCCCATATCTGGATTCCCTTGTGTTCATTTATGATCTCAAGTCTAAGAAGGTTTGTGTATGACAGGCGGGTCCTTTTCGTACACATTCCTAAATCTTACGATTTAGATCCTTATGCCTGAACAAGTTTGTGATGCGGCAGGCTGGTCCTTTCCGGACACGTTAATCAAATTTTTTTGGTTTAGATGTTTTAGCTACCCCGGGCTGTTTGCCCTTGGGTCGATGTCTCAAGCCCATGTCTGAACATGTTTGTGATGCGGCAGGCTGGTCCTTTCCGCACACATTCATCAAATTTTATGGTTTAGATGTTTTAGCTACTCTGGGCTCTTACGCCCTTGAGTCAACATCTCAAGCTCATGTCTTAGACCTCTCGTGTTTTTTGTGAGCACACTTCACAACCGTAGGGGTCCGGACAGCCCCAGTGCGGCGGCGTGGGTATTCCGTTCCCCATAGCGCTTAGCAAAGCGCAGCATCATAGTGAAGCTTTTTGTAAAGGGAACGTCTCGGGTTACATGTGTAACCCTTGTTCCCTGAAAAAAGCAGACGAGATGCTGCGCTTCTTTGCCGCACTGGGAAGTCCCAGGACTGCTCTTCAGAAAAATATCTGACGACACTCTGGTGACGCATCTATTTATAGCCTAGTCACAGGTGCATTCAATGATCTCACCAGCCGAGGCTATAAATTCCAGTCAATTTTCATTGACGTGTTACACACATATTCAAAGCTGCTCACAATAAGATTGTTCCCCATAGCGCTTAGCAAAGCGCAGCATCTCGTTCCGCTTTTTTCAGGGAACAAGGGTTACACATGTAACCCGAGACGTTCTGCTTTTATGTCAATGCTAAAATTCTCACATGTGTGCGCTACCAAAGACTGTTTTTTTCCATCACTTTGGGGGATCTCGGACACCTCATCATCTGCCTTTTTGTTAAACGACCACTTCTTATCAGTTATCTCTGAAAGAATCTGATTTACCCCTTGCAGCACTGATGTAATTGACTGTGCACTGTGGCAATCTGATTGGGATCAGTTTGTTCTGCCTAGATTGTGTCCGACTCTGTACTGTTTAACATTGTTTGATTAGTTGCGGATACAACAGTTGCATCATTTATAATATGTTCCGTTGCTGGTTTTTCTCTTTTATCAGGGCAATCACGCACTAGATGTCCCATTTTATTGCAACCGAAACATTTAATTTTCCCTGTTGTCGCAAAAACAACATAGACAAAGTCATCAATATGAAATTTTAATGTAAGATCTAATTCAGCGTCATCTTTTACAATCATGTAGGCAAATCTCCTAAATGAAACTACGTGCTTTAACAAAGGAAATCCGCTACCAATTGGTATTGTTTTAATTGGAGACACTAACTTGCCATAATGGGAAAGACATTGTGTTAGCAACTGGTCACTGATAAACAGTGGAACATTAGACAATGTCACTTTTTTGGATGGCATTGATAAAGGAAGTACAGGTGTAAACAACCCATCAATGATGATCCCTCGCTCAACTAGCTCATTTGCTTTGTTTATATTATTTAGTAAAATTACATTAGAATTATTAATCTTTGAAGCTGACAAAAAGCACTCATGACCTACAGCTTCTCCTATGGCCAAACAACAATCCTCTACACTCACCACAGACAACACTTTCACTGCATGACGGTGCGTGAGGGTACTCAAAAATTTAGAATCCGTGGCCACCATGTCTCCCCAAATATAGGTAGCACATGGACTGGATCAACATATAAAAAGAAAAATAAACTATTCCTATTAACTAAAACAATACATACTAAAAAAAGAAAAGAAAAAAAGAAGAAAAGATAGAAAAAAGTTGAGGGTGGAAAACTATTTCTAGGCACAGCAGCCACGAAATTAGACTCACACTCAAACAAATGCTCAAAACTCACCACTCGTTCTCCACACTCACTCAGCAAATGCTCACGCATGAGAGAGAGAGAGAGAGAGATATTGAAATTGAAGAGTCAGTGCAAGATTTTCCACTGAATACTCACGGACAACAGACATCCACATTCCACATTCATTTTTTTATGTTTTTCACACATAAATACAATTTATGTGCCTCTCATGTTAGAGCTTTGTGTCCTTCAGTAATTACAGGAAAACCCAGTAATTAACTTGTGCTCTGATGATTAAGCATACAAACAACATGGAAATGAGGAAAGGAAGCAAGGAAGGTAAAACAGGAAATCACACTCATTATAATTACATTGTTTATGGTGAAGGTGTAATGCCTTATTTGCACTACAATTTAAATTATAAAGAATCTAATGTCTTTAATTAGTGCCAATGTCCATGCATACCTGGCGTGACTACACGATTTGTAGAGACATTTGAACTAATTTACTGAACAGATTTATTTTATTTATTTTTTACATTGAAACCAGAGCAAATCAATGTCAACCAGAAAGACTTTAAAAGTTAGACATGGTTGAAATGACTATCACCTCAGGGAGAGTGCTAATACTTTTTACTTCTAAAGAGGAAATATCAAATGGGAACCGCCACCAAAATATACATAACACAAAGGGATATGTATTTCATGTCTTTTGAAATTCAGTGGCCATCATAAAATCATAAGTGCATAATTATATAATAAGAATTGTTTTTTATTAATTCCAGCTCACCGGCAGCCATGAAAAAGACTGACACCAGCATGAATATAATCATACTGTAGACTTGCTTAATGGGGATGGTACATGATGAATAAAGTCCAGGAAGTACACTTAAGCATTTTCTACTCTCACTCAGGCCATGTGTGTGTGTTTGTTTGTGGGCATGTGCTTGATAGAGCCTCGGATGTCAGGTACAAGGGAAGTGTGTAATTTCGGTGTCACAAGCGTCATCCAATGAAATTGAAAAAATTATGAATGTTTCCAAAAAGCTTTCCCAGACTCCCTTCTGGGAAAACAGATGCACTAAACACATTTATTAAATACATTTTGAAATCAACCTACGATTGGCTTATAGTTGTTTCTGCATATTAATCTGAGATGTGAGATTCAAAAAATAACATACTTCACATCTGAAACAGTTTGGACCAGTTACACAGCGAAGACTGGTCTGCTTGATGTTTTGAACCCATACAACACCATGGCATCTCACAATAGAACACTTTGGGAGAATAAAACTAATCTTTTTTATTGCCATTAAAATTGACACAAATAAGAATTATGGCAGGGTATGCAAAGAATACCACGGCTAACTAAATACCACAACATTTTTACTCTAATACTTTAAATTATTATTATTATATATCATTGCTTTATCTCACACTGTACTTTCCAACCCAATATCATGACGGTTGTAAAAATAGTATGAGATGGCAAAAATGTATGAAATCGTACAAGTTGGCTTGTACAAAGATAACTTGGTTGCTGATGTAACATTGGTTCCCTGAATGGAGGGAACGAGACACAGTAGCTGACACTGTGTGAGCTCAACCGAGGGGTGGTGACCTCGAAACCCCATACCATCACGCCAATTTGATTGACTGGTGATGCTTAGCCCTCCGCCCTATGCATGAAACATTGCTGACATATAAGCTGGAGCCCAGTGCCACACCATCAGGATTTTCTAACTGGAGAAACACCGAGAAATCTGCAGTGTGGCACAACTACACTGCATTTCGTTCACTCCATTTTAGAGAACCAAGGTTACATCAGTACTCGTGAAGTTCTTTTCAAGTCTGTAACTTTGATGCTGCCTCAGTAGCTGATGCTTTGGGAGTGGTATATGAGTATGCCATGCTAGTGATAGGACAATGCCCACTAGCCAACAGATGCATTGTTTAAACCACCCATTCGTATTGAAAAACAGGAAGGAAAGTGGATGATCTATAAACCATGCAGCTCAACACTGGCCATACAGGCTAATGGTGCAATGTCTCAACACATCTCACTTAGAGAGAAGGATTTTTGGGGAGCAGGGCAATTGCTAGGCCAATGGCGTTGATACAGTAACATTAGATAATAGGGTAGTGTACATTGCTCACATGCTTACATCCAACTAGTGGGATAGAGAGGAAATAGTTTTAAATTAATCATTTGAAATAATCAGTCCTCTTCTTCTTGAAAATCAAGGAAAAGAGGGAAAATACATGCACGTTCAGTGTTTCCCCTAGGATTTTTTTCAGCAGTGGTGCTATTTTGCAAATGTCCACAAGCCTGCAATGCCAGACCCGTATTAACGAGTGTCGGTGGACTTAAAACAGGGGTGTCAAACTAATTTTCAGCCTGGGCCTGTTGAAAATGTGGCACTAGCACCTGCTTTGTAGCACTCATGCAAATACTAATAATATTACATATTATGTGCATTATAATGCACATTTGACCAAATAGCATTGATTTTAAGGTTGGGATGCAGATGAAAGTTATGATATTAACAACAGCAACATATGTAGAAAATCGAACATCTGATATATATAGGGCTAAATTGAAATATTCTGACAGTGTGAATAAATTCTACTTTACATTCCTTACATCAGGCTCCAACTGATTAAACATCAGACATATCTTGGCATTTCTGAAGGCTAATTAAACAACTTACATTTCCCTATAATCAGAGAGCAATACAATAGAAAAGATTTTATAAAAATGGAAAACTGATGGCTTGGTCCATAAATATTATACAAATTTACCTGTAGTTATTATACAGTGTCCATATTTTTAACAATGGTATTTGTAATAAGTCCATGGTTATCATAGGTAAAACCTTACATATGTGGCAGTTATAACTGGAGGGGTACTGGAACGTTTCGTAAATTCTCCCTTAACCCTCACACACACACATTAGCACATATAAACAGTCCACAGATTAAGGTGGACTGCTACCCAGTCAATGACTACGCCACCCCGGGAGCCTATTTCCAGGGAAATGCCCTTAACATTTAAGCAAGGCTCACAGGTTAGTTTATGGCTGAGTCAGGCATCAGACATAGGTTAAGTAAAACAAATAGAAAACGTTATTTGAAACCCAAAATAATATCAAGCTTTATTTTTCTGGGGTCTGAGGGTGTTTTGGGCCATGGAGAAGTTTTGACATGCCTTGACATTTGTGCTTTTTTCAGTTGCTCAAAAATGTCTCGGGTTACTTAAGTGTAACCCTTGTTCCCTGAAAAAAGTGGGTAAAGAGCTTTGGGAACATCTTAAAGTTGTGACCAGCTGTGAATATGTGTTCAACACGACAATGAACATTGACCAGAATTGATAACCTCTGTGATCATTGGATGCACCTGGGGCAGGGTTATAAATAGATGCATCACTGGAGCATCATCAGGTATTTTGTCTGAAGAGCAGTCCCAGGGCATACCAGTGTGGCAGTGAAGCGCAGCATCTCGTTCCACATTTTTCAGGAAACAAGGGTTACACTTAAGTAACCCAAGATGTTCCCTTTACAAAAAGTTTCACTTATGATGCAGCACTGAGAAAAGCACTTTGGGAACGAGAATACCCACGCTGCCACACTGTGGCTGTCCAGACCCCCTACGGTTGTGTAGTGTGCTCACAAGAGCATGAGAGGGCTCAGACATGAGCTTGAGATGTCGACTCAAGGACATAAGAGCCCGGAGTGGCATGAACATCCAAACTGTAGAATCTAATGAATGTGTGTGGAGAGGACCAGCCTGCCGCATCACAAACATGCTGCAGAGGGACCACTCTGGCCAAGGCTTCAGAGGAGGCGACCCCTCTGGTAGAGTGAGCCCTGATGCCTACAGGCGAAGCTTGACTGCGAGTCTCGTAGGCCAGGGCAATAGCGTCCCTCACCCAATGCGACATAGTCTGCTTGGTGGTGGCCGCCAACCTGTTGCGGCCCCATGGCAAACGAATAGTTGCCCTGACTTATGCCACTGGCTAGTGCGGTGGACATAAGTCTGAAGGGCACGGACTGGACAAAGTCTGTGAAGTCTTTCCTGCTCCGGCGTTCTAGAGGTTCAAAGGGCATCTCAACCAGACCCTCAAGGACTATTGCTAAGTCCCATGAAGGGGTCCTGGTCCTAGCAGGAGGCCTAGCTCACCTAGCTCCACGAATGAAGCGAGCGAGTAGAAGATGTCTCCCCAACGGCACCCCATCCATCAAGGTGTGGTGGCCGAAATGTCGGCCACATAGACACTGAGAGTGGCGGGGAATGTGCCTGCTGACAGTTCTCACAGAAAATTCAGAACTGAAGCAATCTGGCAGTTAACTGGATCTGCATTATGTGTACTGCACCATCTTTCAAAGACACCCCATTTATTGGCATAACTTCTAATAGAAGGAAACGCATACAGGTGCATTCTGGGCCATGTATGCGCCACCGTGTCCAGCCCCAAGGGGGGGTCTGGGTGACTCAGGGAGAAGTAGAGGAGACATTGCGCTGTTCATAGAGGCAAAGTTTTCCTCTTCTGCCCTGTAAAATCTCACACAGATTTGTTCCAAGTGGAGGGAGCCCTAGCACTTTAAATGGTCTCGATAACCTCGGGTGAAAGCCCTGTGTCCCTCAGTTGGTACCCCTCAGGGGCCAAATATGAAGGTTCCACAGATCGGGCCGGGGATGAAATATTGTCCCCTATGCCTGAGACAGAGAGAAGTAGAGGGGACATTGTGCTGTCTGAGAAGAGGCGAAGAGGTCCACTTCTGCCCTGTAAAATCTCACCCAGATTGAGCAAGCACTGTAGAGTTCTCTTCTATAGGAAGCCTATCAGCTGATGACGGCTCCAGCAGCATGATGGTAGGGAGCAGGTCATCATGTGTGAGTCGAATGGGTGAAGATGCTGCAAATGGGCAATCAGAGGTGCCAAAGCTTGTGCTGGAGAAAAAAAATTATTCTCATAACCTCCAAACTCTATATCCCATCCTCGCACTCCTTCTCCACGTGGCCTCAGGAGGCGCAGAAGGAGTGAAGTGGGAGGAAGGGGGACCGGCTTCAACTTTATCAATAAAAGCGAACTGGCATTCACAGTGAACACAGTCAGACCCCACGAGAGCTGCTGCAGTGTGCGTTCAGCCCAAGCATTAAAGAAAATTCATGTGCCGGTCAGAAATAGGAATATATCACTCACAAGGTGGGAACCATTTGCAAAATATTATCGTGTTTAAAAAAAATGTGTTTCAGCAAATTATGCTCTTTTATTTTGTTTAACACAGTCAACAGAAACACAATTTAAACAAACGTGCAACAAGGAAGTGTTTTAAGGATATGCTTTAGGATAGTGTCACAAAACAGCATTGCTGTGACAACTTGATAGGGAACATACACGACTTTCACTCCTATATAGAAAACTAAGCCAAAGAACAATGTCATTATGATTTTTTTCTAAGTTTAACCTCTAACCCAAACATAAATGTAAACATAAAGTCTAACCTCTTCCTTAAACCACACCATTATTTTAATAGAAAGTCACTTTTGTGTACCACAGAAGATAGAACCACATTGGTTTGGAACAAGACGAGGAAAGTGTGTTACAGGTTATTGACATACATCATCCATTTGCATTGCATAAATATTTGTATGAGCCAAGTCGTACAATATTTTTAAATTTCATCATTTTGTACAAATAAATAATACTATTATTCGTTGTCATCAGACTTTATTTGCACTTTTCACGTCAATGAAATGGGACTCAATAATCAGCACTAATTAACTAATTAATCTATTAATAAAAGGATTTGCACCACAACAGATTAGTGATGTAATAGTGAAGATTTGGGGCAAATTGTTGACACGATAGGTTGCAAGATAGGTTTACTGATTTTTGCACCATTCTATCAGTTCTTAAGGGAACTTGGAGCATCACGCTGCAACATTGTGTCCAAATTGCTGAGGTAAAACCAAGCATGATACTAGCCACTCCTTCTCTTGCTCTATCTTGATTTCTCTCTGACAAATCCCACCCGAGTGGACTCACAGCCTATAGTAGCAGTCCTTTCTGCAATCTATGAGCCTGTTTTACCCTAATCGGTCTTGGCCATGTAAATGTAGCTGTGCACTTGCTGATACCTAATGTGACCTTGACTGATTATCGACCACACCCAGGAACTACACAGAGGTGGAAAGGCATCTTTAAAAATACGTTCAACGTCAATGTGTTTGCTCTAATAGAGAAAATATTACTCTTTAGAGGAGAAATACACTCTTTTAGCGCTGTCGAAGTAACAAGGGGCGTTGCTCTGCACTAAGCGTGCAGATGGAGAGAAAGCCGCTGGAATGTGCCATATATCCAACAGCAAATGCTTCTTTAGATGTGAATTGGAACAGCAGTGGATTCAGCTTGCTGATACGAGCTGAATGAGGGGGCAGCTGTGGCTCAGTTGGTAGAGCGGTTTGGCCGCTATTCGCAGAGTTGGTGGTTCGAATCCTGGCCCGTCCTTGGGCAAGAGACTGAACCCCAAGTTGCTCCTGATGGCAGGCTAGCGCCTTGCATGTGGTGTATATGTATATTGTATATGGTGTATGAATGTGTGTGTAAGAATGGGTGAATGAGTCAACAGTGTAAAGAGCTTTGAATACTGAGAAGGTTAAAAAGGTGCTATAAAAGTGCAGACCATTTACCATACACAACCACTTGGCTCAGAAGAAAAAATCTGAATGAACTCTGCATTCCAGCTCCCTTTTATACCCATATGTCTGGGGGAGTGGCATGCAAATTGTATTCGCCAATTCTCATTGGCCTTTTTTTCAAAGATTTGAAGGTGTTTTTGGGCTCCCAAGAGTGACCCCTAGAGTCACTACATCGACACAACATCTCGTTCCCTCCATCAGGGAATGGAGATTACGACAGTAACAGAGACGTTTCATGACACAAGATTCTGTGGAATTTACATTCTTTATGTTTTCAAATAAATATAGCAATGTAAATGTTTCTAATATTCTAATTCCATTTAACTCAATGACCGTCTGACCTAGAGACATGAAGTCAACTGTAAAACACTCCGAATATTATTCTTCATATATCACTATACTTGTTTTTGGGAGTAATTGTTCAGTACTTTTCATACAAATATTATAATTCTATAGTCACTGAGTTTAATAGATTTATAGGGATGATTGTATCTGTATAAAAAGTACTGAATGTATACTCCCAAAAATAAGTAGTGTGCCATATAAAGAATAATATTTTAATTATAATAATAGTGTTTTACAGTTGGTTTTATGTCTCTAGGTCAAACGGTCATTGAGTTTAATAGATTTAAAGGGACAATTGAATCTGTATAAAAAGTACTGAACATTTACTCTAAAAACAAGTCTTGTGCTATATAAAGAATACTATTTTAATTATAATAATAGTGTTTTACAGTTGGTTTCATGTCCCTAGGTCAAACGGTCATTGATTTTATTGGAATTAGAATATTACAAACATTTACACTACTATATTTATTTGAAAATATAGAATGTAAATTCCACAAACAGAGCCTTGTGTCATGAAAGGGATATTTTTAAGAACATTTCATATTTGTTGTGATGTCATAATATAAAATGTTTAAATTGTTTAGTTGATTTATAGGGCTAATAGAATTTATATGAAAAATATATATATATTTTAAAATTCAGTTTGTAAAGCTATTCATGCATTTCCAAGTTGTTTGGCTTGAAAATGTTATAGGCACAGAGATTTTAATTGGCATTGTTGCAAATGTCAAACGAATTTCAAATATAAAACTAACTTTATCGCACTGTTTGTCAATTGGTTTGCAAGACTTCTCTGGTGACAGTCAAACCCATGCTAAGCTAATGGGAGAGTTGCAGTTTTGTTTCCTTACACGTCATTTTCCCAGAGCATCCGACAATGGTCTTTATGGTCAGAGATCGGAGATATCAAGTAAGAATATCCCGGATCTGACTTGAATGTAGCGCAACATTATATATACGGCTGAACTACAACAACAGCCGAATATCCAGAAATGTCCCTATAATCGTCAGAAATGTAAGAAACAATGTTCTAATTTCCATTGGGTTTATCGACTTTATGTGGATTCTCTCTCTCTGCATGCTGAATTGTGTTTCTCTCTCACTCAGACAGACACACATTTAGGGTATGTGTAGAGCCTGAAAGAGTCCAGTGTCTAACAAGTAACTTTATCATGCAAATGTATATTGTGTACTTATCTATTCAGGGATCGCTGTCGAACGCGTTTATCCATACTCAGCTTTCAACAAGCTATAGTAAAATCTATATAATTTTACTATATATAATAATATTTAATTCGTTTTTTAATCAAAGTAGAAGCTAAAGAATAACATTGTATCACGAATTTGAGCAAAGGGCTTGTAATGTCAAATTAAACTTTTAATCTGTAACTCTTTTTGTAGGCATGCATATATCATAAAATATAGACTATTGAAAAGCATGAATAAATCTTGAGGTGACACAACTAACACCTGAACATGTTATTTATCAAATAGCATGTTTAAAATCTTAATAAATAAATAAATATTTTAAAACCATTTTATCAAACTGGAAAAAGGCACCCCTTTATAGAATGTCCCACATTGGCACAGAATTCATGGTTCTAAAATATACTGTATATATAGTTTAAGGTGAATTGATTCGGGGGGATCTTTGAGGACATCAGGTGATTGTGTGCACATCAGACTGCCTTGTGCAAATAACCAAATCAATAATTGATTAACTCCATATCTGCTCTTTATTTGTCAGTCACAGCAGGGACCTGTGCTGTATGTCAGGATGAATGCAGACTGTGGGATTACATACTTTTTAGATCAGGGCTCATCAACTAGCAGCCTGCAAGCACAATCCAGCTCATCAATCATTTGTCTTTGCCCCTCCAACAGCCTTATCAAAGCACTTTCTGTTAAATACTACAATGAGTAGTCCGCAGTCCATATTCCAACCTGAGTGTGCATTTAATTTTTTTCTGGCCATAGTTCACTTACAGTACAGTATCCTACTAACACGAACCAGTACAGTTGCAAATTTGATTCTGCCTTTCCAATCAAATTTATATATGCAAATAACTTAGCAATGCACACATCTTTTGGCATTCTGTAGAAAAGAGATAGGCCACAGTAGGTAATACATTGTATGCTAACCCATGTGTGCCACATATATCAAGGTAGACTAGAAAATGGACATGCCTGATGAATTTGTTGACCCCTGGTTGGGTGTTCGTATGGAGATAAACAGAATGTGTACCCACGATACTTTTCTACAGCACTGACAGAAGTCACTGCTCTGCCTCAGTCAGGGTTTAATTGATCTGTTACATAATGTGGAACCTCTGTGTGCTGCCAGCCCTTGCTCATGGAGATGATGAAGGGAATGGAGAAGAAATGAGGTGGCTCGTTAAGGCTTTATTGTGTTTCTTAGGAAAGTAGAAAGCCTATTGCTGGAGTCTAACTGTGTTGGTTACAAAGCTCCACTACTGCAATAGGCATTTGATAAACATTCAATTAAACTATTACAATGGGTTGTTTTCATCCTGCTGTCAGCTCAGTTTAGTCATGTGTTTTTTTTTGTTTTTTTTTTGCATGCCCACATCATGGATACTTAAAGAATATAAAGTATTGTTCAAAAGAATTAGTACTAGGGCTGCATGTTTTCAAGTTTTTCATTAACCGTTAACTGAGGCCCTTAACGGTTAATACTCGGTTAACCATAGTGTGCGCCAGGGATGGAAATGAACTTTTTTGTCCACCGGCCACTGTGGATTTCAAAATCTACCAGCCACTCAATGTTTTTACCAGCCACTTTCTTGTTTTTAACCGACAATGTGTAACTGCATGTGAAAATTAATACTACAAGATCTACAATACTTAAGCCGTTTATTTAATCTCAAGTCTCAATGAAATACTGGCATTTTCTCTTTCTCTCTTATAGCCTACAAACACAATCCATGAACTGATATTCATTTCAGTTCGCATACGAGGAAAACACAATGTTACGGACGTGAGCGCTCTGAAAGCGGCACTGAAAGATGCTTTAAAACTTCCACAGAGACATCAAACAGAAAGCACAAAACCTTTCTTTAAAGTGAATTTCGTTTTGTATTAATTGTGTCTTAATTTTAATCAATGTTTCATCAACCAATTGCCTGGATTTAATAAATAAGAATTAAATATAGCAGACGATATAATCACGAAGCGGAGGCGCCAGCGCGTGAACTGGAGCACCACTGCACATGTTTTGCGCTAGCATCGTGGGGATGGTAGGCTGGGCGAAGGTACTCGCAGGCCCCGCGGCCGCCTCTCTAATGATGCCCGGGTGTTGGCTGTTGAGATGGTACAACAACGAGGTTGTACTTGAAGTATATCTAAGCACTGCATTGCAATACTTGCATTTTGCCTCGTCATTCTCGATTTTAAAGTGCTCCCACGCTGTGCTTTTCTTTGCCCGCTTCATATTAGAAAACTGGTCAAGACTACTTCTTGTGGACATTACAAATGTCTGGGAGCGCTCTGGCAGTCTCTGGTGGTGCAAAAATGTATTACAACTAAATTCAATGCATGCCATTGACGCCACTTAACCGAGCAAAATGTTTCACTCGGAAATGTTAACGGTTAATCGGTTAACCATGGAGAAAGTATTTTTATATAATTTATTTGCTTACAGTACTGTTAAAAAGCATTTGCCACCTTTCTGATTTATTTTGTTTTTGTGCATATCTCGTACTAAATTTTTCAAAAATTCAAACAAAATCTAGCATAAAACAAATGATAATTGTATTTATTGAAGCAAAAAAGTTATCCAATAACAACTGGACCTGTGTGAAAAAGTATTTGCCCCCTTAGTTCCACATTTTTACTTAGTACTATGTTACAAAACAAGTTACTAAAAATCCCCAAATCTATGAATCTGCATTAATAATGGGGTTGAGCTGGACTAGACACACCCAGGCCTGATTACTGCCAGACATGTTCAATCAAATCAGCACCTAAATAGAACTTTTTCAGCAACATGAAGTTGGCTAAAAGGTCTCACCCAGTAGCACACTATGCCAAGGTCGAAAGAAATGATGAGGAAAAAGGTAATTGAAATACATCAGTCTGGGAAAGGTTACAAAGCATTTTCAAAGGCTCTGGGACTCCAAAGAACCACAGTGAGAGCCATTATCTCCAAATTGAGAAAACGTGGCACAGTAGAGGACCTTCTCAGAAGTGGCCGGCCTTCCAAAATTCCTCCAAGAGCACAGCAACGAGTCATCCAGAAAGTCACAAAAAAGCCAAGGACAACATCCAAGGCCCTGCAGGCCTCTATTGCATCAATAAAGTTCACTGTTCATGACTTTACTGTCAGAAAAACACTGGTTTAAAATGTCATCCATGGAAGAGAGTCATGGCGAAAACCACTGCTAACCCAGAAGAACATTAAGGCTCATCCGAATTTTGCCAATATACACTTTGCTGATCCTTAAACCTTTTGCGAGAATGTTCTGTGGACTGATGAGTCGAAAGTGGGAACTGGATTATGCAAGACAATGATCCAAAGCTAGGAGTAAGTCTAATATTGCTGTGGCAGGACCTTAAACGGGCAGTTCATGCTCGAAAACCCTCCATTGTGGCTGAACTAAAACAGTTCTGCCAAGAAGAGTGGGCCAAAATTCAGTATAAAGACATCACAACAGTAGTCCAAAGGACTTGTGAACTTTATTCCAAGCATTATGGGGCCATAGAAAAGCTTAGTGTTGTATGGATTACTTTTATGGTATTCATAATAATTTTTTTCCTAGTTTAATTTTTTTTTTTTTTTAACACATTTAAAGCCTTTATTAAGAAAATGAATGCATTGACCTAAAATAAAGTGGGGCTGTACATGGCGAAGCAAAACTTGCCTGTCAGAGCGTCTAAAAAGGAAACACCTGTATTTATATCTTTAATGCATCCTTTTTTAGTTCAAATAATAAGGAAGTGGTTTGTAAAAATAAGCACAAACTCAGAAACTAGCATTTCTCTATGTGGTCAGAGCCGCTTATATGAGTAGCGTGAAAACAGTGCGAGAGTGTTTCAATCTTCTCCCAGCTGATACACTGTCGCAGTGAAGCTGATACCTCGCTCCCGCTAACTGCAGCTAGATTATAACCTGATAAAAATTGGCAATACGCAGCTCTATTAATAAGAGAGAGTTGTTTTTTTATGAGTTGAAGATGGATCGAAATCAAGTGAACAAAAATATGAGAGGGTGTACTCTTAGCCCATTATACAATGCTAAAATTTTTTTTGATTAGTCTTTTTTTTTTTTTTTTTCAAATATAAATATCTAAAACTCATTATATACATTGGCTTTAGGAGTTATACTGCAGAAAATAAAAATGTTATCGGATAATGTTGAATACACTATTTAATATTTCAATATTTAAAAATATCTAAAAATCCTTAAAACAAGATATATTTACCTGAGAAGCAACATATAAGATATTTAGACTTGCTTTCATAGAATGTCTCTTGAACATACACTCACACAATACTGTGTTTGACCCCCTTTCGCCTTCAGAACTGCCTTAATTCTACGTGGCATTGATTCAACAAGGTGCTGAAAGCATTCTTTAGAAATGTTGGCCCATATTGATAGGATAGCATCTTGCAGTTGATGGAGATTTGTGGGATGCACATCCAGGGCACGAAGCTCCCGTTCCACCACATCCCAAAGATGCTCTATTGGGTTGAGATCTGGTGACTGTGGGGGCCATTTTAGTACAGTGAACTCATTGTCATGTTCAAGAAACCAATTTGAAATGATTCAAGCTTTGTGACATGGTGCATTATCCTGCTGGAAGTAGCCATCAGAGGATGGGTACATGGTGGCCATAAAGGGATGGACATGGTCAGAAACAATGCTCAGGTAGGCCGTGGCATTTAAATGATGCCCAATTGGCACTAAGGGGCCTAAAGTGTGCCAAGAAAACATCCCCCACACCATTACACCACCACCACCAGCCTGCACAGTGGTAACAAGGCATGATGGATCCATGTTCTCATTCTGTTTACGCCAAATTCTGACTCTACCATCTGAATGTCTCAACAGAAATCGAGACTCATCAGACCAGGCAACATTTTTCCAGTCTTCAACTGTCCAATTTTGGTGAGCTCATACAAATTGTAGCCTCTTTTTCCTATTTGTAGTGGAGATGAGTGGTACCCGGTGGGGTCTTCTGCTGTTGTAGCCCATCCGCCTCAAGGTTGTGTGTGTGGTGGCTTCACAAATGCTTTGCTGCATACCTTGGTTGTAACGAGTGGTTATTTCAGTCAAAGTTGCTTTTCTATCAGCTTGAATCAGTCGGCCCATTCTCCTCTGACCTCTAGCATCAACAAGGCATTTTCGCCCACAGGACTGCCGCATACTGGATGTTTTTCCCTTTTCACACCATTCTTTGTAAACCCTAGAAATGGTTGTGCATGAAAATCCCAGTAACTGAGCAGATTGTGAAATACTCAGACCGGCCCGTCTGGCACCAACAACCATGCCACGCTCAAAATTGCTTAAATCACCTTTCTTTCCCATTCTGACATTCAGTTTGGAGTTCAGGAGATTGTCTTGACCAGGACCACACCCCTAAATGCATTGAAGCAACTGCCATGTGATTGGTTGATTAGATAATTGCATTAATGAGAAATTGAACAGGTGTTCCTAATAATCCTTTAGGTGAGTGTATATTTTGTATTTACTGCACTGGTAGAAGAATAAACAAGTGAAAAAATACACTTTTATACAAAATACACTTATAGGCCTATTCAAGATACATTCTCTGAAAGCAAGTCTAAATATCTTCTATGTTGCTTCTCAAGAAAATATTTCTTCTTATAAGGATTTTTTTTTTTTTTTTAATAATTTGAAATGGAAAACAAGACAAAAACACTTGATTTTTTTCTGTGATTTAAAAAATGAATTAAACCATAAACATCCAAGTATTTTTTCACCTTTAATTTAGTGAATGTCATTTAGAGGTATTTTTAAAAGATGATTTTGTACTCTTTATTGTTAGTAAGCATGTGTATTACAACCTTTTAAGTTGAGGCACAAGCAGAATAGTCGGTTAAGAGATAATGAATAATTGTTACAATAATCACTCAAATAGTTGAATAATCGTTCTATTAATCGTTAGATTAGTTGATTATCAATATAATTGATAGTTGCAGCCCTATAGAAGTTGTGGAATTATTAATTTAATGTTCTATTTATTTGGTTATGGTGAAAAAAAGATAATACAGATGAAATGAGTTTAAAATAAATTAGGGCTGTTGATTTAACGTGTTAATCAATTTTTACATAAAAAATTAATTATATAAAAAAAATATGTAAATGGTCTGCTCTTACATAGCACCTTTTTAAACTTGGCAGTATTCAAAGCGCTTTACACTGCATCTCATTCACCCATTCACAGCAGAGCTGCCATGCAAGGTGCTAGCCTGCCATTGAGAGCAACTTGGGGTTCAGTGTCTTGCCCAAGGTCACTTCGGCATGTGGAGTCATGTGGGCTGGGAATCGAACCGACAACCCGCTCTACCACCTGAGCCACAGCATGTGAGATCTACCACCTGAGCCACAGCCACAGTATGTAAGATTCAGAAACACTTGTTATTAATGACACCTGTGGCCATTAAGTGAACTGCATCCTGCTAACTGTTGCTCGTGCTCGAGCACACACTCCATAGGCCAAAACAATGACATAACGTACAAAGAGGCTGAACGTGATTCACTGGCATCATGCTGACAGATGAGGTAATAATTAAAATTACACAGTTATGATTGTTTTAATGCTAACTTTAAGACTGAATATTATATTTGGTGGATGACAGTAGCTGTTTATACAATAGACTGTAAATTATAAATATGTTTATAATTCAGTATTGATGTGATTCCATCACAACTGTAATTTTGATATATCAATTGATTTATACTAATAGAATGTATTTATTTTCTGTATAACCAAGATACTTTACATTAATGAATGGGTCTTTGCATTATATTGAACATTGTTTAGCATTCATTTCATGTATTATTGTAGTTTACCTCGCTGAATAATTACAGATTAACATTGTCTATGTCAGTTACTGTGAATCAGCATACCTCAAATATGGAAATGTATATAAATAAATATAAAAATATATAAATGTAATAATGTTTCATTGTTTTCATTTCAGGAATTCAGTTCAGAAATATATGCAGCTCCAATAGATGAGCAGTGACAGTGGTAATAGAGGAGGAGGGAAGGTGAGAGGAAGGGGTCATGGCAGAGGTGCAGGTGGAGTGTGGGGCAGAGGAAGAGGCAGAGGCCGGGGGAGGGGTAGGGGAAGAGCAGGAGCTGATTATGTTACGAGACAGACTCCGGGTCGCTCAGCTGACTGCTGCCAGGACAGCAGAGATGCAGGTTGCAGAATTTACAGTAGCATATAATCAACAGAATAGGTGATTGAGCAGAAAAGGTAACAAACATTTTTAGAAAGTGCATCTTGACGTTACAGGGCAATACTTATTGGCCTGAATTACCTATTGTTGCATGAATCATAAAGTGGATCCTTATAGATAGATCTGATAGTATTGTATGGGGTTGGTGGACATACCTGTCCTCTTCTGATTTGTGCCTGGGCCAGTTCAGCTGATGGTGGAGGCAGAACTCCGGGAAGACCACCAAGAGTACGTGGGTCATCCATTCTGAGACTTCTACGTCTACTGATTCCCCAGCAGAATTCAAACGTTTGCCTAGCTGCAGTTGAGGGATGTAGCTGTAGTCCTTGGCAACCTCCATTGTGTGGACACGGTAACGTTTGGATTTCTTACTCTATTTTCTCTTTTGTCTGCAAGACAAGTTTAAAATTAGTTGAAAATCTTAACGTACTGTGTGGTCTTCCATTTAGGAATTTCTTATTCTTTTATGTCTGCCCCACATCCGTGTATACATGTTTCTGTAATAAATCAGAATTTATTTGTCAATCAAAAATGAAAATGTAATGTTTTCAAAAGTATGACTTACAAAACTTTGCATTTGTGGTTGACATGCATCGGATGGTGGTTGTGGTGGTTGTAATCCAGTGCAGCGAGGATGGTCCTTGCTTCATACACTGGAGCAGAAAAGGCAAACCGCTTACCAGCATAAATAAGGCTGTGGCTCTGAAAGGACTCAAGATCTTAAATTGACCTGTAATACAAAGACAATATTTTCAAAGATGAATCAATCAATACAACTATATTTTACATATGCTTATTACACAAACCTCTGATCATATTGTTAATTTTACAGTAATAATACTATTCCTACATTGAGATTTTGTAAATCCCAAAAACTAACACATATTGTAGTAGACAAGAAAATGTTCTTTATTTCTTACCGAAATGTCAGAAACTCCTCAACATCCTTCAGCCAGCGTCTGTTGAGAACAATATGTGAGAGTGCCTCATGTGCTGCAGAACCAGATACTTTACAGATACCAGAACCACTCTTTGTCAAGGCTTAATGCACACAGTGGTTGATGCTGACATCTGCAAAGGGCACATTCATGCATGCCACAGACAAGAAGCACACCATGCCACATAACCTAAAAGAAAGAGTAATTTAAAGATGAATTACAAATGCTGTATATAATAGGCTTTTTCATCTGCCACCAATAGGAGTAGCTAGCTTCGCCACTAATTTATGTAGAGGTACACATTTCAGTGGACAAAGATTAACTTTATCAGTGGTCATTTCACTACAAATAAATATTTTTAAAACACTTAGCATGCAGAACAGCAATACCTCATTCTTGTGTGACAACTGAGGAACGCTTTCAAAGTGGATGTATTGCCTTATATTGTTTGTACTCCATTGTGAAAGGCCATTATACTCACCATGAACTCCTATCCATTGTCTGCCTTCTGGCAACAAAACCAAAAATTATTGACAATATCCTTTAGCCATACTAGTATGACCAACTGTCCAGATATTTTCCTGCCTGTAAACAAATAGTCAAAAGAAAAAAATAAATATAGATAACCCCCTTTCAACAAATGAAATTAAAATTACATAAATAAAAGTATTACGTTCACAGAAAAAAGCAAAAGTTATGAAAACTCGGCATCACTCTGACCGCATGAAGTTTCTTTGTCAAAAATTTAGGTGCATGCCAGATAACTACTGAATTGATTTCACCATGGTCTTTGTACCTCCCTTTCTCTGGGTCTTGAATAAAGGGACACACATACAAAGAACACCACAACTTTCACATTCTGATCTACTGTGTTTTGTATTTCTGTTCCCAATCTGTCACTCACTCGACGTTGTGTCAGTGAAGTGACACTAGGGGTCACTCTTGGGAGCCTGAGACACCTCTGATCTTTGATAAAAGGCCAATGGGAATTGGCGAGTGGTATTTGCATGCCACTCCCCCAAACATACAGGCATAAAGGTGCTGGCGTGCGAACCGCTCATTCAGATTTTCTCTTCGAAGCCGAGCGGTCACTATTCATTGAGCTGAATTCCCAAGGCTTCCATTCACCTCTGCTGGATTCTGACGGCGCATTACAGCGGCTTCTCCCCCCTCTGCACTGGTGCTCTGCAGAGATCGCCCCTGGGTGCTTCGGCAGAACAAACTAAAGAGTATATTCTAAAAGAGTATAAATCCTAAAAGAGTATATTCTAAAAGAGCCTCACACATGGAAAAGTCTTTTTAAAGATGCGTCTTTATTAATGATGCCCTTCCTTCTGTGTGTTATTCCTGGTTGCAGTCGTTATCTCTCACCTTCTGACGGCCATGATCACTGTTTTTCGTGCCTGGGCGCTGCCCACATGGACACATCGTACGTGGATGGGTCATGTTCTCACTGCATGACCATGACCATGCCAATGTTGCAGTCGTGGCTTGCCTTCGCTGGAAAGCAAGCCACCCCAGCGGCTCTCCACCTCCGTACTTCTACCTACGGGTTTGAGGCCAGGCGCTAAAAGAACTGCACGAGGGTAGTTCCGCCCCAGGATTGATGCAGGAACTGCACTCGGCAACCGACCTTGCACTCCGGGCGACGCAGGTCACGCCACGGTCTCTCTGTGGTCATAGTGATGGCTGTGCATACCAGATATGAACGGTTCCTTGACACCCCCATTTCCCAGGCTGGCCTGTTAGGTGACACCGTCGAGGACTTTGCCCAGCAGTTCTCCACAGTGAAGCAGCAGACAGAGGCGATCCAACACATCCTGCCCTGACACGGCTCAAGATCCCACATCCCTTCTGCTCGTCGCCAAGGGCGGCCTCCTATGGAGCCCACCACAGGAAGAAGATGCTACCCATCTCATAGCCGGCCACCAAGAAGGCGGCTTCAAAGTGTCCCTGAGAAGGGTGACCCAGGGACCAGGAGACCCGCTGTTCTGGAGCTGGTGAACAGACCACTCCATCCCCCGGTGGAGGGCCGGTAGGAGAATCATTTCCCTTTTCATTTAATTTTGCAGCACATTCAAGTAGATGCGGTACCCAAAAGTTTCACAAAAGAGGGATTTCCTTATTCCCTGGGTAACATACTGTATCCGGTGTGCACGGCTGTCACTATGACCACCGTCCACCATTCCATTTTGGCAGGTCCAGCGCTCCAGCAGGAAGTGGGCATTCACATCCTCAACTATCTCGATGACTGGCAAATCCTAGCTCACTCTCAGGATGTGTTGTGTGCACACAGGGACCTGGTGCTTACCCACCTCAGCTGGCTAGGGCTTCGGGTCAACTGGGAAAAGAGCAAGCTCCTCCCGGTTCAGAGTTGGCTTGGAGTTGGACTCAGTCTTGATGATGCCTCACAAACAACCGCGCACAGTCAGTGTTGACCTGTTTGAAGGCGTTCAGACAGAAAACAGCAGTTCCACTGAAACTGTTTCAGAGGCACCTGGGGCATATGACGTCCTCAACAGTGACCCCACCACTCGGGTTGATGCATATGAGACTGCTTCAACGCTGGGTCCCGAGTTGGGCTTGTGCTGCGGGACACATCGTGTGGCCATCATGCCGGTCTCTTTCTGCCTTTTCAGCCCTTTGACCAACCTCACATTGCTATGGGCAGGTGTTCCCCTAGAGTAGGTCTCTATATCTATACCACCCCTCAGTATAGATACGCTGGCACACAGCTGGCCCCCTGGACTACGCAAGAATGCGTTTCCCCCAGTGAGCCTACTTGCACAGACATTGTGTAAGGTCAGGGAGGACAAGGAGCAGGTCGTCCTAGCAGCACCCTACTGGCCCACCCAGACTTGGTTCTCGGACCTCACACTCCTCGCGTTAAACACCCACCTCCACTGAGCTGAAAACATGCGCTGACTCCTAGTTGTGTTCACAAAATGTGTTCCCTGAATGACTTCCTCCTAGCCCTGTGGCAGACACATTTGCGGAGAAACTTGCTGCCGGCTCAGTACATGTGCTAACTAAGCCATGTACTGGGATATTTGCTCCGCATGTGCTGGTCCCCATAGGCAACTGCATGCAACGTATATCTTCCGCTATATAGTTTCCCTGTTGGTAAACTGTGTCTTCCTTGGGCAGAGGCCACTATGCCCCAGTCACCATGTTTGTAGAAATTCCTCTTCCGTTGGGTAGGACCTACCATGAGACTTCTCCACATGACATACTTCCGACAAAGCTCAGCAAGAGCATGTGATGTATTTTCACTCAAAATGTTTGTGGATAGCATGAAGTCCCCTCCTTGCATTCTGTACTTCAGGACTGGCTGGCTGTTCCACTTACAGAGCCGATGCCCATGTGTGCAAAACTATGATAGGGAAGACAACACATGATCCATGATCCAAGGCAAAAAAACAAGATATTTTTAACAATAATGATCAACAGGCAACAAATAGATTTCTGTTTGTATCTTTAGTGAAGGCTCTGCAAGTAACTGATATTTGCACTTTGATTTTGCGAAACTTTTTAGGAGATAAAGCAGATGAAAACTCACCCACTCAACCATGATTGCAGTAAAGCTTGAATGAAGTTTCACATGAAAAGTTGGAACGCCATCAGATTCAGTACCCATGTAGTACCCACTGTAATTACACTTCTGGATGGGTAGCTGAAGGAAAGTGGCAAGTTGCATTAAAATGCTGTTGTAGGTGATGCACACTGGCTGGTCAGAGAGGTCACTTTCAGAAACTACTGGAACAGTTCCAGGAAATGAGGACATATCAAAGGTAGTTTGTTGTTCTGGGTTATCAGGCAGGTATGGCTCATGGGCTGGCACATCCATTCGGTCATGTATGTCTATTACACTTTCTTCAAGACTGATAATGGGGAGTCTGTCAGTTATATTCTGTAGGGCACCACAAGCTCAGCGGCGGTAAAACGAAAGAAAGTTAGGAAAATAAATATAGGCATTGTCAAATACAACACAAAACTGTGTTAATCTTTATACATTTTGGGCATTTCGCAATACATACCGCACACAGATAGGTGGGACATAATAAACATCTGAAAAGTCAGAAGCCATGTCACCCTCCAATCAATTCTATAATAGCAACAGAAGAAAACTATATAAAGTTCCAAAATTTACAATACACATGCAAGATTACAAGATGTGGTGATGATGTATTACATTTAACAGGCTGTTTGCCTGTTCTTCATCTATTACAACTGAGTCTTCCAAAAGGTCCAAGGATTTAATGCTACACAGAAAACAAGTGCATATCACACAATGTAAAAGCACTGAATACGATTCATTTTGGACATACTGAGGTAATTTCTAGGTGTTATAAGGAATCACTTACCTTTCTTCCAAAGTCTCTAAACCTTGCTAAAGTCATCACTGTACACATAACAATACAGTTCCACTAAATGACCATGTGTGTGCAGCAGAGCATGTGAGCGGAGCATTGAGCGGTCTGAGGTTATGGATCTCTAACAATGTTAGTGAACCTCAATAAATGCAAAGTATTAATCAAAGCTAAGAATGAAGAAATTGAAAGGAAGTGTGGAGACTGTGAGAATGAGCAAATATTTCTTTTGGAATAGTACGCGTCACATTGCCGGAGAGCACAAAGATGCTACGTGATGTACTGCAGCAAAAAATTAGCTAGTACGCTACTATTCGATAATAAATTAATAGATAAGTAATGTGTCTTGTTGTTTTGCCCATCATGTTAGTGTAGCTGCCAGCTAGATGCAAGCCCATTTCTGTGGGGTTGCGAACATTAGAGCACCTTCAACTGAATATGTAAGCTTAATAATACTGTTCATTGGCAAAGCATATTTCCTTGAATCCTGGCTTACACACACAAAACCAATAAACATGTCTGATCTTGCAGATCAGTGTGTCCTAATTTGCAGGCAGAGCATTCTGCTTTCATGCCGCTATTGTACAATTGATCATTTGATTTGTAAATATTTTCGCTCTCGCATAGATAATTTCATTGCGGAATTATCTCACTTAATCGACCAGCTTTTGATTTCTGTTTCAGGATAAATAACTGCTGGTCAGTTTCCTAAAGCCAAATCCACACCTTAACCATATTTAAAACGTAAAAACAAATATTCTAGATTAGTGGTTGCAGATAACACCTTCGACACTGATTGCTGCATTCATGCGCAGAGAAAAAAGGCTATAAATAATTGTACATTAGAAAAAAAAAACTTATTAAACGAAGACAGTGAAATTGTTTAATTAAATAATTTTAATTTGTTTAAGGATCATTAAACATGATTTCTTCTAATATATATATATATATATATACACACCAAAATATTTTTTATCTGTTAAATCCATGTTAAACCTTGCCGAACATATGTAGAGCACACGCACAAAACATGATCGTTTGATGCATATAAAGTCCAGATTCACTTTATAATGCTTTAAAAATATCAATGGCATGAAAACAAAAACACATATTTTTAAGTTTCATTGGGGGCTGAGCCCCCCTAAGATTAATATCCTAAAATTGCCCCTGCAGCAGTCAAAGGACACCTACTGTGGATTTAAACTATTGTTTCTAATTAGAAGCACTGCATTGCAAGATTTAATTCCATTTGGGATCAATTAAGGCACACTGAGCATCACAAAGAAATGAAGATTGAAGAAGGACAAGTAGTCAATATATGAAAATAATGACTGTGATGACTCAGCATGTATTACATTGTAAGGTTGACATTCATGGTAAATTAGAGAAAAAGAAGAAAAAGAAAGATCTTCTTTATTCAGGCCAGGATAAAACAAGAAAATGTGCTCTAATAACCACTAACTATTATGTTTATGGTCATTGTGTACATTAACAACATCACAGAGCACTAGACTTAACATTATCTAAAACTGAGCTCAAACAATAGATGATATTGAGCATGCAATTTCACTGTCAAACCTCTCAAAGAAATCTATAAAACTACACAGTCTGTTTCTAGTGTTTTAAAAACATTGAAATTTCCGATGCTCAAGAAAATATATACAGTCTCATCCAAGTTCTGGAAGATCTAGCAGATGTTGCAGTTCTAAATCAGAGGAATAGCATGTGTGTTTTGTGTAAAATCAGGTGTGAGACAAAACTAAGCCAAACCAGTAAGCTGCAAAAAAAATAAAAAATAAATTACAAGTCTAAGACACTTCTGTTGGGTTTCTCATCATGCTCAACAGCTTAATTAGGGCAAATATACAACATTGTGAGTCATAAGAAATGTTAAAACATTAATGCACACTGCCACAGCAAACTAGTTCTCAGCAATACAGCATATTTACTCTTTGAATGCCTTGAGGGTGATCTCAGTGGAGATAGCAAGCTGTCAGCTTAGTTCCAACAAAACTGCAAACACAGAATGACAATTGTAAGACTATTAATCAAACAACTGTAATAAAAATATACCCATGTGATTAATGTTCACTGCAAAAATATGTAAAAAATAAAATTATAATTTTAGTACAAACATTTTTTAGCAGTATTTTTGTGTTCTTTTCCAAAAATATCAAAACATTCTTACAAGATACATTTACTTGAGAACTGAAACTACATATTATGAGCTATATGCTTCTGAGGGCTTGTGGCATGGACCTCCACTCTTTATAATAGGAGCGGCATTCGATTCCAGCACTCTCCGCTAATATATCCAAGCCTTTCTCCTGGCACTGTATTGACAGCCCAAGGCAGGGTGGGATAAAACCTAGTCTCACGATTGGGTGGGCCAGGCATTTCATCTTTTGAATTTTATGACTTTAAACAATAAATTATTTTTATTTATTTTACCACACATAATTTATCAGAATACATTTTACGTATTGCAGTTGATGTATATTTTTGCACATATTCTGTTAGGCAACCCCTGTTACACATGACAGGCTGGTATCAGAATTGCTAGGAGAATCGCTTCAAAGTATGAGCAAAGGCACTGAAGGCAAACCAGTATCCCTTAACACTATGAATTCACTCATGAGTGACTGACACATTACAGATTTTGGTGGAGCAATCTGAAGAGAGAGAAAGAAAGTGAAAGGCAAAGAGACACAGAGAAAGAGGGACGATAGAAGATGGAACGTTGTATCTACGCTTATTGGGATAGTGATCATAACTTTGCCCGACAGCCATAAATTGTCTTTGGGACATCTAAAGTGTTTTGGCAGTGACTTTCACCTGACGATTTTCTGTCGTTCACAGTGTCTGCAATACATCACACAATGACAATTTGCCTGGAGGCAGCACAGCAGGAGTGTCCCCCGTCAGATCCAAAGAAGCATTCACCTGTAGTGTTGCAGAGAAATGACTGACTTACTGATCAGGATGCAGATTCACAACCATACCTCCAAAAGCTGCTGAGCTGACCAACTAGCTGTCAATTTCTGTAACAATCAGTGCAAAATGCCTTTTTTCATGAATTCTGCTTAGCAATTTAAATAAATAATTGCTTTCATCATAATGTAAAAAAATTAAAATAAATACATCTATTGTAAGGTCAGGTTAAATGGAATGCAATGCATTGACTATTAGAAATATAATTATATTTCACCAACCATATTAGTGAAGTTGGAGGTGGGAATACCCAAGTTTTATAAAATGTATCAGTTTCAAACTCAATGTGTTTCATTACACTGAATGTAATGCAAATTCTTCTAGGTCCCAAACTTTTTTAAACTACAGCACCCCTTTATAGTGTTTTTTGTTTTTTACATGACACCCCAAAAACTGAATGAAAATACTATTTCAAAAAGTCTTGTATTTTAAAGGTTTAAAGGTAATATTAATATTACCAATCAATATTACCAAGGTAGCCTTTGAGCAAGTAAATATTGCTTCAAGCTTTTAAAGTAATTAGTCAAATTAACATAAGTAGTTTAATAGTTGAATAAATAAAATTGACTGTCTGTCAATCGCTCAACGTTGTGTCGATGTTGTGACACTAGGGTCAATCTTGGGAGCCCAAGACACCTTCAGATCTTTTATAAAAGGCCAATGGGAATTGGTGAGTGGTATTTGGATGCCACTCCCCCAGACATACGGGTATAAAGGAGGGGGCGTGCATACCGCTCATTCAGATATTCACTTCCTAGCCGAGAGGTCGCTATTTAATTGAGAAATAAGCAAGACCCTGTGCAAGGTCAGGGAGGACGAGGAGCAGTTTGTCCTAGTAGCACCCTACTGGTCCTCCCAGACTTGGTTCTCAGACCTCACGCACCTAGCATCAGACACTCCCTGGCAAAGAAGGACCTTCTTTCTAAGGGACGGGATACAGAAGACCAAAGTGGCCTAACACCGGCCGTGCTAGAGACCATCACTCAGGCTAGGGCCCCCTCTATAAGGCACCTGTATGCCTTGAAGTGGTGTCTGTTCGCTAAGTGGTGTTCTTCCTGACGTGAAGACCCCCATATATGCACAGTCAGCTCAGTACTTTCCTTTCTGCATGAGAGGTTTGAGGGACGGCTGTCCCCCTCCACATTGAAGGTGTACGTAACTGCTATAGCTGCACACCATGACACAGTGGACAGTAAGTCCTTAGGGAAGCACGACCTGATCATCAGGTTCCTGAGAGGCTCCAGGAGGTTGAATCCCTCCAGACCATGCCTCGTTCCCTCGTGGGACCTCTCTGTAGTCCTGCAAGGCCTACGAGAGGGGTCCCTTTGTGCCCTTAGAGCAGAGTTTAAGGCACTCTCCCTGAAGTCTGCCCTCCTGACGGCGCTCACCTCCATCAAGAGGGTAGGGGAACTTCAAGCGTTCTCTGTCAGCAAAATGTGCCAGGAGTACAGTCTGGGCTACTCTCACATGATCCTGAGACCCCGACCAGGCTATGTGCCCAAAGTTCCCAGGAACACATTCAGGGATCAAGTGATGAACCTGCAAGCGCTACCCCATAAGGAGGCAGACCCAGCCTTAGTGTTGCTGTGTCCGGTGCGTGCTTTATACATCTATTTGGATCACACTCAGAGCTTTAGGGTCTCTGAGCAGCTCTTTGTCTGATTTGGTGGACAGCGGAAAGGAAGCGCTGTCTCCAAGCAGAGGATTGCCCACTGGATCATTGACGCCATAACTATTGCTTACCAAGCTCAACACGTGCCACCTCCTGCAAGGCTATGAGCCCATTCCACCAGGAGTGTGGCAGCCTCCTGGGCTCTGACCAGTGGTGCCTCTCTAACAGACATTTGCAGAGCAGCGGGCTGGGCTACACCCAACACCATTGCAAGATTCTACAATCTCCAGGTTGAGCTGGTTTCTTCCCGTGTCTTAGTAGGAACGAACAAGTAAGTTCAGGTCAGCCAGCCGGATATATCACTTGAACATAGCACCTTTCACCTCCCTTGATCTGAAGATGTGTTTTCTTGATTCCCAGTAGTGTTCACAAATGTGTACACTGGTTGAATTCCTCCTAGCCCTGTGGCCAGCAAGTTTGTGGAGAAACTCGCTGCCGGCTCAGAACTTGTGCTAGCTAAGCTCCGTACTGGGACAGGTGCTCCGCACACGCTGGTTCCCAGTAGGTAACCACTTGCAACGTATATTTCCGCTGAAAACGTTTCCCTGTTAGTAAACTGCATCTTCCTTGGGCAGAAGCCCCTCTGCTCCAGTCACCATGCTCGTAGAGCCTCCTCCCCCATTGGGTAGGATCTATCATGGGACTTCTCCACATGACATACTTCCGACTAGACTTGGCAAGACCATGTGAAGTATCTCCACTTAAAAAAAAAACCCTCTCTATGGGCGGGGTGTGGTCTCCGCTGTGTCTTCCCCTTGTAGACACTGGTGTCCCAGTCGGTTAATGATTTCTGGGGAGAAAAAGAAAAAAGAGATAAGAGGCAAGACTGGGCTAGCCTGTCCCTATCCTTTGGGCTGTCGACCCATCCCCAGTTTGACACTCATATTAGCGTCAGGGGAGGTTACGAGCCGGCCCGGTGCACTGGCTATGCTGCACACATTAGTCTGCCCGTCTCGCACTGCCGATCCACGTAACACAGTTCAGCTAGTTGTGCCGTTTTTGTAGAGGACCCCTAGTGTCACTACATCGACACAACGTCGAGTGAGTGACATATAGGGAATGTCCTGGTTACTTCCGTAACCTCCGTTCCCTGAACTACCAGCTGAAATGGACATTATTCTCGGCTCCTCGGTACAAAACCCGAATGAACGGTATGCACGCCCCCTCCTTTATACCGGTATGTCTGGGGGTGTGGCATGCAAATACCACTCGTATTCCCAATGGCCTTTTATAAAAGATCAGAAGGTGTCTCGGGCTCCCAAGAGTGACCCCTAGTGTTACTACATCAACACAACATATCGCTCCCTCCATCAGGGAATGGAGGTTACGGAAGAAACCAGGACGTTTTCTTTTTCTTGTCAAACATGCTGTTTGATTTAAATTAACAATAAAATTAATGACTTTGTTTACATACATTATTATTGCGTCAAGAGTGGTAATTTTAGAAGTGCATGACTGCTCACATGCGCAGCTGCATTCACCCCAGAGCTTGATTTTTGACACATGCTTATGCTTGCAACCAATTGCCCCAATTTTAGAATGTTTTTTTTTTTTTTTACTATAATGCTAAAACAATGTAACAAAATGATGATACAACAGAGCAATTATTTTTATATATATATATATATATATATATATTGTATGTAAGCTACCAGCAATTATATATACTTTTCACTGTACATCTGTGTCACACTAGGCAAAGTTCTGCAGCTAATATGTATGCAAAAACAATGTCTGTGATATCGGGGGCTTGTAAAAGAAAAAGAAAACACATAGCAGAGAATAACTAGAAGCAAACAAAAGTCATGGTGCGTTTTGTTTTTACATGGAAAAAATATGAAAAGAACAACGAGGAAGGTGAAGAACATGTTGCTGCTTGGACATCATCGACTCTCAGTCCGTTAATATGATTCCTGAAGTATCAGAAGCTGATGTTAGCATCCCACTTGAACAAAAATGAACAACTACACTGACAAACACTGAAAGTTTGGTAAGCTATTCATCTGCAGAATGTCAATCAATGTGGTGCTAGCTCATTCATTGTGAGGGACTGTTGATGCTCGAATAGACTCGAATATACTTGCAAAATATGTTCTTGCACAAAAAGAAAACTGGCATAATATACAGAGACACATATTTGCCACAGTAAAATTTCTATCCTCACATTGATTGTCAGCTCACTTCACCAATAAATTTTAATATTTGGGTTGCCTAGAGCTGATCAGCGAATTTTTTCAAGCATCTTATTAAGTATGGATGTAAAAGATGTGGAAATACAAGCTATCTGTCTTCTACAATGTGTGACAAGTTTATTCGAGTCATGGCTGAAAAAGCGATTTTCACATTTGCTGAATTTAATGGGATCATCTGCTGTGGAGTGCTGCAACATCCAGTCCACTGATGATGCCATTGCACTTACACTACACACTGCTCTCTCCAACCTGGAAAAAAGGAACACATATGTGAGAATGCTGTTTGTAGACTACAGATCAGCATTCAACACCATAGTGCCCTCCAAGATTGACGAGAAACTCCAGGATCAGGGCTTAAACAGCTCACTGTGTAGCAGGATCCTGAACTTCCTGTCAAGCAGATGCCAGGTGGTTAGAATGGGCAGCAACCTCTCCTCATCACTGACCCTCAACTCTGGAGCTCCGCAGGGCTGTGTTCTCTGCCCACTCCTGTATTCCCTGTACACACATGACTGTGTGGAAACACATAGCTCCAGTGCCATCATTAAGTTTGCTGATGATACAACGGTGGTAGGTCTGATCACTGACAATGATGAAACAGCCTACAGAGAGGAGGTGCGCACTCTGACACACTGGTGTCAGTAGCACAACCTCTCCCTCATCATCAGGAAGACCCAGGAGATTGTGGTATACTTCAGGAGAAAAGACAGAGAACACAGACACATCACCATTAATGGAGCACCGGTGGAGAGAGTCAGCAGCTTCAAAATCCTCCATGTCCACATCACTGAAGAACTCACATGGTCCGTCCATACTGAGGCCGTTGTGAAGAAGGCTCACAAGCACCTCTTCTTCCTGAGACGGCTGAGGAAGTGTGGAATTAACCACCACATCCTCACACGGTTCACATTGTATCCTGACTGGCTGCATCTCCGCCTGGCGGTGTATGAAAAAAGCTTGGAGGATCATCAGAGACTCCAGCCACTACTACCATCAGGCAGGCGGTATCGCAACATCAGGATCCCCACCAGCCAACTTCATGACAGCTTCTTCCCCAAGCAATCAGACTTTTGAACTCTTGATAACAATACATATATCAGCACTGCACTTTATTAGCCTCAGACTGGACTTGCATTTTATACTATCAACCGACAGCTGAATGTCAACACAACACTTCATATTTATTTCCACTGACTGTATACACTCTTCTTATTTTGTGTATACTGTATATTGTACATTATAGTGTATATTGTGTTGTAACAGATGTGTAAACTGTATTATGTGTAAATCAGATGTTTATTGTAATTGTCATACTGCTGTGTTTCTTGGAACTGCACCCAAGGTTTTTCACCCACTGTCGCACTTGTTTATATAGTTGAGTGACAATAAAGGGAATTGATTTGATTTGACATTATTGATGTCCAGTCTGTGCTGTAGTTGCCATATTTTCTACAATCTTTTTTTTTCCTTTTTTTATTATCCAAAGCTTGACAGCCCAGACTTTTTTCAAATATTTGTATTCGTTTTTGGGGTTTATTATTCCTTTAAAGGGGATAAACAAATCACAGTGCCTCTGTCGACACAACAGCAAACACCAAATCTGTTAAATTGTTGGCTATGCTTTTAACTACGTCAACCATCATGGGTTCAATAGTGACTATAGTAGGCCTATTCTGTACAAACATGGTACAATAATAAATGTGATTACTCACAAATATAAATGCGGTTGTCACTCCCCAATATTTGCAGTGCATTAATTTATATGTATTGTTGGCAGAGATAATAGGTATTTCTTGAGCCAAGGGGTGGGCTCATTTGCATAAAGGGAGAAAAAAAATAGATAATTTCACAGCAAAACATATACAGTAAACAGGTGTAAAAACGGGCCTCTGCTCTCTTACTTTCAACAACCCTCTCATGTGTTAATTTATGGAGTAGATTTTAAATTAAACTCTTACTACCATGTCTGTGGAATAACTACATAAAAAGAGTTAAATCAGATTCAGAAATCTAAATAATTTCTAAATCATTCACCATAAATGTGCCAGCTGTATCTGATAAGTTCTCAAACTGTGAGCTGAGAACGACTGTCACAGTGACAGATGTTGGGTGCTGAAGCAGATTTGAAGCTATTATGAGTGTGGGAGTGATATTGGTCACAGAATTGCTCATTCAGTCTTTATTTAATTTCTTTCAAAAAAGTATGATTCTTTGAGCACAGTTTGGTACAATCTGGCATAATAAATGTAAAGAGCAGCATTTAAATTGTATTCAATATTATGTCCCTCTGACCAGTTAGTTACTAGGGATTTATTCTTGTTGATTTGTGTATGTGTGTGTGCGCGCGTGCATGCTCGAGTTTGGGTGGTTTACGAGGATTTTTTTTTAGGTTTCAAACTGGTAATTACAAGTGTATTATGCTATGAAAGTGGTTTATGAGGACACTGTTTAAGCTTGCAATATCCCCACTTGTTCCAATTACACGGTCTCCAGATTGGAGCTCTGTATGCAGAGGCAGGTTGGGATTTAGGATTTGTGTCTGAGAATATTGGAGAGCAAACAGACATCCTCGTGTTTGTTGCCCTCCCCTTGAGTGAATGCATGAGTCTCATCAGACATGCTTTGAGGCCTAGCTCGGTGGCCTGTAGGGAACAGTATGTGTTTTAGGAAATAAATTAAACTGTCTGCATGTCTACACCATTATGAAAGGAAATTTGGTAGTATAAATGCGCACGGTATGGATAAAAGTCCATGTACCTTCAGTATAATATGTATGTATGAATGAATGAAAAAAAACTTTGATTATTTGTCTGAATAAAATTATACACCATTAAAATCTTAATAAAACAGCTCATTGTATCCGTTCATAATGTCTATTGTAAGGAATTAGCTTTAATAAGGGAATTATGATTAATTCACTTATTGGAGTAATACTATTCTCATGGCATATTGAAAACAATATCCCAAAATATTTTAGGTATAGCTTCAGGGCGAGATCTTTGAAAAATCAAGTGACGAGATTATTTATCAAAATACACCACAGTCAGTTCATCTTTGAATACAAACAATACTTTATTGCTAATCTAAACATAATCTAACACATAGACAAACATGAAAACAGGTTGGTGAGTAAATTGTAACAGAAAGTGAATGCTGTACAAAGAAAATTTACTTTATGGAATCAAGAGACAGTGCCTTGAGAACCATTCAATACTTCTTTGAACTGTATGCAAGACTGTTTTAAACTGTGTTTTCAAACTCCCCCCTTTTGTGGTCTTGTAGCTCTTGTCTGTTGACTTGATTTCGGTGGACCCATTTAAAGATTGATGCTTTGTGTCTTGGCTAATCTGGACCCCTTAGGTGGCTGTGGGTCCTGATGAAGCCACAGATCACAGAAGTCTTTCACACAGTTCTTGATGTCTGTATATGACTTGTCATGAGCTGCTGTATGACTGAGTTTCTGTCATGTTGTGAATTAGGATGTGGTTGAGGTTAAGGATAATGGCTGAGTTCTCTGTCAATAAGCCGGTGCCATGTCAGTCACTTTTGTGCCTGACAGCTGTATTCCTGCCATTGGTCAAGACAGGAGAAGTATGAAATGTCTTTATGGTCGGCCTTGGCTGGATACTCCTTGAAATATGCTGCAAGTAGCTTCAGTAGTTCTGGTGAGACTTTTGCAGGTGGATTATCTGGTTTGTGTGCAGGCTTAGGTTGGTGTTCATGTGCAGGCTCAGTTCTGTGTCTGTCTGCACAGTGTTGAAATGGCTTTCGTCATTTCGCCTTTAAATGTCCATCTGGGTTCCCATGTCATCCTTTCTTTTCAGGATGGTCAGGGTTTCATGTTCAGTTCTGAACATTTCCAGATGGCCTTCCAAGGACTTTTCCAGTTGTGCTTTGGTTTCTTTTCCAGGTCCTCTTGGGTGGTTTTAATCTGTTGCTCTCTGTGTTTGGCAGCTGTCAGTGCTTCCTAGTCCGTCCGATTCCTTACTTGTCGGCTTGTGTCGATCTTGGGCTTCAGATTCTAGCTGGTTTATGCAGCACATGGCATGTGTTAACACCTTTTGGGTCTTTGTGGACTGTAGCATTAGGTCATTTACTTCCTGTGTCAGATGGGTGGCATTCTTGTCGCTCAGTTTCATCTGGCCTATGAGGTTGTAGGCCTGGTAGTAGGTGATTTTTAACAGCATGACACTCAGTATCACCTTCAAGTGTTTCCAGTGAGCCGTGGGGACAGTTCTCTGAGACATATTGGCACACTGTAGTGGAAGACTAGGGAGAGAGCTGACACAGATATGCACAGGGTAAATTTTCAATTGTAATTTTTTTTAGTCAAGTCAATTTTATTTTTATAGCACCTTTCACAACACACATCATTTCAAAGCAGCTTTACAGAAGATCATGCATTAACAGAAAATGAAACTGTAATATCTATAATGTCAAATCTATAAAAATCTATATGTAGAGTCATACATTTACATACATTTACATTTATGCATTTGGCAGACGCTTTTATCCAAAGCGACTTACAGTGCACTTATTACAGGGACAATCGCCCCGGAGCAACCTGGAATTAAGTGCCGTGCTCAAGGACACAATGGTGGTGGCCATCGTTGTGTAGTTTGATAAAATATGATTGTGAATTGTGTTTAAAAATAAGTAATTCAATAATAATTGTATTTATAACCCCAGTGAGCAAGCCAAAGGCGACTGTGGCAAGGATCACAAATCTCCATAAGATGTTGGCTAATGAAAAAAAAATAACCTTGGGAGAAACTAGGCTCACCGTGGGTGCCAGTTCCCCTCTGGCTAACATGATGAATATAATGACAATATTACTTATGTATATTGCAATTCTTGTTTTAAAATTATTAAACTAAGTAAGTGTTAAGGGTCAGTGTTTAAATAAAGATTTTGTTTGAACTGTAAGATTAATGACTAATGTATTTGAAGTCCATACTGGATTAACTGCAAAGTTCACATAGATGCAATTGTGTTTGTAAATTGGCTGATGAAGAGTTTTGTTGGGAATTAATTTATATTCTATGTATTCCATTTCAAGAGTGAAGTCAATCATTAGACCGAGGTGATGCAGGCAGAGATCAGTGAGGTGCGTTGCAGTTCAGCCTGGCCAGTGATTTCGGTGAGTTCTACAGTATACTAAGTCCAAGGTTCAGGCAATGGCATATGAAGTATCCCATGTCTTATGGATGGAGTTGGCATAAGTTCATCCTCTGGTTAAGGGCCTAGGTGTAGTGTTACAGCTAGGTGTTGGCTTCAGTGTGTGGTGACACAAATGAAGGGTAGTAACAGCTAAGTGTTGTTTTCAGTGAATGTGAGCAACCAGTGAAGTGTAATATTTTTTTTTTTTCCAATCTGGCAGGATTGACACCATACACCTGTTTATGGGGGGGGGGGGGGGGGGGGGGGGGGTGGGGGGGGTGGGGTGGTGACGGTTACCTGGAGCTGCAATTTATTTCTGGATGTGGCTGCATTTGGATGCCAGAATTTGGTTTGTGTTGTTGATAAACACAAAGAGAGAGTGGTTGTGTGAGGTTAGACTAGGGAGATTTGATATTTCAAGAAGACTCTTATTGATAAAAAATATTTTAACCTGAATTATCTGTTTGTCTCTAAACTGTAAACAGTAGGGAGAGAAAAGTCAGAGGGAGAATTAAAAATAAAATGGAAAAACAAAATCCACCAATAAGTTTTCTGCTATTATGTTTAGTGGCAATATCGATTGACACGATAATGTTCTGGTTGGGGCCCTATATGTGAACTAATCAGATCAATGCACAACACACAAAAGTAAAATAAATAAAACAGCCAATCAATAATTAAAATAAACTGGAAACTGAAGGGTGGTAGGAAATAATATGAATGAGAGGCAGCCACAAGTTTTCTGTAAACTTACACTACTTCAGACTTATTATTATCTAAAGTTGTTAAGCTACTAAGTTCTGACGAGACAAGAGATGCGCAGTGCTATCTCTGCTCGATTTTTCGGTAGCGCCGTTGATGTCACTCTTTTCATTCAACTGTTGCAGTCCAACCAAGCACATTGCATTAAGGAATGACTTCGAGATAATATCGGCTCTGTTTGGAATTTCCCTAGTTTTTCACCACGACTTGTGCTGGGGAACAATTTGGGTTGCTATTGTTTGTGAGGGTGTTTCACACACTCTGGGTACTACGCGTTGTTCACCAATTACATTTTGGGACAGGTTTAGATCTTACCCATTTTTCAGGACACCAATTTAGCTCAGTCTCCCCTGTATTTTACACTGGCGAATGAGCATTGAAATTTTTGCCTCTGCCTCCATGACCAAGGGTCTCGGGGCATCCTTAATATATCTAAATGTATGATAAAAATAGGTCTACACACGAACCTGATGGGCTAGCTGTGTAACGAATGGTGAGCCCCTATTCAGTGAAAGAAACTGGACCATATATACGTATCTGTGTCTCTCCTGTTTGTCCTTTGGTCAGTATCGAAATGAGTTCACCATTGCATGCAACTTGAACTTCTGACAACCAGAATATGGTTCAGTTTATATATATATAATGTGGCAAGCCTGCTGGCTCTTAATTCCCCTCCATGTTTACACATTATTCCCTGTTCTATGCTAGGGAAGATGGTTTATCTGGTTTCCTCTGTGGTAAATACATTCGAAGTGAATTATTTTTATAACTGCCTGATTGAATTCGGCCTCTGTCTCCATGGCCAAATGTTTTGGGACATGATTAACAGAATTCAATGTTCATCAAGCACAAGTGTACACAAAACATACAGTGAACATAAGCATCATACGTTGTCCCCCCATAAAGAATGCCGGGGCCATTGTGGTGAACCAGTTTTCTGAAATAAATATTCCCCCTAATGTTCATACTCTTATCCCCATTCAAATACCAGGGAAAAGATTTGTTCTGTCAGCATCCCTGCTGTAGATACATTCAGCTCATCATTTATGCCTAAATACAATAAAGGCAAAAACATTAACAAATTCCCTTCATCCAGGCTCAGTATTAGAGGAGTGAAGTCTTCCCTCCGCTGTGCTGCTGGTTTGGGGACATTCACCAAAAGTAAGCCAAATATGCTATCTAGTGGTTACAGGTCATTCTGCAGGCAAGAGCCATGCATTAAACCCTCTCTCAGCTGGAGGGCATTTCAAACTGGGTACTTTGAATGGTTAAGTAATTCAGTTCTGGTGAGCTCTGCAGGTGTTTAGTTGGGTTGTTCTGACAGATGTTTCTATTCAGGAAGCCACGTTTTTGATTTGGGAATTTCCTTCTCACTTAGAAAAAGGTGCAATAGAGGAGATTCTCCCTTCTCAGAGAGAGTGTGGCTTTTACAGCTGTTATTTTCTGGTCCTGAAAAAAGATATCGGTGTGCGTCCCATTATAGATTTGAGATGATTGAATTCCAAACTAATTAAATTTCAATTCGGAATGCTGACAGAAGCAAATAATGTCACAAGTGCAGACGGGGGACTATAGATTTGAAGGACACTTATTTCCATATACAGATTGAATTAAACAGCAGAAGCCGTGATCATGAGCCCCAAAATCCTGTGAAATATTTCACAGAGATTGCACTTTGGCATTTCTCAGATTCGCTTTCAAGGGCAAAGCAAATCGATTTTGAGTCCTTTCGTTCGGACTTGCGCTGGCATAATGCACTTTCCCAAAATGCATGGATGTGGCTTTGACATCTTGAGGCTTCAGGCATCCATGTTTTAAATGATCTCGATGATTGGTTGGTGGTAGCCCACTTGGATACTTTCGTTGCCCAATATGGAGATGTTGTCCTCAGCCATTTGAGGAATCTAGGGCTGTGTGTAAACCTAGGCAAGAGTGTCCTGTTGCCAAGGCAACAGACTCTGTTTCTTGGGGTGGAGCTAGATTCACGGGCATCTGTCATTCCACCGGTGTCTAGCGATGTTCAGAGTGTGATGCGTTCTCCCTAAGAAAATATTTCACAGGCTTTTGGGGCTCATGATCACGGCTTCTGCTGTCATTCCACTGGGCATGTTGCATGCAAGACCTTTTCAGTGCTAGATTAATTCCACAAAGAATCTTCAACCACTGACGCATGTGTTCCGTGTTTTTGTAGTGACACGTGGGTGCTACTGAACTCTGTCACCATGGAAATGTACCCACCTTCTGATGTTAGGCGTTCCATTGGGACAGGTGTGTTGCCACAAAGTTATAAAGACAGACGCCTCCTTATCAGGTTGGAGCGCTGTATACGAGTGTCATCCAGCCTGCAGTGTTTGGACGGGCCAGCAGCAATATTGGCACATAATCTGTCTGGAGGTGTTCATGGTGCTGATGGCGTTAAAGATTTTCCTCCCTGAAATTCAGAGCAGTCATGTCCTTATTCTGTTGGATAATAGGATGGTGGTGTCCTACATCAATCACCAGGGTGGAGTGTGTTCTCATTCCATGCTGAGGCTAGCATGACGTGTTCTTTGATGGGCACAGGACATTGTGCTATCTAAAAGCTGTGCTTGTTCTGGGCCGGTTGAATTTGGTGGCGGATCTCCTGTCCAGACAAGGCTTGATGGCCAGAGAGTGGACATTACATCTTCAGATTATGGAACAAATCTGGAGAAGGTTTGGCAGAGCGAAAGTGGATCTGTTTACTTCGAGATATCACACTGTCCCCTGCGGATTTCCCTCTCGCCCCCGGCACCACTGGGCATCGATGCATTGACACATCAGTGGCCGACAATGCGTCTTTACGTGTTTACGTGTCAGTCTGCTGCAAACAGTTCTGCAGAGAGTTTGGGATGATTCTGTTAGTGCCGACATTTTGGCCATTTCAAGTATGATTTTTGACTCTGGTCGCTCTGCTGGATTTAGGGGTACAGTTCTGAAATGGTTCCAGTCTTATCTTTCAAATAGAAGGTTTTCTGTCATTATATGTATACTATATATGTTACCTATGGTACCCTCAGGCAAATCGTTGCATGATTGCAGGAATAAAAATAATGGTTTACTCAACTTTTTAAAACTTAAATAAAGACAAAACTAAAATAAAAATAATGGTTTACTCATAACTTTTTAAACTTAAATAAAGACAAAACTGAAATTATTCTGTTCGGACCAAATGAGAAAAATAATTGGAACAATCTCGATTTGGGTAATTTTTCTCCCAACTTCCTGTTTCAAGGACTTGGAGCTCGAGCGTCTATTTCAATAGCAACCTTAAGTTTGATAAGCAAATTAATGCTGTCGTCAGCTTGAGCTCCTTTCACTTATGGCACTAGTGAAAACTAAACTCTCCCTTTGCAGGAAGAGCTTCAAAATTGTTATTCATGTTTTCATCTCCACGTGCCTTGGTTACTGCAATTCATTATACTTTGGTTTGTTCCATTCTTCCATTTCCATTCTCTAAATGGCTCAAAACAGAAACGTGATCAGACATAAACTTGATCAAATCATATAATCTGTATTGGTTATCAGCAGATATCTTATTGATTTTATAATTCTATTATTTGTGTACAAATCCCTTAATTATTTATCTCCACAATATCTCTGTTTTTAAATATGTTTAAAAAATAAACTTGACTTTACTTGACTCTCTCCTTGAGAAAGTGTCTTGGGAGATTCCAGTCAGAAGAGTCATGTTGTCTCAGAATCAGGGCAGCATTTGGCCCCCCTGGCAATACTTGTGGAGGTTATGGGTATGGCCCCTGAACGGGGCGCACTTTTGAATGATGGGTTATCCCCGCTGTGGTTGATATCATTCTGAATGATAGAGCTCCATCAACAAGGAAGCTTTATCTGTTCAAGTGGCATATTTTTGCTTCTTGGTGTACAGCACGAGGTGAAGATCCAGTTCACTGCCCTGTTGGTACAGTGCTGGATGTTTTACAAAAGCTTTTTGTGGTCGGGGTTGTCCTGACAATGCTTAAAGTCTATGTTTGCGCTATAACGACTGTGCATGTGCTTATCAATGGAATCTATGTCTATGTTCATAAAGGAATGAGAACAGGACGAAAAGGTATAAGCCTTGCAGGGTATGCAGGCTTTGACCTTTTTGTCCTGTCCGCGTTCCTTTATGGGATTTATCTGTTTATTTAGAGGCACTCTCGGGTGCTCCATTTGAGCCCATGGCAACAGTCGCTGATAAGTTTCTGAATTAAAACGGTCCTGCTGGTGGCATTGACATCATATAAAAGGTTTGGTGATTTGCATGCCATATTGATTAATCCCTTATGTATGGATTTTGCATTATGGTGTTGACCTTGCTTGCGCTATTTGCCCAAGGTTGTTTCTACATCATATATTCTACATTTAACTTATAGACTATTAATTTTATGGCCCATTTGAGACAGAGGAGCATGAAAAATTGCATATGCTTTGCCAAGTTCGGCCGTTGCATGTTTAAGTTGACCGGAATAGCAAGTGGCGTAAGTCAGTTGTTTGTGTGCTTTGGTTGCCGCAACAGGGGTGTTTCAATGTCCAAGCAAAGACTGTCTCATTGGTTAGTTGATGCAATTTCAAGTGCTTACGAAGTGCACATTTTACCTTGCCTTCGGATATTGAAGTTTATTCTGTGAGGAGCATGTCATCCTCTGTTCTTTGGCGGACATTTTTAGAGGACATTTGTATGGCAGCAGGATGGTCCTCTGCATACATTTGTTAGATTTTTTAATCTGGATGAAGGTTTGACTCCTACTTCCCAGGTTATCTCTGCTGGAACAGGAATACTATGCCACAGGGATGTAGACAGTTGGCAGCTACTGTTGGCGTGGCGTTAATGTATATCGTTCCTAATGTGATTACGCAGCTCGAGTTCCTACGAAAGGGAAAATCTCGGTTACATGAAGAATAACGGTTCCCTGAGTGGCTACGAGACACTGCGGAAGCTGGCCACACACTCTAGCAGCTGCATAGGCTTGTGCCTTCATGCAGAAATCTGACTCAATGGCGTGAAGTGAGCACCTTTATGGAGCCCATGATGAAGCTCCCTAGGGTTGTCACTTAAGCGGCATCAGCCAATAAATTGGCATGACTGTTTAAAGGCTTCAGACCACGTGACACTCAGGGTGTGTCCCAATGCAATTACGCAGTGTCTCATTCGCACTCAGAGAACCAGGGTTACGCTTCTCGTAACCGAGACGTTTCCAGTGTCAGTCAAGTAAAAACATGCTGGCTGGAGCTACAATCACAGATGAGAAAAGAGGTCAGGCCTTCTGTAAATGCTGCTCTGTGTACCTGGTGGCATTATTGATCATCCCTTATCCTTTTCATTGGCAAGACAGTTAATCCTCGAAGTCACAACACAAGGAAATATGATCACAGTGAGCTTTAAACTTATAGATCCTATAGGCGTAAAATACACACACTTACATTGATCAATAGAGATTTAATGGAACAGTTTGCAGTGTAGAATGGTGCGGTTATAGCATCTAAAACAGAAGCTAACCAGCCAAACATTGACTCCTTGGATATTACTAATATCTCTTTGCTACTGACCCACTTCATTCACTATTTTGGACAAACAAAATAATTGTCATTCAAAAATAAATCTTAGCAAGATGCATGATAAATCCATTAACACCTTAAATGCAATAACTTCCATACCTTTGGAACGTGAACATGCAGAACAATATGGTTCATTAAGGCATGTGCAGGCACATAATTCCAAGCATTGTACATTTCTATCACCAAGGTTATTACTGCAGACAGCAAATCAATTAATTTGCTGTACAGCTAAAAACACTTATAATTCTGCCTTCATCAGGTCACTCCCCAATGCTGTCTGCATTAGCAGATATAGGCGATAATATAAGGGTGATTCTTCAGTTAGAGGATTGAAGAATTTTTGCTGTCCTCTAGGATGGTTTTATAGACAAAATGCTTTATTAAATAAAAAGTTTTAATTTAAAACAATAGATTGTTTCCTTTTGACACATACACACTAATCTGTTTCAGATTGAAACCACTATTTTCAGTTTCCTCCAGAGTATTTGGAAGACCATTTTTAAAAGTTTCCATTTTTGGTGCAATTACGATCATTAAAACAATTATTTTTTTCCAAATATATTACAATTATTAAAATGATAACTTTCAGGGGAGCACACATATTCCAGAGCAGATAATTGAAAGTTTGAAGATTGCATATGCAATACATTTTAAGTTTTCAGGAGAAATGTTATTTCCATCATTTATTAAAAGATTTACTTGCATTTCATAAATTAATGCTTTGAAATACACTAATAAACATAAAAACTACTTACAATTACAGTAGACTTCTTCAATGTCTTTGCACTGTTTCTCCTGTTTGATGTAGTGTAAGCAGTCCATGACAGCCAATCACTGGGATGCAAATTCCTCTCCTTTCAGCAGAATTCACCATTTTGAAACCAACATATGTCAAATTTATGCAGATCCAAAGAGATTTTGTTTTATTCACACCTTACTCACACCTTAATGCTGGCATTGAGCGAGAGCTGACACCCCAACACAAGTCATGTGAAAGGTGCTTGATGAAAGGACATTATTGAAATTCATGCAAAACAGTTTAAATACTAGAAAAATGTTAGATCGTCTTTGTTTTTATAATGCTTAAACATCCTTTGAAGTCAGTAGATTTGTAGACATGCATTTGAATAAAGTAGAAGGTAAGGACATTATTGAAAATCATTATTATTATTATTATTATTATTATTATTATTTTATTATTAGATAATAATTGTTGTCTTTTTGGATGCTCAGCCGTTCACAAACTGAAGGAAAATTATAGATCTGCTTTGTTCTTCTAATGCTTAAACTGTCAGAGGTTGAAGCAGAGGTAGGACCCAAATATTGAGTAAAAGGGAATTTAGTCATGCAGTGGCTCATTCGTAGCACATAAGATGTTCATTTAATCACTTAATAGCATCTCCAGAAGGGGTCACTGAACTAAACAGTAAATGAAACAGGACAAAATTGTTAAACAGAAGCAAGCCATGCCAAAAAACACTTTATTTTTAGTTTTAATTTGGCACAATAGTCCAGTTAATTTGAAATATTTGAATCATGAATATAGCTGGAATTGTTGCTTTTAGCGTAAAAAAATATATACTGTATCCCCAGAAAACATGTTTGTGGACCAGTGATTTTTTTATTTTTTGCCCCTCATGAGTTTACATCCCTGCAATCAAAACTGCTTATAATCACACTACTGCATCCCCCTTCACAGTATATTTTGAAAGGTTCTGTCATGCATTTGTATTAACAGAGTGACAATCTGACCATTTAAATTAATTATTTTCACCTTGGGGGTTGGCCTGCAGCAGTATGTACCTTCACAGCTCTGAGGAGCAGAGGTTACGCATTGATCAGAAAATTTATCTTTCTGCAGCCATGTTTGCAAATCTACATTTGGCTGATGGTAAACAGAAGGACATGCTCTAGCTACAGACAGAGCAAGCAATCTTAAAATCCATGAAGGATTTTACGGGAAACTATCCAAATAATTTTAGTATTTCTTTCAAACATGGAGAAATTAACAACTTTCCTGTGCTGTCCACAAACTTAATCTCTGCCCGGTCAAAGAGACTTTGTTCTCACAATCGATCGATGAGTCAACTGCCTCGTTGAGTACAGCCTCCAAGTAAAAAATAAATAAATAAGCAAGAAACACAACAGAACATGTTAGACTGAAAAAAAGGCCAAAGAGTCATTGAGGTAAAAGTGACCAAATGTGGAAAAGCTCCACATCACATTTCACCGGGTTCTATTGCTTTTGACACGACTCTCATAGACAGGGTGTGAGTGTTTACAGTTGTGCTTGAAATTATCAGTTTAATATATTCAGATCCAATGTGTTGGATGTGTGTTATGTGTGAACCCTGACATAATGTGTTTTTGTGATTATTCATTTTCTTCAGATTGAGTTTCAAAAATGGTTCTATTCGAGGGGCTGCACAATGATAACCAATCATAACAGTGGGCATTTACATTGAAGTTTAAAGGTGACACTTAGACCAAAACCGAGCGTTTCAGACAGAGGGCCAAAAACATGGTGCAAAATTATCATATATTCCTAAATTATGACTAAATTTTTATGAGGAAAAAAAAACTTTACTAATATTATCAGTGGATCTCAGGAAAGATAATACAACTATTAAAAAAAGCATTTCATGGCCCCTTTAAAACCACTGTCTGCTGCACATGACAATACCAAAATTATATTATCTTCAAGGACCAGCCTGAATGTATCCGAATCCAAACCAATATGCTTCACAATTTGGCACAACACTCAATCAATACTCAATCTAACCAGATCACCTTTGCTGTGGCCATGAGGACCACTTATATATATATTAACTGTGACAAGACTAAATTTCATTGAGTTAACCCTATAAAAGATGCTTTTTTTTTCTTTTCTTTAATTTTCTTTTTTTTTTTTTTTTTTTTTTTGTAATAGGGGTTACCAGCAGTGAGCAGTGCACTTAGTTTCCCAGATCAATGGAATTAACTATTGCACTTCTCTCTCTCTCTGCGAAGGCCTTATCATGAGCAAACAGCTGGCCATGTATCAGTGGAGTGCAACACACGCCTGTACAAACAGAAGCGTGTGGCACACTCAGTCAGGACTGTAGTGAATCAACAGCACAGCTGTAATGGCTCAAAGTCAGAGACTCTACTTCAGAGAGAATGCAGAGAAAAGCAGTGGAGACACACTGAGAAAATGCTGCCAAAGATCTTTTAGAGACATTTTCTTTACTTTAGTGCAGTGTGAGCCAAAGCAACTGAGAATAAATGTCAGTCAGACCACTAATTTAGCTGTATATTAATTTCAGGCATGCAAATACACACTTAATTAGGTTCAGTTCACCCAACAAAAGAAAAGAAGTAATCATTTACTCACCCTCATGTCATTCCAAACCTAAATGCTCTTTCTGTGAATTTTTAAAACAGCTATACAATAACAGTTCATAATTGAAATAATTCAAGCTATGAAAGGTGAAGATGATCAGTGAATTTTCAGTAGATTTTGTGGTTTTTAAATCTTTACAGACACTGGTAACTACAGTATAAACTGGCTTTGGATAGAAGGAGCTGCATACTTTTTTTCTGGTGTGTTAGGGCAGGTTTGGGTGGTTTATGAGGATTTTTTTTTTTTTATGTTACAAACTGGTAATTACAAGGCTATTATGCTATAATGGTGGTTTATGAGGATAGTTCTATTGTCCCCATAATTCAAATCGCTTAAAAAACAAAATAAACAATGTTTTTTGAAAATGTAAAAATTTGAGAAAAGGCCAATGAGAAATTGGGAGACAGAATTTGCATGTCCCGCCCCCCGGACATACGGGTATAAAGGGAAGCGGGCGTGTATTTGTCAGACAGGTTTTTGCACTGAGGAGCCTAGAATAAGGTACAGCTGTTTACAGTGGTAGGTCCAGTGTCATGGCAAAAGGGACACAACGTCTCGTTCCCTCCCTTAGGGAACAGAGGTTACAACAGTACTGTAGCCATGACGTTCCCCTCTGTCACTCACTCGATGTTATGTCGAATAAAGTGACACAAGGGGTCCCGTTTAAAAGTGCCATGCACTAGACCATGTTATGTGAACTGCTGACACAGGTGCAAGCAGGCTGCTGCATGCTAGAAGCAACTATGTCAGCAACACGTAACCCTCCCCAACACCCCCAGAAAACGTGTCATATACATACCTTAGGTTCCTAGCACCCCTGAGGGGGGAACAGGTGCTACATGACCAGCATGGGAACAATCCCAGCAGCCGCGGCCTTTTCTCTCTCTATGTCTCTCGCATAGAGAGTAAAGTGGCTGGGGCTATCTTAACGCTATGAAATGCGTCGGGGAAGGAGGTCTTTCCTGATCCTATTCTTTCAAGGGGAAAAGACCCTGCACAGGCCACATCCTGCCCATACTATGGGGAGGTGATTTGTGGCCAATACACCACGAGGGTTGTCAGGCCACACGTGGGAGCGGCATGGTGGCAGGTCCTACCTGAAGAGGAGCTCTACAAACAAGGGAGACGCGGGTCTGCCTGGAAGATACATCACAGGGAGTTGCCTGAAGAGGGAATTAAGCCTGTGGGCCGTGATAGAGGCTACATACACCTTCAAGGTAGAGAGGGACAAACTCCCCTCCAGCCTGACCAAACTGCGCATCTCTGTGGGTCTTTGATCGGGAAGAACACCAATTCACGAACAAGCGCCAATTCAGGGCGTAAAGTTGCCTGGTGGAGGGAGCTCTGGCTTGGTTGATCATGTCTACGACCGCAGGTAGTATTTCACTCAGATCTTCCGAGTCGTGTCCAGGGGCCAGAAGTGGAGGTTCCAGAGGTCTGGGCGTGGGTGCCAGAGGGTGCCCCGTCCCCGAGAAAGAAGGTCCTTCCTCAGGGGAATTTGCCAGGGAGGTGCTGTCGCGAGGAGCATTAGATCCGAGAACCAAGTTCGAGTGGGCCAATAAGGAGCCACTAAGGTGACTTGTTCCTTGTCCTCCCTGATCTTGCACAGCACAAGTGCAAGAAGGCTCACTGGGAGAAATGCATACTTGTGCAGCCCCAGGGGCCAGCTGTGTGCCAATGCGTCTGTCACGAGAGGGGCTTCTGTCAAGGAGTACAAGAGCGGCAGTGAGTGTTGTCCTGGGAGGCATCTACCTGTGCCATGTCGAATTGGCCCCAAATCAGCTGGACCACTTGGGGGTGGAGCCTCCACTCTGTGCTTGGTGAAACCTGTCGCAACTGCGAGTATGCCGTTGTGTTGCAGTTTCCAGGGATATGAGTGGTGTCGAGCGGCCTGAGTAGAAAGGAGGAGATGGGGGGCGAGTTGTGACATATGATGAGAGTGCACTGCGCCTTGGTGATTTATGTACGCTACCATCGCGGTGCTGTCTGAATGGATCAAGACGTGCTTGCCCCGAATCAGCAGGAGAAACCTAAGCAGGGCAAGGAATACAGCCAGCAACTCTAGGCAGTTGATGTGCCAACACAGCCGGGGCCCTGTCCAGGAGCCAGCAGCAGTGGCCCGTTGCACACGGCACCCCAACCCAGTTAAGAGGCGTCTGTGGTAACCACGAAACGTCTAGACACCTACTGTAGGGGGACTCCGGTCCGCAGAAAACAGAGGTCTGTCCGAGTTTTGAAAGTCTGATGGCAGGAGGGGTGATTAACACACGGTATGTGCCGTGGCACCATGCCCATCTCAGGACAAGAGTGTGAAGCCAGTGCTGAAGCCTGAAGGGGGTGCTGCGAAAGAAAATTAGGAAAATTAAGAGTATCAGGAGTGGTCATGATACCAGCTCCAGAGCAAACATCTGACTGCCTGGGTCCTCTGTCTCAGGAGCGCTTAGGAGCTTTATGGGTCATAGAGGGGGTCCTGGAGATGGGGGGGGGACACCGCCGTTGGGGCGCTCGCCTCTAGGGCTGAGAGCTGGGCCCAGGTTGAGGCGGAGCTGACGGTTGTTTAGGTGCAGGGGGACACCCTCGGCGGGAAGGCTAAGTGCGGGCTGTGCTGGGGTGGCGCCGTGGCATGATGTGGTATATCGCCTCCGTCTACCTCTTTACCGCCGAAAACTGCTGGCTGAAGTCAGTGATGGTGTCACCAAAGAGGCCAAGCTGGGAGATGGGGGCGTGGAGGAAGTGTGCCTTGTCAACATCACGCATCTCGACCATGTTCCACCAGAGGTGGCATTCCTGGACCACGAGGGTGCATGCGCTGTGATCTTCGTAGCTCTGAGAGCGAGGTTGGTAGCGGAGTGCATTTCCTGCAGCACATCAGGGTTAGGACTACCCAGGTGCAGTCCTTTAAGTGCCTGGGCTTGGTGGACCTGCAGGAGAGACATGGTGTGCAGGGCGGAGATGGTCTGTCCAGTGGCGCTTTAGACTTTCGAGGTCAGCGAGGACGTCATACTACAGTCCTTGGAGGGGAGTACTAGGCGATCCCACCAGGTAGTGGTGTTTTTGGTATCCACCTGGGGGACCTCCGTATACCTGTGGGCTGCCCCACCCACAAGGGTAGAAAGAGCTGACGAGTGAGGGGTTCAAAGGTGCACCGGGCAGTAAAAGGTGCCCTCCACGACCTCATCAACTCGTCGTGCACCTCCGGGAACAAAGGTACTGGGGAAAGGGGGGGGGGGGGGGGGGGGGGGGTTGTCAAGCTGTGAGAGCTGTGAGGAGGATGGAGGTTTCCAGTCCAAGCCCACACTCACGGCAGCATGGGTAAGCATGTCGGCCATCTGCACGTCGGCCTCAAAATGGGCAGCTGACCTGAAGGTGGCAGCCCAGTCAAGTCCTCTGCGTCAGACACCTGGAAGTTCTCCAATGCAGCGGCGATGTCCTCATCCAGTTCCAGGGGCTCAAGGGAGAATGTCAGCTGGCCGCGAGGCGAGCTGCACTCATCCCGAGCTTGGACGGAAACAAGTGAGCATGCCAGGGGGTGGGTGGTTCGTGGGGATTTACCCCATGAAACCGAGCCCATTGTCATCCCCAAGTCCCCTACATCACCAGCCTGGTCGTCCTCAATCATGTGAGAAGAAGGAGCGACGCGGAGGCAGCTAAAGTTGCATTCACCTTAAGAAAGGAGAGCCGTGACCGCTCTCGGTCTCAGTGTGATTGATACCCAGGCACATGAGGCAGTTTCTGTGACTGTCGGTCTTGGAGAGATATCGGCCGCATCCAGAAACTACACAGAGGCAGAAAGGCATCTATAAAAAGACACATCCTTAAAAGGACGTTCAACACCTGGTCGTGTATTGCTCTTTTATGAGTGAAAATAAACTCTTAGTTTAAAATCACACTCTTTTAGACAGATAAAGTGCTGTCGAAGTGCCCAGGGGCGTGGACTGCACAGCATGCAGAGACAGAGAACTCAGCTGGAAATGCACTGTAGGATCCAACAGCACTGCTTCTTGCCAACAGAGGTGAGTGGAACAGTGTTGAAACTTCAGCTTGCTGCTGCTTATCTGCTCGGCTCTGAATACAAAATCTGACTGACAGACACATGCCCGCTTCACTTTATACCCATATGTCCAGGGGCGGGACATGCAAATTCTGTCTGCCAATTTCTCATTGGCCTTTTCTCAAGTTCAGAGGTACATGAGGCTCCCAAGGAAGACCCCTTGTGTCACTTCATTTGACACGACGTCGAGTGAGTGACAGAAAGGAAACAATCATTATGTCTATGGTGAGTCCAAACCAAAAGTGTGTGTGTGTGTGTGTGTGTGTGTGTGTGTGTGTTTGTGCGTGCATGTGTGAGTACAGGTTTCACTGTATTTGTGAGTGCCGAATTTTTTAAAAAGTTCTCACTAAAATAGTGCAACTTGTTAAAAATCTAATAGTGAGGACATTTTAGGTGGTCCTCGCTAGTAATAAAGACTATTAAAACATACAAATCTCGATTAGCTTTAAATTTGCTGATGTGCACAGGTCTTTGAGAATTAGGGTTAGGGGTAGAGTTAGGGGATAGAAAATATAATTAGCCTGCTATGAAATCAATGGGAGTCTATGAGATATCCCCACTTATACAAGCCTGTGTGTGTGTGTGTGTGTGTGTGTGTGTGTGTGTGTGTGTGTGTGTGTGTGTGTGTGTGTGGGTGTGTGCGTGTGTGTGTGTGTGTGAGAGCATTTGGATTTTTGGTTTTAACAGCATCAGGAATTGGAATGGCACGAGAGTAAGTAAATAATAACAGAATTAAAAATGTTTGGGGTAAACTATTCCTTTAAGACAGTTTGGGAAATTAAAAGGAGAGGAATTTGATTTACATAGAGCCAGTCTCATTCCTGTAAGCTAAATATAAATATGGTCTTTGGAAAAGAAACAATGTAATAGGGTGAAAGAGCAAGAACAGGTCTGCTGACAGAGTGGAAGATGTGGTTGGACCTGAGGGATGAGTCATATTATTTTTGCCTTGGCAGAGATACACAGACAGAATCAGCAAACACAGAACCTTAAACACAACACCTCTCAAATTAATCTTTCAGACAAAGAGAGATGAAGATTGATGTTCTTTATCATAGCATTACAAAGGCATTAACTTCCAATTCTTTACAATATGCAATGACAATGTTTAAGGATACACAATTTTATGTCATCTATGCCTGATTTTATTCATTTAATTTCCAAGTAACTTTCTGCCCCCTGTAAAGTTTTCAATGTACTGTTCAGTAAGTATATTGAAACATTGTTAGTGTAGTATTTGAAGTAGGCCTACCTTCGTCAAAAATGTCATGTTGGAACATATTAATGTATGTTTGCTGAACAATCAAAACATACACACACATTATATATATATATATATATATATATATATAATTTGATTACTTCCTGGCTTTCATATATATATATATATATATATATGAAAGCCAGGAAGTAATCAAATTCACCTAATCAATATCAAGCATGAATAGGAGGTTGTGTTTTCCCTTTAAGAATAACTTTTAGATTTAGGATTTTGGTTAGGGTCAGAGCATATGGTTAAAACAATATGCATTTCTGCTTACTGTATTACATCATTTACAACTAAAAACAACTAAATTTACAACTTGCTTTTTTCCACACTCTGTGGACATTTCACCCGGAAACTGGATCTCATATGTGCTAGGGGCATTGATTTGAATTTAAGTCAGCACATATCATTTTCAGCTGAAGAACTTTCAGTGCTGACCCTTTCAAAAATCGAGAGTTCTGACAAATATTTGTGGCGAATCGCAAGCTCATTTGCATGGGAAAATTAGTGATGTCCAATTCTTGAACGAATCGTTCTTTTGAGCCGATTCTCAACATCGAACTGAATCGAACTTTAGCTCCAGGTTGATGACGCTAGAAACACAGTTCAAGTAAATGTACTGGCTACGCAACACGTCGAACTGTCTGACTGAAAAAGGGCCGAATGAGCTGCTTCCACTGACTGTCGAAGTTTGCCGAGGATTACCAAGGACTTGCTATGTGTTGAGATGGAAATGGCAGTAGCCAGATAAAACATTTAGAAAGCTACAGATGTTTGTATCTGTGTTATTTTTTAATTATTTACAAATATTTCCAAATGATGGTTTTTAGACTTAAGTAGCCATTTTTACTTGATGATGTTACCAATACAGGCAGGTGAGTTACAAGACCGGTTATTGAACCAAAGAGCATTTTTGAAATTTAGGAATCAAACCTATAGGCAGAATTGAAAGTCAGCTCTTAGAACATATCCGTGTTTATGCACAGTATCTGTATTGTGTGCTTTAGGAGCAAAACTTTAATTTTAGAAACTTATCCATGATATAATCAATATCAATTGTATTCGACATGCAGGATAACAGTTTGCAGCAAGTTTGTCAAAACTCTAGATTTTTTTGTAAGGGTGTTACTCATATTACATGCGAAGGGGCATTTCTCTAAAAAATAGACTGTTGAATTGACCCTTTGCTAAGCTCAGCTTGGGAAATTTTTATGGACTTCACGATACAAAATACGCTTATAAACTGAATTAATATTTGTAAAGACGATCATGTTCATGGGCAAGGAAGAGGCGAGAAACCGGCTTGTCAATATAAATAATAATTTAATGAAGAACTTAAAACAAACACATAGGACAACAGACATGTCTGCTGATTAAGCTCTCTCTCCCGATCGCCGTCTGCGAGTGGCCTTTATCCCTCTTGACGGCTCAATTAGCCTGATACGGGACCGGGCGTGCGTAATCACGCGCCGGTCCCGCCCTCCACCGTGCCACATTCCTCCCCCGTTCTCTCAGGCTGGGGACCCCCGGCCTGACGAACATCCCCTGGGGGGGGGGGGGGGCGCCTCCCGCGCGGTCTGCCGGCGGGTCATCCCCATCAGCCTGGACGAGGGAGGGGGCAAGGGGAGGGAAACAACAATTAAAAATAGGGGGGGGGAGGGTTCCTGCACTGGGCAGTACCTCCCCTCCCACAAACACCATAATTTAAAAAAGAGGGAAAAGGCCAACGCAGAGCAGTATCGAGAGAGAGAGGAGAGAGAGATTAAAGGAAAGAAAGAAAAAAAAACGTACTCGCCGGTTCTCTGATACGCCGTAGCTCGTTCCTCAGCCACTTCTCCACCCTCTACAGGACAACAGCCGCGCCTCTCCGGGCAGATCGGAGGCAGTCCTCAGCCCCTGGTGGACGGAACGCCCCGTCGCGTTCCCGGGGTGTCGAAGGGGCCTCCCCCCGCCCCTGGCAGCGGTTCTCCCGCTCCAGGCGGTCGGCGGCGAGCCCCTCCCCGCACGCGGTCGGCAGTCTCCAACCCCGCCGCGTTCCAGCGGCTACTAGGGGACTCCCCCGCCCCTGGCAGCGGCCCTAACCGCTCCAGGCGGTCGGCCAGGAGCCCCTCCTCCCCTCGTGGTCGGCGGCCGTTCCTCCCCGGTGGCTGGGCTCCTCCGTCTCCCAGCAGATGGCCGCGGCTGCTCCATTGAGAAATGGCGAGAACTCCGCTACGGCGTATCCCTCTTCCTTCCCGGCTTTCGGCACCAATGTAAAGACGATCATGTTCATGGGCAAGGAAGAGGCGAGAAACCGGCTTGTCAATATAAATAATAATTTAATGAAGAACTTAAAACAAACACATAGGACAACAGACATGTCTGCTGATTAAGCTCTCTCTCCCGATCGCCGTCTGCGAGTGGCCTTTATCCCTCTTGACGGCTCAATTAGCCTGATACGGGACCGGGCGTGCGTAATCACGCGCCAGTCCCGCCCTCCACCGTGCCACAATATTATTTTTACATGGGCTTGAATACAGATTGGCAGTGCAAAGCATTTGTATCTGCTGTGTTTCTTAAACTTGTTAAATTAAGCAATTAAAGTAATATAAATAATAGATATAAATTATATATATATATATATATATATATATATATAAAATGTGGAAACAGCAATTGAAATATGCCAGCACAGAGCGAGAATACGGCATTGCCATTTGAAGGCAAAAATTTTGTTTCGTTTTGTCAACATTTTGGGGTGTGATTTAGCAAAGGGTCAGTAAAGGGAGGAAAATAGTTCAAATATTTCATTGTTTTTGGTACAATAAACTTTACAAACATTATAATATCCTTGACAATTGATAAATAATTAAAATTGAATGATGTGACCCATTTAATATAAGGTATTACATTAATCAATAAAAAAAGGTCTGCAAACGGAGCTGAGAAAATGTTTAAAGAAGAGCTTATGGTCAATAACCCTTGAAATCATGATCCAAGGCAATAAAAACAGCTTATTTCATGTTCTGCATGGTGCATAGTTTTTTATTTTGTAATATGAGGGGAATTATTGTGTGATAGACATGCATGCACAGTTACAGCAAGCAAAAATGGGCAAATCAATAATTTATGCTTTGTTGCCTCTACATACAGTATGAGAGCTAGGGACTAAAATTTGCTTGACTGCTGATTGAATTTCACACCTTCAACTTGGGAAAACGGGTGCTGTAATTACCTCGATGATGGAGAGAACAGGATAGAAAGGAGCACCGGACAAGAGAATTAAGAGCACGGATCATTTACTGCTGGCTTCCTTTTCACTCCGTTACTGAGAGTAATGAATGACGGGAGTACAGAACACAGAATTATACCTGTGGATCCCTGTGATGGATTGTGATCACCATGCATTTTAGTTAGCTGTCACAGAGCAGCTATTACATAGAAAAAGAAGACACCGATTGCAGTGATGATGCTAGCGTTGGTAGGACTTCTCAACAATATGCCAGACAACATATCAACTCGATGCTCTGCATAGACCAACTTGTTGAAGTGTAGGAGAAAGTGACTGCTTATTAAAATATTCCGTCTGCTAGGGCTTTTCCTTTATGCAAATCTCTGGGAGGATTTGAAAGACTTAAAGATTTTTCTTAATTCAAGTTTAAAGATGAGAACTTTAAAGGGAAGTAACATCTGCCAAAACTTCTTTCAATGCTAGTAAAAACACCACAAGTTGAAAAATGTGTAAATTAAAAGTTAAGACAGTGATCTAGCACATCCTGCTATTGTCTTAGATGCTAAAGTTGTTAGCATACAGTACCTCAGAGACATAAAGCACAGGCAATCTACACCCAGTCTGACCCCACACTATTTCCTTAAGCATGATAGCACATTAAAATGCAGATGGCGGTGCAGTCATCAATGATGTGAAGCACTAAAGGATGTGCACAATTCATGAAAGCTTATCTCAAATGAGTTACAGCTCACTAATAACACTACTATGTCTAGCTTAAATATGATAGATGGAGCATGCAGATACCAAATTGCATATTCTACCTCAGGCACTTGGAGTGACAGACTTTCTTATTGGCCAAGTTTTTCACAGTTGGTGCTTTGTAAAATACTGTTAACTCTTGATGTATTGTTTGGCAAATAAGCTAGCTAGCATATTAATGCAAGTGCAGAAAGACGTTAATGAATTCTTGAGTACAGTTAAAGATGCCTATGGGGTTTTTATGAGTTAAAATGTGTAAATTACACATGAAATATACCATGAGTTATGCTACCCACTGCAAGAAAAAAAATTATTACACTAATATCAGCATCTGAGGAATAATTTAACTCCCTGCTGAGATTGTAGGCTACAACAGCATGTTGTGATGGCAGATCCAGGCAACTTTGGCATACCTTTTTAAACATACTATGATTTGAGACACACTAATTCTCATTTCACATCCTATTTAGGACAGATAATATACTAGTTAATTTTTTCAACAATGCATCATACTATGGTTAAGCAGTAAGAAACTTTACGTAATTCACCCCAGATCAGGAATTTACAAGATATCTTTTGCAAGAACTCTTAAGACTTAATGGTCTAATGTCTTAAAATAACCCCATTATAAGGGAAATTATTTTATAGGCATATGAAACTTACATTAAAGTTCTTAAGTACACAATAGATTGTATAAATACAAATCAATGTACAATGCATTTGGGCTCTTTGCCTTGTTGGACATTAGTGCTAATGAGAGTGGAACTAAATCTCTATTCTGAGGATCTGTTGGCACAGGGGGAATGGGGGTTTATCTGCATTGAGCCTTAATTGGTTCCATTCCCTTTTGAAATTTCCCAATTATCTTTCTTTCTTTCTTTCTTTCTTTCTTTCTTTCTCCCTAAATGTTAGATCCTAAACATGTTCCAGTCAAGAAAGCATAGCAGAAGTTCTATCAGGAAGATTCGTAGTTGTCGGGCATGTCATTCTCTCATTCATAACTTAGTTTAACAAACCATATCACACCTCTCGCTTTATAGGTCTGTGAACATCCTCCCATGGTGCCTACAGTCAAGTCAAGTGAATTTTATTTGTATAGTGCCTTTCACAACACACATCGTTTCAAAACAGCTTTACAGAAAATCAGGCATTAACAGACGATAAAACTGGAATGTCTGAAATGTCGTTTTTAGATAAAATACGAAATTGTGTAATAAGATAAAATACGATTGTAATCATGTTTAAAAATAAGTAATTCAATAATAATTGTATTAATAACCCCAGTGAGCAAGCTGAAGGCGACTGTGGCAAGGAACACAAAACTCCATAAGATGTTGATTAATGGAGAAAAATAATCTTGGGAGAAACCAGACTCACTGTGGGGGTCAGTTCCCCTCTGGCTAACATCATGAATATAATGTAAATATTGAGTGCCTATGTAGCTACCTCCTCCACCACTTCCACCACCATTTGAGTCCCTGTCCTCCCGGCAGGTTTGATGGTTCACATAGGATTCTCTCATTGACCATCAGACAGGGGTTTATGCCAAATAACTTTATTATGTTATCTGTTTTATTAATGTATAATAAACTTCTTAAATGCAATTCTGTACCAAGTCTTTCTGGTAGAAATGTCTTTTGTAGGCTCATCATTTTGTTTTATTGTCTACTAATTCTATTCATCTTAAGAGTCATTTCTAAACCTAGGCTAAATATAATCCTGAGCGTTAGTCTAGACAGTTTAATTAAAATGCCATTAATTTACCATTGCATAACACAACAATTTCATGGGTGACTTATGGAACCTTAAAGAAGCATCTCAATTTGTGTCTGTGTCCTGACTGAAGCATCAGCCAAATATTTATATAAACTGTAAACTGAAAACATATATGTAAATTGAATCAACACGCACTGTTTACATTGATGTCAGATATGAGCATAGATGCACACCAGAGACACCTCAATTATAGTAAAACATTGAAATGTAAACTGACATGCAGTTGCACAAAAACAGGGTCAGCAACATATGCATAGAGGTGCCATACAAAAATGGTCATCGAATCATTCCTACGTGGGTATGTTCAGATGGTGATATGTTCAAGGATTCATACTAAAACCCATAAAGGGATGAAATAACATGAGGTTGAGTAAATGATGAAAGAAATAAATTTTTGGGTGAACATATGATGGCTGTAAAAGAACATTGTAACTGCAAGATGTCCTCTTTCTCATTAACTCTCAACAAAACTCTAGCCGTGCAATGAAGCTCTCTCTTGGACAGAGCTATTTCTAGTCAATGCTGTTTACTCTGGATCAGTGGGAACATTTAGCTCTTTGCTTGCTATATGGTTTCTTTACCTTTTGTCATTATCGTTGGCAATTTCTTACAATCAGGTTAATGTCCTGAAGGACAGACCTGCTGCTTGTCTTTATGTGATATGTCCTGTTTTTATGCGAACACTCAAAAAATCTTTTCAGAGGGCTGCACAGTCAGTGTCTGCAGACCTAGATATTGATCGGACTGCATTGCAGAGTGAAAAAGTTGTTTGCACCTTAAAAGCAACATGCACTTTATGCACATAAAAGCAGAGGGAATTTTTTTTTCTTTGATTGAAATATTGACCGAGCAGCCTAGCCTCCGACACCGACTTCAGGTGCTTTTATTTAGAGACACTTTGAATTTTCACTGGAGATGAAAGAAATGTTTGAAGTGGTAGAAGGGATACACCATGTGTGTGTGTTTATACCTAAAATAAATAGTTCAACCGGAGTGGACTATTAAGCTAAAAAAATGTTTTAATAAAATTATAGATTTATAATAGCATGCAAATTTATATTCTATATTCCACAAGGAATTATTCCAAGTCTTCTGAAGCAACACAAAAGCTTTGTATAACAACATTCCAAAATTTTCTTTAAAAAAAAAAAGGTACTGAGGCATTTTAACCCATGTGAATTTTAATCAAAACAACCTTACATTATTTTATTTTTTTTTAAATTATGTTGCTCCATTATAAGAATAAAAATATATATTTTTTCTATCTTGATAGTCTTTGCGACCAGAAAAGTTGTGCCTTTAGCCCTGTTGTACCATACTGTTGAACTAGTATTATTCTGTAAAAAAATTTAAATAAATAAATAATGTGACTGAATCAGCCTGATTACATTAGGTTACACGCACACATATACATTATATATACACTACCGTTCAAAAGTTTGGGGTCACATTGAAATGTCCTTATTTTTGAAGGAAAAGCACTGTACTTTTCAATGAAGACAACTTTAAACTAGTCTTAACTTTGAAGAAATACACTCTATACATTGCTAATGTGGTAAATGACTATTCTAGCTGCAAATGTCTGGTTTTTGGTGCAATATGTACATAGGTGTATAGAGGCCCATTTCCAGCAACTATCACTCCAGTGTTCTAATGGTACAATGTGTTTGCTCATTGGCTCAGAAGGCTAATTGATGATTAGAAAACCCTTGTGCAATCATGTTCACACATCTGAAAACAGTTTAGGTCGTTACAGAAGCTACAAAACTGACCTTCCTTTGAGCAGATTGAGTTTCTGGAGCATCACATTTGTGGGGTCAATTAAACGCTCAAAATGGCCAGAAAAAGAGAACTTTCATCTGAAACTCGACAGTCTATTCTTGTCCTTAGAAATGAAGGCTATTCCATGCGAGACATTGCTAAGAAATTGAAGATTTCCTACAACGGTGTGTACTACTCCCTTCAGAGGACAGCACAAACAGGCTCTAACCAGAGTAGAAAAAGAAGTGGGAGGCCGCGTTGCACAACTGAGCAAGAAGATAAGTACATTAGAGTCTCTAGTTTGAGAAACAGACGCCTCACAGGTCCCCAACTGGCATCTTCATTAAATAGTACCCGCAAAACACCAGTGTCAACATGTACAGTGAAGAGGCGGCTGCGGGATTCTGGGCTTCAGGGCAGAGTGGCAAAGAAAAAGCCATATCTGAGACTGGCCAATAAAAGAAAAAGATTAAGATGGGCAAAAGAACACAGACATTGGACAGAGGAAGACTGGAAAAAAGTGTTGTGGACAGATGAATCCAAGTTTGAGGTGTTTGGATCACAAAGAAGAACGTTTGTGAGACGCAGAACAAATGAAAAGATGCTGGAAGAATGCCTGACGCCATCTGTTAAGCATGGTGGAGGTAATATAATGGTCTGGGGTTGCTTTGGTGCTGGTAAGGTGGGAGATTTGTACAGGGTAAAAGGGATTCTGAATAAGGAAGGCTATCACTCCATTTTGCAACGCCATGCCATACCCAGTGGACAGCGCTTGATTGGAGCCAATTTCATCCTACAACAGGACAATGACCCTAAACACACCTCCAAATTGTGCAAGAACTATTTAGAGCAGAAGCAGGCAGCTGGTATTCTATCGGTAATGGAGTGGCCAGCGCAGTCACCAGATCTGAACCCCATTGAGCTGTTGTGGGAGCAGCTTGACCGTATGGTACGCCAGAAGTGCCCATCCAACCAATCCAACTTGTGGGAGCTGCTTCTGGAAGCGTGGGGTGCAATTTCTCCAGATTACCTCAACAAATTAACAGCTAGAATGCCAAAGGTCTGCAATGCTGTAATTGCTGCAAATGGAGGATTCTTTGACGAAAGCAAAGTTTGATGTAAAAAAAATCTTATTTCAAATACAAATCATTATTTCTAACCTTGTCAATGTCTTGACTCTATTTTCTATTCATTTCACAACGTATGGTGGTGAATAAGTGTGACTTTTCAGGAAAACACAAAATTGTTTGGGTGACCCCAAACTTTTGAACGGTAGTGTATACGTATGTATATATATATATATATATATATATATATATATATATATATATATAATATAAATACAAAGAAGGGCCAGATAATATAGAAATAATTATTTACCTCAAGAGGTAACAACTGCAATGTTTCCCTTTTTCTAGTAAATTTTATCAAAACATCTCCTAACTGTAAATATTCATTACAAAAATCCATTCTCATGATCCTTTCTTGGTTTCTTTATTGCAGTAAAACCACATAGCATCGATAAAAAGATTTCAAGATCCATCCATCTTCAACCGCTTATCCTGTTTACAGGGTCGCGGGGAGATTTCAAGATGAATCACATAATTCTTGGTGCAACACTCTAATTGAAAAGCATGTTTGAAAGCCAGGAAAGAACAGATTTAAAAGTGCATTTATAACCAATACTCCCCAATACTGAACATTAACAACTGGCTTTTACATCTATTAAATTGGCCTGAAGATTAATTGTTCGTTTTTAGGCTTTATAAAAATTTTGTACCCATTTACTTGCATCGTGTGGACATACAGAGCTGAAATATTCTTGTAAAAATCGACATTTGTGTTCAGTAGACGAAAGAATGGCATACACATTTGAGATGGCATTAGGGTGAGTGGATGATTAGAGAATGTTAATTTTTTTGGTGAACTGTCTCTGTAAGGTGTATGTGTGCTTTATATATCTTGTGAAGTAATTTATTCATATTTAACTTGGAATAATAATATGATTTCTTTAAGAATTTAAAAAGAAAAAATATTTCACAGGGATCGACTGACATTGAAAATAATACTTAATTACATTGAATACAAAATACTTAAAATATGTATCTGTTTGTATTATATTATATTATATCATATTTTATTATATTATATTATAGTGGAATATTTCTGTCCTAAATTATTAACTTTTACACATTTTAAAATGTAAAGGTTCTCAGATTAAATGCACAAGTCTTTATTGTGCATGAAGGTGAACCTTTGAATTTCTCTGTGTATTGGTCAATTTTTCAAGCAGGCTATAGGGCGAGTTACAGGCTCTTCACATGTGCATCTGCACTGTTTTTAAATTGTTTTTCTATGTAAACATGCACTGGACAGACAACGAACTGCACCACGATTTTGCGGTTGCGGTTTTTTAGACACTGCAATAAATTAAAAGAACTTTAATATTTATAAAAGCATCTCGAGACACCTGTGTTCTGTTTCACCATTTGTTGTGCTGCATCAGTGCTGGTGTCACACATCAACATTCTAATGAAGTTCCTCATCCCCATCCATTCAGGGATGAAGAGGACTTAATCCCTGCTAATCTGAGATTGTGTTTGATGTATCCGTGGCAATAAACGTTCTTTATTCCTGAGTCCCGACTCCAGACAAATAACACAATAACCGTTTGTGATCTCTCATGGTTAAAATATTTTGGGTATTAAGGCACTTTATCATTAAACATTAAATACATGCAGGACTTCAACATTTTAAAGTCATCCAAACTCTTGCATGGATTCTGTTGCTTATATCAATTTAAACCATCAGCTTTGTAGACAGCCAGTGTAAACTGCACCTCATTTTTGTGTTTGGAAGCTTTTTGTAAATCAGACAAAAGTCCTTCAAATAAATGTGCTGCACCTGTGAGATGCAGATTCCCTGAGCGAGCACTCGAGTGCCTGTGCTCACGCTGCTGTTGTTCGGCCAAACAAATGTTATTTCACATAAGGATGACATTAATGAGGATTTATAATAGATATATCAAAATAAATAAATAATTGATTTAGAGCTCGGGGCCCTTTTGGTTTAGAAGCCCCTGGGCAATGGCTCAATCGGCCCAGTGGTTAATCCATCCTTGGTTGGATATGTGTTATGTGTAAACCCTGAAATGCAGTTGTATAACACAGCAGAGCTTGTTCATTCTCTTCCGATTGAGTTTCAAATATGGCTGTATTTGAAGGCCTGCACGATGTTAGCCATAACAGTGGGTGTTTACGTTGAAGGTCTATGGAGGCGCATGCCATGCCATGACCCCTTTAATAAATATCCTGGAAGATTGTTTCTATGGACATTGTGTGCAAGCTTTTTCTTTCCTTGGATTTTATTTTTTGAACCTACGCACAGAAGCAAGGTGGATACAATTTTCAGTGTTTGGCATGGAGGTTTTTACTGATTTTGTGAATGACCACATTGGGAAATGAGACGCAAAATGCACAGTTCATGGCGTTTATACATTTTCTTAAAATTCCTTTATTTGTATAGTAAAATATATTTTACATTTAAAGTGCACAATACTCATGGTTAGATCAAATGACTATGACCAGACGATCATGACAGGCCTATTCTGATTAAATGAGTGAACAATTTTACTTTTGATTTTGATCATTTCAGAATGTTTCAGATTAAATGCAATATGTAACTATGCGTATGTCAATGCAAGTTCCACTGTTGAACCTTAAACTGCCACTTGTATAAGGTGCTCTATAAATTAATGTTATTATTTTTATAGTTTATAGCTAATGAATTAGAAGATTACACACAGCTATCATAAGTGGACTTCGCATTTCATTACTGGGTTGTTTAAAGAGCAGTTGGATGCGAACAGCTCCAGATAAGAGTCAGGTAACCTGACTGTGACATTTGTCAACTATCAGTGGTGTCTTCACATCACAAGCACCAGCTGCCTTTAACATTACACATAAGACTCTCTGATCCTTTCAATCACCAGTCGAGCTAGAAAAATAATATTGCCAGAGAAATGCATTAGATGTCCTGTGACCCCGTTTACAGCTATGTTTCGGGTGATACAATCACAAGTGAACAGTTGTAAATGTGGTCCAAAATATTTTGTGATCAGAACACAAAGAACACATTTATTTGCTCAATTCAAAGTAAATTATTTGAGATCATAATATATTTGAGGATTTTGAGCTAGAATGTCCAAATTTGATATAATGAATCTTAATGCCATATAGTACCAAACAGCTAACCCTTCTCTCTCTGTCTCTCTCTTTTCCCCATCCGAAAACATTTCCCTTTAACAATTAATTAGTCTGTACCCCATAGCTGTCAGTGTACACAACCAATAAAGCTACTCTAGTTGACTACAAAGGGATTCGCACTATCAGAGCCTTCACACTCTACATTTCTATCGAAGGCTCTGTCAAGTCCTCCACTCAGTGAAGCCAACAGCCCAGAGCTCACTTCACTCTAAACAGGATTGCAGCAGAGTGTGTAGTGGCCCTCCATCAAACAGTAATCTTGTGAGGATGGCGGGTATGGTTCATAGCTGATGGGGGTGGTGGTGGTGGTGCAAGAACTGCTGAAAACTTATATATATTATTAGCATTTCTCTGGCAATATTATTTTTCTAGCTCGACTGGTGATTGAAAGGATCAGAGAGTCTTATGTGTAATGTTAAAGGCAGCTGGTGCTTGTGATGTGAAGACACCGCTGATAGTTGACAAATGTCAGTCAGGTTACCTGACTCTTATCTGGAACTGTTCGCATCCAACTGCTCTTTAAACAACCCAGTAATGAAATGCGAAGTCCACTTATGATAGCTGTGTGTAATCTTCTAATTCATTAGCTATAAACTATAAAAATAATAACATTAATTTATAGAGCACCTTATACAAGTGGCAGTTTAAAGTTCAACAGTGGAACTTGCATTGACATACGCATAGTTACATATTGCATTTAATCTGAAACATTCTGAAATGATCAAAATCAAAAGTAAAATTGTTCACTCATTTAATCAGAATAGCCCTGTCATGATCGTCTGGTCATAGTCATTTGATCTAACCATGAGTATTGTGCACTTTAAATGTAAAATATATTTTACTATACAAATAAAGGAATTTTAAGAAAATGTATAAATGCCATGAACTGTGCATTTTGCGTCTCATTTCCCAATGTGGTCATTCACAAAATCAGTAAAAACCTCCATGCCAAACACTGAAAATTGTATCCACCTTGCTTCTGTGCGTAGGTTCAAAAAATAAAATCCAAGGAAAGAAAAAGCTTGCACACAATGTCCATAGAAACAATCTTCCAGGATATTTATTAAAGGGGTCATGGCATGGCATCCATATTTGGCACTCCATAGACCTTCAACGTAAACACCCACTGTTATGGCTAACATCGTGCAGGCCTTCAAATACAGCCATATTTGAAACTCAATCGGAAGAGAATGAACAAGCTCTGCTGTGTTATACAACTGCATTTCAGGGTTTACACATAACACATATCCAACCAAGGATGGATTAACCACTGGGCCGATTGAGCCATTGCCCAGGGGCTTCTAAACCAAAAGGGCCCCGAGCTCTAAATCAATTATTTATTTATTTTGATATATCTATTATAAATCCTCATTAATGTCATCCTTATGTGAAATAACATTTGTTTGGCCGAACAACAGCAGCGTGAGCACAGGCACTCGAGTGCTCGCTCAGGGAATCTGCATCTCACAGGTGCAGCACATTTATTTGAAGGACTTTTGTCTGATTTACAAAAAGCTTCCAAACACAAAAATGAGGTGCAGTTTACACTGGCTGTCTACAAAGCTGATGGTTTAAATTGATATAAGCAACAGAATTCGTGCAACAGTTTGGATGACTTTAAAATGTTGAAGTCCTGCATGTATTTAATGTTTAATGATAAAGTGCCTTAATACCCAAAATATTTTAACCATGAGAGATCACAAACGGTTATTGTGTTATTTGTCTGGAGTCGGGACTCAGTAATAAAGAACGTTTATTGCTACGGATACATCAAACACAATCTCAGATTAGCAGGGATTAAGTCCTCTTCATCCCTGAATGGATGGGGATGAGGAACTTCATTAGAATGTTGATGTGTGACACCAGCACTGATGCAGCACAACAAATGGTGAAACAGAACACAGGTGTCTCGAGATGCTTTTATAAATATTATATATATATACAGGTACTGCTATCCTGAGACTGCATTTGTTAAGACCATACAGTATGTGACAATTTTCAGCTAACAACACAGTGTAACACAGACATAATTGTCTTTACTCATAGAAATTTGTTAGCCATGGGAACAGCAAAGTAATTCAGAGAAAAAATGCTGCATGTGTTTTCTATGCAGATTTGGTGACTCTGTGTAAACAGCAGAAGAGCCTGGTTTTGGAAGCAAACTTTCTAGATTACTTAATCAGGCATATGAAAGGAAAGGACATGTTATTGATAGGAGTCTGCACTACCTGTGCTCCATGTTTGAACTGAATGCTATATATTTTTTTGCTATTGGTTTATAAATAGGAGCTGCTTTCCTGAGCCGTTAATGAGAAAGTGTGCTACTAATTTAGTACAGTGATTCAGTCATTAACAGTTGTTTGTTAGGGTGGGAGACATCAAGGGGACTCCCGGTTACTATGTCACCATTGTGTGGTGAGGCAGGAGGCTTGCAGCAGCTGGCTAGCAATATAAGTTCATGGTCACTTCAGACACAGGAACACACACACGCACGCACGCACACACACACACACACACACACACTGCAAGTAAATATTACCTTAAACAAAGAGCTGGCTTTCCTTTTAAAGTATACATTATCATTGTCTCTCTAAGGACCTGTTTACACCTGGTATTAACTTCAGACTTGCCATTTGTAATTGATATGCATCTCACATGATCTTTACTTCATGATCTTCAGGTCAATTTATGTTGATATCAGGCATGCTGAAGATTTTCTGAGACACATCAGGATGCATTACCATTAGAATTGCAAATGTGGTCTCATGCATCTCCAAAACATTTTGGACCCAGTGTACATCTGTATTTAGTGCTTTCTACTTTTTATGAGATCACCCTAGACACATCGTAGTATCAGGTGTAAATGCACCCTGTACAGTTTGTTAAGATGGGCAAAGCTCTGATCTCTCAAAATCTCACACAAGACATATTGATCAAATGAAATTCTAATAGAACAGACTAAAAGTGTATCATCTTCTTCTTCATTCCTTCTGTTTGCACCGTTAAAACTACGAGCCAATTTGAACTAGTTTCTTTGTGGTGCCTAGCCCATACAAGAGAAAAATGACAAAATAATTATCTTTAATATCTCAGGTGTTTCTCCAATTTTTTTTTTAATTTATTTAACCCAGGAGAACCTCACTGAGATTAAAATCTCTTTTACAGGAGTGTCCTGGCCAAGATAGGCGACCCAAGTATTCAAACACACACAAATAACAATAAAACAATACAACACACAATAAAAAAATAAAAATACAACCTCAGAAACAATTGCAAATCATTAAATCTTTCTCTAAAGCATATATATAAGTGTTCTGAAATTGCTGAAAGACACCAAATGATTCAGCCTCAGTGTCATTTGTAAAGAGTTCCATTCTGAAGGTGCAGCATAATGAAAAGCAGTTTTACCTAAATTGGTTCTAACTCGAGGTACATGCAAATTATGATAAAACTGTGAATGCAGTGAATAGTTACCTACTACTTTTTGCTTAAGCATACAACAAAGATAAGATGGTAAAACCCCCAAAATTGCTTTGTATATCAATGAGTACCAGTGCATTTTCCTCCGAACAACAAGAGAAGACCAAGAGACTGTGCTGTATTCATGTCCAAGACATGAATTAGATTAAATAAAGACATTCTCTTATATTTCCTTCATCCCAGACTTTTCCACTGATCTTCCATTTCTCTTCCAGAGTTTCAGAATATAAATATGTCAAATTCTGCTCAGAAATTTCAATGTCAAGTCAAGTCAAGTCAATTTTATTTGTATAGCACCTTTCACAACACACATCGTTTCAAGGCAGCTTTACAGAAGTTCAGCATTAACAGACGATAAAAATGTAATGTCTATAAAGTCGATAAATCATCATCCTTGTGCAGGGCTCCAAACTGCGACTAAAAATGGTCGCATTTGTGACCAAATAAATTTATTTGTGAGTGTAATTTCTGTCAAGGTCGCCATTGGCGACAGTAAAAGTTTACTCCCTTTGATTTTAAAATTTGCATTACATTTCCCGAGATACATTACAAAAGTTTATATCAAAGAAATAGCGGGGAAAACGGAGTTCATTGCAGGAACTAACCATTTCAAAAAAGAGACTGTTAGAAAACACGGTGACAGTAACAAGCATAAAAAATGCACGTGATCACAAAATTGCGAATAATGCTCCACAGACTACACTGTTAGCGAGCTGCGGGACGAAAAGGAATGGAAGGAGTTAAAAATGAAAAAAAAAAAAAAAAAAAATTTGGCGCCTGTTTTTTCCCCCTATAGGAGCCAATCGCTCCTTAATTGATTTTTTTTTTGTTTGGAGCCCTGTTGTGGAATTAGATAAGATATGATTCTTTATCGTGTTTAAAAATAATCAAATAATAATTGTATTAATAACCCCAGTGAGCAAGCCGAAGGCGACTGTGTCAAGGAACACAAAACTCCAAAAGATGATGGTTAATGGAGAAAAATAACCTTGGGAGAAACCAGACTCACTGTGGGGGCCAGTTCCCCTCTGGCTAACATCATGAATAATGTAAATAAGAATTATTTATAGTTAAAAAACATGATTTAAAAAATTATTAAACTTATTAAGTGCTAAGGGTCAGTATTTAGACAGTGATTGTGTTTGAACTGCAAGATTAGTGACCAGTGTCTTTGAAGTCCATCCTTGATTAAATTCCAGAAGTTCACTTAGATGCAATTGTCCTTGTTTGGCAAGGACAATGTGAACTCAAACATTTCTCATCAAATCAAACGTCAAGGGTTCAATTCCCCCCTTGTCCCACTTTTCCCCATCCCGTCTTCTTTCTCCACTCTTAATATTTCCTTTAATACAACATACAATAATAAATAAAAATGAATATATAGGTTGATTTCTTTTTTTCTTTTAATTTTTTGGACATAGTGGGGAGTTGAGAGAAAGGTTTGATATGGGTAAAATTAACCATGCTTTTACAATAGTAATATTGTGGAAAACAAAAAAACATGCTTTTTGGCCATGATTTTAGTGCAATTAAACATGGTGCTACTATAGTAATATGATGTTAATATAGAAACGACTTGGTTACTGTTGTAACCTTCGTTCCCTGATGGAGGGAACGAGATGTTGTGTCGATGTAGTGACACTAGGATTCAAACTTGCAAGCCCAAATCACCTCTGATATTTGAGAAAAGGCCAATGAGAATTGGCGAGTGGAATTTGCATGCCACTCCCCCGGACATAAGGGTATAAAAGGAGATGGCTTGCATCCACTCATTCAGGTTTGTGCTGAGGAGCCGAGACAGAGTCCAGGCCATTTCAGCGGGTAGTTCAGTGTTGTGGCAGGAGGGACACAACGTCTCATTCCCTCCATCAGGAGATGTTCTCTATCTGTCACTTACTCGATGTTGTGACGATGTAGTGACACTAGGGGTCCCTATACAATATGGCATAACCAGCTAAACTGTGTTATGTGGATCGGCGGTGCAGATACATGCAGGCTACTGCATGCCTAGTAACAAGTGCACACAGCCCCATCGTAACCTTCTCAACGCCCCACACAAGTCATATAATCCCTCGTACCCTGGGCAAGACGTATTTACAATGGGAACAGGTTGCATCAGCTGTTTCAACCTTCTGTCTGCCGAAAAAGCGCACGTTATCACCTCAGGGAGGTGAGTGCAAGCTGAGTGCAAGCGGTACACCCAGCCAGCTGCTCGCATAGTTACCTGTTTGTACCTGCTAACACACAGGAAGAAACTGGCTCAACCCGAAGATTGTAAAATCTCTCAAGGTATTGGGTGTCGCCCATCCTGCTGCTTTATAGATATCTGTTAGAGAGGTGCTATTTGCCAGGGCCAAGGAGGATGCCACACTCCTAGTGGAGTGTGCTCATACTCCCAGGGGGCACAGCATGCCCTGGGCCTGGTGTGCCAAAGCAATGGCATCCACAATCCAGTGGGCAATCCTCTGTTTGGAGACAGCCTTTCCCTTCTGCTGTCCCCAAAACAGACAAATCTTCTCAGAGTGTCTACAGCTCTCTGTGTGGTCCAAGTATACATGAAAGGCGCGAACCAGACACAGCAACGACAAGGCTGGGTCTGCCACCTCCCAGGGCAGCACTTGCAAGTTCACCACTTGATCCCTAAAAGGGGTAGTGGGAACCTTGGGCATATAGCCTGGCCGAGGTCTCAGGATCATGTGAGAGTATGCCAGACTGAACTCAAGCATGTATCGCTGACAGAGAACCCCTGCAGGTCACCAACCCTCTTGGTGGAATCACACCAGGGCAGGATGTGCTGGATCGCCTCCATCTGCTTCTTGACTGCCGAGAACTGCTGGGCAAAGTCTTCGACAGTGTCTCTGAACAGGCCAACTTGAGAGATGGGGTGTCAAGAAAGTTGACCTTGTTGGCGTCCCTCATCTCTGCAAGGTTGAGCCACAGGTGGCACTCCTGGACCACCATAGTGGACATCACCTGCCCACAGGGCAAAGTCGTTCGCCTAGCACAGCTGCTGCATCAGTCCTGGGTCAGAATTACCCTCATGCAGCTCTTTCAATGCAGCCTTGGCCTGGTGGGTTAGCACTGTAAGCCTTGGCCATCAAGGACGAAGTGAACTTACAGGCCCTGGATGGGAGCCTAGGACGATTCCACCAGGTGGCGGCGGTTTGCGGGCACAGGTGCACTGCAATTGCCTGCTTCATGCAAAGAGCATCCGTGTACCCCCTGGCTGCCTCGATTGCAACTTCACTATGGTCATGTTCTTGCAGTGAGAACATGAACCATCCACAAATGCTTTCTCAGCATGACTATGACACGTGAGACAGCAATCATGGCCATCAGAGGAAGAGGGATAATGGCTGCACCCAGGAACTGCACGTAAACAGAAAGGCATCTTTACAAAGAAGCTTTCCGTCATTGCTTACTCTTAGTGTGGCTGCTGAAGTGCCCAGGTGCGTTCTCTGCACTAATCTGTGCTAGAAGGGAGAACCCACTGTAAATTCACTGTATATCCAACAGCCATTTAAACACTCGTAGAGCTGAATGGAACGCCAGTGGTTTAGCTTTCAACTATGATCGGCTCCGAAGAACAAATCTGAATTAGTGGATGCAAGCCAGTATGTCCGGGGAAGTGGCATGGAAATTCTACTCTGCAATTCTTTTCTCAAATATCAGAAGCCTTTTCTCAAATATCAGAGGTGATTGGAGCTCCCAAGATCGACCCCTAGTGTCACTACATGTACACAACGTCGAGTGAGCAACAGAGAGAGAACCACGTTTAATTGTGTGGCTTACTATGATTTTACTACAAAATACCATTGTGATGCTATGGTTACTGTAATAAAACCATGGCTATTTTTGTAAGGTAAGGTTAGGGTTAGGTGTAGGGGTTGCTGGAGGGTGTCTTTGGGACTTTAAAAAACACAATAAGCACACTGCAGTGATGCTCCTATACTGTATGTTTGTATTTAAATGTGCATTTAGTAACTTTTGTCTTAGTGTCATCTTGCACTTACAGTACACTGAATTTTAGCGGCTTGGATGCAGCATCATTTAAAATCAATAGTTTTAAGTTTTCAGATTCAATTGTAGAAATGTATTAGTCACAGTCAGCCATGATTATTTAATCATTAAGTGAAAGTGTCAAATAACAGGACAGTTACTGAGAATAGGTGAGTAGTATTTGGCTGGTCATGTGATTCTAACAGGGGCCACTCCATGTAGATTTAAACGGCTTTTGTACGGTTACTGATATGACTGGAGTCTTCATTGAATGTCAGTGGTCATGGTTTCTTACATATATTGCAAAATTACAGTTCATGTCTTTAGGAGTTAAATATTTTAATGAGGAAAATATACTGTGTGAACCTTTAATTAGGAGTGCAAATAATATCTAACACTATTTGCACTCAGTGCAAAGAAGATGTTTTTTTTGTTTTTTTTTTGTTATTTACACATAGTGCAAATAGCTGCTGCCTTATGTAATAGGCTTAATAATTAATTAATTCTTAGGTTGATTCCCATGAAAAGTGTACATGTTTTGGATTTGTGATGCAATAAAATGTAGCTCTGTTTGTTTTAGCCCCGCTTTGCAGCATTAGCTATACCAATCATAGGTAGAGAGGAACATTTTTGAGAAACCAGGTCCAATTTTTGTAGTTCAGTTTGGTTTTAAATTAAACATACAAAAAAGTTGCCTGACATATGAGCCTATGAGTAATAGCATGAGACCAATTTAGTTTGACTCATACTAATAGTCTACGATAACTTCTAACATCAGCGTACATGCATGCCAAGGCATGAGTACTCCATTAGTCTCATGAATAACCTTTTTTCCTCAGGTCTGACACGTAGACTATAAGAGTAATAGAAGACAGGATGTGTTTAAAATGATGCAAAGGAATTGTGTTTGCACCTGACAGCAGGCCGGATCACACACTGATGCGAGTGGCGTGTTGACACTCTGTGGTCAACACGACAGCCTTGAAAGAGCTGTTGCCATTGGTGATAACATATCTCTTAAGACAAATGGTTAGGGAGAGACTGCAGGCAGTTATAACACTTTATACAATTGTAGAATAGCTTAATAGCACCTCAGAATCCACAACATGTCGAACCTTGAGACAGATGGGTTACAACAGCAGAAGACCACAATGGGTGCTTTTTTAGGACCATATTATGCTTAATAAAGTGCTCAGTGAGTGTATATCTATATGATGGCACAGCATATGTTGGCACAGGGATTAACCAGTAAAATAAAAAATGTCAGTTCACGTCCAAATGGTTGCTCATCCCTGGAAGCTACCATGCAAGTTTGTATCATGCCTATGAGGATGAGGGCAATTTTATCATTTTGAATTTGTATACTATATTTGTACTTATTAGCTTAACTCAAATCGAATAATTATAATAGACGTTTGCTTCAAATACATATTATTTTACAGCTTAAAGAATTACCATAAAAAAGCAAACTATTTAGTAATTGTAATATACTGTATATTATTGAAGTGATTTTCATACTTTGAAGTGTGGTCTCTCTGTATTTGAGATACTAACATTTATATTATTGTGGCAGAGTGCTGGATGGCCCCGCCCACAGATAAATCGCTCTCAAATATTCTCTGACTGGCTCTAATTGTTTCAAATTACACAGCCAAATCACATTTAGTGTGGGCAAGCACATTACTTGTCACTGGAAACAAAGCACCTGGTTATAGGACACATTGTTACTTGGCAAGTTCTTGACTGTTCTATCGTCTTATCAGCTGAAATCTAATAGATTATGGGAGGTCATGCTTTCAGAGAGAGAAGGTCACAATGTCATACATCTGTCACTTTCTGTCCTTCGTTTTTCCTCTCATCCAGTCATTTTCTCACTCTTTCTCATCCTGTTGTCTGCCTGGCACACAGTCTTGACAGACAGTCTGAAAGGTAAAGTCTCATCAATGTTATCAGCAGGGGACAGAAAGACATAGACAACTATACAACTGTCTATGCTGGACTGTCTCTGCCTAATCATCCACACACACACACACACACATGCATGCGGATGCGCACACACACATAAAAATGCAAGGGAGAGGGATCCCCGAAGAGGGCTAAAGATGACATGGGTATATTTTTTTACTTTGCCAAGTAAAAGAGAGCACATTTGTACTGACTAATATTCTTACTGTTTAAGGCAAAGTAATTAATTCATAATCTGTACAGATAATGCTGCTGCATCTGTTCTAATATCTCGTACTGTGTCATTCAAGGAAAATTAGTTCACTTTGGTGCCATCTTGGCCCCTTGGCAGCAATTGTCTATGTAGCAAAAAGGCATCTTCTATATATTAAATGGGGAAAAAAATAAAAATCTCCAAAACTTTTTTGAAAATATTTTTTCAATAACAGCAATAAATTCTGACAACAATGTAATCAGACATTTTGCTTCCTTAGCTCACATTACACTAATATAGTGTATTCTTCAAACTGGTCAACAAATCCACGTTCTAGAACAGCGCTACTCAACACACAGTCTTTTGCGGCCCATGTGATGTCATCATTTAAAATATATTCATCGATATCAAATGCATATGAATTGTCAGGTGTCACTTTTTAAGAGTATTTATGACAATTCTCTGTATAGCTAAATTGCAGTAAGGTTAGAGGGGATGTAACAAATGAATAAAATGACAGAATATATCTTAGTTTGCCTGATGTAACAAGAGGGCGGCACACAGTTTGTTAAATAACACATTTAACATATGCATAGTATATTTGCCTCATTAATTAAACATAAGTACTATAAAAATTTTAAGTGTGGCCCTCTTTTTCGACGTACGATGGCGCCGCAGATGGCTGCCTCGGTGTGGAGCTCTCCAATTCTTTTGTTGTTTTTGTTTGTTTGTCCTGTCTTTAGTAATATTTTACCAGTCAGGTTTACTGGGGACGAACTGTTGAACATTCGGCAGCATATATACCAGATAATCTTTTCCCGGTTTTTGAATATTCAGACGTTATGCTGGACATTTTAGTCGGAGGTGCAGCTGTGTTGTTTAAACACGCTACAAGACGCAGGTGAGGGAAACGAGCTGGCGCGCTGGTTAAACTCCATCAGTGCGGCGTTCGAACAGCAATGCCGAGCATTCATCTTGCGAATCTCCGCTCTCTTCCCAACAAAACTGACGAACTACATCTCCTCACACATACAAATAAGGACTTTTCAAACTCTGCTGCACTGTGCTTCACTGAAACCTGGCTGAGTGAAGCCATTCCGGACAGCGCATTACATCTGCCGGGCTTTCAGCTGTTCAGAGCGGATCGCATCACAGAGTTAACGGGGAAAACGAGAGGCGGTGGAACATGCTTTTACATCAACGACAGTTGGTGTACAGATGTAACAACGTTAAAGAGGATGTGCTGTCCTAACCTGGAAGCGCTCTTTATTAACTGTAAGCCGTTCTACTTGCCGCGGGAGTTTTCTTCGTGTATTCTGGTGAGTGTTTACATTCCTCCAAACGTGTCTGTGAACATAGCGCTGCAACAGCTGGCTGATCAAATCTCAGACACAGAACAACAATACCTGGACTCAGTTATTATTATTCTTGGTGGCTTTAACAAAGCAAATCTCACACGTGAACTGCCCAAATACAAACAACACATCACATGCCCCACCAGAGACAGGAATATATTGGATCACTGCTATACAACATTAAAGGATGCATATCGCTCTGTCCCACGTGCAGCTTTGGGACTCTCTGATCACTGTCTGGTTCATCTTCTCCCGACCTACAGGCAGAAATTAAAATCAACAAAGCCAGTTGTAAGGACTGTAAGGAGTGGACTAATGAAGCAGAGCTGGAACTACAAGCCTGCTTTGACTGCACTGATTGGAGTGTTTTTGAAGCTGCAGCTACAGACCTGGACGAGCTCACAGATACTGTGACATCATACATCAGTTTCTGTGAGGACATGTGCATCCATACTAGGACATTTTTATCATTCAACAATGATAAACCATGGTTCACAGGAAAACTCAGACAGCTTCGTCATGCCAAAGAGGATGCTTACATGGGTGGGGATAGAGTCTTGTATAATCAGGCCAGGAACACACTGAATAAGGAAATCAGAGTGGCTAAAAGAAGCTACTCTGAGAAGCTGAAGAACAAGTTTTCAGCTAACGACCCTGCATCAGTGTGGAGTGGCCTGAAACAACTTACTAACTACAGGACTCCTACCCCCAACCCTGTGGTTGACCAACGACTGGCTGACGACCCGAATGTGTTCTATTGCAGATTCGAACAGCCCAATTTCACACCCCACACGCACTCAGACCTTCATTTCACACAAACATTAACACCTCCTGCAACCCCCCTCCTCCCCCCTCCTGCTACACAACCTGCACTCAAGATCTGTGAAGACGATGTGTGCCGTGTCTTTCTGAAGCAAAGGTCAAGGAAGGCTCCAGGCCCAGATGGCCTCTCACCAGCGTGCCTTCGTTCCTGTGCTAACCAACTGGCCCCGATCTTCACACAGATCTTCAATAGATCACTGGAGCAGTGTGAAGTCCCATGCTGCTTCAAACACTCAGTTATAATCCCTGTCCCTAAGAAACCTAAAATCACAGGACTTAATGACTACAAACCTGTCGCCCTGACATCTGTGGTCATGAAGTCGTTTGAGAGACTGGTGTTGGCCCACCTGAAGAACATCACTGGACCCTTTCTGGATCCCCTTCAATTTGCTTATCGAGCAAACAAGTCTGTGGATGATGCAGTCAACATGGGATTGCATCACGTCCTGCAACATCTGGACAGACCGGGGACATATGCAAGGATCCTTTTTGTGGACTTCAGCTCGGCTTTCAACACAATCATCCCAGCCATTCTCCGGACTAAGTTAAACCAACTCCCTGTTCCCACCTCTACCTGTCAGTGGATTACCAGCTTTCTGACGGACAGGCAGCAGCTTGTGAGGCAGGGAAAATTCACTTCCACCACCTGTACCATCAGCACTGGTGCCCCCCAGGGATATGTGCTCTCCCCACTACTCTTCTCGCTCTTCACAAATGACTGCACCACCAAGGATCCCTCTGTCAAGCTCGTGAAATTTGCAGACGACACCACTGTCATCGGCCTCATCCGGGATGATGATGAGTCTAGAAAGGAGGTTGAACGGCTGGCTGACTGGTGCAGTCATAACAATCTGGAGCTGAACACTCTCAAAATGGTGGAGATGATTGTGGACTTTAGGAGGAACACCCCAACACTGACCCCCCTCACCATTCTAAACAGCACTGTGGCAGCAGTGGAGTCATTCAGGTACCTGGGCACTACCATCTCACAGGACCTGAACTGGGAGATACACATCGACTCCATTGTGAAAAAGGCCCAGCAGAGGTTGTACTTCCTTCGCCAGCTGAGGAAGTTCAACCTGCCACAGGTGCTGCTGAAACAGTTCTACTCAGCAGTCATTGAGTCTGTCCTCTGCACTTCAATAACTGTCTGGTTTGGTGCAGCTACGAAATCAGACATCTGAAGACTACAGAGGACAGTCCGGACTGCTGCGCAGATTATTGGTTGCCCCCTGCCCCCCCTTCAAGAACTATACACTTCCAGAGTGAAGAAAAAGGCTGGTAAAATCACTCTGGACCCCGCTCACCCTGCCCACTACCTTTTTGAACCGTTGCCTTCTGGCCGGTGCTTCAGAGCTCTGAGCACCAGAACCGTCAGACACAGGAACAGTTTTTTCCCTCAGGCTATCCATCTCATGAACAATTAAATTGCCCCACTGAGCAATAATTATGTGCAATACACAGTTTAAGTCTATTTATATTATCCAACATATCCACTTCTGCCATTACTTACATTGCTCTGTACATAATATACTGTATTTTGTTCTTTATAATCAGATTGTAATAGATTTGCACTACGTGTGTGTGTATGTGGGTATGTATGATGGTGAGTGTATGTACATATATGTATAATTATTTATTTTTAGTCTTTTTTTTTTTGTTTTTAATTACCTATGTCTTGCTGCTGTTTTTTTGGTATTGTTTGTATTGTTGTACACTGGAAGCTCCTGTCTCCAAGACAAATTCCTTGTATGTGCAAGCATACTTGGTAATAAAGCTGATTCTGATTCTGATTCTCAAGGCTATAGGTATCCTTCTTTGCGGCCCATGACCTTTTTGAATTTGAGTAGTTCTGTTCTAGAGTAAACAAACTAAATCAGAAAGGAAAAAGGCTATTTTAATTGAAATGCTCCACTTTCATTCCTGCAAATGCCATATTTAGTGTAAAAATGTCTCACGTTAATTTTCTTTATGAGCGGTCCATCTGCTCCCCTTTATATTGTCTCTGACTGCATTCACTGATTTGTTGTATGATTTTACATTCTCTGTTGGGCTGCAAAGGTGCACTGAGATCAGCCAACCTTATTTCTCCATTTAAACGAGCAATGTAGGCAAATAGGGTTGCCAACTTTCTACCACCCAAATACAGGGTATTCCAGCTCTAAATACAGGACATTTGTTTCTGCACAATGGCTAAAGAGGTCCACCTAAAGCTTATTTACATATATAAAAAATGATAAATGCATAAAGATGCAAAAACACACTTGGTGTGAATAGCCAGGAATTCACTTAAAATAAAAATTAAAAATAAAACAGCGGCCAGAGAGTACCAAATTTCTATCAGTCTTCACTTTTAACAAACACAACATTTTGCCAAAGAACGAAGCTGCAAACAATGGAGAGAGAGACAATAGATGTGTCCCAAACCACACACTTCTGCACAATTCTTAGTTGGCTAAGTAGTGCCTGTAGTATATTATCACTGAAAATACAACAAAAAGAAGTGTACTATGAATACCCAGATGATGCACTTATTCAACCATCAAAAATGGAGTGTGGAATGTCGGACATTTCATGCACTAAACACTCACAGCTTGCCGTAAGAAGCAGAAGGGGCAGAGTTACCTGGCTGTGTTGTGGGTCTGACAAATAATTGTAAATCATGAAGAATGTAACAACTAGCGAAACTTCAGTGAAGACAGTACTTAACAAATGTAAGCTGAATGCTTTGGCATTACCCTAAGCTGTGTGAATATGTACCTGTATGTTGTTGGAGATACAAGTGTTGAACTAAGGTTGGCTCATGAGCTAAAGTTAGCAGCAACACATCGCATGTATTTGAAACGTCACTTCATTCAGCTGTTAAACGGCAAATGCTTCTGTGTAGTAAAAAATCATTAATTGTTTAATTTGGGACAATACTATACTTTGAAAATGCATACAGTACATGGCCAAGTATAAAGTGTATATTGCAGGTGCATAGTGTATAGTGCATAGGGTATAATGTGTTAAGCCTTTTCTGTTTTTAAAGCTCAATGAACCATATTTTATATGTTTAAAATTGAGGTCATTATTTTGGCAGTACATAAGTAAAGTGTTAAAAATAGAATTTAACTAAAAATAATAACAATTTGGCCTACTAGGGGAACTGTCTCAGTACAAGTATTAGGAGCCACCGCAGGAGAGTTTTAAGCCACCATGCATTATAAAACTCACGTGCAGAGTCTCTCTTCCAGAATGAGCACTGAAATATGCAATATGTAATATCATCTAATCAATAGGTGCTTTTACTGGTGTTTTGGAAGCACAATGGTGAGATTTTTTATTTTATTTTATTAATTTTTTTGTCAAGGATAATTTTAATACTTTGTCATTTTAATCAAATTAGTAAATGTAAGTAATTCGATTGTGACTTCAAGAAGAGTGAATAGATTCGTTTTTGAAGCCTTTTCAGCATTATCACAGAAAGGCATGAGATTCAGTCAGTTTGGATTTTTCTGCAGAATAATACATAATTATATACACAAACATCTTCCAAATGACAGACATCAGATGGGTTACTTGGATGGAACATATGAAACTGTGCCACAATAACAATAATGAACAAAACAAGGATCACTTTTTTTCTGCATTGTTTTACAAACATGTCTCATGTGCATGCATGGACACTACGGAAAAGCCAAGTAAGCAGATTAACTTCACATAAATCCTGCCAGTTAAAGGAGTCATTGCTAATAAATGGATCAAATTTTTATTCCCTCTCTCCTCTCCTTGGTGTAAAGCAGATTAGTTACAAATTTCATTTAAAATGAATTTGATTTTAAAAACAATTAACTTTTATAGAACTATACAATTGGATAAATGAATTGATGTATGGTTGGATCATGTTGGGATAGTAAAAATAAATGATTGCCAAAATATGTTTTTCATGTGTATAATATATACAGTAAAGCCAAATGAAGCTTATTTGCTAGATTTGTTTACTTGGCCTTTGATTCAGTTTTGAGTTAATGAGAGATACAAAAAAGAGAAATGTGGTAGTTTTTTGTTCTGTCTTGTAAAGAGCATCTTACCCAACTGCAAAGTTCAATTACAAAAAATATATATATTTTTTTTTTCACTAGCTGCAGACCTAATGCATTGTACTGATGACATTTTCCAGCAGCTATAGGTTATCAGTCACACAGCAGCAGTTTTAAAAGTTTGCTTCAACTCATCTAGAGAAAAGTATATAATAAGCCTATAGGCATATGTAAATTTTGAACAATATACTTTAGTGCACTTTGTAGTACTTCAATCAATTAAAATTGTCATCGAATTAATTGCATGATATGCCAGCTAAATAAATACATTAATTACATATATAAATATTTGCCAAGAAAAACCCTCAAATAAGAATTCAGTATATAATAATTAAATTATATAGTTATGTTTAAATAATTATAAATATAATATATATTACAGATATTATAATGCAGATTGTTAAAATGCATTACATTATTGTGGCAGATGAGTAAAGCATTGATAATAACATAATCCAAAAAGTGGCTTTAGAAGGTAATATATTGTTGGTTTCCATTACATTATACACAAGCCTGTCACTGGCCTACAGTTCACAGCAATCCATTTTGCAATTGAATTCATCAATCTGTCTGAGATGTATCATATGGGCTTTTCTAAGGACACTTCTCACTTTGGTTGCAATGCTTTATAAACAACATTTTTAGGCCGATATGTGTCGAGGTAAACGTAGTTTGAAACTTAGAAAAACATGTCTGAGATCTCTGCATTCAGAATTGTTCACAGTCCAGCTGTCTTAATGCAAGAATGCACAGTTTTGCCAACTAATTTAAATGGAAAGTAGCTAAAGCCTGCTCAAAAAGTCGCTAAATGTCTCTAGATGACATCATACACTAATTAACATATTTGTGATGTCACCGCATCTCATTTGCATTTTGCATAGTGTCTGCCCTTTACATGTTTGCTTCTCTGTGCTTACCGTACATACTGTAATACCCTATTAATTCCCTATATCTATCAATCACTAAGAAAATTAGAAGAGACAGTAACTTAAAAATAAATATTAATGAATAAAATAAAATAAAAATAAACTGTCAGATTAAACTCTTTAAATGTAAAACTAAAGGGGAGCAAACAATATAGATTTGTGATTGGTCATTGACAACACTGTTTGCACATGCACAGCTCATTCACGTCTATGTTAGCTACCGTGAGGTCAACTGATTGTGATGCTCTGCCTTCTCGCCTGCTTACCTTTCTCTGTCAGTCTCACTGAACAGAGTAGACGCAGATAGTGGTGTGCCTCCGAGTCCAGGCAGGAAAGCAAGATCACACACTTGCGGGGCAGTATTAGTGACTTTCTTCTACGGAAGTAGCTAAGGTATGTCAAAAAAGTCGCTATATTTGTCGCTAGTCGCTTTTTTGAATAAAAGTCGCTAAAGAGGTCTGAAAAGTTGCTAAATCTAGCGAAAAAGTCGCTAAGTTGGCAACACTGAGAATGCATCCTGGTCTTATGCTATCGCTGGTTTTAAGCAAGCCTGAGTGTGGTTGATTCTCTGTACAGCTGCACGTTACCAATACAGTTTTTTGTACTGCCCCTGCTGGAAACAGGTGGTACTTCAACGAAGCTTCAATTGCTCCAGTGCTCCACTCTATCTTTTGGCTGTCATATTTCTTCTCTTGTCAAAAACTCTTTTTTCATCTTCGAAATATTGCTTGTCTACGATCTTCTCTCACTTTAGCTGACGCTGAAACCTTAATTCATGCATTAATCACATCACGGCTAGATTATTGCAATGCTTTATTTCTTGGTTTGCCCAAAAAATTTATTGCAAGATTACAGTACGTTCAAAACTCAGCAGCAAGAGTTCTCACCTCCACCAGGCGTTCTGCTTACATTACTCCTCTGCTTCATGACCTTCACTGGCTACCCGTGGCATCACGTATCCAATTTAAGGTATTGCTTCTAACGTTTAAGGCATTAAACAGTCTTGCACCCCCATATTTGTCTGATCTACTTTACATCTACTGCCCTGCACAGTCTCTCAGATCAGCTGAACTTGGTTTACTGTCTGTCCCTCGTTTCAGGTTGTCTACAGTAGGTGGAAGGTCTTTTAGTGTTAATGCTCCAAAATTATGGAATTCACTACCCCTTACACTTCGACATATCTCATCTGTGGCTACATTCAAGACTCAGTTAAAAACATATCTATTTAACATGTATTCATTTAATGTGACTGTATGTATCCTACGTGACTGTAATTGTGTGTATGTAAATGTATTGTAATTCACAATGTAAAGCGACCTTGAGCTACGGAAAGGCGCTATATAAAACTTCTTCTTCTTCTTCTTCTTCCAGTGGTAGGAATATTCCTTATGCAGTCTGGGAACAAGATTAATTGCATTACTTTTTTAACATGTTGTTTTGTATATAATTAATTGCTCTGAACTAACTTGCTATATCAACTCCCCTATATACAGTATATACAGCACTATGAGCTATAGAGTCGAGTCATTTTTATTTGTATAGCGCTTTTCACAACATACATTGTTTCAAAGCAGCTTTACAGGAAATCATGAATTAACAGAAAATTAAACTTTAATATCAATAAAGTTTTGGAGTGATCATTGTGTAATTTTAAATTGTGTGTAAAAATAAATCATTAAATCATTAAATAATAATTGTATTTAGAACCCCTGTGAGCAAGATGAAGGCAACTGTGGCAAGGAACACAAAACTCCATTAGATGTTGGTTAATGGAGAAAAATAACTTGGGGAGAAACCAGGCTCAATGTAGGGGCCCATTCCCCTCTGGCTAAACAGCATAAAAATAATGTTAATACTAGTTATGTGTGTGCAGTGCAAGTCATGGTTTAAAATTAGTAAACTACGTAAGTGTTAAGGGCCAGTGTTTAAACAAAGATTTTTTTTTAATGACTAATGTCTTTGGAGTTCATTCTGGATTAACTGCAGAAGTTCACATAGATGCATTGTCCTTTGATAGTTGGCTGTGGAAGGCTTTTGTTGGCAATTAATTGATAGTCGATGTATTTCATTTCAAGAGTGTAGTCCATCAATAAACAAAGGTTATACAGTCAGAGGGTGGGGGGAGATCCTAAATCCAAGTTTCATGCAGTGGCATATGAAGAATCCAATGTCTTACAGTTGGAGTTGGTATCAGTTCATCCTCTGAAGTCCACTGTAAAAGACTGAAGTTGTGTCTGGCTAGCACCGTCTGTAGTTTGTCATCATGTAGCAGTGGAGTCCAATACCAAGCAGGAATGGAGCTGGCTCTGGTAACCTCAGGATATGCAACTAATTTTAATGTATAGTTTTGGATACAGAGTAGCGGTCTCTCGAAAGAGCTAACCATGTCAGGAGCGAAGGCCTCAAAATAAGCTACTGCCTCCAGAAGGAATATTTACACCAAATATTCCTTCAACTCTAGATTCAATAAATACCTCCTAGTGGTCTCTTTCTGTAGCTATCTCCATCTTGCTTTCTCTGTCAATGTCTCACTCTCTCAAGACAGCAGCCTCATCTATCTTTTATTTTACTCATACTGTGTGTCAGGTTTGAGCTGGTCTGAATTTTCAGTGGCAAAATGTGGGAGGGAAAATGAAAGATGATTTTGGGTATGCAATGCTCATCTAAAAGTGCAGAACATGTTGATTTTCTTGAGATCTTTGTGTTAATTTTGATATTGTAATAAACATCAAAGCACATATAAGCTCACCATCTAACAAGCTGAATGAAAACACATCACTTAACATTCAGAGTGTGTGCTGTGTATTGTATGCCTATCACTGAGCTGGTGTGTAAGTTTGAATATTGACATTTGCCTGCCCACCAGCTGAGCACCTCCATGTGTAAGCCCTATTTTAATTCCATAAGAGAATAATACATGTAGTACAATTGTGTTTATTAGTATTCTAATTAGGGTTATCCAATCACCTTAGTCAGTTAAACCTGCACAGAGCATTAGGCTGGGTAAAAGTATTTTCACTCACTCTGTCTTACCTTGTTAATCTGTGATTTGTTTAACATTTAATTTGGGACTGGTAAAGAGTTTGGTTTGAAGTTCAGCAGGGCTCAATATTAACGCTTGTCCAGGACAAGTGCATTTTTGAAGAGGCAAGTAAAAGAGAAAAGTAGCCTGAATGTCAAAAACTAACAAATAAAAATAATCTACTATATTTGTGATATAGCCAAGGCCTTATTACAAAGTTATTATTCTTATATTGATGTTATAAATAGTCCAGCAATCAAATTATAGCTGTGCGCTTTCACCGACAGGTAGCTTTTTGTTCTTACATGCTCCAAAAACAGTTGTAATGCAGATGTGCACCTGAAATTTCAAAATTCTGCCAAAACGCTTGTCTTGGTGAGGTATTCATGTAAACTCAGAGTGTGACATCTAAAGGGAACATACACAGTGGTGGAAAAAGTATTTTCTATCAAAGCATCAGACTTGTAAGTGTTAATGTAACATAATAGACCTGCTGCTGTCTGTGTGTAGTTAATTTCAAACAACCATAACAAGAAAACCACTCACTGTTCTTGGCTGGATAACTTTATTAGCTTTAAAAAAGTATTAATGTATTATTCAGTCAATATACAGTGAAGACCAGAAGTCGTATTATTTAGCATTTCATATTGAATATTTACTTGAATACTAAAAATCACTGCTTTCTTATTTTGTATTATTACTTTAAATGTATTTTTATTCTTTGTGTCATGTGGGAGTGGAGTCTCCAATCTACTCTGAGCGTAACCTTCCATGACAGCATGTCTGCTGTATGGTTGAGGTCGCCTGGGATGTGAGTGGCCAACAGAGGAGGAGACGGCAGGTGAGTTGCGTCATGCAATGTGAGCATTGTAGGTTCTGGCCACACATGCTTGCCCTGGATCAACGGCAAAAGCCTCCGCAGGGCCAGCAATACCGGCAGCAATCGCAGTCTTGTCTAGGAGCCAGTGGCTGCCGTTGCACATGGCGCACCAGCCTCACTTGGCTACTATTGTCGACATATTGAGGATGCAAATGCCCATTTCCCTTATCGGGACAAGGGCTGCGTCTGCAACTTTTGAAAAGATGCGAGGCGACAGGGACAGGCCGAAGGGGAGGACCTTGTACTGGTATGCCCGACCCTCGAAGGCGAAACACAGAAATGGCCTGTGCTGAGGTAAAACCGAGATGTAGAAGTACGCGTCTGCAGGTCTACTGCCACGAACCAAACCAATTGATGCCGGACGCATGCCAAAATGCCCTTAGTGTCACTACATCAACACAACGTCGAGTGAGTGACAGATAGGGAACTAAAACTAAACTGAAACTAACAAATAACTAACAAACAAAATGAAAACTGAACTAAACTGCAGTTAATTGTTTTTTTAATTAAATGGAAATAAATACTACATTAAAAATTCAAAACTATTATAATCTTGGACCTTGAAATCATGGAAGAGGTTTCAGACTGAACTTTACCTTTTTCCTATTAATTTCCAAAAAGGAAAATAACTAAGCTTTACTGAGAAAGAAATAATTTTCTGTTGATAGTTAAGAGACTGAAATAGAAAAACTGGGTTCGAAAAAACTCAAACACTTGCACTGACAACACACCCACACTTTATTGTTGTTCTTGTTGAAACAATGTAATTGTATTTTTGCCTATGTATCTCTGTATATTAATAGTTTGAGTAATTTTGATTCTTGGATAGTATACCTGATTGCCAAAACAGGGGTTGCTTGTAATAGGTTTGAGAATATATGGCTTTTTTCATGGGTACATGAAAAATAAATGTATAAATGCATACTCTACAAGAATAAAGGAAAAGTGCTGGTTCTCATAATGAAATATACCAAACATGTCAAACATGGTGATTATAGTGTGAATGTGGTCTATGTACATTTCTTGAAATAAACTGTGAAGGGATTTTCGTTACACTTCTAATTACAATCAAAACAATGTAATTGCAGGAAGAAGCAGTGGATGTTTTTAACTGAAGAATTCTCATAAGAAAAGCTGTGCATCAGTAAATGGGTAAAGTGGGGTTTTGATGGAGCTTGGCGCAGCCCCAGACAGTTGTGTGTGTAAGTGAGTTTGTGCATTTGTGTGACAGTTGAGCAGATGGCTGACTAGTTTGCGACTCTCAATACTCAGAAGTGCTGATGAATATGTTCCATAAGTACCACTGTATGAAATATATTGAATACTTCAATGGGCTGCATTGGATACAGACTAAAACTGAATGTATCATTGTCACATAATCTATACAAAGTGAAGCTGACCAAATCAGTTTGATTCATTAACATATCTATTGATAGACTGTATAAGTAAGACACTCCAATCAATCTTGATGGATAGCAGACACTCCCTTGGGAACAGCATACATTCCAAATCAAATTAAAATAATAAAACACTGGCAAATTGGCATAAGATCCTTTCTGAAGCAGTGGTTTTGGTATATTTCAGATCAAGCAGAAATAGATCCTTGAGGTAATACAGTATTTGCAGGACACAAAGAATATATATATTGTAAATGTCATGTTGTTAAATGGACAGTAATTTTTGTTCATAGACCTTATTCACAGCAGGGCCATTCAAAAACATCCTTTTTAATATCATTCAGTTGACAAAAAACTCCAGGCAACATGAGTTGTGGAAAATCAGATACGATCTAGGAGCTTTTTACAGCTTTATACAATGGGTGCCATTCAGGAGATGTACAGTAAGTCTATCCCTCACAGCCTCATTGTCATTACCATTAAAAATAAAAGATGGTATTACGGTGAATAAGGTAGTAAAGCTAAACATGTTAAAACACACTTTTGTTAGCAAAACTTCAAGGTATGTGCCTATACAGAAATTAACTTTCAAAATAAAACTGCCCTGAGAAATATTCATTGAAGCAAAAAAGTGTGGTAGCTTCAGAGGTACACACACATAGACGGTACAGACAACAATTTCTGACACCTACTTTAATCATTACCAATGGAAATTCTTTGTGGTAAATTATCATTTAATTCTCAATGTAATTTCGCTTGTTGCTGAAAACCTTAGTTCACTGACAGCTCAATGCCATCAGTAGTCATAATATTCGGATGGAATTTCAAGTTAGATCTTATGATTTCACATCCACAATACATTTCTTTCAACCATGTGAAATTGTGTATATTCAAAATGCAATACACACAAAGTTGTGAACTTGCTGTTGCTCGGCAACTGTCTAACTCAGAAAAAAGGGGGTTGATGGGGGACCGGTTAATCATTTGATGTCAAAAAAGAATAAACAGATTATGCTTTGTTGTTTTAGAGGGATGGTTGGAGGAATCGAGTGCTTCTTTTAAGGTTTAAAATATGTTATAAACATTGGTCTTTTGTTCTGTTCTTTCAGATGTGGTTCTGTAGGTGGGCTTACACTGAGAGTCAAGTTTGATTTGAAGTCAGAATGGATGATGGCAGGGGTGTACCTGGAACCCAGTGGTAATTTCCAATGGTCGATTATAACCACAGGGCAAGAGCCGACTGAGGTAAGGGCTTTGTGTTCAGAGGTATTGCCACAGACCTTTGAGTTTCACCTCATCATAAAAGTGACAGAGAGAGTAGAATGACACAGAGGTTACCCACAGAACTTCCTTTCTTTCAGAATTAATTTACAGTTCTAAAATTACATGTTTTGTTGCTCACCAGGTACACTCCTTTCTTCTACAGTTGGTGACAAGTAGCAAGTTTAACACCACACATACCACTCAATTTCTGTTTAGCAAAAGTATCATAGCCCTGTGCCTCACTATGTAGCAACATAATATTTATAGCAATACGGTTTGTACCCCCATTAATTTCAATGAGAAACCTCATGTGTCAATATATCAAAATGATAGGCATCAGGATATTTTAAATAAAGCACAGTGGCTCAGTGATTAGCACTGTCGCCTCACAGCAACGAGAGCCTGTTCCCCGGACGCTGCCAGTGCTCACGGCTCCAGAGGCCATTTCTCTGTCACTGCCAGTACTCACGGCACTACTCACGACAGTCTCTCCTCGCTCCCGTCCTGGACCCGTTGATGAACCTTTTCAGTTCCTGTGGCTATGGAAGAGTCTGTCCGGTTCCCTGTGACTGTCGATAAGCCTGCCCAGTTCCCTGTGGCTGTCAACAAGTCTGTCCAGTTTCCTGAGGCCATTGACAAACCTGTCCAATTCCCTGTGGCATCACCATGCCTGTTCAAACCACTGCATCCTGTCAAGTCTTCTCGTCCAGTCGAGCAGTCACTTTAAGTCAAGCTGGCCTGTGAATTCAAGTCATCCAGTGAAGGCGTCACTTCTAATCAAGCTATTATGCCAAGTCAATCTTCCAAGCCAAATCAAGTTTCCATGCAAAGTCAAGCTGCCAAGCCAAGTCAAGCCACGAGGCCAAGCCATTACACCAAGCAAAATCATCACCACCAAGTCAAGTCATGCCATCTAGTCAAGTTGTCACTGTCACGCCAAGTTGAGTTAACTCACCTATTCAGACTGTCAAGCAGCCAAGTTTAATCAAGCCATCAAGCCAAGTCAAGCGCCAAGCCAAGCCATTACACCAAGCCAAACCATCAAGACAAATCGAGCCACCATGGCAATTCAAACCGACACATCAGGTCAAGTCATGCCATCAAGTCAAGTTGCCACTTCAAATCAAGTTGTCTCTGCCATGCCAAGTCAAGTAATCTCACCAATTCAAACTGTCAAGCCAAGTCATTCTACAAAACCAAGTCAAGCAGCCAAGTCTTATCAAGCCATCATGCCAGGTCAAGCTGTCAAGTCAAGCCAAGCCACCACGCCAAGTCGAAACGACACACCTAGTCAAGCTGCAATATCAAGTCGTCCAGTCAAGTTAAGCCACCATGTCAAGCCAAGCTACTACACTTATTCAAGCAGCTATGTCAAATCTGGCTGCCACACCTAGTCAAGACATTTTACCAACCCAAATCATCATGCCTATTCGTACCAAAACCTTGTGTCATGATCCTGCCTCTTTGGTCTTGTTTTATTCTTGTGTTGGCAGGATTGTGACTGTTTTCTCCACCCATTTCTCAGGTTGTCCCATGTGCTATTGTTTCACTTTCTCCCTCATGTTTCTCACAGGTACTGCTCAGCAGTTCAATCAGCATTGCCATGGCAGCACTCCATTTATTCTCTCCTTTGTCTCGTCTTCCCTGCCAGATCGTTGTGTTTTTGTTTCCAGTCTAGTCATGTTGTTCCTGTAATTTCCAGTTACCCCCAGTCAGTTTGTTTTCAGTTTTATTGTTTTCTTATTTAATTTATTTTCTCCTTTGTGAGTGATTTTTGTTTGTATGTTGTTTTTTAAGTTTTTCAATAAAACCATATCATTGCCATCTTGCATCTTGGGTCCTTCCTCAAAATCAGTGACAAAGTGAATTTGCATGTGAAAATAATCAGTTTGCATGTGAAAATAATCAGTTTGCTGCAAACATGCAGCATGTTTGCAGCAAATTTGCCATGAAATCTTGGTTTTGTAAATTAACTCGTAACTCTAGTTGATACCCAAGTTGCCAAGTTGTGATGTTGGAAGGGGTTAAATTATTTAAAATGATTACAGTGTATTACAGAGTAATTTGATCATATAGCTTATAATGTAAGGCTAATGGCACCATTTGTGTTACCATGCATTAAAAACCAAATATGTTGTGTATGTCACGTATCCACCGTGTGCATTCTGTCCATGTTTATGACCATCAAAGTCATTTCCCAGTCTCTGCTCATGTTCACAACCACTGAGATCATTCTCCAGTCTCTGCCCCAGTTCACGACCACGGAGGTCATTCCTCAGTCTCTGCCCATGTTCACGAACATGGAGGTCGTTTCCCAGTCTATGCCCCTGTTTACGACCATGGAGGTCATTCCACAGTCTCTGCCCGTGTTCACGACCATGGAGGTCATTCCCAAGTCTCAACCCGTGTTCACAACCACGGAGGTCATTCCTCAGTCTCTGCCCATGTTCACGACCACGGAGGTCGTTTCCCAGTCTCTGCCTGTGCTCTCGACCTCTGAGGTCATTCCCCAGTTTCTGCCTGTGCTCTCGACCATGGAGGTCAGCTCCACAGAGGTCAGTTCTCAGTCACTAACAGCTCTTGGCCCCAAGCCTTCCCCTGGTTTCATCCCTAAAAACTCCTATGACTCCGCCTTCCATGGCTTCGCCCCTCTAGCCGTTCACAACTCTGCCTTCCACGGCTCTGCCCTCACCCCCTGAAGCTCCACCTACTGACCCAGTCCCTGCTCTGTGGCCGCATCCCATGCCTCCTGATCACGTCCCTGCTCTGTGGCCACCTCCCATGCCTCCTGACCCCGTCCCTGCTCTGTGGCTGCCTCCCAGGCCTCTTGATCTTGTTCTTGCTCTATGGCTGTCTCCCATGCCCCCTGACCTATCTTTGCTCTATGGCCGTCTCCTAAGCCTCCTGACCCAGTCTTCCACAGACTCCTCCCTGGCTACCGGATTGTTCACCAATCCCTCCTGATCGTTATCTGTGCCATCCTGTCCTCCATCTTTGGGTGCCAGGAGTCGCCTTTTGGGTGGGGATTACTGTCACGTATCCACCGGACTGCCTCTCCCTTACTGTCTGTCACCTGCTCTCACTCACCTGCGTTCTAATCACCCACACCCACAGCTCATAATCACCTCGTTTGGACATGCACTTAAACCTCCCTCCCACAAACTGTCAGCATCTAGCCTTGTTGTAAGGTAACTTGGACTCACCTCTTTCTCAGCCGCAGTAGAAAACTTATTTTCAATTTGTTACTTTGTCAGCAGCCTGTTTTGGAGATACAAGATGAGTTACTCTGTGAATTCTGTGATTACGGCATGTCTACTCCCCTGTGTTAACCTCACCAGTTTGTCTGCAAACTGTTCTAGATTTACACAACAAGTGACTCTGGGAATATGGTGTTTCTGTTTGTCAACTATCTGCTCCAGATGCGCAAGATTAGTGACTTTTTGAAATCTGAGTTTACTTCATATCTACTTGCCTGTTTGAAACTTACCTGTTATACCATGAGCCTCTATGAATGCTCAGGAAACATGAAATTGAAAACTATCCTTCTCCTCTGTTCATGCATGTGACTCACCTGTGATCCCATCTGACATTTAAGTTAGCTGTTTGAACCTATGTTGATCTGTAAATTTACCACTTATGGATTTTGCCACTTGACTTTGCCTCTGTTATATTAAAAAGATCTGTACCTTGTGAACTGCCTGTTGAACATACAGTGTTCTCGCTCACATTTCTGCATGTAGGCCTTATGGAGATCTTTTAGAGAAGTTGTTCTCAACCTTTTTGACACCAAGGCCCCCAATTGTTGGAGAAAATATTTGAAAGCCCCCCATGTAAGCTATTAGATATTTATATTATTTAAGATATATCTATTATAAGATATTTACTTAAAACGTGTGATTCCAGAAATGACTAGCAAGCTGTTGCAGGGAGTTATTATTATTGTTTTTATTTTCAGTGAGTTGAATTATAATAATTATATAAAAATTATAATAATCTATCATAGTTTAACCCTTAAAGGCCTGAGCCCAAAATTCCAAAATGATATTCTGTGCCAGAATATGATATTCATATCCATATTCAAATTACATTCATATGCATATAACATCACACACCTGAACTGTATATACCATATTGAAGAGAAGAACTAGGGCTTTCAACTGATATAAATATGTGTATGATTATTTAAGTCTAATCATCTTTTATCAATACGATTTCACACAGCAATTTTTACAAAAAAATTCTCCTGCCACCATACTTCATAAGACAACTGCATTTTCAACCATTTTATTTACAAGCTAGAATGCAACTTAGAGTGTATGAAATACACATAGTTGTGTGGGCAATGTATAATAGCAGACAGATTAGAAATATAATCTATTGTTTAAAAGTTATGACCATTCTAATGATTAGTGGGAAAATGGAATAAAACAAACAATTAGAATGTTAAGATATATTTCACATGACCACTACTCAAATACTCCTTTTGAGCAACTGTAATAATAAGTTGAGACTGTATCTGAAATTGAAGGACACAAACACTGAAATATACATTTTATATGTTCAATAAAACACACACTTTATTTAATTTGAACAAATTCAAACTTTTGAACTATCTACAGTAAATCCATTTTTAATAAAGAATGCAGGAACAGAATATATATATATAAATACATAAATAATCAACAACTGCAATACCTGTGGAGAGAAGAGAGGGAGAAAAGAGGGGAGGGGGAGGACAACAACACTATTAAACACAGCCAACCTAAGCCTCTTCACGAAACTGGTCACACTGCTGAAAACCAAGACTGAAAAAAGTTCCTATCGCAAACCAAGCAAAGTATTTTGCCATTACATAAAGGCACGCAACAAGCTACTTTAGTTTTATATTCAGTCCTACTTTTCCTATAGCATAGCCAACAACTCTTAGATGATTCATCAAATTTAGGGACATGGGCTGTGTGGAGTGATGACAGAGGGACTACAGGCTTTAGTGTATGCAAAGGGAAACTTGTGTGACTATCATTACCTCCCAGCTGACGAGTCTGGTTTTCTCTGAAATATTTCTGGGTTAAGTTCACCGGTTTATGCTCATCCCCTGGTGCCGCATGAGTGTGTTGCCATTCCTTAACCCTCTTGGGTTGACGGACGCCGGCGCGTCCTGCTGGATTTTTTTGTAATTACGGAAACAACATAAAATACTCATGAGCATACAGATAAGCATTCGACATCATAAGAGACTATAAAGGGTCTACTTTTATTTGTGTACATTCACAATACAACAAAACCTTGTGCTTTTGTAAAATAAAGAAAATAAAAAAAGTGTGTTTTCAGACGAATTGTCTACGCGAGCATATTTCTGAAACAAGTCACAAAAAATAACTGAAAACTCAGCGAATACTTATTACACAAACATGAAAAATATGTCTATAGAAAGCTTAATATGTCACATTTAAAACAAATATTCTCCTGCAACGTAATGTGTATAAAACAATGTGATGTACAATTTCTCCTGGATCAGCTAATTATCCCTAATGTGATCACACCCATGCGCAGAGGGCACTGTTGATACGGAAATGTGCTGAGTCCATCAATGCAAATGGTAAATGCCCCAGACTGTGCCTTAAAAAGCATCAAGTTCATTCACTTTTCTGTGTGTTTGGAAGATGGCACGATACACAGTTGAGGAAGAGTCCACATTTTCCTCAGAAGAAGAGCGGGACTCCGATGAACGTTTGCATTTTGAAGAGAGACTTGATCCAGCTGAGGATACAATTTCGGATGAGTAAGTCATTTAGTTTAACTTACATATTAGTTGACATGCTATTTTATATAAACATGTACATATTTTACTAGTGGGACTGTTTCGAGACTTGTCAGCCTGGATTCAGTGTATTCAAATAAAAATATGTCCTAATTGGCAAGTTTTAGTTACATTTAAATGCTGTTTTGGCTAAAGCATGTATTTAAATTGTATGCTGTATGATATAAATATGATATGTAATATTATAGAATAATAATATGAATGTTTAGATTATACTTTAATTAGTGTTTATGCTGCCTCATTATCATCAACAAAGCTTGTGCTTGCAAATATGTGTTAGGATGTAAAAGTGTCAAATGTGATGTAAATATGCCCATATTAGAAAATCAGCATATTAGAATGATTTTTAGAAGGATCATGTGACACTGAAGACTGCAGTAATGATACTGAAAATTCAGCTTTGATCACAAATTGCATTTTACAATATATTCAAATAGAAAACTGTTCTTTTAAACTGTAAAAAGAGTTCACAATATCACTGTTTTTACTGTATTTTGGATCAAATAAATGCAGTCTTGGTGAGCAGTAGACTTCTTTTAAATGGTAATGTAGGTCTAAAATTAAGTAAAGTCTTTATTTAAAGAAAATGTGCATAATCGGATATCTTCTTTTAACTTAAAACTTGATTTTGATCATTAAGTCTCCTCACTTTCATTCTCTCTCTGTCACATTCGTCAGTGATAGGTTCAGTGATCCAGTTCTCTAAAGTCTTGTGAACAAATGTTTAGTATGTGTTATATAGCCTTATTTCAAAGACTTTTTGGGAAACCATGCATAAACGTTATTTTCTCATAAATACAAACATGTACACACATGTTGCTCACATATTATTGCAGCCCAGTTTGTGCTGAATACAGTGTTATCAGATTTTAGCCATTAAAATGGCACAAATGTCAAAGCATGTCAAAACTTCTCCAGGGCCCAAAACACCCTCAGACCCCAGAGGGTTAAACAATATGAAACTATTAATGACGGCAATGCCTATGAAGTGGAAAAAAGAGTCTTCTTGTAGGAAGTCAAAAAAGATTTTTCGTTGGATGTCATAAGATTTTATCATTTGGTCTGACCCACCAACACCGCCCATGTTTTTGTTATTTGTTTTGTAATGTAATGTATTTTGTAATCGCTGATGACAGTGGGCTGGAGGGTGTTAGATAATTTTGTCATCCAATGTATTTAATTTATTTTCTTGATCTGCAATCCCCGTCTCGATACGGCTCAGCTGAGGGAAGAAAGAAATGACACAGACACCCAATGCTATCAAATCCTTCTTCAACGTTTATTGTTCAGCACTTTGTTATATGGTCCAGAAAAACCACATTCCACTGGACCCCCACCAATGAAATAGTTCATTACCTTATATGAGGGTGACATACATGTTTGAGCTACGTGTGAAACATGAGAGTAGAGACAAGAAACACATTCTTATAGAACATCCTTCAAACAGGGAACAGTAGCAGCTTTGCTTTGTGATGACACAGCAAGCTACATCACCCAGAGAAGTTGTTGAGAAGCCTTAATTATTTCATATTGCCCACTTTGATCCTGAAAGGATCACGTAGCCTTCTCAACCAACTTCCGTATCAGGTACACGTACATAATGGAACATGGTGATATTATGCCTGTTTATCATCACATTCAACTTTTGCATTAGTAATTGTAGCAAATTGGGCCAAATAATAACATAAGTAGAATGCATACAGCAATCGATATAATGGAAGACATCCAGGGTGCGAACCACCCAAACATATTGAAAAATTGTCCCCATTTTCCCCGATGTTATCAGCTAATTCTTTATTCAACTTATCCATTTCCTTTCATACCTTCACGAATTCACCATCATCATCAGTGTGACCCGGGATGTATGTACAGCATTTGTCTCCAAACATTTTACATACTCCTCCTCCATCTTTAGCCAAAAGGTAATCCAAATATTTAATACCTCTTGGCTGTCCAACACTATCTAGATATACTTCAGGGTCACTTGAGGCATCACCTTCTAGGTACCTTAGTTTCCTGGTGTTTACCCATACCTTCCCAACAGAAACATCTTCCTGTAACATTACCATAAAACATAAACCATCATACATTATTTCTAGGAATTGGAATTACACTTGTGACCCCTTGCTGTTGTGTTACTGAACAGGCATAGGCAAGCACGACCACCTGCCATATGCAGAGTGTCAGTAGGAATGTCTTCATGTTGATTGTTCCGGGTCCCTCCTCAGGTCCTCCTAATTCAAAGATTCCCGGTTGGGCACTAGCGCTGCATGTTCAGCTCCTCCAGTGCTTTCACCGTTCACCTTGAATCAGTAAGGCCCTCCTCTGGAGCAAGCTTCACGCGGCTTGCGTGGATCCACTGTGGTTGAAGGTCACTTAGAACCCCTGTTCTGGTCACTGGCAGTACAGTAGTTGGGCCCACTTTGGTTCACCTAACTTTGTTGGTTTCAGACACTTTACCAGAACCTGCTGATTTGGAACAAATGGACGAGTAGTGCTTTCTGCAGGCAGAGGGAGAGAGAGAGATATCACCATTTATGTCATTTAGTATTTTAATGAGGGAATCCACATATTCTGCAATCACCACCTCCTTGTCACCTATGGAGAGAAAGCCAGCGCGGCCTCTGACCCAAGGGGTCGGGAAAGGCCTACCCATTAGTATATCAAATGGAGAGATTAACAACAGAGGATGGTGACATTCTGAGCTCAGTCAGCTGAATCTCTGTATTATTTATTCTGCCAAATTTTCATCATTTTATCATTTTACCACACACACAGGAAAGCTTCTGTCTGTTTAGAGTGGCAGTTCCGAGTGTGGTAATGAGTCGTGCTTCGTAGGATTGTGTCTGTTGTTCTGTGTGCACGTTAGACATGAGTCCAGGATTAATTTTACTGCATTTTGTACCCCATTTATGCAATAAGTTTGATTTCACTTAATTTGAGGCCCAATGATGTCAGATTCAGATGTATTTGCCTGTAACAATTTAATGTCATTGTCTTTTACCAATGTTGATTGTATCATGGAAAAAGTCTCTTCAGCTTGATTTAGGTCTGGACTTACCATAACTTCCCTTGCAGCCCACTTTGCTACTTCATCAGCATACTTTGAGTCTGTGTATATATCGATTGTTGTAACTTTAGCCAAATGGCATGCTCTGATCAACGCAAACAACTCAGCAGCTTGTGCAGATTTATATGAGAGCGAATAAGCTTCAATAATTCGAGCATAACCAAACCAGTATACGCAATTGGCTTGGAACAGGACCCATCAAGTCAATGTTCAGTGTTCAATGTAACAATGGTCCCCCTCCAGGGTGGATGATGAAACATCCGGCCTGCATAAAGTACATGTTTTAGGCGATCAAAGAAATCATGTGTATTGTTGGAAAATTCACTTCGAGTCAGCAATTTGTGTAACGATAATGTCGGGCCGTGTATAACGGAAGTTGGTTTATTTGTCTGATTAGCAGTAGCCAATAAAATAACTTCATACCCTGATCAATGTTGTGCTGTCATGTGGTAATGTTCTGCATGATTGTTCCTACCTGGTGTGAGGTGTGCACAACTAATGGATGTGAGAGAACAAAACGTTCTGCATGTTTTACCATCAACGCCTCAGCAGTCACTGCTCATAAACCTACAGGGAGGCCTTTGGCGACTGCCTCTAAAATTTTTGACAAGTACGCCACTGGTCTATATGTTCCGCAATGGGACTGAGCGAGGATCGCTGCTGCTGTGCCTGCTGCCTCGTGCACATACAAATGAAAGGGTTCATTATGATTTGGTAGCAATGTCCATTTCAGCAGTCCACTTGATGGGTTCCTCAGCATTTGAGAGTGTTGGTTCTCTCAGTATTTTATCATATAACGAGCAGTTTGGCACCCATGCTCGACAATAGTTCACTAAACCCAAGAATCTTTGCATTTGAGTTTTTGTTTTAGGGCATTTGAAGGTAGTAATCGTTTTCACTCTGTCCTTGGAGAGGCGTACTGTTCCTTCTTGTAATTCATGACCCAGATTGATAGTTCAGTTTCACCTATTGCATCTTTTCTTTTGATGTCTTGAAGCCAGCCTTTGCTAATACATTGCACACAATAGTTGAAGCTGCTGTGCATGACTTGATGTTCGGGCCGGAAAGCAGGATGTCGTCAGCATATTGCAATAGACAGGTGGCAGCTTGGTGTCCTTCATAGTAGCGTGCACTACAGCGGAGAACACAGCAGGCGAGTCTCTAAATTCCTGGGGCATTCTGTTACTGTTGGCCTCCATATGTGAATGCGAACAGCGGCTGCGTAACAGGCATGACTGACACTGAAGAATGCAGAACACAAATTAATAATAGTAAAATGAGTGTGGTCTGCTGGAATTTAGTTAATAGTAGTGCACACATCCGGCACCACTGGTGACATTGGCATTAATTTTTTCAACTCTTGCTTTGATCGCCATGTATTATTAGCAAATTATTAAATTATTTCACAGAGGGCTATTTATTTTTTCCAGTCACAATCATTTTTTACAAACCTAGAAATTTTGGTTGAGCCATTCACGTTGTGGAAATTGGAGAGGCATGTAACTGCACACGTTTCCTTCCACTGAATTACAAGTATATTCCCCTCAATCCTACACCACCTCATATCCCCACAAGCTGTCTTGTGTTCCCATGTCTTTATGTCTTTAAATTCTGCAGGAAACAGTTTATGATTCACCCTGCATGTCCCACAGGCATGAGTTCCCATTTCTAACAACTTAACCATAAGAGCTGGGGATGTGTAAAAGTTGTCAAACCAAACATTGTGGCCCTGGTCTTTGAATGGCTGCAGTAACGATTCAACTACTGTGGTGGCCAAGTCAGTTACATGCCCATCATGACTACCTGTGTAAACATTAAAGTTTAGAGTATACCCAAGTCTGATGTTGCAATTACCCATAATTTAAAACCCCACCAACTAGCTTGCCCTTCATGTATTGTTTAAATCCTGATCGAGCTTTAGACTTGACCATACAGGTACATTCATCTATTGCAAGATTTTGGCTAGGCTGAAAGAGCTGCTGGCAATTTTGTTTGAGGTTGTGTATAAAATAATGCAACTTTCTGGCAATCCTGATTATCCTGTAGAGCTGCTAAAAGAGTCTTTTTGCGGTCATGTGACATAAATCCCCTCACCCATGAGCCCTGAAGTGACTTGGTTCCCCAATGACAATGGGAATCAGGGAGAATTGAAAACCCCATGTAAATGAGCAACCCAAGAAATTTGTAAAATTTGTCACCTCTATCCAAGCTCTTAGGTAGCTGGAATATGGACAGTTTAGGATGAGCTGACAGTTTGTAAAGCTGCATATCTCAGCAACTACAGCCTGACTAAATAACAGAATGAAAAAGTCAATTTCTCGCAACATCATGATGGTGGTTGACCGCACAGCCTGACACATGCTACCTAAGTCAATACTGTTATGTATGTTGCATACTTAAGGTGAAGAATAATACAACACAGACACAAGATGACTTTCACAGCAGGGTCTTGTGTTTTACTTAACTCGACTGTTCATGACGTCACCCAGGTACGGGTAGCATAACCGTACAAAATACATGACATCCCCCTTCTTAAGTTTAGAACTATCCAGCTTGTAACTATTACATATCTGATACATATTGACATCAATCTATAAAACAGTCTTGTCTGTTTACAGTCAGTCTCAAAATGCTCGTCTGTAAACAATTCTAAGGTGTAAACTCTTTACAACATATTTGAATTAAATAATTATTCAACCTAAATATAATCTATATATGTATCTATACTGTTTAAGAAAATTGTACCATTTTAATATAGACAAGATTATGATGACATTATTTTATCATGCTTTTATTGAAACCATCATATCTTTCTCCCTAGTGACATGGTTTGGTTGTGTCTCAGTCAAGCACAAGAATCACTTTAACCAAATTGTAAAATGGTCAAGTAAGCTGACTGGGGAGCCCCAGCTGCACCCTGCATCCCTGTATGCTAAACAGTTAGGGCGGCTAGCTATGGCTATTAAACAAGATCGCCTACATCCTCTGAATAGGGAATTCCAGTACCTCCCCTCTGGATAGAGGCTAAAAGTTCCTGGTTACAGAACCACAAGATTTAGAAACAGTTTTGTACCAGCGGCAATTACTCTGTTAAACAATCTGTAAAATTATTTGCACAAAATGCATAAGCAAACTGGTCATCTACTGTTTTCTGTTACCCCTTTTGTTACTACCTGTTTTTATATGTTTTAATATTTTGTATGCTGCATGCTATGTTGTGGTAAACAAAGTTGTAAGGATGTCCTGCCTCTCAGACTGTAAAACCAGTTTACCTACGGGTACCAATAAAGTAACCTAAACCTAAACCTATCTCTTTCTTTATGAGCAATCTTGTGAACACCCTTTAACTGCATAAATTATTTCAACAAAAACAAAACTCCGGTTACTGCAGTGTACATTTGTATAGTGGAAACCAATGTTCAGTCCTTGTACCTTGAGGGTATTTTCACTTGTCTACCTGACCTGGTAATGTATCCATGTTCCTGAGACTCTTCTGATTGAGTGTCAGTGACCTGTGAGTCCATCTCACTATTAGTTTCATTGACTGTGTTGTCTGTTGATGTTGTGAGACTTTTTTCTCCAGTCTATAGAAGATGTTTAATGTTCCTCCTGTATATATTTTCCATCTGGAGTTTGTATGATGAAGGATCTTGGTTGCTCATGTCTTTTTATGATTACTGCTGGTTGCTTGTTGCACTCTCACTCTTTCTACTATGTAGACATCAGGCTTTTTGCTTGTCTTGTCTTAGTTTCAGGTTGTCTTGGATCTGTATGTTGCTCTTGGGTGACAATAAGGTGAGGTGAGGTGACTGAGGTAGGTATTTTGGATTTCAACCGACGTCTCATTAGTAACTGTACTGGTGAGTACCCTATACCATCCAATGACATGTTTCGGTATTCCAACAAAGCAATGTAGGGGTTACTTTTGCCACTGAGCTTTCTTTAACATGTTTTTTATGGTTTGGACTGCTCGTTCAGCTTGTCCATTCGACTGTGTGTGTCCTGGGCTGGACGTCACATGTTCGAATTCCCACACTTTTGAAAACTTGCTGAACTCTGTGCTGGCATACTGTAGACCATTGTCCGAGACTACACTATCTGGTATACCATGCCTCACGAACATAGATTTCATGGCCATGATTTCATGTGTCAGACAGTTTAGAGTAGTAATCAACAGACAATAAGTAATCTGAACCATTGTAATGGAATTGATCTGTACCAATTTTACCAGACCAAGGTCTTCCTGGTATTGGATGTGATATCAATGGTTCTCTTAGATTACTGTTCTTGTGCGTGTTGCACACTGGACATTGGGAGACAAACTCGTCAATTTGTGTTGACATGTTCAGCCAATACAGAACATCCCTGGCTCTTTCTTTGCATTTTACAAGTCCAAGGTGTGATTTTTGAATTTTCATCAGCATTTCTTGTCTCAGTTTGCTTGGAACTATGAGCTTTGCAGATTTAAAAATGAAGTCCTGATGTGAAGCTTATTTCTTCTTTGAATGTCCAGTATGCTTGAATCAGTTTCAGAACATCACTTCTTTCCTTAGGCCATCCATCCATGGTCATTTTTTGCATTTAGTGAAATTGCATTTCTTGATCAGCAGCTGTTGTACTTTGAAAAACGCTTAGCTTTTCTTCAGACACAGACAGATACATTGTTATCCAGCACAGCTCTATCTCTTGACCAAGCAAGTCTTCTGTATGCTCATTCAGGTATGCACGACATCAGCGATGTGCATCTCTTTACCTGGTTTGTAGGCTACCTTTAGGCTGTATCTTTGAAGTCTGAGAAGCATGCTCTGTAATCTGGATCGAGCTTGGTGCAGTGATTTCTTAAAAATACTTTCCAGTGGTTTGTGATCACTTTCAACTTCCATTTCCTTGCCGTAGATATATTGATGAATTTTTTTAACTCTTTCTCAATTTGCACATATTTTTTTTGAGCATCCGTGAGTGCACGTGATCCATAAGCCACTGGTTTTTTATCTTGCAGAATGACTGCCCCGATGCCTTCTGAGCTGGCGTCAACTGAAAGTGTCACTGGTTTCTGTACATCAAATAATTTCAGTGTTGGAGCATTTGTCAGCAAATTATTCATTTTTGTGAAGCTTTCTCTTTGCTCTTCCTCCCAGTGCCACTGAGCATTATCTTCTAACAGCTTTCGAAGAGGAGCAATGACATCAGATACATTTGGAATGAATTTGGATAGGTATTGCACCATACCCATGAATCTCATGAGTGCTTGTTTGTTTTCAGGTGGTGGCATTTGCAAGATTGCTCTCACCTTTTCATTATCTGGCTTAAGACCTTCTTCTGAGATGATATGTCCATCTTGTGGTGTGTCCTCTTGCTCTTTCCAGCAGCTTGACGAGTCTTTGATAGTGTTCTTCTGTTGTCTCTCCCCATACTAGGATGTCATCAATGACATTGACCACACCTTCAAGACCTTCTAGCATCTGCACAACCGCACGCTGGAAGACTTCACTGGCTGAAGACACACCAAATGGTAAGTGAAGAAATCTATACCTCCCTATTGGCGTGTTGAACGTGCAGAGTTTCGAGCTCTCATCATCCAGTTTTATCTGCCAGAATCCTTGATTAGCGTCCAGGACTGAGAATATCTTTGCACTTGGCATGCTGGATACCACTTCTTCTACTGTCAGTAATGGGTAATGAGGTAATGTTCATGCTTTATTGCTTTATTAAGGTCTTGTGGATCTATACATATGCATATCTTGTTTGGTTTCACCACTGTTGCCATGCTGTTTACCCACTCTGTTGGTTCTGTTTTTTTTTCTATTACACCCATGCTTACCATCTTGTGTAGTTCTTCAACTATCTTGTCCTTGAGTGCTACAGGAACCTTTCTTGGTGGATGAATCACTGGTGAGACATTGGGGTCTGTTTTGATGTGATGCTCAATTGGTAAACACCAAGGCCAGAAAACAGGTCATCAAAGTTTTTCAAAGGGTCATCTTTAATCTTTATTTCATATATTCTTCTCACCATCCCTAATTTATCACAGGTTGTGCATCCAAGAAGTGCAGGTACGCTGCCATCGACCACTTGAAATTGAATATTATGCTTTTGGTTTCTGTAGGTGAAGGTAAGTTGAACTTGTCCCACAGGTGACATCTTGTAGCCGGAATATGTAATTAAGTGACAGGTGGATTTTTTTAGTTTTCTTTGAGTTTCCAGTGACCTGAACACATTGTTGGGTATTACATTACATGCTGCCCCTGTGTCTAATTTAAAGGTAACGTTCTTGTTTGATGTAAGCCTTGTTTTTTTCAGGCTTTCAGTCCATTTGTCTTTTTCATTTTGTGTTTCAGTGGTGACTGTGTGCACATTTTTCATTGTTTGTGTTGTTTGCACATAAATGGTTCCAGCACAGAAATCATCTTACTCATCACGTTGTTCACCTTGTTCTGTAGCCTGTATTTTCTTGGTGGAGACTTGCGTTCTGCACATTTTCGCAAAGTGGTTACTTTTGTTGCATGCTTTTGTCCATAAACTGGGCACTTTTTGTATTCATGTTGGTTGCCACATCTTAAACATTTCACGTTTGCTTTGTGGTGAATCCATTGCATGCTGTTTACTTTTCTGTTCACTTTGCATTGTTTTGCCTCCTCTTTTCTTTATGTTTTTACACTGCTTATTTTGTTCACGTCTATTTCTTCAACTAGCATTTTCATCTGATTTGACGTTAACTTGTTGGCCCGGCAGGTGTCAATTGCTTTTTCCAATGTGAGGTCTGCCTCACTCAACAATCTTGCATGCATATTGTCGTCTCTTATCCCGCATACAATTCTATCCCTGATAAGTGAATCAGTCAGTCAAATTCACAGTCTTTTGCCTTGTGTTTAAGATCTGTGACGTATGCATCAATTGTTTCTTCTGAGCTTTGTGCTCTCGTAAAAAACATATGGAGAATGTACGGCAGATTCTTTCTGGGCTCACAATATTCTTTGAATTTCCTTTTTAGTGCATCAATTTTATTCACTTCTTGCTCCGTGAACTGGAATGTGTTGTACACTTTAATGGCTTCTTCACCCACAATATGAAGAAAAGTAGCACACTGCACTGTCTCTGATTTCTCTGCCACACCACTCGCAATGAGGTACATTCGAATTTCTGAAGCCATACCTTCCAATTCTCCGCCAGATTGCCGTGAAGAGACAAAGCTGATGGTGGCTGGAGTAGCGACATCTTTTCAGTTGTGCTTTTCTTTTCTTCTTCATCTTTTTTTTTATTTTTTTATCCCAGTTCTGACACCATGTTATGTATTTTATATACTTAAGGTGAAGAAAAATACAACACAGACACAAGATGACTTTCACAGCAGGGTCTCTGTTTTACTTAACTCGACTGTTCATGACGTCACCCAGGTACGGGTAGCATAACCGTACGTCAGCCAGGTACGGGTAGCATAACCGCACAAAATACATGACGAACACAGAATAGATGGCTAAGTTTAAATGGGACAGGTTTTGGTGTCTGTGAATCAATATCAGAGTGTTACGTACCCATGTGACATTAATGTGTTGTTGCTTTTGGAGTGCTCTTTCTTTTCTCACTCTGTTTTCCTCCCAGTCTTGCACTTTTACTTTCACAGGTTCAACGTTCTGGTTGGTTTTCTCCACTGACAATCATCTGGAGAAGTCCAATGTGATGAAGTTACCGTGAGATCTACGGCCGTAACCGGAAGCCCGCAAAGACATAAAAGGGCACGCCAACACTGGGAGCTCGCTTCACATTATGATTTTCTGGTATACTTACATGCTCGCTTCGATATCTTGTTTGGTTGTTAGTTTGACTGTGACTGTGAGTTTTGACTTTGTTTGTAAACCCTTCATTCCTTCACTTCTCTGAATTGTTGGATTATCTTGTTGTATTTGTGCTGGCTGGAGGAAAAGGGACAGGTAAGTTATGTCACGTTATATACATTATGCATATTTAGAACATTTTGCTGTATAAATACACTAGGTCAGGGGCAAGTGCCTCCTGCTGTATTTTTGGTTTGGTTAGATAGTATAGTTTAGATACGACGTTACAGACGTTGAAGGTTTTTTTTTTTTTTGTTTGCTTTAGTTAGGTTTATGAGATCAAAAAGATTAGTTTTGGTTTTATTAATTTCTTTGATTTGGCACACCTCCAATTCCTTCTCCTCGAATTCAGTGTGGATGTATATAGTGTAAATATTTTCTTTAACTAATACTTACCTTGGATTTTTTGGACACTTTTGGGTCACGGTTGCGAATAGCAAATAAACCTGTGAATATATTTCACTACACTCTTTTCCGACTGCCTCATTTCCCTCTCCCATTGTGTAAACAGTATATTTTCTTCTTCGGGTGAGATAATGTCACCCTTCCACTCCCTAGACAACAATAAACAGGTGAGGGTCATAACAACATGAGATAAGAAACAGAGTTATGGAAGCATTTACACTTTCTAACTGACTTGGGACCTGTTTGAGAATGGCTAGCCATACCCAAAATAATAAGAGTAACAGTGTTAGTGTTACTGTGAGTATCAGTCATATGAGAAATAGAAACAATCTATAAATACACATTCATACATACCCAGTTGATGGTCTTGGCTGGGGATCAGGTTCCATCTCATCCTCCATCTCCTCATGGTCCAAGTCTTCCTGCAGTAGTTCCTTGTCCAGCAGATATTCCTCCTGTGTGCTCATGCCCTCATGAGCCACGTCGTCCTCTGCTATGAACCTAAGCTCATCAGCATTCAGCTGTCTCCTCCACTTGAGGTTGCTGAGCAGGGAGCCATAGTCTTTATCTATCTCTACAACATAAAAATGTACAATAATTGGTAGCCAGCAGTGTGTTAATCACAAATCCGTACACTGAATAGTCTTCCCAGAATGTCCAACTGCAGACAACCCTCTCACACTTTCCTTGTGAACAGGAAACTACACATATTATTCTTTGTGATGATGTCTGTGTGATGGATGGGTAAGGCTAACTGCAAAATTATAGAAAGATATCTACTGTAAGGATATTTGGTAAGCGACATTTAGAAGGGAACTTTAAAGTGCCCGCATTCTCACACCATTATAGGTAAGGATATTTAGTGTTTGATTAATTTAGATGGGAACCGTTAACGTGCCCATCTCCTAACACAGATGTACCGTAAGGGAATTTAGTCTAGAAATATGTGAGCGATTAACTAAATTATAAAATAAATGTGTTGGAATTATAAATAATGGAATTAGTTACGTTCGTAAACCATTAGAAAGTAGATAAATGACAAGTAACTAGATTATTCTCCACTATTAAAATTGTTATACAACGTTGCGTTGTATCTACTCACAATTTCTACTGTAAGGAATTAGCTTTAATAAGTGAATTATGCTTCTTATGAATTATTCACTTATTGGAGTGATATTATTATAATGGCTTATTGAAAATATCACACATATTTAGGTACAGCTTTGAAGCAAAATCTAATAAATAAGGGATGAGATTATTTATTAAAATATACCACAGTCATTCATCTTTGAATACAGACAAACTTTGTTACTATTCTAAACATAAATCTAATCTAACACCTTCTCGTTTGGCACTCAGTGAAGGCGGTCGCATTTTCTCTCCCTCTCCCTCCCCTGACCTCCCTGCTTTGCTCTCTTGTCACGTCTAGTCAACTGTCTTGTACTTTTGAGAGACTCTCTCAGCACTGCTCTCCAAACAAAGAAATTATTATGGATTTGGTCAACTGGTCTCTCAACGCAATTGACACCATCTTCTCGAGGAGAAGCTTGGGTTTGGGGGAACCTAACCGCCCTGACGGAACGTTTGCAGCTGGCTACACGATGGACGCGTGGGAGAGGTGGCGGGTCGTGTGTCTGGCGGTTCTTTCCGTGGAGGACGTTGAAGATATCTACCTATTCGGAACCATGATAACAGGTTTCTGCTGATTGGATTAGGCATTGCCCTGGTTTATCGAAGAATTAAGAAGACGGAGACAGCTGTCCAAAGCCTCACAAGGCTGCCCGTCATGATTGAGGCGGTGGGCAGAGCTGTAAGCACTCAGACTCTCAATACGGATAACATCATGAAGGAGCTTACAGCTTTGCAAAAGCAAATGGATCGTTTAAGAGACCAAAATGGACATGCAGAATAGCCTGAGAAATTGCAGCTATTCGCCCCAAGACAAAACATTTCAATCTTATCTGTTTCGGCACCCCCCAACCAGCACTGGCCTTGGACAAGGCCGCTGATGGATCAACAACTCCCCTGGTCAGAGCACTGACCAGGGGAGCCACTCTCGCATTCCCTCCCCCCTCCCAAAACACCCTGGGATTGTGACCTTTTGGTGAATCTCTGGGCTCACACACACACAAGACTTTACACAAATACAGATATGCATCCGCCCCTCACCCCATCCCTCGCCTTCGCTGCTTCGTACCCCCCAGTCTGACAGACGGGTCTGTAACCAGCACTGAGAATGGCTGCAGGACCGGATGGCTGCTTGCCTGTGCTGGGCTACCTCCATCCCCCACTCCCCTCCCCTGTTGCAAGTTTTTGTTATGTTGTAGATGTACTGATTATGTGCTAAGTGTTGCTGAGATGTTTTTTCCTGTTCCCACACTGTAATCCTCACAGGAGTATAGTCTGGGGGTTGCTTTTTTTTCTCACCTTTCCCCATGTAATGCTGTATATCTTCTCAATTCCCTGTCTTCCTGCCCTGTCTACCCCGTTGTCATATTGTATGTTTGTATGGGCAGGATGATGGCTAATTTCACTGGTTACTTTCACTTGTGACTATGTGACAATAAAGGGTTACTACTACTATACATGAGACAGGTTTGTGAAAAGAGTGACAGAAGGTGAGATAAATGATCAATACAGTGAAAATTAACTTTATGGAGTCTGTTAACAATGCCTTAAGAACCATTTACCCTTCATTGAGTCTATATCGATTTGCTATTGGATTACCCAAAGTATTTAGCATAATACACCAGCTCTTTGAGCACAATATTGGAGATGTACTTGTGTGTTGTGTTGTTTTCTTGCGTTCTTTCTGTTGCTTGGTTATTGGCTGTTGGTCCAAAGTTCGTTCCGTTGATGTTTTGGACCTCTGTAAGATTGGAGTTATTGTCTGTGTGAATGATGAATTTGGCTTTGAAGTGAGGCCTTCTCATGGCCCATAGAGGGTGAGAGGCTTCCAAGCTTCTTTGGACCTCACATGGCATGGATCTGGTTCCAATGAGATCCAGAGAAGACCACGAGGGAAGTGTCAGAGCGAAGTCTAAGCAGTCCGAAGAGCTGGAGAGACAAGCAGCGAGGGAAGAAGACAAGAGAAGAGACTGAAGTGAGAGAGTGTTCTTCCTGTTTGGAAACATTTTAACTGAAATTGGCCACATCCCCAAAGGTGTCCTGTGCCAATCAGAAGTGACTTTTCAGAGTCACATGCTCAACCAGGCGGTCTTTTCCGACAGTTGATTTATGGTTCTTTGTTTCAGATTCTTTTACAAAATTTCCGCTCAAAATAGTGAATGTTTAATAATTAACTTTATATCTTGCAAATGGTACAAGAGACATGACATTCGTTGTCATCAGCTTTCTCTGCATACTCCAGCACATGTATACATACTAAACATGACATTTATTATGGATATTATACGTGTAGGTAACAAAACGTCTCGGGTTACATTTGTAACCCTTGTTCCCTGAAAAAAGTGGAACGAGATGCTGCGCTTTGCTAAGCACTATGGGATCAATCCTAGTTGTGACCGAGCTGTGAATATGTGTGTAACACGTCAATGAACATTGACCGTAATTTATAGCCTCGGCTGATGTAGTCATTAGACGCACCTGTGGCCAGGCTATAAATGGATGCATCACCAGATGTTGTCAGATACTTCTTTTTGAAGAGCAGTCCTGGGACGTCCCAGTGCGGCAAAGAAGCGCAGCATCTCGTTCCGCTTTTTTCAGGGAACAAGGGTTACACATGTAACCCGAGACGTTCCTTTTACAAAAAGCTTCACTATGATGCTGCGCTTTGCTAAGCGCTATGGGAATGCAATACCCACGCCGCCGCACTGGTGCTGTCCAGACCCCTACGGTTGTGAACTGTGCTCACAAGAATGCGAGAGGTCTCAGACAACCATAAAATTTGATGAATGTGTGTGGAGAGGACCAGCCCGCCGCATCACAAACTTGACCAGACATGAGCTCAAGACGTCGACTCATGGGCATAAGAGCCTGGAGTGGCAAGAACATCCAAACCATAGAGCCTGAAGAATGTGTGCAGAGAGGACCAGCCTGCCGCATCACAAACTTGTTCAGGCATGAAATATTTAAGCCATAAGATCTGAGAATGTGTGTGGAGAGGACCAGCCTGCCGCATCACAAACTTGCTTAGAAATGAGCGTAGATGTCGACCCAAGGGCATAAGAGCCCGGGGTAGCATGAACATCTAGTAAAATGACCATAAAACCAGATGAATGTGTGCGGAGAGGACCAGCCTGCCGCATCACAAACTTGTAGAGACATGAGATTGAGATGTCGACTCAAGGACATAAGAGCCCAGAGTGGCAAGAACATCCAAACTTATAAGAATCTAATGAATGTGTGTGGAGAGGACCAACCTGCCGCATCACAAACTTGCTGCAGAGGGAGACCTCTAGCCAAGGCTTTAGAGGAGGAGAGCCCTCTGGTAGACTGCGCCCTAAAACCTACTGGCGAAGCTTGACTGTGTGCCCCGTAGGCCCGGGCAATAATGTCCCTCACCCAAAGTGACATAGTCTGCCAGGAGGTGACCGCCCCCCGGTCACAGCTTCCAAGTGAAGAATTGCTGCCCTGACTTTACGCCACTAGCAAATGCGGTGGACATAAGTCTGAAGGGTACAGACTGGACAAAGTCTAAGAAGTCTTAGCTGCTCTGGCGTTACAAACGGCGGGAAGCAGAAGGCTTAGAAAATAACCGGCCAAGGGCTGCGAAAGGCACCTTGGGCAGGTAGTTAGGGTGAGGGTGCAAAGAATGCTTTTGGTAATAGCTGGGGCAAACTCAGAGCCTGTAGGTACCCAAGTCTCCTTAGATACGTAATTGCCATAAGAAAAACCATCTTGAGAGTCAGAAGAGGTCTAAAAAGGGGGTCTTACCCTATGAAGAGGTCCTAGCAAGGATGCCTCTTAGGGGGCACCCCGCCCACCAAGGTGGGGCAAACCACAGTGGAGGCCACATAGAACCTGGCAGTGGCGAGGCAAGTGCCCACTGACAGTTCTTTCTACAGAAAATCCAGAACTGAAGCAAACTGGCAGTTAGCTGGTTCTGTAATATGAACTTAGTAGAAGGAAATGCATGCAAGCGCATTTGTGCCATGTATGCGTCACCACGATCAGGGGGAACTGGGCGACTCGGGGAGAAGTAGAGGAGACATTGCGCTATCAACAGAGGCGAAGAGGTCCTCTTCTGCCCTGTAAAATCTACCCAGATCAGTTCCAAGTGGAGGGACCCCTAGCACTTGAAATGGTCTCGATAACCTCAAGAGAAAGTCCTGTGAACCTCAGTTGGTACCCTTAGGAGCCAAGCATGGAATGTTTCACAATTCGGGCCAGGGATGAGAAGGTCCTCCCTGTTCGGAATCGCCCAAGGCAAGCCTTCGAGGAGAGGCATTCGAGAAACATATCCTGTTCGGCCAGCTCAGCGCCATTAGTAGGAGGCAAGACCCTTGGTGGCGAACCTTGCCAAGACTCCCGGGAGCAGAAACACCGGGGGACAAAAACGCATACAGACGCACTCAGGGTCATGTATGTGCCTTTAAGTCCAGACCCAAGGGGGCTGGGTGACTTAGGGAGAAGTAGAGGAGACATTGCGCGAAGAGGTCCTCTTCTGCCCTGTGAAATCTCACCCAGATTTGTTCAGTACCTCAGAGTAAATCTGCTCCCACACACACGAGCATCCAGGGACGAAACTGTCCTGAGTGACAGGAGGATCCAGCATGCCAGAAATTCAGCTGATGTGAACGTGGATCCACCCGATGGTTTATGTAAGAGCAACCTCAGGAACTTCCTGTGCTGTGGATCTATATGAAGATATGCATCCATGAGATCGATGGTGACCAGCCAAACGTGATGTTGGGCTTGTGACACGATCGTCTTGATAGAAAGCATCTAGGACTTGAACACCCTAACCGAGCGGTTCAAGCCTCGAAGATCTAGAATCGGACGCAACCCCCCCCCCCCCCCCCCCCCCCACCCTTCTTGGGAACCAGGAAGTATCTACTGTAATAGCCTGACTCTTTCTCTGGAAGGGGAACATATTCTATCGCCCCTTTGACCAAGAGATTTTGCAGTTCTTTCAACAGTAGATGTGTTCCGGTTTCACAGTAGTGGGGACCAGGGAGTTGAAATGCAGAGGACAGCGAACGAGTTGAATTCTGTAGCCTCTTTCTACTGTTTCTAGAACCCACATAGAAATACCTGGCAGAAGTTTCCACACTGCCAGGTTCTCTGAGATGGGTATTAATTCTGACACTTCCTGTTGAGGGGATGTCAAGTGTTCCGCGTCCTGGATCAAGGCAGGAAGCAACGGTACACCCAACTCTTTGTTGGAAGCCTCTATCACCCAAAACACCAAAGGCGGCGGGAGCGAAGAGGTTTCGTGAGGGTATCGGGAGTGGATGATACACGCGCCCTGTCCCGAGGGGAACTTCCCCCACAAGGCTGGGTACAAGACCGTCAGGGTTTCTTTTTCTTAGAAATCACGCCCCTGAGGTCTTGCATTGGGGGCTTCTGATGGTGACGAACTGGACCCCAGTCTTTACGAGAGGGAGCACGACTCGTCACATTTTGTTTTAGAGCCTCCCGTCTAGAAGGACCTGGGTGGGGCTGGGTGGCCGATGGCCCCTCCCCCTGAGTGAGGTGCCCACACTCACATCCATCAACAGATTTAGCCTAGTGTGCTTGTAACACTGCCATAGTTGAATATACCAACGTCGAGGGCACAAAGACATGGGAAGTATAAATTTCCTCCATAAAGAAAATACTTGTTATAGAGGTCATAGAACAAAGGAAGGGACTGATATAGAGTTCCATTTATTTAATTATTTTGGCCACCATACAGAAATGTGCCTTCTAGTTTGGAGCGTTTGGGGGAGGGTCTCTTGTTCGCGTGGCCAGTCTAGCTGTAGTCTGGCCACAGCCCGCGTAATCACCTCAAGTAATTTCTCAGCCGCTTTATTATTGTGCGTGAAATGTACAGAGGTTCAGCATCCTGCCCCCTTCGTGAACCGAAGAGGTGCCGAAGCATGCTTCGAGATCATGGGAAGGACCAGCTGGGTCTGTGGAGAGAGCGAGGGAAAGGGACGAACCCATCTCTCGCTCCTCAGCCAGATCCATGCGAAAGCCCCACGAATGAAATGTGGGCGCTGACTCCCGGAAGTAAGCGAGGCGAGCGTGAAGCATTTTGCCCGAAAGCAGATCGTAATGCTCGCATTTGTCTCTTAATTCCACAGCTGCTTATTATTATGCGCAGCATTTACAGAGGTTCAGTGTCCTCGTGAACCGAAGAGGCGCCGAGGCGCGCTTCAGGCTTACGAGGATCAGCTGGATCTGGGGAGAGAGCGAGCGAAAGGGATGAACCCGTCTCTCGCTCCTCAACTAGATCCATACGAGAGCCCCACAAATGAAGTGTGGGTGCTGAATCCTGGAAGCAAGTGAGGCAAGTGCGAAGCACTTTGCCTGAAAACAAATCACAGTGCTCGCACCCGCACCGCTACAACGCTAGAGCAGCGTGCTCTTCCCCCAAACAAACAGAGCAAAACTGATGTGTGTCCTCTTCAGCTATAGAGCGAGAACAGGGGAACACGCATCGTTTACGGCTTTCAGTCATTCTCTCTTTCTTTTAAAAATATATATATTTTCTAGACAGAAGAGAAAGGAGAAAAGGTTCACTGCACACTGCCTCACAAATTCTAATTCCTAGCAGAGGATAGAAAGTTTTGACAGGGTTTGTAAAACACACACACACAGAATCGCTCTAAAAACGAGGATCTGACGACATCTGGTGATGCATCCATTTATAGCCTGGCCACAGGTGCGTCTAATGACTACATCAGCCGAGGCTATAAATTCAGGTCAATGTTCATTGACGTGTTACACACATATTCACAGCTCGGTCACAACTACGATCGTTCCCATAGCGCTTAGCAAAGCGCAGCATTATAGTGAAGCTTTTTGTAAAGGGAACATGAAAATCCCTGGTTACAAATCATACTGGTTAATTCATTGGTTATTCAACATGGATAAAACATAACACACATGTTAAAGAGGTATATCAGGCTATATTCATAAATGTGTCAGTTATACAAGTTACCACAGTTCAAAGCAATTGTCAGAATTGCCTAGCAAGCCTAGGTATTTTATGAATTGTAGATTTAAATGCATTCTGTACATTTTAGAAGGTTGATTCAGCAAATTAATGTGACTTTGTGTGAGATGATTCTGGATTAAGGAATGTCCTTTTTAAGATGCTGTTTGCTGAACCATGGTCACAATGTCACTTGATCTGATGAGTCTAAGTGTAGCAAACTGTTTATATCGGAGGACAGAATCGTGTGTGTCCCGAATCTCTCGGGAACTCCAAGAGTGTGTGTTCTGTATTTTATTGCTTTGACCTTTGAATTTAGGGCATTTTTGCAGAGAAGATTTCAAGTCATATGGGTTCTAGACAAGTGTCTTTGTTAGCTTAATTGGCCAGATGTGCGACTCACTGGCACCAAAGTTTTTCCATTTATGATTTTGTGGAATTCCAGGATTAAGATTGGGTAAATCCTAGATTAAAATCATGTCATTTCAATTCTTCTGCATGTATAATACTACACTACAATTTGTTTTATTACATGGGGAAATCAACAATCTATATAATTTATCTAACTAGCAGTTCAGTTTCCAGACAGATTTGAACAGCATCTGCTCTCTGCCTCACATTACTACAGGCGGATTTTTCACAAAGTGACAAAATTGTCCAAAAAAGTTATTGATATTTCACTAAAATGTAATATAGTATTGATAGCTAATGTTTATTTAGCAAGTTTCACAGAAACTGCCAAAAAAAAAAGTTTAATATAAAAAATTTCATAAAAGAAGAGACTCACTGATGACGGTCATCAGTCATCATGTCAATTTTTTCAGAAAACAGCTAGCTAAAAATAATTCTTCGTAGCTAAAAAGGTTTGACTATCATCCAGATGCGACAAAATTGGCTAAAAAAGTTATTGATATTTAGCTAAAAATGTACATAGTATTGCTATATAATGTTTATTTAGCAAGTTTCACAGAAATATGCTTAAAAATAGAGACAAGCTGTCTGTCTGATGAACGCCGATGGTCATGTAATTTTTTCCAGAAATAACTAGTGTTACTCGTATAAATAAATGCTTCGTAAATAAAACGTTTTGACTTTCAATTGACAATATTGAAAACACATTTTAAATAACTTGCCTTCCTCGAAAGATTGCCTCAGTTTTCAAATTGAAGCAGTAAATCCAACATTGAGGTAATATCCAAGGGCATCCTCTCTGGCTCCGCCCAGGCAAATGGTGGATGACAGTAGTAAATATGATGGACCGAATGACAAAAAATGATTAATGACCTATGATTTATGACCTAATAGGTGTACATTTGACATTTTCTCTTCCTCCCTCTCTCTGGCTGTTGTACATTATATGGTATGATATGTTTGGTCAGGTGTTATGACCTTCCCAGCTTGTAACCGAGACCACCCTCCTTACTATCTGTGTATTTAAAAGAGGTTGTGTTGTTCATTGCAAACTATTCAGCAAGTATTTTTTTTTTTTTTTTTTTATTTTTGCTTACACAATGGCAACCCCCAACACTCCTAAAAACCCAATGGTAAATGATGTAGAAATGATTGATGGGTTATGTTATGCTCCGAGGAGAAGACATGGTCATGCCTGAACAAGTTTCTCCACTGAACCCTTAGGAAATCGGGATTTTGAATTTCACCAAGACAGCACACGTTTGTTTGTGTACGACTTAAGGCTGGCTTAAGATGTCATAAAAGTCAAAGAACTCTGCAAGAACCAAGTCATATCCAAGCACATCCTGCTGAGCAAGGACCATAAAATGTGAATCTCTGCCCCCCTCTACCCATCCTTTTTCCTATCAGCTCATGACACCTCAAAATCACCTAAGATCTGCATGTAACCAAATAGCTTATCTTATGTATACAAATAATGTGATTAGGCATGTTTGATATCATTTAAAATGTCTCAGTGAAACTGGTATAATGGTCCCTTTCCCATGTTTATAAAACTAATGGTAACAAAGTTATAAGGTCTTTGCCAAATGCTGTATAATTCTGGAGGTCTGTCCCCCTCCCTGCCTTTATGTTAATGAGGTATGACTCCAGAACTTCCAAACCTAACCACACCGAAAATTCCCTTTGTTTGTGGTTTGGGTATTTAAGGAAATGTGACACATTGTTCAGGGTTCTCTGTAGTCAGATGATCCCATTGCTGTGTGTAGTTTTAATATAGGGAATCTGCATTTAGATCTCCCATGCTTTGCAATTGCATGTATTTCTTTCCATTGTCAGGAATGTTTTTCTTTGATTTGTCTTTTAAGAATGTTTGTTTATTCTGATCATATGTAAAATTGGCTTTGATTGATTTTGTAACTTACATTTTGAATCCTACCTGGCAAATAAATTGCTACTTATTGATTTATTCTGTATTCCTCTGAAATAATTTATCACCGGTAGATTTGAGGGATGCCTTTTGTTACCTCAAAATTATGTCCAGGATAATGACATTACTGGAGCTTATGAATAGGAGAAAACCACGTAAGACTACCAGTCACTGCTTATCACTGTCTTAGCAAGTTGTATGAAATGTGACTAAATAAAACTATCATCTGTTTATGAGCAAGCAGTAGGTGGCAGAATCAGATGATATTAGTAAGCCCTGTAACCGCTGACTATGAACAGAACTGATAAGTCTGATATGTAAATATGATGTTTATTGTAATTGGTATATGTCTCGTCACTGTCATGACTGCTATGTTGCTCGGAACTTCACACAAGACTTTCACCTACTGCTGCACTTGTGTATATGGTCATGTGATAATAAAGTGATTTGATTTGATTTAATTTGAACTGGCGAATTATTACTCCGTGAGGTAATTAATCGGCCGACATATGACAATTGGGACCTAAATGAAAGGATAATGAAAATTATCATGATTCAGAGTAATCAATAACTTAAAAAGACCAAATTAAAATAATGATCAGAAGGTAATTAGAGCTTTAATCTAAATTAGGGATCAACTTAAATTGGAGGTGTCAAACAAAATTGTCAGATAAATTTAATAATGGAATGAATTTGAAAAGTGAATATGAATAACTGTTTTGTTTCAGCACTCAGAAAAGACAGAACAACAGAGACACATTCAAAGGGCAATCTATTCAAAGGGTTCCACTCTGGACCAATTTTGTGAGTGTGCCTTTCGCCCCTTCCTGTTTTACAACAAAACATCTTGTGTTGTGAAGTTATACAAAAGGGACGAGGATTGTTATACATGGGATGAAGACCCTTTTTTGTATTCCACGGAAAAAGGACTGGGGTTTATTTTACAATCATGTTTGGAGGGACCTGAATGACTCTGGAGATGAACAGTTATTTGTTGCAGAGTGGGATGGTTCAACGGTACTGTGTGTTTGGCGGTCACATCAATAAGAGACCGGATGACTATGTCTACATCCTTACCAGCGAGGACAAACTGGGTCTCAGTGACAGAGTCTGGCCTTTCCCTGAGGTAGAGCACCATGAATGTTTCCACGTGAAGTTTTTGTTTCAGTGGAAAGGTGTTTCTATCTTTAATTATATTTTTTCAAAGATAGATCAACTGTTTAAATTCATTTGACCGATACAATCGTATTAAGGGTTAAGCTGTTTGAGCATGAGATGTGTGCGAGAATCCGTAGGAGTGTCCATATAACACCGCCCACCTACTATATGCATTAAAAGCTGGTGGTGACTGTCAGCATTCAAACCAACATGTCTCAAGACATTACTACAATCCTCCCTGGACCCAGCGCATCACCCGAAGGCAAGACTACTTCGGCAGGGGATGATGCCCCTGTAGAGACCCCAGACATCAACAATTGGCTTGACAAATTTTGTATGGAGTTCCGTTCATTACAACTCATAGATCAGGCGGCCAACTTCCAGATGCTGCGACTATTAAGGGAGATGACGATACAGACGGTATTATTGGTGCAAAGGGATTCAAGTGCTACGGTTGTGAAGTGGATCACTCCAGTCAGCTCCAGCATATGTGTTTCTTTGATCCTGACAAGTATTTTTTTTTACACACACTTTGAAGAACTTTCCTGTAAACTGTTTAAACCTGTGTTAAAAAAAGTAATCGGTCAGGCATTGAAATATTTTGGGCTGACACCACATCCTCAGAGAATCCATGGTGTTGTCAAAGGCATGCAGTGTGAATTAAGAGAGGAGCTGCACATTGAACAGTTCATGACAGCGACACCAGGAAGATCCTTAACATTCCATGGTAATCGTAAACTAGCCATTATTTTGGGTATAATACCGCAGAAACCATTGGAAGCTACAAATGTGCATATTGAAAATAACAATAACAATTTTACACCACTGTACACACAACACCAAGCTGACATAAATGGTGGGTTTTGCACTATATATCTGTACACAGATATGCAATACCAATCTGTGTGGGATGCACATGCCACACTTTTGAGATATGTACATATACCGGATCGAATCTAAATGGTCAGTGTTGCATATGACAGAGTGCACTACATGTCAGTGAATAAAAATTCTGAATGCCCGAGAGGACCACTGAGAGATCCCAGGAGGGTAACAGGCTTGGCCGGGGAGGATTCAGCCTCTGGCGCCTCTAAGGGTCCTGATAATCAAGTCATGCTTACCCAAGGACTTGCCGTCCACTGCGTCAAGTTGGGCCACGATAGTGGCTACATGCACCTTCAAGGTGAGGGGGACAGCCTCCCCTTCATCCTCTCTTGCAGGAATGAGAGCACTGAGAGAACTGTGCATCTCTGCGGGTCTTCAGATCAGGAAGAACACCAATTTGCGAACAAGCGCCTCTTCAGGGCGTAAAGTTTCCTGGTGGAGGGAGCTCTGGTATGGTTGATTGTGTCTAAGATTGCAGGTGGTTGGTCACTCAGATCTTCCGCATCCCATCCAGGGGCCAGACGTGGAGGTTCCAGAGATCTGGGCGAAGATGCCAGAGGGTGCCCCGTCCCTGAGAAAGAAGGTCCTTTCTCAGGGGAATTTGCCAGGGAGGGGCTGTCGTGAGGAGCATGAATTCCGAGATCCAACCACGTAGCTCGTCATGCACTTCTGGGAAGAAAGGAACTGGGAACCAATCGAGTAGCCGTGAGGGGGGGACAGAAATTTCCATTCCAGCCTCGTGCTCATGGTGGCCTGCAAAAGCATAGGGGACATCCGCACGTCAGCCTCAGATTGGGCAAGCAGACCCGAAGGTGGCAGCCTAGATAAATCATCAGCATCAGATGCCACTGTGACACTCTCCGATGCAGTGGCGATGTAGTCATCCAATTCCGGGGGCTCAAGGGAGAATGCTGGCTGGCTGTGAGGCGAGCCGCACTCATCCTGAGCTTGTAGCACTAAATTGCCTTCATCGCCAGCCGGGTCGTCCTCAATCCAGTGGAAAGAAGGAACGACGCGGGGGGCGGCTGAAGTGGCTTTCTCTCGTGAGGAAAGAAAGCTGCGACTGCAACGTTGCCATGGCTATGTTCTTGCGCAGAGAACATGAACCATTCATAAATCACTGCCTGCGTGTGGTCGCAGCCCAGACACGCGAGGCAGCTTTTCAGAAATGGAGAAAAATCGACCGCATACAGGAACTACACAGAGGCGGAAAGACATCTTTAAAAAGAAGCGTCCTTAAAAGGACGTTCAACGCCTGCTGTGTATTGCTATTTATGAGTGAAAACTCAAACTCTTTTATAGAAACAAACTCTGTTTTAGGCAGTGAAAGCACTGTCGAAGTGCCCAGAGGCATGGACTGCACAGCGTGCAGAGAGAGAGAATGCCAGCTGGAAATGTGCTGTAGGATCCAACAGCAGTGCTCTTGCCAATAGAGGTGAGTGGAACAGTGGTAAACTCAGCTTGCTGTTGCACAACCGCTCTGCTCCTAAGAAAAAATCTGAGTGATAGACACATGTCCGCTCCCTTTATACCCATATGTCCGGGGGCAGGACAAGCAAATTCTGTATGCCAATTTCACTTTGGCCATTTCTCAAGTTCAGAGGTATGCAAGGCTCCCAAGGAAGACCCCTTGTGTCACTACAATCGACACAACGTCGAGTGAGTGACAGAAGGGGAACACATATATAGAAATCCCCTCTTTATCAGCAATATCAGACGGTGCGCCATTGTAGTTTTTTATAGCGTGATATTGTGAAGATTAGATTACATAGATTTGAATAATACACTACTTTACATGCGTGTTAAAATCACAAATTCTGATGGTTCAAATATCAGAGATGGGACTTCTGTTTGGCTGATCAATTATCCAGGAAACACACTTTTTCACAGGTTGATGTATCACTTGATCATAGGGTAATTTCACAGAGTACAAACACGTACCCTTATTGTTGCATCATAGAATGCCTTTTAAACTATGGTAAAGATACACTGGAAAGTGTTTTCTCAGCAGTTTAATTTTACAAAGATTCTGCAGGGCATATGAGTGATCCGGCTGTGGCTAACAATGGTCTGACAAAGAGGGCTGCCTTTAGCAATGAAAGTGCAGTAGTCTAACTTTTATCACCCATTCACAGGGATATTTTCTTTCAAGAAAAACTAATGCATAATGGTGTGGACATTAAAACCCGACTGACAAGAGGCAAAGATGAATTTTGTCTAATGAGGAGTGATGCTACAGCATACAAACTAAATATTTTGTTAGCATACTTATTTGTCAAAAAAGGATCTGTATCACCAGGTGTGAGGCTGGGGCACACTCAAGCACTGCTCTCAACAACAGCCAAGTACCCCATTGATAGGGTCGGCCTGCAAAATTTCTCCATACCAGCAGGAGGATGTGTATCACACCAGGAACACCTGTTCTTAGGAACACTGCCCAAATCTATCATAATGTGTATGGTGGATAATGATGCGTTTACAGGGGCATACGATAAGAACCCTTTTACATTTAAACATTATGAAATGGAGTTTCTAGCTGTTTATGTGGATGGTCAGCAACACCTCGCTAAACCATTACAACCTGACTTTGAAACAGGCACCGCTGTGCAAGAATTTGACCAGCTTGCGCTTTCGTCTGGAAGACGTATAAAAAACCAAGCATCGGTAATCGGCACATAAGATTTTGGACTCACTCATGGTTTAAAACTCACTCCGGATGAAGATTGTGGGCAACACATCTTGTATGTTAAATCTGTGAATATCAGACTAGAAATTTGGTTCAGACAACCACTCCCAAGAACCATTAATCTGATTGTTTATGCTGTTTTTGACAAAATCACTGAAGTTTCTAACCGAAGGCAGGTGCTTGTTGACTACTATAAATTCAAACATGAACACCATATAGCTTACGGCTATTATAGACAGAATCTTAAAAAAACATGCATTTTCTTGGTGTATTACCATGTGATCATTTACCAAAGGATCCATTTAGAACACTACCCACGTCAGCCATAATCAACACACATAATTCACACCTCCCCGGTGAACACTGGTTTGCTATTTACATAAATTAGTATGGTTCAGCATTTTTCTTTGACAGTTTTGGTGATTTTAATTTTCCTGTATCAATCATTGACTTTCTAAAAAAATATTCTACCTGAGTTCAATGTTCAGCTATTTAAGGCTGTCACATATGGTCATCATTGTGTTTTTCCTATAATATATGATTCAAGGTCGTGAATATGATGATACTATTATGCTTTATAGCAACGATTTAATAAAAAATTATGAATTTGCATCATGTTTTTTGAAAAAAACTAAGGATATCTCATTGTGATAGTACTACATTTAAGTGTATTCAATGTGTGCAAATGGGTGAAACGTTTATGTTAAATACTTGAATTGTAAAATTAATGTTTCTAATAAAGCTTCAATGTCTTTGTTTTTATTGAACATGACATGATGTTTACAAATAAAATATTAACACAGATTAAAATGACAACCACAAGTTATGATCAAGAGTTGGTGATTAAAACAATGACGAATGTCCAACCGGATAGCGTTTTCAAGCCTGGCAGTAAGGATAAAGACTTGTGAAATCAACATATCTTCTAATTTTCTGAAGTTTTGCGTTACAACTTATAAGTGTTTGTGTGCCCCCATAGAGTGCATCACGTGGTTTCAATCTCTCAGGTGTAGAATAAGTTGTCATAAATGCAATTACATAAGGGTCAGTTTGCCAGTATTGGAATTACATAAGGGACAACACACATCACTGGGCGGCACCAGTGCTGATTGTACAGGTGCTTGAAGTGAATCTGGTGAGACGCCATCTGGGCCTGAAGCCTTCCTCGTCTGTGAGCTTGTCCTGGTCTGTAGCTGCAGCTTTAAAAACACTCCAATCAGTGCGTTCAAAGCAGGCTTGTAGTTCCCACTCTGCTTCAGTGGTCCTACCCTTTACAGTCCTTACAACTGGCTTAGCTGATATTAATTTCTGCCTGTAGGTCGGAAGAAGACGAACCAAAGAGTGATCACCCCTTCTTTCTAAGTGGCCATGCAAAAGCTGTGGGTCGAGAAAATATGCTAGGCAAATTGAAAAGCACAGGTGGTTTTAAATATTAACAGGACAGAATAAATGCATTTGTTTTCTTCTAATCACATCATCATGCGCTATGTCAACAACCTTCCTATGAGCCCCACTATTCTTACTTCTGGCTATGGATACGTGTAATTACAAACTGTCATCAGTCATCACATCCGTATTATTTTGCATAATTTTTTTCTAAATGTTCTACAAAAATGTGTTTGTTGTAGTAATTACTAGGTGATTATACAGTTTACATCAGATTTCAGTCTGGGGGCTCTCAGTGAAATGTTGTTAAAGCTACCCTCACAACCCATCTGTCTGGAAAATGACACCAACCCTGACAACTCACAATGCACAAATATATAGTATGCAGCCAAATCTGTGGAAGATATTTCCCTTAGATTTAGAGCTCTGTGTATCTCTATACCATTGAAACGCGGTCAGCAACCAGAGCATCGACATCATTCTGACTATTGGGGCGGCTGTGGCTCAGGTGGTAGAGTGGGTTGGCCACTAATCACAGAGTTGGTGGTTCAATTTCTGGCTCACATGACTCCACATGCCGAAGTGACTTGGGCAAGACACTGAATCCCAAGTTGCTCCCAATGGCAGGATAGCATCTTGCATGGCAGCTTTGCCATCATTGGTGTGTGAGTGTGTTTGTGAATGAGTCACAGTGTAAAGCGCTTTGAAAACCACTAAGGTTAAAAAAGTGCAATAAAGTGCAGACCATTTACTTAAACCCACGTGAGATGCATTAGAGTTTGTAGCAAGGTTGCTTTCACCGCCAACCTGTACTGTCTCAACAAATGGTTCGTCCATCTCATTATTATCATGCATTTTTACCATCTCTTCTAATCTTTCACACAGAATAAGATGTGAGACCCTCACTTTGTCATTATACCTTTTTATCATCTCTTCTAATCTTTCACACAGATTAGGGTGTGAGACACCCACCTCATCATCATACCATTTTATCAACTCTTCTAATCTTTTGCACAGATTAGTGTGAGGGGGCTAATACATGTGTCTCTGCAACTGTTAGATCATGCTCTGTCAAGCTGTGTGATGGCTCTAATGAATTATTTGAAACTGTACCATCTTTGTTGTTGGTATTAGAATAATTTACACATTTTATCAACAATGAATAATAGACTCTAATCTAGTATTTAAATTCAAATAGGTAGGCCCTAAAACTGCAATCTGATGATCAATTATGCTCTGTAACTGTTCAATACTTGCAAATGATTGTATCTAGTCCTTGCAAAAGGACTCTGTTCATAGTCTAGTTGACAGCCTTGTAAATCATTGTCTGAACGCAATCTTTTACCAGCCATTTTTGAAAAACTATTTCAATTTAGCCTTTTTCTCCACTGACTATACCCCAAACACGCACAAAAAAACTACATATGAAAATTAAACAAACACAGATCAACCTAAATACAAATTTATCAGGACACACCACCGACAGCAAAGTAATCCAAAACAATAGCCTTTTAACATAAATCAGTCATAAACCCAATTAAGTATTTTTTATTATCTATGACAGCGTTATTGATATTAGATAAAATTGAGTTAACGTTCTCTGTAGGCATCGTGGTGTACACTGTCAAATTTCTTTAAAAGGCACATATTATGCACCTTTTCACAAGATGTAATTGAAAGCTTTGGTGTCCCCAGAATGTGTCTGTGAATTTTCAGCTCAAAATACCCTACAGATAATTTATAATACTATCCACAAATTTGCGTTCCCCCAGTGAGCCAGCTTGCACAGACTTTTTGCAAGGTCAGGGAGGACAAGGAACAGGTCACCCTCATGCACCTTACTGGCCCACTCAGACTTGGTTCTTGGATCTCATGCTCCTCGCGACAGCCCTTCCCTGGCAAGTTCCAAACAGGCAGGATCTCCTCTCTCAGGGACAGGGCACCATCTGGCACCTGTGCCCAGATCTCTGGAATCTCAATGTCGGAAGATCTAAGTTACTCTACGAGGCAGCCATATGCTTTGAAGTGCCGTTTGTTCAAAAGTGTTGGTGTTCTTCACGAGGCAAAGACCCCCAGAGATGCGCAGTCGATTTAGTGCTTTCCTTCCTGAAGGAGAGGCTGGAGGAGTGGCTGTCCCATTCCACCTTGAAGGTGCATGAAGACGCTATAGCCACGACCACGACGGAGTAGACTGTAAGTATTTGGGGAAGCACAACCTGATATCAGGTTCCTGAATTGTGCTAGAAGACTGAATCATCCTAGGCTATGCCTCTTTACCTCATAGAGTCTCGCTGCGGTCCTTCTGGGTCTGCATAGGGCCCTGTCTGAGCCCTTAGAATCAGTTGAGCTAAAGGTGGTCTCAGTGAAGGCTGTGCTCCTGACTGCACTCACAAAATCCATCAGAGGGTTGGGAACATGCAGGCATCCTCTGGCAGCACCAACTGCCTAGTGTTTGGTCCAGAGTGTTTTCATGTGGTCTTGAGACCCCGACCGGGTTATGTGCCCAAGGTTCCCACGACCCCTTTTAGGGATCAGGTGGTGAGCCTGCAAGTGAAGCTGCCCCGGGAGGAGGCAGACCCATCCTTGTTGTTGCTGTGTCAGATGCGTGCTTTGCGCATCTATTTGCATCACACACACAGCTCTAGGCGCTCTGAGCAGCTCTTTGTCTGCTTTGGCGGACAGCAGAAAGGGAACACTGTCTCCAAAAAGAGGCTTGCTCACTGGACCATGGATACCATCGTGTTGGCATACCAGACCCAGGGTGCAGTGCCCTCCCCTTTGGGATTAAGAGCACACTCTACGGAGTTTGGCAACCTCTTGGGCACTTTCCAAATGCACCTCACTAGTAGACAACTGCAGGGTAGCGGGCTGGGCATCACCCAATACCTTCAAGAGATTTATGATCTCCGGGTTGAGCAGTTTTCGTACCGTGCGTTGTCAGGTACGAACAGGTACATTTACGGGACAGCTGGCCAGGCATTCCACTTGCGTACAGCATCTATCAGTACTATCGGTAGACCAGCGTCTCCCTTGGGTAGAGCTCTCTTTGCCTTTGGTCACCGTGTTTGTAGAGCTCCTCCCCTTCGGGCAGGACCTACCACTGCACCTCTTCCATGTGTGGCTGGTGAGCCCACTTGACATATTTGCCACAAGTTAACTGAAAGAATAGGAAAGGAAAAGGCCCCAGCTGAAAATCTAATACTAAATACCCTGTCTCGGCTCCTCAACACAAAACCTGAATTCCCATTGTCCTTTTCTCAAAGATCAGAGGTGTTTGGGGCTCCATAGAACAACATCTAGTGTCACTACATCGACAAAACATCTTGTCAGTAACCAAGATGATTTCTGTTTTTCTGTCTTCTTAACTGAGTCTTAAGCTTCTCTATCTCTTTTCTACATGGGCTTTGGTGGTGATGATGTTGGTGGACTTTCCTGTTTTTTTGCTGAAACAGGATGTTCTGGTGTGCTACATTGCACTGGCACTGGGTCAGGCTGGATTTCCACTTCATGGTTAAATGAGTTTTCTGGGGATGAAATGGTTAAGTTCATAACCACTTGTAGATTTATTTTCTTTGTCCTGTATTTTAACTGTGCATTTCTCCATAATTCTCTAAGCTTTTCTCTCCGTGATGGTGGAAGAGACTTCACTCTGAATGTTTTGAATTCCCCTTTAAGTTTCTTCTCTTTGTACCTGTTAACAGAGAAACAAAACAGTGTATTCAAATACCAAATGTCCCCATAAGGATAGTAAAACCCAAAATGTTTGATGTTGTGGGGACATTTTGTCGGGCCCCATGAGGAAAACAGCTTATAAATCATACTAAATTATGTTTTTTGAAAATGTAAAAAAGCAGAAAGTTTTCTGTGAGGGTTAGGTTTAGGGGTAAAATTATGGATAGGGGATAGAATTTATAGTATGTACAGCATGAAAACCATTATGTCTATGGAAAGTCCCCATAAAACATGGAAACACAACATGTGTGTTTGTGTGTGTGTGTGTGTGTGTGTGTGTGTGTGTGTGTGTTTTTGTATGCGTGTGTGCGTGTGTGTGTGTGTTTGTGTCTTTTAGAGTTGCTAGTTTCTAACATATCCAGTGCTTTTCAACTCTTTCAATGGCCCCGATGCAATTGCACATGTTGCACTACTGGCATATTTGACCCAGGTCTGCATTCTACCCAATCAATAAGTTTAAAATTTTTATTGACTTTGTTTGTATTTTTTCAGGACTTCCTCTATCCTTGCAGGATCTGCGTTTAATCTCTCCCTGTATCTCCGTGTTCTCTCTGCACTTGTCCACTTTCTACTGTATCTATGTATCTGCCTGCCTCAAGCTAACAAAAGGGAAGCAAATGTGTGAGTAAGTATGACAAATGGAGTAGGTAAGTATGGATAAATTGTGACAAATGGAGAAAGTAAATATGGATTCCCAGTGGAGTAGGTATACATCTTTTTTCATGTGATGAGAGACAAAAAACTAAATATTAAAAAGGAAAAAAAACATACAATAAACTTAGCTATTAGTTATAATACAATAATAAATTGTTAGCTCAAATTGATAATTATTCTGCGTGTAGGAAAATAGTTCATATCATATGGTGTGACAAGCAAAACCTGTCACACAATATTATGTTGTGCCACACCATATGAGTTTTTGTGTACTTAGAACAACATTGGGACTATTGTTATATGCTAGCATCCTAACAGCATACCACTGCAATATTATAACATAGATTTAAAAGCAATAATGATGAAAAAAGTCATTTATTTTGGGCATTTTTATGTTAAAAGTGTCAAGTGTCAGTGGGAGTTCCAAAAATATTGAACTTATTGAAAAAATAAGTACCCTTCCATGTACTTCGAGATGTTTTTTGTACTTCCTGGTTGAACAAGGACCCCTCCTCCCCTAGGGTCTCAATATCACAATATAGTGTCACACCATATGACAGGGGTCGGGAACCTTTTTTCACTAAGGAGCCGATTTGTAAATTTTTGGTTGATGCATTTTTTCGAAAGAGCCATACCACAAACTAATAATTTACTATTTTCAAAAACAAAGTTTTTCTATTAAATAAAATGTTTATATTGCCCATAGACTACAATATGGAATTCAGTACACGTGTTTGTGCGGGTTTCCATACAATTACTTAATTATACTTCATGAAAATGTGTACTTCCCTTTTGGGCTGGGCGATATGTATAAAATATGATATGATAATTGCATTTAAAATATCAATATCCAATTATATGGTCAATCCCCAAGGTCGGTGAATATTTTTGCTTTATAGATTTTTCTTTTAAAAAAAAAAATACTTTATTGAAACATGAAAAACTTGAACAAAAGACATTTCTAAATTCAAATTGCACTCTAACCCTCTGGGGTCAACGGATGCGCCGGCGCGTCCTGCTGGATATTTTCGTCAATACAGCAGAAACAACTTAAAATACTCATATATAGTATACAGATAGGTGTAAGACATCATTAGAGACTATAAAGGGTCTACTTTTATTTGTATACACTCACAATAACAACAAAATCTTGTGCTTTTTTAGAATAAAGAAAATATAAAGGGTGAGCTGTCAGCAGTCTGTGTTCACGAGCATATTTCAGAAACACGTCAGAAAAATTTAAACTGAAACTCCGCGAATACTTATCACACAAACATGAATCATATGTCTAAAGAAAGCTTGAAATAAAATAATTCATATTTAAAACAAATATTCTCCTGCAATGCAATCTGTTTGAAACAAAGCAATGTACAGTTTATACTGGTCCATCTAATTATCTGTAATGTGATCCCACCCACCAGCAGAGCGCACTATTCATACGCTAATGTGCTGAGACGATCAGCACAAATGTACATGCCCCGACTGTGAGATATAATGTAAACAAAATTCATTAATTTTTCTGCGCAATTGTAAGGATACACAGGCAAGAAAGCTCCAGGATTGTAAGGAAGAGTTAACATTTTCCTCAGAAGAAGAGCGGGACTCCGATGTACGACTTGATCCAGCCGAGGATACAATTTCAGACGAGTAAGTCATTTAGTTTTCATTAGTTGACATGCTATTTTATATAAACATGTACATATTTTACTAGTGGGACCGTTTCCAGACTTGCCAGCCAGGATTCAGAGTATTGACATTTGAAATATGACTCCTAATAAGCAAGTTTTAGTTACATTTAAATGCTGTTTCGGCTAAAGCAAGCATTTAAATTGTATACTGTATGATATGTAATATGATATAAAAATAATATGAATGTTTAGATTATATTTTATCTAGTGTTTATAATGCGTCATTATCATCAATGCTTGTGCTTGCAAATATGTGTTCAGGTTAAATGAGTAAAATGCACTTTAAATATGCCCATATTAGAAAATCACCATCTTATAATGATTTCTAAAGGATCATGTGACACTGAAGACTGCAGCAATGATGCTGAAAATTCAGCTTTGATCACAAATTGCATTTTACAATATATTTAAATAGAAAACTGCTCTTTTAAATTGTAAAAAGAGTTCAGAATATCAATGTTGTTTCTGTATTTTGGATCAAATAATTCCAGTCTTGGTGAGCAGAAGAGACTTCCTTTAAATGGTAGTGTAGGTCTAAAATTAAGTAAAGTCTTTATGTAAAGAAAATATATAGTCAGATTACTTCTTTTAACTTAAAACTTGATTTTGATCATTAATTCTCCTCACATGCTTTCTCTATCCCTGATTGATGGGCCCAGGGGAGGGATCTTTTGTCTCTCAGGTGTGAATTACAATCCATATTCATGATCATTCACGCCTCCTCGCATATTACCTTTCAACACTAAAATTATCTTATAAAAGTTAAATTACCATATTGTTTTGTATGAATGAGTAATCAGGATGGTTTTCACATCATTTTGTATCAAAAACTCTAGGCTACAGGATCCAGTTCTCAAAAGTATTGTGGACAAATGTTTAGTATGTGTTATATGACCTTATTTCAGTGACTAAAAATTTTAGTTTTTTCAAAAACCATGCATAAACATTATTTTCTCAAAAATACAAACCTGTACACACATGTTGCTCACATATTATTGTAGCCCAGTTTGTGCTGAATACAGTGTTATCAGACTTTAGACATTAATATGTTTTTAAGCAACTGAAAAAAGCACAAATGTCAAGGCATGTCAAAACTTCTCCAGGGCCCAAAATACCCTCAGACCCCAGAGGGTTAAACGAAATAAAAAAAGCAATACAAATAACAAAGTGACAAAAAAAATCTTATATATAACCACCTCTCCAAATCCAAACATTTACCGGCTCCAAGGGCCCATTTTCCATCATGCAAGTATCAGTATGCGGCAACAGGTGCAAATTAAAAACTAAAGACAATTATAAATGTAAAGATTATTATAATAATCATCATAATAAATAAGCCTAAAAAATTATTGTTTTCCCAAAAAAAGCTGCCAAATGTGTATTCTTATCGAATGTGTTTGTATTGCATTTTGGTAACAGTTTATTCTGCCTAAAAAAAGAAAATAGAACTCAATTTTAAGTTCAAGGTGAACGTGTCTTGTATTACCTTATGATTTAATCACTTTCGTCTTTGTTTATTTAATACAAAGATACCTGTTTATATTACTGAACCTGCAGAGTTGTGTTCACAATGTGTAAGAACGAACACAACTCGCAGTACCTCACAAGATGATTGGAGATCATGTAGCATTCTAATAGATTACATTATTCTTGCAAACAGTTTTCAGTTGAATGAGAAAAAGGAGAGATAACTCTTTACATGCGCTTGTTTCATGAGACAGGGTCCTGTTGCATGCATCTGAACAAACAGCGAATCAGTCACGAGCATTGACAGCTTTTCTTTTGTCTGTTCTTAAAATATAGGTTACATAAAGTGTGTTTCTTCAAACACGTCAGCATTTCTCGTCATGTGTCACTCCGAAACATCTTACAGGTCACACTTTTGCAGGTAGAGGAGCAAAATTACTTGTGCTTGAAATGTATTCATGCATGAGCTCGCAAACTGGAGACTCGTCGCATTTTGCAGGTGCTATATCACACCCTGTTTGCACATAAAATATAAAGAACGTTCATAAAATCGCTCGTAGAAAATGCTCTTAACAACTAAGATCAATATTTTTGGAAACAAGACCCAGAACTCTATGAATGTTCGTGTGTTGGAGAAGAGCCTTCATTGCACTCAGCTCACTGCACACACATCAAATCAGACGTGAATTGGCGGCTTTTCTTTCATCTGTTCTTCAAAATATAATCACGTTTCCAAAACGTGCATCTTTGTGTCTAATTTCTTGTTATATATCTCTCCGAGAAGTCTTACAGGTCGCCTTCCACAGTGGCTGGTACATCAGCAAAATACTCTGCATGAGCAATCCGCATTTGGTGGGTGTTCATTTCAAACCTTGCTCACCTGAAGTAAGCTGTAAAATTCAGGAGAAAGAAAATCAAAACAGTGCCATTGACATCAAGCTTTGCAATCGCACCCACACGTTGGTTAATGGTGAGAGACCAGATGAGCCACTTGATTTTTAACAAAGAGCCACAAGCAGGTTCCTGACCCCTGCCATATGATAACCATTTCTGGGACAAAATCTTTTTGATCAGAGCTGACTCAAAATATTATGCCTGGACTTTGAAAAGAACAGACTCACAAATAGACATCCGTGTTATCGTTCTGTACTTTATTGAGGAGAGTTGCATTTATTTTTCATATATATATATATCTCAAGTTGGCTGTCGATTTAATGCGTTAATTCAGTGTGATTAATTTTATAAAAAAAAAAAAAAAGTTTTAAAAACATTAACGCAATTAATCGCAATGCCCCTGGACTGTTATAAGAAAGATTCCTGAAAAATGCAAGTTTGTAGTACCACCTTGTAAAACAGTTCATTCTCACGGGCAAGGAAGAGGCGAGAAACCAGCTTGACATATAAATCATAGGTTTAATGGAAAACTCAAAATACAAACACATAGGATGACGGACATGTCCGTGAACGATCTCTCTCTCTCCCATCGCCATCCACGAGTGGCCATTATCCCTCTTGATGGCTTAATTAGCCTAATACGGGACCGCCCCAGTCCCGCCCTCCACCGTGCCACACACCTATTTACTCCAGAGGACAGTAAGTGAAACTTCAGCTGCAGTTTATACAGTGAACAAAACAACCCTTCAGCAGGCAGGCAGCACAACACAAACATGCATTACAATCTTGCATTCAAAACACTTGATGGAGCGCAAATTCGAACTAAAGGATCTCAAGATGTGTTTTAAGTATTAAACTATATTTAACCTCACATAGTGACCAAAAAATTAATGTTTATGATGCAACACACCCGGGACTCTAATCAAGCATCTGTCTGATGCAGGTGTAAATTGATGGGTCCTTAAACAAGCCCTCATGATAAATCTCGAACTGACAGACAAATTTACTTTGCTGTGAACTGTATGCCAATGACTGGCTTATGTTTAATAATATGGTAGTAAACAATACATTGTTTTCTAAAGCCGCTTTTTGTATTATCTTATCAGTGATTAACTCTTCTGCCACAAGAATGTAATGCATTCATGTAATGCAAGGCCGAATCACAGCAGTGCTGATGTAGGGCCATATCGGGCAGTGGTGGCTCAGCGGTTAAGGCTCTGGATTACTGACCAGAAGGTTGGGGGTTCAAGCCCCAGCACCGCCAAGACACCACTGTGTGGCCCTTGAGCAAGGCCCTTGATCCTATCTGCTCCAGGGGCGCTGAATCATGGCTGACTCTGCACTCTGACCCCAGCATAGCTGGGATATGTGAAAAATAAATAATTTCACTGTATATATGCAGAAATGTATGTATAATGTGTGACAATTGGGCAATTTAATTAAATTAAATATCGCACTCTTGCTCATGTGATATTGCTTAAATATATATATATATATATATATATATATATATATACACACTGATAAATGATAATATTATTAGTAATGTTTAATAATAATAATAACAATAATAATAATAAACATTGCATGAATACATATTTCATTTCATTGTACTGTACTTCACTAGTAGTTTAAGAAGATACAGATTTAAAAAATGCCTTAAAATATTTTTTGGGGGGGGAAATATTACAATTTGACAAACTTATTAAATATTTCACTAAAATATTTTTTGGTGAGTTCATAATGTAATTCTTTTCTCATGATGTAATAAACTATTGTTAACTAATGGAAACTTAATGGAAATTGTAAAGAGTTACCAACATTATTACAATTTGCACTAGTTTGTTTTATAATTATTACATTAAAAAATATAATAAAGTATGAAAATTTATTTAATTTAACTTATTACATTGTCTGCATTACATTATGCTTTTTATTATGTTATAACCTGCTACAAAGGGAAAAAAAATAACCAAACAACTAGCCATTAAATCCACATGAAACAAATGGCCTGTGATTGCAGACTACTGACTGCTGAATGAACTCAGCATGGTCTCGTCAAGTGCACCTGCGCTTGCCGGGTAAGAGGCACCGGCTCATTGGCACCTGCTCTACAGTCTCCGACTTGTAGCAGTTGGACATTTTTATTTCATGCACTTCCTACATGTGGGATGAATTAAGCTTCAGTGTGAATTAAACTCAGCACATGCAGTGTGTATGATGCCATTGGATGTAGACAACATTATTATAATTTTTCAGCAGTTAGAAAAGTCTTCCCATAAACCTGTACTTATTGAATATGCTCTGAATATTGTGACACAAGAGGCTGATGGGTAGAATGAACAAACTGCACAGGGCTGAGGGGATGTTCACCATTTTATGGGTGTTAATAGCTAGAGTTTGACTTTACTGTGAATGTTTAATCTTCTGTGGTAAAGTCTGGGAGGAATATAGACTCTGAAGTGTGTCAGCTTTGGAGCAGCATTCCTTTAAAAAGGATTATGGAGTGATTTTTAACTTGAGGCCATTATCTGTAGGACCTTTTCTTGATTAGAGGTTCACAAAATATGTTAGAAGGTGATCCAATGGAAAATGGCCTAAATTCTGCCAAATATTAGCTGTGGATGTATCTATTTACAACCTTGTTTGTTTGTTTGTTTCTGTTGCCCATCAAGCAAGATGAGGAGTTGTAAAGCCTTTATTGATATCCTAGATTTTGCTGTATTGGAATTTTGTACAGTGCAGATATGTTTTGCTTACTGTACATCGGGAAGGGAATAAAAAAATTAAATAAAGCAGCATAAGTAATATACAAGTGACTGAGTGAAGAGGCTTGGATATTCACAACCACGCATTGAAGGAGCAGCAACAACAAAGGCAGTGGATCAAGAGATGGAGCGCTGAGAGAGGAGGAGGATGAACAAGTGTAGGTGTTGGGTAGTAGAGGGATGGAACCACTGTTCGAATTATGGGGGGTTTGTAACTTGGGGGTTTTGATTTTATACAACAGTTCTATAAACAAGAAGTTATAGAGTAACTAACATTTTAAACACAATATGTCCAGCCATTTAGTTTATTGTTCAAACAATGTGTCAAAGCATACATTTATGAAAATATACAAACATTAAAGTGTCCCAGGGCTGTCTCACTAATTTCAGCACTGTGATGCTATAAAATGTATTGAAAGAGTACCAAGAGTTGGGTGGGGTTGAGAGTACAGAAGAATATGTCATTTCTCTCAGAGTTTTGCTTATTACAGTTTCTACAATATATATTTTGAAAATAATAAATATCTGAACTAAAGTTAATTTAAATTCTGTCTGCATCCAGTAGCATCTTTAATAAGCCAAACATATGCATCTTGAATCTCAAGCCTGAGACTACTGTGACCTCTGATACTGCTCTCCCAGCGAAACTGTTTTGCCTGAGTTGAACCTACACTGCTCTTCCAGGACTTGTTACCTGTTCTGTCTCCTAGGTTACACCCACATAATTGCTCTTGTTGACTGCAATTCAGTCTCTTGATATATATTTTTTTTCTCCTTTGGTGACTTATTGTCCCTGAAGAGATAAGCTACAGATGACATCATTTCACTTCGTGTTAAACCTGTTATGTTTCTCAGGTTAGGTGAGAGGGCACAGTGTCAAACCTGTTAATTCACAGGAAAATGTATTTAGAAGCATCACTTCATGTATATGCACAAAATGCCAAACACACACAGACACACACACACACACACACACACATGTTGGTGCAGCTATCCTTCTGAGGACTCTCTGTAGACATTATGATTTTTATACTGTGCAAACTATAAATTATATCCCCTAAACCTACCCCTCACAAAAAAATTGTGCATTTTAACATTTTCAAAAAACATTGTTTAGTACGTTTGTGTTATGTGTTGTGTTACACTAGAAATGTCCTCATAAACCACATGTATAGCATAATTCATAAATAATAAATGTATAGCATAATTCATAAAGCATAAATGTATAGCAGTTTGCAACCTTAAAAATCATCCTTGTAAACTACCCAAACTTACCCACACACACAAAACATCAGTCTGTACTCTCCAGACAGATGTGCAGTAACACTTTATTTTAATGTGTCCTTGTTATGCATATTACATGTATTTACTATAGTAATAACAGTAAATTATGCGTAATTACAAGCAACTAACCCTAAACCAAACTCTTACTCTAAACCTAAACCTATAGTAAGTACATGTTGTTAATTAATTATGATCAGAAATTACTTTTTTAATTACACTGTAACAAGGACACTTTAAAATAAAGTGTAACCAGATGTGCTCATATTAGTTTGTTTTTTGGGAGGTAAAGTCCCCATGAAATCATTTGATCAGGACACTTTTAATTCCTGTGTTGATATGTTACCTTATAAAACCAATATGATCTCCTAAGACATTTGAATGTTGGTTCAGAATTTGTATGCCCTCAATTTCATTCCTGCTGTGCCAAATTCTGGATAAGCACCACCATGCTCCAATATAAATGCCTTGAAAATCCAACATAGTTCTATTACAATATGTAATACTTCGTACGAGATGAAAAAATTTAAGATATTGGACAACTTAGCTCAAATTAAAAAAATTTAGACCAACCAATCAACAAAACAGAATTTGAAATTGATACAATACAGGCATCAAATTGCATATACCTTCCTATCCAACACTTGTGGATGTGAACAAATGTGGTTATTTGTTATGTATATATTTATGCCATACAAATGACTGATTTATGTCAATAAACTATAATACTCTTCCATTGTCTCATTCCAAACCCTGATGTTTTCTTTCTTCTGTGTTACTTAAAAGTGTTATTGTTTGGGTAAGAGTTTAGACTTTATGGCTACGTTTAGGTTTAGTTTTGGGTTAGTGGTTAAACTTTGTAAGTACGCTTATTCAGTACCCAAATGTTTTTCTTTCTTTTGTGGTACACAACAGTTATTGTCCTATTAAAACCATGGTTTGAGGTTTAGGGTTTGGGTAAGGGATTACACTTCATGGTTAGGTTTAGATTAGGGGTTAAATTTAGGAAAAATTAGTTATAAGCCAGATTGTACAATACACTTGTCAATCAATCATTGTGATAATGCCCACCTCTCGTGCTCTCACACTAGCAGAGGGTCTCCACAGACACCTATGAATGGGACAAGTTGATGGAAATAGAGAGACTATTTATTGAGTAAACAACTAACCAAAATGGACAACTAGACTTTTGGTCACATCCAAATGAAAATTAACTTGAAATGACTTGAAATGTCAGTGAGATGCTTTTTAGTGAACACTTGCACTTAAAGGCACAGCTCTGTGCCATCATGTCATCATTACAGAGGAGTAGATTCGAAAATAAGGTGACTTTGCTTAAATAAACAAATACAAGATTCATGAAATATGCTTGTCGCTGTATCATTGTTAGTATTAATTTTGGACCAATGTAAAAATAAGAATTATAATTGATTTAACATTGTCTGTTTATATGAACATACTAAGAATTACATTTCATATGCCTTACCTTACAGAAATCTGATAGATGGCATTGGACATATATTCTCAAATGTATGAAAATGTATATAGTCGTATATATATGTAGGCTACATAGCCTATTCAAATTCCACTATGATAGTAAAAAATATGTAACATGTATGAAATACATATATTTTTGTAATATTTTGAAATATATGTTGTTGCATGTATGTGCAAGTACTGCATGTGATATTTTATAATTATATAATATATAATTGTGCACACACACACACACACACACACACACACACACCCACACACACTGGTGGCCAAACATTTAGAATAATGTACAGATTTTGCTTTTATGGAAAGAAATTGGTACTTTTATTCACCAAAGTGGTATTCAACTGATCACAATATATAGTCTGGACATTGATAATGTGAAAAAAGTACTATTACAATTTGAAAAAAAAAAAAAATTAACTTCTTAAACTACATCAAAGAGTTCTCATCAATAAATCCTCCTCGTGCAGCAATTACAGCTTTGCAGATCCTTGGGATTCTAGCTGTCAGTTTGTCCAGATACTCAATATTTCACCCCACAATTCCTGTAGAACTTGCCATAGATGTGGCCTTGTCTGGGCACTTCTCACACACCTTACCATCTATCTGATCCCACAAAAGCTCAATGGGTTAAGATCTATAACACTCTTTTCCAATTATCTGTTGTCGAATGTCTGTTCTTTCCCCACTCTAACATTTTCTTTTTGTTTTTCTGTTTCAAAAGTGGCTTTTTCTTTGCAATTCTTGGCCTGCACCCCTGAGTCTTCTCTTTACTGTTGTACATTAACCCTCTGGGGTCTGAGGGTGTTTTTGGCCCTGGAGAAGTTTTGACATGCCTTGACATTTGTGCTTTTTTCAGTTGCTTAAAAACATATCAATGGCTAAAGTCTGATAGCACTGTATTCAACACAAACTGTGAGCAACATGTATGTACATGTTTGTATTTCTGAGAAAATAACGTTTATGCGTGTTTTTTTTTTTTTAAAAAAAAGAGAACTGGATCTTGTCTCCTAGAATTTTTGCTACAAAATGATGTGAACCCATCCTGATCACTCATTCATACAAAACAATATAGTCATGTAACTTTTGTAAGACACTTTTAGTGTTAGAAAGGTCATATGCAAGGAGGTGTGAACTATCATGAATATGGATGTATTTCACACCTGAGGAGACAAAGACCCCTTCCCTTGGCCTATCACTGAGGAATGAGGCAGAAAGGCTTAATGATCAAAATCAAGCTTTAAGTTAAAAGAAGTAATATGACTATATATTTTCTTTACATAAAGACTTAATTTTAGACTTACAATACCATTTCAAAGAAGTCTCTTCTGCTCAACAAACTGCATTTATTTGACCAAAATACAGTAAAAACTATGATATTGTGAACTCGTTTTACAATTTAAAAGAACATTTTTCTATTTAAATATATTGTAAAATGCTATTTTTGATCAATGCTGAATTTTCAGCATCATTACTGCAGTCTTCAGTGTCACATGATCCTTCAGAAATCATTATAATATGCTGATTTCCTAATATGGGCATATTTAAAGTGCATTTTACTAATGAGGCAGCATAAACACTAGATCAAATATAATCTAAACATTCATATTATTTTTCTATCATATTACATACCATATTTATATAATATAGAATACAATTTAAATACCTGCTTTAGCCAAAACAGATTTAAATATAACTAAAACTTGCTTATTAGGACATATTTCAAATTTCAATACTCTTAATCCTGGCTGGTAAATCTGGAAACAGTCCAACTAGTAAAATATGTACGTTTACTTAACGTGCAACTAATGAAAACTAAATTACTAACTCATCCGAAATTGTATTTTAGTTGTCATAACTCAGAGACACGTAGTAGTGGAATCCGACACCAAGCAGGAATGGAGCAACCCGATATCACGCCGAGGCGTGAAATAGACACGCCGGTCCACTCGCGGATGCGTGTCGGTGTCACGCTTTGCCTCCTCCAGGCGTGTACATGACACGCGCGCGTCTACGTAGAATACCGGCAGGGGGCGATCGTTTCCTCAACGCCAACAACTCTCCGCGCACCAAAGAGGAAGCGATACCGTTGTCGTCGCGTTGCACGTTCGTGCGGGCAGGATGCCGGCCAATTTCGCCGGTTACTTTCACTTGTGACCATATGTGACAAATAAAGGTTCATTATAGTGCTGCTTTCATGAAGAAATCCTAACGTTGCTGTAGCCTAACGTTGTTATATGTGTGTGTGTGTGTGTGTGTGTGTGTGTGGGCTGTCGAGTATCTTGTGCTGATGTAAATAAATAAATAAATATATATATATATATATATATATATATATATATATATTTATTTAAAAAGTGTATTTATATACAAAAATATATATCCTGCTAACCGGAACTGGAGAACGCGATATATCGCTTCCTCTTTGGTGCGCGGAGAGTTGTTGGCGTTGAGGAAACGATCGCCCCCTGCCGGTATTCTACGTAGACGCGCGCGTGTCATGTACATGCCTAGAGGAGGCAAAGCGTGAAATAGACACGCATCCGCGAGTGGACCGGCGTGTCTATTTCACGCCTCGGCGTGATACCGGGTTGAATGGAGCTGTATCTGGCCGGCTCTGGTAACCTCGGAATATGAAATGTGAAAAGCGATTACCTATTTGTCATGAAAGTAGCAAACTGTGCTTTGTGCAACATCATTTACATACACCCACAGTTTGCGTGGATACAACCACACACTGTAAAAAGTTTGCTGTAAGTTTTACAGTAACTTAGTGGCAGCTAGATGCCACTAAGTAACTGTAAAATTATTTACAGCATGATTTTTGTATTTACATTTACAGTAATATTACTGTATTTTAATTTACAATATATTTACCGAATTTTCATTTACAACATATTTACTGTATTTTTATTTATAATTTATTTAATTTCAATTTTATTTAGTTAAGATTTAATTTGTATTTTTTTGTATTATTTTTTTTTACCTGTAAGAAAATGTAATTGTAGCAACAACACCCCCGACCTGATTTTATTGTCTTTGTTGAACATTTACTTAATAAAACAAGTTCCTAAGTATATGTAATGTAACATAGCTGAAACATACACATTTGTGAAACAACCCAAATAAAATGCAATAAAAACATCAGTTTGTTTGCCAATAAAATCAGCAAGCTCTCTGAGTGATGCCACAGGGAGATTCAGACTGATGCTTTCTCTTTGCATCCTCTTTCCAGATTTTTGGCTGATGTGTGACTTGATTGGCATTTGGTGCCATCAGGGTTGATTCTCAGATTGAATGTGCAAGCACAAGAAAAAATACATTATTTCTCAAACCAGTGTTTCTCCAACTGTCAGAACTCCGTAATGTATGCACTTTGGGGCCAATAAAAGCAATATGCACTGAATTCTAACAGGTAAAGTACATAATTAGTTGATGATCCATGACATTCACAAATTGCGCGGTCATTTTTACAGTAACCACTAACTAGTTGCTCGATAAATATCAACCACGAAACATAATGTTATGAGAGGCTGCTGATTTAATTGCAACGTTTTAATATTAAAGTCAAATAACATTGGTTTAAGTGCCAGTTTCTTTATCTTTTTGTCTGCTTAACTTACCGTTACGACGGAAACACCAGAGAAGACAAAAGACACCTCCAATCTGGGAATCGAACATAATCCAGACTACAACCTTGAAAAATAAAAAAAGATGCACTTGAAAATACTGTCATAAAATAATAATAATAATAATAATAAACTCCGCTTGAACGTCAGTGTTGCCTAACACTCTTTAGTATTTCACATTAGCTTTTTACTTTAAGTTAAACACTCCTCCTCCTGGTTAGCTAACGTTAAAGCGGCAGTTTGTTTAACTAAGGGTTTTTTCAGCTAATTTATTTGATATTAATTTATTCACCAGCTGATAATATCACCGTTATGACGTCAGTCACCGACAACTCCTAGCCAACAGCCAAAAAAAAAACAAAAAAAAACTGGCTCCTAAAGACAAAAGGATACTTTTAAAAAAACTCTCTTTTTAAAATTTTGCCATAATCCTTTGCTATTTACAGTAATGTACTGTATACAAATTTTACAGTATCTTAATGTACGTATTACAGTAAAATACTGTTCAAATTACAAAAATCAGTTACAGTGCAGATAGTGCAAATACTCCCATTCTTCAGAAAATAGTGCAAATACTCTTGTATCGCTTCAGAAGACATTAATTAAACCACTTTGGATTACTTTTATGCTGACACTACATCCTTTTTTGACCTTAGAAGTGTTGGACCACATTAACTTGCATTGTATGGATACATTCACACCATATCTCCATAAAAATATCTTAATTTGCATTCTGAAGAAGATAGAAAGTCACACGAGTTTAAGAAAGCATATGGGTGAGTAAATGATGAAAGAATTATACATTTTGGATGAACTATTCCATAATTTTTTTTTAATAAAAATGTGCATTCTTAATGTTCATTTTTTAGTAAACATTTTATAAAAGCATTAAGGCACTTGAGGATATGCTATATGGGTAAATGGGCCTAAAAATTCCCTTTAACCTAACAATTTTACCCTAACTTACCCTACTATTTACATATAGGTTTACCTCACACTACACAAATTCATACAGTGAACTAAAATTACTCTTCAGTGATAGAACTTTCTGTAGTCTTTGCTCTATAAAGCCCCCCTGAGCCACATACTTTTTGATACCGTGATGAACTGGCAAGTGTGAAAATCAGAGAGATACTTGAGACTGATATGAGGGTCCCGGTGTAAATGTGAAGATGCTCCTCTGGAACATGGGTGGAATCCTAATTGAAAACAGAGCTGATAAATCAATCTATAGGCCTGCATGGATACTGAAGATTAATTTGCCAATCAAAATGACAGTGGAGCCATGTGTAAAGGAGAACTAATTGCATGCTTCATATTTCATTACAATGACACAATGCAGAAAAAGTGAACTGTAACCCTTTGGCTATCATTGTGGATGAAAATGCAAGAAATCTATAAGAACTGGTATAGCAGAGTTATTAACACTTTTTCTGCATTGTGTCATTGTAATGAAATATGAAGCATGCAATTAGTTATATATATATATATATATATATATATATAAGCATAGAAAAAAAATAACTTTTAGTATTTTGGAGAAAACAATTTAAACAAGGAAAGGTTATGACATGACATAAGATTAGATTTCTGTCCTGTTTATAGGTCACTAATCTAATGTAAGCAAATTTATGACATTGTCACTTTTATTAAAATATTTCCTTGCTTCCACTGAAGCACACAAGATGCTCCTTGGAACATTTTCAAATCACACTCGAATAACATGGATCAATGGGTTTTGCACAAATGTTTTGACTCTTTAAGTGGTTCTGTCATTAAAGCAAAAGGAGGCATTCCAATTGTAATACTGATCATGTAATTTGTGATAAAATGTTTAAATGAGAAAAATGTTAAATAGCTATTGGTCTCGGGCTTTGGACGATAAAAAATTAAAAAATGTTTTGTCAGGCAACCTATTAATCTAAACTTTACTTGTATACACAATATGCATACATAAATATATACAAGTACATGTAAACACTGCTTAGCGTGGGAGAAGACAGGACAGTCTGCACACAAACTCTGTTCATCTTTGTCAAGGACAATTCATTTAAACGGATGAGCACAGACAAGTCGACTGGCCGTTTCCATTTGTCGGGAGCTTTTAGCTGGGTTTTTGATTGGCTGATTGTATTATTGTATGCAAATCCGACCGGGGTTGCAGCCAGTAGGTGAAAGGCTCGTGCTGGTGTGGCACAACAGACCCGAAGCGCGAGGTGAAGCTGCTTTGGAGCTGTCCACTCCAGTGGAGGTGCTGAAACGAGGATTTTCACGTAAACCGACAGTTGACATATTAAGAAAGCAATGCACAAACTGGGCTGCTAACTTCGTCAAAGGATTGCCACTCCGAGGACGTTGTATAACCAAAAGCGGTATTGGATTTACTTTGCACCAGTAAACAGTGTTGCTCGAATTTTAAAACCTCATTCGTGAATCCCTTTCTGGATCACTTGTAGTTGGATACGCAGGTAATTGTAATCTTGTTACTATGATCTACTTAGCTTGTTGTGATTAAATATCAAGCTTCGGGTCCATAGTGCTGCACAGATCAATTTCAGTGTTATTTTTAACGCATGTGCTATATAATTCTTTAAGTCGCACCATGCCCAGTGCATTTCGAGTTTGCACTTACATTCTCCGAGTGAATAATTTAGCGTATTGTGCAGTGACATTCAGCATAACGGGCGTACGGTAGCAACTGACAGAAGACCAGTAGCTGTGCTTGATCGAGGGTGATGAAGTTAGACGAGCTCTTTTCATCCTGCGTTTCCGGGGACAAGTTCACTGCTCGGTCGAACAGATGTCAGTCACGTTAACCGTGCTCCCATTTTGCGAATGAAAAAAAAAAAAAAAAAAAAAAGTAAACGCAAAGCTACTGGCCGTTTAATTTATCCGCAGGGTATTTAGCAAGTTGTTTTTTTTTCCTAGCACGATAATCCTTGAGTGACACCGTGCGCGCGCGGGGATTATGCTCTTGTTTTCCTCGTACATTTTCAATCTGACGTGTGTGTTTGGCGGGAGTGATCGCTGGTAATTGACGTGGTTGGCTGGATACGGTTGACAAATTGTTGTCTGTAGTGCAATTATAAGGAACAATGTAATAGGGCCGTTCACAAGGGACGTGTTCTTGCGTGCAAAAACAGCTAGACGAAGCGGAAGACAATCGAAAAGACGCAGGGGTCTCAATATTTTTTTGTATTTTATTTTTTGTGTTTAACTACTTTCAACTTTCATACCTGAATCTTAAAAACCCTGAAAAAGAGCGAGACGCGACGCAACGGCTATGGTATAGCTACATCAACCAATAATTAAAACATAGCGCGTCCTGTGTTAACGTGTCGCGCGCTGCCGCTGTGAGTCGCGCGCATCATAGTAGGATTTCCTACCGACGTGTTCACAAAGACTGGGGTTTTTACAGATTTATTATTGATACTGATGATTTCCTACGCGAAACTTAATATTTTGTGAACCGTCAATGAATAGTAGTTATATTACTTATCTTATCTAAATTGTTTTTTTATACATATATTTTCAGCCAGTTTATCACATCAGTATAAGAGAATAACAAAGCAATTTCCTCAAGTAATGGTGCTCCAAAGTTGGTGTTATGTTTATTGTTGAGAATGAATCCTAGTTTAAATTTTTTTTGTCTATCTACAGCAATATTCTCAAACTCTCCTGAAAAAAAAAGAAAAAAAAAGCTTTTTCAAGTTTAATATTTTCTGCGAAAATAGATTTTTGGATACATTTTGGTTTGGCTTTTGTGGGAAATAATAAGCTTTGTTTTTTTTTAAGTGCTAAATGTCTGCACATTGTGGCTCCAGTTCATTTACAAAGGAGAAAAAAAGGTATAAATGTATACTTAATGTATGAGAACCAAGTGAGAGTCAGCTACTATGTGATGTCCCATGCTTTTCACTCTGCGTGCGACTCTGCACATCAAATTCTATATCAAATCTAGGTTTAATTCTGCCTCTTTTACTACAGTGCTACTTACGTGATGAAGAATGCATTGAAGACTGCTCTAAGGGGAACACAGGAAGCGAAAAAAACAACAAACAATTGCTTCCCCCACACACAAACACCCAAACACACATAATAGCACATAGAATGAAGCCTCAGACCTAAAAATGCAGATTAAAAACACTGTCTAGACTAGAGAAAAGGCCATTAAATATGGCATCAGAGAACATGGCTCTCAAAACACTGCAAAACTCTTATTCAGAGACTGGAAGAGAACATTCTGTGGACATATCTATATTTACATGGGCAGATGGGTAAATGTAACCACATTCTCAGCATTGGAAATAAAAAAATACTTCAAAATCTGTCTATAATGTTCTAAAGGAGACTGCATCACCTTTCCTCACTCTGCAGCAAGACCTCACCATTTTGCTCTACTTTTAGACTTTCACCCAATTATTGTAAATATTTCATCGGCAGGTGGAAGAGCCGCTGTAATGGTTTGGTGTGCATTGATGTGTGCAGCCCTGTTCATGGCGAAAATAAATGCACTATAATGCAGGAGACTGGTTTAGCATATAGGACAGAAGAGGATTTGATCTTTCATAGTAACAGGCTTGCCAGTAATTAATCATTCTGTTGATCAGAAATCACTTGTCATATTCATCATCTCTACCCTCTTCATCATTAGCAACATTGTCAGCAACTGCTGCTGCATCTTCATCTTCATCATTGTCTTCTTGCTCTTTTCATTTGCTCCCTTCATTACAACTCTGTTTACTGTGCTTTGTAAGGCACTGCACTCCAAAGATGCACAAAAATATGAGGAGCAATACAAACACTTTAATTGCTTTCAAAAATTAATCTACCCAAATGACTGCCTTGCTTTTGTAGCCTCTTCATGAACAAAATCACCCTGAGAAACACATTCAAATAAGAATGGAGCTTCAGAACACATTTATTTCCAAACAATGGTGCTGAGATGGATGTGACAAGCACATGCTCCTTCAGAACTTTGTGTCTTGTCTCTGAGGATTCTCTATCCATAAATATGTTCATCACAGTCTTGAGTGAGTCCTGCTGTTACACTAATGAATCCTGACACAACCAATGGATTGGACAGGTCAGTGCAAACCTCTGTGACCAGCGAATAACGCGGTTCAGTGGTCAGCGGACATAGAGCTTCTATCTCAGAAACTCAGCATACAAAAGGCTTCTCTGACTTGCTGTCTGTATCCATCTGGGTGGGGTGGACATTTTGGACATTGTTGTGGGGTTTCTTATTGCCATTATAGTTTGAATTTGAGTTGGAACTTAGTTTTACATCAGGGGGATTGCAGTTGCCTTTGTTGTTTTTTTGTTGTTTTTTTTTCATAAATTATTATGGTTGAAAAAGTATTATGGATTTGTGTTGGATTTCAATTGAAAAGGAAAATTATTTGAGGGTGGAGAAGGTCATCACATTTTGGTTGAAGATTACGAAGACAAACATGGAACTTTTCTTGAAATAGCAATGTCATGTCTGTGTCATGAGTCTCATTTTTAGAATTTTCTTTTATTTCTTTAAGTTATTAAAAAATACTTAAAAATGCAATTCACGCAAAATAATTATCTGATTACACTTCTACTATGATGAACATGATTTAAAGTTTTGAGTAAAAGTAATTTTGAGTTTCTGAGGCTAAAAGTAAAAAAATGTGTAACCATATGGAGACAGTAAAAAAAAAAAAAGAAACATTATGTTCGGGTCAAATAAAGTAACCCTAAGAAAACTTTTGGATATTAGTGATAAAAAAATTATTAAAAAAAAAACATAATATTTGTAATAAAAAATAAATGACCTTGAAAACTCTTTTTAAATCAATGATTACGCTATGTACACTCATGTCAATCAAAGCATTTTCTAATACCCTTTAATTGATGGTTACACCATTTGACAATTTAAAAGTCATTAAGGTGTTTTTTTTGTTTTGTTTTTTTTTTTTTTTGTAGAATATGCTATAAATGTTTTTACAAAAATGTATGAAACTAACATGGACACAAAGACTACATTTCTATAAACTATACATTTCTAAATAATAATAAAATTATAATCTTGGGCAAACTTATTTGTCAACTACCCATACACTGATGAATGCATCAAGTGAATAACATCTATTTAGATTTTATGTTGAGTTTAACCTTTAAAAAAACATTTTGTTGAATTGTTCATGATCTGCTGACTAGCTGTTGATATCCATTGTCAGGTCCACTAGTGCTTTTGTGCATGGTCTATAGGTTCTATATTATCTTAGGGCAACATCCCCTTCATAACCACTGAAAATTGCAAATCTGTATATTTGACTTGATTTGTGCTTGATAGGGAAGATTTGTGTTTGACACCGAGTATTCACTGAAAGCTGGATTTAGCTTAGGCTTTGGGATCAATTAATTTGCTCTTATAACAACCGTTTTGATGTTGAATAGATTAAAGAAGCCAAGCTAGAAAATGTGATTTGAACTCACATAGGGAAATTGTCAGAGTATTTTCGGCATGTTCAATGTTGTCCTGAGGACAGACAATCCAGATTGGTTTGATTCTGCCGAAGCACTGAGTGTTATAAGTGTATGTGTTTGTGCCAAAATTGCTGAATGTGTGAGCTCTGAACCATGTCCGCACACAGACAAAATACCAGCTTTTGAGAAGGGGCATTGCTTGATTGGAGCTCTGGGTAATGAGGGTCTTGCTCTCTTGGACTTCATCTGCATAATATGTGTGTGTGTAGGTGTCTGTTAATTACAAGAGTATTATACTATAAATCTGGTTTATGAGGACATTTCTAGTGTCACCATAGTTCAAATCACTTAAAAACCATACTAAACTATATATTTTTTTAAATTGTAAAAATGCAGAAAGAAAGTCTTTAGTTCGTACAGTATACCAATCATGATGTCTATGGAGAGTCCTCATAATGATAGCTGCACCAACATCTGTGTTTGTGTGTGTGTGTGTGTGTGTGTGTGTGTGTGTGTGTGTGTGGAGTATGTATGTTTGGGATACACAGAGCTTAGCATGACAACCCAGACTGCTTTCCCGAATGTCACATTTTAATGGATACAGGTGCCAGATTCTCATCATAGCATCTGTCCTGAACCACAGTTCTACAAACCATTGTATCTGTTGCATAACCAAATAGAAGCTGGGGCCTGGCTGTCCACTTTAACTCTGCTGGCTGCTTTGGTTGCATGTGCTTGCTGCATTTGTCCAGATTACCTAGGGGTAAATCCTAAGTAGCCCAATCAGGGCACGGCAAACTAAACAAAGCTCAGGAGGCTTCTTTGAGAAGCATTATTTTTAAATGACACAGTACCAGAAAAATTGCTAAATTACTGTGAATACAATTAAATGTAAAATTAGTTCAGTGTAGGCTACAGGTATAGTTCAACCAAAAATGAAAATGATGTCATTCATAATGTCACATCAAACCCGTACGACTTTCTTTCTTCACTGTTTTAAATGAGAGTGAATAGTGATTCCACACTGTCAAGCTCCAAAAAAGACAAGAATATTTGATTTGGGTGCCACATATTTAGCTCATCAATGATTAGATTTGAGACTGAGTAATTAATTACATTTCAGTCTGCTCATCACAAAATGTGTTTGCATGGCATCTAGGGCTGCACGATTATGGCAAAAATAATAATTGTTTACTATTTCTCTTGATATTTTAATCATGATTGTTTTTAATTTTTACATAAAAATAAAAACAAATGTTTAGAGCAACTGCATGCTATATTCTTTATTTAGACTACACATGCAAAATAAGCTGAGAACAGTGATCTTGTGTAACATTAAACATGCATCAGACTGTGCTAAACAAATAAAAGGTGCAGTAAGCTATTTTTTTCATGGTAAGGTATGCAAAAAATGTTCCTACTCCCTGAACGATATCACTGAAATCACTGTGTCATGAGATATCTCACTAGTCTCTGTGACAGCTCTAGGCTTTGTAAACAGCAAACAAAAATGTGTCCGCGGGCCGAGGTCTCTGAGGTCTTCTAGGATTCACTCTTCACCATAATGGTAACCAACAGAACTCCAGAATTCAAACATAACTGAAACTCTTCAAAATTGCATCACATCAAAACATTAAACATTAGCAAGTATCCCTCTTTGCACAAAAACACATAAAATACATTAAAAATAAAATAAAACTATTCTTTTTTTCCTGTCAAGTCCCTTGCAAAGCATGCTGGCAAATGCAAATCCCCTCTCCAGTTTCATCAGTGCTACATTACCACCACAAAAAGTATTCATGTTGTCCTACCTCAAATGGATTAAGTAAACTTCCATTTCACGCAATGAAATCAAGTTGTGACAAAATGTTTTGTGTTGCTTTAGTTCATTTGAATTAAGTAAATTGAACAGCATCAAAAATAAATTTTTTGAGTGAATGCGACTGTGGAATTTTTGTACTTTTTGGAACTTTACAGCTTGGAGTGACTGTTCATTTTCATAATATGAAAAAACGCTAAGACTTAAAAAAAAAATCCTTTAGCGTTCCACTGAAGAAAGAATGTCATATGGGTTAAACAACATTAGGGTAAGTAAATAATGACAGAATTTTCCATTTTGGGGGATTTATTACTTTGGGGACAGTCTCAGCTAAAGGACACAGCCTTCGAGGTGTGAGTGCAAGTTAGAGAGCTACCTCTGGCATAACTACCTTACGACTGTCTGGTCCTGTTGTTTTGCCCTGCATCTTATAATATTTTAAAGAGCTCGACCACGCATGCTGGCAAAAACACCCACAAAACCATTAAGAGTAATCCTTGTGCTCTTGCCCAGGGGACCACCTTACATTCTAGCCTGATTATCAAACTGCCATGCTTGTTCAGTAAACCCATTTTCACCAATTTCACTCAAGGTGGGAGAACACCTCTGGGATATCTGAAGAGATATTCCAAAATGCCCATGGGTATGATTGCACATTAATCTGCTTTAAGACCAGCTGAATGCTAACTCCAAAAGGGACAAAATCTTTGAAAAAGTAATTAGATTTGAACCATGTACTCTCTGCCCTCAACAATGTAGCACACTTGTGATTACATAGTCTAGTCATTCTACTGAGGTTGATGGCTGAATCACATCAATTCCAAATTTGATTGGAAGTTTGTTTATCCTCCTGGATATGTACTTCTTTGCAGGATTTTGAGAAAGATTACCTCTAAAGAGTGATTTAGCTCTGAGCTCAATTTCCACGCAAAACTGAGGGGATTTAAACATTCAGTGCCTCCGCTCGGTGTTAGACTTTTCTGAGCCTAACGAGAAAGGAAACAGGTAAAGGATTTAAAATGATTGTGCAAGTTCAGAGTTGAAAATTTACATAATGGTGTGCTATTGCTGCGCACATATATACGTATATGAATTTATTTTCAATATACTATTTAAACTTAAAACTAATATTTACAGATGCAAAATGTTGTACATGTAAATGTAACCCACCATCGACACACAGGTTAATGCATGTACACAGTTAAACATTCTCAACTTTTGACATTTCTTAGTCTGTGAATTGCACAAAGGAATTGCCAGGAGAAATGCAGTACAAAAGCCCACAGCAATCCCACATTTGTGATTACAGTGCATGGGGAGAAAAGATAACAAACACAAAAATCATGAGGAATAATAAATAATGTTACCAGATACACATGAACATAGCAGCATTTATACAAGGCCTGATCTTTTTTCTGATATGTGATTGCAGCTCCTGTCAGTGTGTTTTTATCCAAATGGCATTGGAAACAGAGCTTTGGTTTTAATCAGTCAAGTATATTTATGTTCTCTGGATAAACCTTACTCTCCTCATGTTAATCTGGTTAAAGAACCAGAGCATGTGGTCAATCCTACCTGGCTAGACCTTGAAAAGATCTGATCACATGATGAACTTTTAGGTGTGAGGGTCAGCTGTTTGCTTCATGGATATGCAAATATTTTGCATTGATGAGTGTGGCTGTGAGAGATGTTACACAGCCTGTTGGAACAAAACAGAATACTCGAATGGAATATTAAATATTGCACTACATGAGGAATAGTCTGCCATATATGAGACCCATGACCTTTACCAAATTTGTCCCTCCACCATAGAGGGTTCTTTTTTTCACAGAGAGAGAGAGAGAGTGAGAGAGAGAGAGAGAGAGAGAGAGAGAGAGAGAGAGAGGTGTTATGCTGCTTCATGTTTACTATCTTGCACATCAAATTATATAGATGTGGTGCATAATCTGCTGCAGAAACTTTAACACCACTGTTTTCCAACTCTGCTATGAAGCTTTTAAAAAGAGAAAAGACAGTTCCGTAGGAGTGGGTTTGTTAGCATTAAGTTCATAAACACATGAAAATTAAGTTCATAAGCACATTAAAATTAGAGTCTTAAGAGCTTTCACCTTCAAGGTACTCACTACTTACTTGGAGGTATGTAGTTAAAGAACCCTTGTCATTTTTGACTCATGACTGACAGCATGCCATGCACTTCAGCATGCTTTCTCTGGGTCTGTCATCTATAATATATAGCCACTATCAAGATGTGCTAAACAGAGCCACTAGGGCTTAATAACCAAATATAGAGATTGATAGAATGTCAGCTTCTGCATGGATTTACATGGATTGTGTCATAAATGATTTAAGTGTCTTGAAGGAATGGTTCAGCCAAAAAATTACAGCATTCATTACTTTTCTTCCAAACTAGTATGCTGTTATTTTTACTATGGGCCTGTGCGGATGTCATTGCATTTTCTTTTTTGAAGCGAAATATTTAACTAATTGCTGCTGTTTATCACTGTGTTTTTGACAAAATTTCATTAAATAAAATAAGTCGTTATCTAATTTAATTTTGTTCATTTATTGTAAATTTATGCTGTAGTTATGTTCAATTGAATTTTTCCATCATAACTGTTTATTTTCACCCTAATTGAAATCTTTTTTGTTTATTTGAAAGAAAATTTTGTTCTGATTTAATTAATATAATCTGATTATATATATATATATATATATATATATATATATATATATATATATATATATATATATATATATTAACACATTTGATTAATTGGAATTATTTAATGCATTCTTTTTCTTAATCGCGATTAATGCATTTACCAATTTTAACATTAGATTGTGACATTTTATTCAGTTCGTTGTGTGTGCTGAATACTTGTTTGTGATGTGTCCAGGATCATAATTGTGATATACACTCCACAAACATACACACAATAGCGATTCCATGTAAATGATCAAGTGCTGAGCTTCGTCGTTGAGCCATGGATCTGTCTCTCTGCATGACCAAGCAGACGGCCCACACCATGGAGAGACACTTATGGCTTAACCTATCGGGCATCAGAGACAAGGACAAAACTTTCCTTCTCGATGCCCTGGTTTCGCCTTCTGGCTTATTTGGTGACACTATAAATATAGTTATCACCAGGTTCCAGGAGGCAAAAAGTCACGAGGTAGCCTTCGGACGATTCCTTCCTCGCCACACTCAGGGGTACTGGGGGCCAGTTCGTCGCCCTCAGCAGCCCCCAAAGCAAGACCTCAGAGCAGTTATTTCTAAAAAGGACAAAAAAAACCCTGACGGTTTTGCGCCCAGCCTTATGGGGGTAGCCCCCCTCGGGACGGGGTGCATGTACCATCCACTTCGACCCTCCCAGTACCCCCACGAAACCTCTCCATTCTCGCCACCTCTGGTGTTTCGGGAGTTAGAGGCTTCCAGCGAAATGTTGGGTGTACCGCTGCTTCCTGCCTTTGTCCAGGACGCGGAACACTCGACATCCCCTCAACAGTAAGTGTCAAAATGAATACCCATCACAGAGAACCTGGCAGCGTGGACACTTCTGCCAGGTATTTCTATGTGGGTCCTAAGAACAGTAGAAAATGGATACTGAATTCAATTCGCTCGCCGCCCTCCGCGTTTCAATGGCGTGGTTCTACTACTGTGAAACCTGAGCAGGCATGTCTACTGTGGAAAGAACTGCAAAATCTCTTGGTCAAAGGGGCCATAGAACATGTTCCCCTTCCAGAGAAAGAGTCAGGTTTTTACAGCAAATAATTCCTGGTTCCCAAGAAGGGTGGGGGGTTGCGTCCGATCTTTGACTTTCGAAGCTTGAATTGCTCCAAGGGCGTTCATGTTCAAGATGCTAACCGTCAAGACGGTCGTGTCTCAAATCCAACATTGCGATTGGTTGGTCACGATCGATCTCATGGACGTGTACTTTCATATATAAAGTCTGCCACAACACAGTAAGTTCCTGAGGTTTGCTTTAGGCAAAGCTTTCCAATATCTGGTTCTTCCATTCGGTCTAGCCTTGTCACCCCGCACATTCATGGAATGCATGAATGCAACGCTGGCTCCTTTGCGACTCAGGGGCATCCGCATTCTGAATTACATAGATGACTGGCTCATACTAGCACAGTCACAAGAACTGGCATTACAGCACAGGGATATCATCTTAGCTCATCTGGTTCCTCTGGAGATGAGGCTCAACACCAAGAAAAGCGTCTTCTCTCCCACTCAGAAAACTACCTATCTGGGGATCGTATGGAATTCGATCACAATGTGGGCACAATTGTCTCCCGCTCTAATCGAGTCCATTCAAAACACCCTGAGCAAAGTCAGGCTAGGGCAAGGTTGCACTGTTCGTCAGTATCAGTGACCTCTAGGTCTCAAGGCAACTGCATCCTCAGTGATCCCTTTGGACCTTTTTGCACATGAGACCATTTCAGTTGTGGCTCAAAGCCAGGTGATTTCATCCAAGGGCTAATCCCCTAGGCTGATAAGGGTTATGTGCAGCGTGCTACGTACCCTTATCAGGCTAGAGGTGTCCCTCTGCAGCATGTTTGTGATGCGGCAGGCTAGTCCTCGCCGCACTGGGATGCCCCAGGACTGCTCTTCAGACAAAATACCTGGCGATGCGCCTGTGACGCATCTATTTATAGCCCTGCTACAGGTGCATCCAATGATGTCACCAGCAGAGGCTATAAATTCCGGTCAATGTTCATTGACGTATTGCACACATATTCACAGCTGGTCACACCTAAAGTTGTTCCCAAAGCGTTAACTCAGTGCAGCATCTCATTCCACTTTTATCAGGGAACAACGGTTACAGTCAAGTAACCGAGATGTTTTATCTCGCATACGATGCTGTGAGTAACACACTGACTTGTGTGTGTATAACAAATTTGCTAGGCAATATAGCTAAATAATTTATTTTAAAAGTCATTTTTATGGGCTTAACTTACAGTGTACATCTACAGTTATCACTGACTATATGAGAGAATATCTGTAAAAATTTTACCTGCTATCTGACATACAATCTTCTTAAGCAGTTAGGGCATGTATTTATTGACAAGACTCCATCGCTCCATCGAGACTGTTTAAACACGTCACTGTAAACACCCAGGGAGATGTGACAGAGATTACTGAGTCTAAGCTGTTCAACGGCATACTGCCCATACTTCTCTTACTATTTCTGCCATGACTGTCTATGGCAGAAATAACAGAAGTAGCTTGTTAGTATATCATTCCAAACTCAACCCATGATTTTAAGGATAATTCTTTATTTTCTATACTCTAGAGTTTAAAATGAACAATCTCCCTAACCTAAATCTTTAACTGAAACCTGAGCAATGGTGTCATAAATAGCAAATGTGGGATTAAATATTATTAACCTTAATAACCTCACATTTTGTTTCCCGTTTTAATTAAACAAAACTGGTATTCCTAAATCCTACATCTAAACATATCTGATACTGTCATGAAAAAAAAATGTGAGGTGAACTAAACAGACATCCTTACCCAAAACCCCAAACCTAAACCTAACCGATAGTGTACTAAAAGCAAATGTGAGATAACAACCACAATAGCTGAAACAAGCATGTCATTTCATGCTGCTACTTTGACACTTTCAGCTCATGTACGGACTACTTTGCTGGTCTTAAACCCGAGTCTTACACGTTGTAAGTCTAACAATCTATGCTGCACCACTGTGCAACTTCACACTTGAATAATCTTGTAAACGTGGTTGGTTATGTAATGCAAGCATTCAATGTGTTGTCTTTAAAATAATTTGTTATAGTTAAAGGGTTTCAGTGTCATAAGATTTTGGATGAATCAGAGCAAAAAATATAAGGCATGTAAAACTAATTTAGCAAAAATGTAGTTATAGTAGTGTGATTCTATGAGACCAGGTTGAAAAATTAACACTCTGGATGGAAGCCCGTTTCCATCTGTACTTTCACTTCAATCTCCCCTAGGTATGACTGTCATAGTTTAGGCCATATGTATGCAAAAATGAGAGACAGGACAAGAGACAGCATGGAGAAGAGAAGATTTAAAGCTGTGCACTCACCTACAGAATAGGGATAGTCATCATAACTTGATCAGATGGCCATAAATTGTCCATGCCACATCTATGCCAAGTGTCTTGACATTGACTTTCAAATGAGGGATGTCTATCACTCACAATAGATCATTGTGTGACAGTCTCTCAGCAGGCAGCTCAATACAAGGGTTTCCCATTGCATCTAAACTGTTCTTACCCACAGTCATAGACACACTGATTGCTTACTGATCAGTGTTTACATGTAAAGTCGGAACACTTTCAACTGAACAGTTTCCAGAACTCTCTTCTGTCTCTCTGTACATAAAGAGAGCATTCCATCAGTTAGGGCGAACCAGTCCACTTTAGGTACCAAGTTAATACATAAGCACCTTTTACATAATTGATTTGCCAAAGTTTTCAAGGTTACCGCTATTAAATCTATGCATGAACATAAATTCTGATAACAAATTATTGAAAAGTACGCTTTTGTGTTTTATGTATAATCAATCCCGGATAGAAACTGAAGTGTAATTATTTAAATCAACCATTTCAGATAATGTGTTGGTGGTTGGTCGCTTTTCTTGTTAGTCAGACCATAGGATCACACTGTGAATTCTGCAACAGTAGGTTGAATTTTTTTGCTGCTGAAACAAGTCTAAGCTACCGAAATTCGAATCACTGCCCCCAGTGGCCAACACTGTAAGTGTTGTTGAATATGAACAGAGTGGTGCAAAAAGTGAGTATTTTTTGTTTTAAATGATGCAACAGTTAACAGGAATGAAAATTTTATTAACCCTACTACCTTAGCCAAACCCCTACCCTAATCCTAACCATCAGTGGAGTAAACATGTTATTTTAGAGCAAAAATGCAACCTCCAAATCATGACTGGGAGGTTGCATGGACAATTTACTATAAGTAGTGCTAGAGGAAAATGTATTCACCCTTAAAATGATGTCTGGTTGATGTCAAACGGTATGACACTTGTTAGTAATTTGCCTAAATGGGGATGATTTCAGGGAAATCAGTGATTTTGGAAGCAACATGTCAATTTACTGTGTGATCATAGTAGTCAGACAGAACCTTCCTCCCTATGTAGATAATTATTAGCTAGAATAAGCTGCAATGTGGACCAGACTTCATGTAACAAGAAGTCAGAAATTTGGCTCTGCAGGGATAACAATTGCTTAATATTACCAAGACAAAAGAGATAATTGCAGGCTTCATGAAATATTATGCAGCCCACTCAGCTTTGGATTTGAATGAGGCTGACATGGAAACAGTCCTTGAAGCAGTGAAACCATTCTAGAGGATTCATATCATATAGTATCTTGAACTCTTGCAACTTGAAACTGGTGGCAACACAACATTTTCAATCAGTCTGTTTGTTCACTCTGTGTTAGTGAGAAGGCCTAACCCTAACCCAGGTGCATTAGATTCACAGATAGATTCTTACATTTACATTTATTAATTTAAACATCACACAGCTGCTTCTTACATGCTTTCATTTTACTTAATAGCTCTGAATGTGATTTGTGATAGAACATTCAAAATGTAAGGTTGGGTTATGTATATTTGGATTACATTCTGTATAACAGGAAAGGACAGTGCAGCAAAATCATGCAAAGGTTCTTTTGAGTCAAGACAGTATAGGCCTATTTCATTGTAACCTTAAGGCTGTGTACTAGTCACCATGGTCTGGTTACTGAATTAATGGTTGACAGCAAAATAAATAATGTGACTTTCTATTAGCACTTACTATATAATTGCTCAGATTAGGGAAGAAGGAGAGCGATTTTGTGCTGGTTTCTTTTGTGCACATTTTTGCAGTTGAAATGGTCTTTTGCACATCAAGTTGAACTGATTGGCCAAGGTGAATTTTAACACACAATAAAAGATTATTCATGCAACAGAGTGTACACAGAGAGTGAGATTGAGATAATGACCTCTTTTTTATTACTTTATCGTTTCCTTACTTTATCTTGCCATTTTCATTTCCTAGCCTGTTTTATCTTTATTTATTTTTTTCCCAGTGTTGCATTATTTTCTCCAGCTGTTTTCCCTCGTTTTTCCAATTCCAAAGGACTTATAGTTAATTCCTCATGGAAATTCTTATAGAATTTGCCTGGTCATAGTGCAGTCAGACCCTCCCAGAGATTTGTTTGTGGAACCTTTCCATACTTTTACTGTCACTGAGAAAACTCTTGCTTATGTATTTTGTCTTCTATCAAACTGTTGGGCTGTGGGCAGTGACAGATGTTTCCCATTTGTGTCTATATGACTTGTGCTCTCACTATGTAGACTGTCAGCGGAATCTTTAATTATTAATATATTAACTGTATGAAGAGACTTTATTCTGTTTATATATGTGACTATTTTTTTTTCTGCAATATTGTTAAACCTTATGTGTGTCCTATAGTTCATGCCAAATATACGTACAGTATATATTTGCAGCTTTTTTCAATATCATTAAATCAGTGTCAGGAGTTTAAATGTCACGTCATGAAATTAAACAAGGAGCAATACCATCAACCAGTACTTAATACTTTTGATTTTATATATAAAAAACTGTATGTACAGGAACTGATGATTGAATTGTGCTGCCAAATATGATGAAAGGAACAGACCAAAATGTAGGTTATTATGCATTGAAAATCTTCCCCTATGCTGCAGTTTTCAAATCTCATTCTCATTTTTACATATTTGAAATCCCACACCGTGTTCAGTCATGACAAATGCGAGAACCAACTTAAAACAAGTTCAGAGTAATTTAAAAACCCACCCCATTCTCTGAGAAAAAAATAAAGACAGACGTATTAATAAAGTATTTTAGAGCAGTGACATTATCATCACTGAAATAATGTGTATATTATCACATTACATTTAACACTAATATGATAATGTAGTGTTTCTAATATGTTACATAACACACACACACACACACACACACACACACACATATACACACATGACCATATATTGTCCACATATACACACACACATATATATACACACATATACATACATATCCATACACATAAGCGATGCCCCATTTTTAATCTAAATGTGAACATCAATGAGATTTATGAGCTTCAGTATGAGGGGAAGATTATCAGTGATTGTTACATGGCTTTCTGAAATACTTGCTTATCATTGGTCAGTCACCAATTTTCTGAGAGGTCTGATATTTCTGAATAATGACATCTGGGAATAAGGTTATATTTTACCAGTCATTCAGGTATTGCAAGTCATCTCTGCTATTTCACATACCGCTCTGTAATAGCTACAAGTAAATTAAGAAAATAGTTTAAACTCAAATTGATATTACTTGGGCAAGTAGTTGTGTAGTAAGCAAGTAATGAGCAGTCAGACTGTCATTTTCAAAATATAAACACCTTACAGAACTCTGATGCTAACCGGAGGTGGAATTCAGTGTTTCTGGAGACTCTGCCATCTTTTTCCTTCTCACATAATAACATTATTTCAACTCAAATTAATATTTAATGTCCATTTAATTATTTATTTGGTAAGTAAATATGTAATAAATTAGATAAAGTATAGTCAGCCAGTCATTATCCAAAAAAATAAAAAAAATACCTGAGTTTATTTTGTGATAAAGACTAGCTGATTGTACATTATGTCTTATATAGTGACCTTCAGTCTGTTCTTGACACAGATTTTGTATAGCTTTAATAGACTTACAATATAGTGTATGAGTTGTATGGACTACTTTTATGGTGCTTTATGGTATTTTCTGTCCATTTCTGAGATTGGTCAATATGAACTGTTGCTACATAAGATTCTTCAATATATATATATATATATATATATATATATATATATATATATATATTATTGTAGTATTGTAAAGATTAATGTATTGTTAAATAACTGCAAATTTTAGCATAAATAGCAGCAAAAATAAAGAGCATCTTGTACATAACATGAAAATTGTGCATGTGCATAATTAAAATTTTTACTCTGTGCTTGTTCATTGTGGGATTTAAATGTATCCAAGTAGCTCGAGTGTTTTGACAATGTTCACCAAAATTCATTCAGATCCATTTAATGATTCAGTGACCATTTCTGGTTATGCCAGAAGGTTGTGACCAATGAGTGTCATGTGTGAAATTAGTTAGTCACTGAATCAATGATCAAAACAAAATTTTAATCTTATCTTACAAAGATAATTTAGTAGAGGTTTTAAGCATTATAAGAATAAAGTAAATCTACAATTTTCCTACTGATTGTGAGCTGCTGACATGACTTTTATCAAAAGACAACAATAATAGTTTGTTAATAATTATGAGTTTCAATAGCATCCATACGATTTCATGTATAAAAACATGTGTCTGCATATCTATTCACTTCAGTTAAATGCATGTGTTCCAAGAACACAGCATATCTTTTTCCCTAGTTTGTCGACTGCACACCAACACAGAGGTAAAAAAACAGGAGCTGATATTAAAAATAGCTGTACATATTTAACACAGTTCTAGTAATCTGCTTAAACTGGCAAAAAACAAGTATTGTCTTTGTTTTTTTTCTGCAGCGCATTTCACATAATGCTACTGATAAATAACTCTCCTTTGTGTCCTTACTCGTCTCTAGATGATTAATTTAGATGAACATAAATGTCGATAAAAAACATGGATAAATGTACATTGTTGTAAGCAGCTTTGTAGAAATGAACAGAGCCATGGTGATTAGACTGTCTGATTGACGGCCTATTACATAAGGGTTGTTTTGCTTCATTAAACTCACCTGTGATTGGCTGGATGGTCGCTCAATCAACCCATCCATCCTGTAAATCCTAATATATAGTTATGAATTCTAAATATATATATTTGTAATTTTTAATATATAGTCATTGTAATCCTGAATACATAATTGTAATCCTGAAAATATAGTTATAAATCTTGAAAAATTGCATTTTTACAGCAGTTAGTTCTGGTCCTGATTGGACTAGAGGCATTTCAAGAGTGCTGATAGCTCACACCATTAGCACTGGGACACTTTACTGTTTGTATCACTCCACTTGTGTTCAAATTGTTCCAAACTAGCCTGTAAAAGCAGTGCAGACGTGAAATAGCAGCTAGCTCAGGAGTACTCAATTAAAGTTCCAAGAGATCTGGCCTCTACATTTCCTTCACAGCAAAGGTCTGGATAATAATATGTAGCTTACATGGTGTCAGTGGTTATATGGATAGGAAATTACTTATCTTTTTTTGAATAGTTTTTTAGGGGCGGCTGTGGCTCAGGTGGTAGAGTGGGTTGGTGGTTCAACCATGCCCACACGACTCCACATGCCGACGTGTCTTTGGGCAAGACACTGAACCCCAAGTTGCTCTCGATGGCAGGCTAGCATCTTGCATAGCAGCTCTGCCATCATTGGTGTGTGTGTGTGTGTGTGTGTGTGTGTGTGTGTGTGTGTGTGTGTGTGTGTGTGTGTGTGTGTGTGTGTGTGAATGGGTGAATGAGTTGACAGTGTGAATACCGCTAAGGTTAAAAAAGCGCTGGTTAAGTGCAGACCATTTACCATTTTTATAACTTGCCACATTGGCAGCAATAGCACTTTGAAAAAGAAAGAAAAAAATCCTAAACAGTCAAAATAGTCTCTTCAAAACTGGGCAGGGATGAGGATATTTTGGGCCCAGAGACAGTTAAATTAGTGGGTTCTGAGAGATCTTTTACCAAAAGATAAAAATATTTAATCAGTCGAGGGCACTTGGATATGAATATTAAAAGTTAAACAGTTTGTTTTGAAGCTTAATGACAGCATTCCAATTTTGTGTTGAAATATTTTACATTCAGAATCTATACCTATGTATGGTATATAGGAGGACTTTTGACAAATAAAATAATACTGTGGACTCAGGGGTGTCTCATAGAGAAAATTTTGAAAAATGTAAAAGTCTGAATAGACCATTTTTATATTTTCATTAAAGTGAGAATCTACTAACAACAAACAATTTACATAAGAGTTGTGGTGAAGTGCTGAGGTGACACTACTAGTACAAAATCTTTGACAAAATGCAGAATAGGAGAGCTGACTACGGCACCCTGTTTTGTTTTTATACACAGGGAAATACTAACCCAATAAGAATAAAGGGCATACAGGCTCGACATTCCAATGGAAAGGGTCAAGAGACATGGACACAAATGTACAAAATATTTCCATTTATTAAACATGCACACATAGAACAAAAAATACAATCAAATAAGGTACTAGACACTTATTCCAACATTTAAAATTACATTAAAATCAAAGTGTTAACTAGCAAAAGACTGAGTGCTTCACACTAGGCTATAAACACTTAAAAATAGCGACATAACAGGTGTAGTTGCTGCACCACATAGAGGCCTGAGGTTACCCGGAGCAGGTAGGCCACCCGAACTAAGCGATCCACCTGTAAAGACACTTCATTCTCAGGTATACAGTCACTCACACAAGCACACAAGTGAATCAAGTGTTAATACACAGCGCTCCGTGACAGGGACACCACCACCATAAACGGAGAATGACTAGCCTCCTACGCTGGGCCCCAAGAACCTGAAAGAAACACAAGAAATAACAACAAATAAACATCCTATAATAAACCAACAAAAGAACACAAAACTCTGGCCACCAAAGAGGAGACAGAGATAACATAAATTCAATAAACATGAACAAACAAACTATGGTTGTGAGAAAAGCAGAGGAGAGGGAGGCTGATGGCAAATCCCTGCTAAATTCAGCTTCAAACCCAAAACAAGGAATAATTTAATTTAAAGAATTAAAATCAATAAAATAACACTGCTTCCAACCCAAGACAATCTCACTGGCTCCAGGCATCCACATTCAGAAAGAATTCACATTCTTGTATTCAGAGCCAGTGACTGGATTTGAGGAAAATCAACAAAACAAAAACCAAACAAAAAAAGCAACACAAAACAGCAGCATCGGGATTCAGCTCTTTCGTCTTAATGCGGATTAAAGTATTATGGTATGCAGATTATATTGCCTACAAACGTGACAAACAGTGAGAAAAAAAAACTAAAATATGAAACCGGCACTTGTTTCAAAATCACTTACGAGTTCAAAAATAACTGACAACATACAGTACAAATGACATGAACCACATGGAAATGTCATGCTTTGATGCACAGTGTATATATTTAGGCTTTTCTTAAACCTTTTCTTTTAATATAACCATCACAGTTTGGTGATGGGGGTATGTGGCAATCAGGGTAGGGCCGAGCTTTTCACCTGCAGATGACAGTCTTTTAGGTAATTGTACTGAACTGAAAGCATTCATTCCCAAACAGAACAAGTCTAATTATCCTTTACTAAAATTCTACTAAGAGACTTCAGCACTGCAGAGTGTTGAAGGATCATAAGTCTTTCCCTTCAAATGAAAACAAAGCATAACTATCATACTGTGAACTGCTGAGCATAACTTTTAATCAAGCTATACAAAAAAAAAGGACAGCAATACTAGCCTAAAAGTTTCTTGAGTTTTTAAATCTTCTTTATGTCATTGTAATGTGTGGTCATCTCTCCCGCTTATTCATAATGCATCTGGCACCTTGTTGAACAAGACTGACGATATGAACGAACGACATGCAGCTTCTCCTCCCCATCAGATCATCGTTCATGATGAGTTATTCGTTCATGTCAGTCGCAAACAAGTTTACCAGTGCATTTAGTGCGTTCATGAATGAAGTGACCAACAAGTTCAGTAAAGGGATGTATTCGTTGAGTGGGTCCAACCAATGATATGTACCATCACAGCCCGCTCTCTAATACTACTGGCTTGCGATAAAGTCAGTCTTTACAAGCACGACAAAGCATTTGTGTTAAAATGTACGAAGAAAGTTTAAAAATAGATTTGAAACACCATAACTGCTTTCACCACAAATGGCAGGTCTTATTTTCCCCATATTTTGTCAAATTATGGGCTTAATTATTAATAATACAAAGAAAAAGTTTAAGAAAATTCTAAATATCTTACACTGTGAATCAAAGCATGACATTTTAATGTGTAATTCATGTAATTTTTACTGCAAATCTTCAGTAATATTTACATATTCATAAATTGGGGATTGGGTTATGTGTATATCTATAAACTTGTCTTAAGTGAATTTCACCCCTGTCTCTCATTGTTGAAAGCGATTGACTCACATGTCAAACTGAATGAACTATACACCTTCTCTCATTCAGTCGTTCAGCAAATCTTTATTTATTAATATATTCCGTTTGTTCAGAAATCACCTCTCATTTCTTTCAGACTCAAATGACCAACTAGTTCAGTGAAGGTGCGTATTCGTTCAGTGGGTCAAACCAAATGATATGCTCCTTCACAGCATGGACTCAAATGTTGTTGGATCATGCTATAGTCAGTCTTTACAGGCATGAAAAGCAGCAGAGCTCATTGGCTCCAAAAGGGAGAGACTTCAGTGAATATGAGTCGGTGTATGAAGGTGACTGAGAATGATATATAGTAGTATATAGTATAAATATTTCAATAGATAGTCTCTGTCAAGAACACAAACAATTCTTAGGCTACACTAAAATGAGTCCATTTATCACCTTAAGAGTCTATCTAAAACATCTATTTTCACATGACTAAGTACTAGCATTTCAAAATTAGACTTTAATGTCTTTCAGACTTGGAAGATTATATCTTTTGTGTCTTTGTGAGGCACCTTATTTAGTCACTTAGGGAATGAAAAAGAAGTTAACTCTGTAATAATACCCTTGTCTCTTAGTTGATGTGGCTGTCAGACTTGAAAATAACTGCAATCTAATGCATTTTAGTCATTACAGTAACATATTGATTGCTTTTCTTAGCTTTATCTTTATTTCCTCATGGTGTTCATTATACCTGAATTGATTCAAAGTAGATTTAATCTTGCCATTGAGTATGGGCTTTTTTATTGAAAGCATTATATTAAACCCACGCTAGATCCTCCTTTATCTACTCTAATTAGCTGTGCTCTGATGTATTGTTTGTTTCAAGAAGCTTAAATGCTCTACTTGACTTAATCCTGTGCTTCTTGTTGTTTATTTGTTTGTTTTTTATATGAATATCTTTATTTTATTGCAGGAGTGTACTCATGAGAGACTCAAGTAGATGGTGGGCAGCTGTCCTGCTCTGGGGGTCTGCTCTGATTGCGGAGGCACGTCCTGGCAAGGAAGGATTTACCCCATTGGCTTATCGACCTCTTGTCAGATTCCGTCACAAGGTATTGATCTTTCCTAATTCATTAGCCATCCCTTAACAAGAGGAGACTTCTGTCTGGCCAGTTACAATGCTAATTCTGTTTTGATTCCCCGTTGTGGATGATTTGTTTTTTTTCCTCTTCATGAAAAGAATATCAGATATGCATAATATTTTGACTAAAAAACAGTGGATCTTTCACTATGGGCATTTAGAACTGCAGGAGAGCATTTCAACTGTGCTGAAATCAAGATTAAACTACCCAGCATGATTGCATAATTGAATGTTTATTGACTGGCTGTTGCAGTGGGTGAGCTTTGTGGACACACACAGTAAGATATAAGCAATTGAGGTGTTTTTCTTCCACTCAAAAACATAATGCAGCTCTAACAAGCCTCAAATTTAATGCTTTACCTCTATATCTATCTATCCATCCGTCCATCCATCCTGTAAATCCTAATATATAAATATGAATCCTGAATATATAATTGTAATTCTGAATATACTGTATAATTGTAATTCTGAATATATATTTATACATCCTGAATATTTTAATTTATACAAAAGTTAGTTTAGGTCCTCAAATCAGATTGGACAAGATTTACATTTTTACATTTATTCATTTGGCAGATGCTTTTATCCAAAACGACTTACAAAAGAGGAATACATTATAAGCGAATCATCTTAAGGAGACAGTGGTACAAAAAGTGCCATATTATAAAGTTTCACTAGCATCAGAATAGTAGTATTCAAGACAGATTAATGTGCATTGACAAGATTTTTTTAATTTTTTAGTAACTGGTTAAGTGCTCATGGAAAAGATATGATTTTGGTCATTTTTTGAAGACAGAGAGTGAGTCAGCTTCACTGATGGAGTTGGGAAGGTCATTCCACCAACGTGGTACGATGAAGCTGAAAGTGCGCGAAAGTGTTTTGGTGCCTCTTTGTATTGGTACAACAAGGCAATGTTCCTTAGTCAACCGCAGGCTTCTGTTGGGAAATTAGCTCTGTAGAAATGATTTTAGGTATGCTGGAGCAGACCCAGTGACTGTTCTGTATACCAGCATCAGAGCCTTTAATTTGATACGAGCATCAACCGGCACCTAGTGAAGAGAGACATGCGTAACATACGCTCTCTTTGGTTCATTAAAGACCAGACATGCTGCTGCATTCTGGATCATTTGCAGGGTCTAATAGCGAATGCAGGGAGGCCTGCAATGAGAGAATTACAGTAGTCCAGTCTAGTTATGACAAGTGGATGAACAAGAAGTTGTGTGGAAGAGAGGAAAGGGTCTTATCTTCCTGATATTTCAGAGTGTAAATCTACATGATCATGCTGTCTTTGAGATGTGGTCTGTGAAATTTAGTTGGTTATTTATGGTTACCCCTAGTTTTCTGACCGTTTTGTAAGGTGTTACAGTAGATGAACCCAGCTGCATGGTGATGTTGTATTCAACAGCAGGGTTGGCTGGAAAGATAAGGAGTTCGGTCTTGGCTTCGAGCAGTCACTGTGGTGTCGTTGAGCTGGAAAGACAAGTAGAGCTGTGTGTCACCGGCGTAGCAGTGGTAAGAGAAACCATGTTCCTGAATGATGGGTCCGAGTGATGTTGTGTATATACAGAAGAGAAGTGGCTCAAGCACTGAACCCTGAGGTAACCCAATAAATAGCTGATGTTACTTGGACACCTCACCTCTCCAGGCTACCTTGAAGGACCTACTTGAGAGATAGGAATTAAACCAGTCAAGCACAGTACCTATGATGCCCAGAGAAGAGAGGGTGGAGAATAGGATCTGATGGTTGACTGTTTAAAAGGCTGCAGAAAGGTCAAGCAGAACCTGACTGATTGTCATCCAGAAGCTTGTTCTGTGAGAGATCGGCAGAGATTTGTTTGAAAACTTGGAGTGCGATAGATAACAACAACATGTATTTTTGTGGGTTGCATTGTAGTAATAGCATGGAAATCAAAAGAAGTATTGTTACATAGTTGTTCCAGTTGCTTGGAATGGAAGTAGACATGTTAGTATGTAGAAGGAAAATATAAGAAAATAGATACAATTAAAAGATACTTAAGTGCTATGGTGAGTGGTACCTTGTTCCAAGAGTGCTGATAGCTCACACTATTAGCACTGGTAGCTTTATTGTTTGTATAACTCCGCTTGTGTTCGTGACGTTCCAAACTATCTTGTAAGAGCAGTGCAGATGTGTAAGATCAGCTAGGTGTGTGAACTTGCATTCATCCCTGTGTCTAGTGTTTGCTATGAGGGAGTTGATTTGACAAACTGTGTTATCAATCGGTGCACAAATTTTCTTTGAAGTCATTTGGAATTATGGAATCTCTTACTCCATGTTCGCTCGGATTACTGCTGATCACAGCTAAGAGTCATGACAGAAGGAATAATCAAACACGCTCCAGGGCGCCTACATGATACAAGCTTCTGAGTTGGGAGAATATGTAAACTTTTAATATGGTGGAGGAGAGAATGCTTTCTGTGTCAGTGTCAAAATAAGAGTTCCTCAAGAAATATACAAGAGTTCCATACATGAGCAAACATAATTGTTTCTCCAAGAACTTCTAAAAAAGATCTCAAGCTGTTGTTACTGGTTCTAAAGAGACTTTTCAAATAGTAATGGATGTTTGGGCACATCTTTCTAATTATCAACAACAAAACCTGAATCCGTGGCAAAATAGTAGTTCAACGCACATGAGCTTTCTTCTAACAGTCCTTTGGGACAGATCAACTTATGTATTTACTTTATTTATAAAAGCAATATTACACTTGCAATCGTGCTGTAGTGTCCATCTCTCAGCATGCCTGTGATTACCTGTGGAACTCAGGCTGCAGCATGACTATATTTCAATATGATGATCATAGTAGGCCAGCTATCAAATTTGAGGCAGTGTATACTGTTTAGTTTCATATAGTTTTAGATGGAGTGTAGCCTGTAACATAACATTGCAAGGGTTTCATGTCAAATACCCATATAAACATTTGAACAGGGGGACACACAGTTGCCTGAAACTCTAGGAGAAAATACTGTAATTCTTCTATCCATTTCTGATCTGTTTCTGTTTCAGATGGCATTGTATTATGCTATCAAAATAGTCAATTTATGCATGTGGTTTGCTGGTTATTTGATCATTAGAATGGGATAGATGGCATAGACAGATACACAGTGTTTTAGTGACTCAGTGGGGTTCCTTTGAATATCACATTGCTTGTGTGGGGCTAGAGTTAACAGTTCTTGCCAGCATGTTTGATGTTCTCCTCTCATGTGCAGAGCAGTTTAAGTTTTTAATATTTATTTACAACAATGTTTTGCAATCTTTTAAAAAAGTTTCACCAAGGGACATCAGTGACAGGGGGTTATTTGAACAGACAAATCAAGCATGTCAATTTTCTCAGTTCTTATTCTCAACTAATTATTTATTTCCAGTTTTTTTGTTGATGTTTTTGGCCCTTTGGCCATTCTGTTGCTGGCTGGTCTTCCCCACCTCCTCGGAACCTGGGTAGGACAAGGGGAGAGAGTGAGAGAGTAGAGAGAGAGAAAATAAAATGCTCTTCTTCGGCTCATGGAGAACTGACAGCTGCAACTGGGGAATGGCCTCCATGGCTGTAAACACAGGCAGTGACAGGGAACAGCCTCCGTGGCTGTGAGCACAGTCAGTGACAGGGGAACGACCTCTTTGGTCATGAGCACTAGCAGTGATGGGGAGAGTTACCTGTACTGAGGTGTAATCCACACATTCCGGCAATGGATGTATCCCACAAATTCCCAGAAGGAGAGGGTCACCAGCCCTTCCATCTCCTATGCGCCAAGAGCATCTTTGAGAGATCCGTTGAACAGATCCTTAAGTACGGTCTCCGTGCAACACAAAACTGACTGAATCTCACAAGACAAACTGGCACTTGACAACACACACGAGGAGACTGAAGTAGGGAGAGAAATCAACAGGATAATGATACAGGGCAGGTGAGACTAATAAACTAATAAACAAAGCGAATGCAGTGCGCATCCAAGGTCGTGAGAGACAGACATAGATTATTGATGTGAGTGCACGCCGCCAAGATGAAAAGCAAAGTGCAATCACGCCAATACAAGACTACACATGGAATATGAGTGTCCGGATCTTGACACCACAACTGAAACTGAGCCAGACAGAATCCAGACACCATGCTCCAGACATGAAACTAGACCGACCGAAGAGTGCACGGCAGAGAAATTAACTGGAACCGTTCACTCACACCAAAATAGACGTTGAGACAATGGGACGATGATGTCATGGTCCTGTCAGACAGAAACCCAGACTGACAAAGTGACAGGACCATGACACTTGGCTCATTTGAACATTCGAATGTTGATCGTCCAAGTGCGATCAGTTAGAAAATACTGTAGCACATTAAGTCAACAGTCTGAAGGTCTGTGCTGAGTTTTGTGGACGTAGCTTGAAAGCTCTTTGAGGAGTTAAAATTGATTATTTTGGTCTTGGTTTATTAATTGAATGTCAATCCAACATAATGACTGTTTTCAAATAAGTTATTCAACTGCTTTCTATTGTTAGTACAAACAGACATTTGTTGATATCTGTTGATATCTCGTGTACAGTTGGGCTGCTTAAACAACCCATGTGATGATAACCATTTTTATTAAAGGACATTAGTGTTTTCATCCAAATCTTTTATACAGTATGTCTAATTTAAAACATGGACAACACTGAACATTTGTCTTCTAATGCAAGTAAAGCTCAATCTTTGCTTGGCCTTATAATAAATGTAGCACATCACTGTTACTGTTGTGGTTGCAAAGTGCACAATTAGCCTAGTGGTTCTATCATTAATTAATTATAGGTAACCTTGAGCATCTTGCTACTCTCAAGTGTCATGCTGTTCTTACATAGAAATTCATTCAATAATGCTGGGAATACTGTCTCTCTTGTTATGGAACACTAATTGCTAATGCTATCACAGCTGTCAGTGAATAGTTGAAATTGACACTTTGAGAACACATAGTTGCCAAGTTCCTTGTGATAAGCTCCTTATCAGAACACAGTGTATGAAAATCCATTAAGTGCAATGCAAAAACAGACTACAATTTCAGATAAGAATGCATTTGTTGGAACAGATCAGGATCAAATTATACTTCACAGAATTAGAATTATACTCCGTGTTTGTTATATATTGGCCTCATATCAGAGGTCATATCATGCCAGATGTCTACTCCTGAGAAAGATCAGGCATATACCAGCAATGCGAATCCATAGAAAATCTGGCCAAGGTAAAACCAGTGATGTAGTGAGCCTGTTTTTCAAATGGCTAGGTGTTGGGCCAGGGCAACATGGTTGAGCTTTTTTTCTGGCATGGGCACAGAGATAAGCAGTGACCCCATTAGCTTTCCCTCAACTCAGCCTGCCTCAATCATTGTGAGTATTTCAGCTTATAGTATGAAGTTTTGTCCTGCTCTGTAAAAGCAAATCTTCCGTCCATAATTCAATGCAAAACATTTAATTCACCATATTTATTTCAGCACCCTCCCTGTACAGCCAATAAAATTATACAACAAATCTGGCTACACCCCACATTTAGACTAAAAACGTAATGTTTGAGTGACAGATGGAGCACGTGTAAGATAAGGTGAAGGGGCTGGGCTGGGCTGTGTAGATGTTTATACTGTAGCCATTATTTAATTTTAGTAGTCCAGTTGCGTAATTCATGTACAATTGATTCCAGGAAGTTAATAATTTCACTGAGCACAAAAAGTCTTTAGAGCAGCACAGTGGAATGAATAGGTGTTAGCTAAATGCTCTATCAACCACTTCTGGAATTTTACTTTAGATAACATAAAATGAATTACAGTTCAGACCAATTATAGTCCTTTCTAGATCATTTTGAAGCAAGATAGAAATTATCACTATATAATTTAGGTTTAGGTTAGAAAAGCAAGGTCCTTTGGAGAAAAAGAGAAAAAAATAAAAACTAAATCTAATGAAAAGCAGATGTCAAACTCTGTAGCCATTATACCCACCCCACAAGCCATGATTAATGCAGGGTAAGTAGGTAACGTGGGCAAAAGCCACTACATATTGATGTTTTACTCTCACATTAAGAAAGTGTTTTGGTGAAACTGTTTTTTGGATTTGCAGAAAAACGGCAGGGTCTTGCAGCCAGCATGTTCTTGTTTTGGGCAGATGGGACAAGTGTCTGCAAAGTCCCTTGTAAGCTGAGAGATGTTTGGAATTTGCTGCCTCACAGTAATCACTCAAAATGAAAATCCTTGCCAATTATCCATTTTAAGGGAATAATGCTTCTTAGATATCCAAAGTATTTCACTGATCTATTTTGTACAAAGACTAATTACTGATAGATTTACTAATTTTGATACCCAACAATAAATCAGTCAAAATGTTGCTTCCAAATGTTCCATTACCCTGACATCGGCCCCATTATGCTGACTTACTGACCATGTCCATCACCTTTCAGACATTTTTGCATCAGTTCAACTGTGTGTACCTTCTACTGTAGTGTGACTGGCAGTGTGTTGCATAAGCAGTGTGGGAGACTTGAGTCCTTGTCCAGTGTTGAAACTAGGAAGCATTTTCATTTGCGTATGACAAGTGCAATTTGAAGGTTCCATTTTCACTCCATAATTGCATTTTAACTCCACTGACAGTTAGGTTTAGGGTTGGGGTTTGGGTCAAGGGTAGGCATACAGTTAATAAAATATGCATTCCTCTTCACTGTAGTACATCCTTTACAGCTAGAAACAACTCGCTTTAAGACTCACTTTTTGGCACACCTCTATGGGCATTTCACCTGGAAAATGGAGCTCACACGTGCCCTTATGAAAACAATTCCCGCTTGAAACACTGGTGTCAGTACTTTGAATTTTGGAAGGTGGAGGCAGAGTTTAGGTCAATAAAAGTATACTTCCTTTTCTGAATTAACTGTAAGGAGAGTCTGTCCTCAGATATCATTATATGGAGAAATTGAAAGGACTAGATCATTGGTTTTCAAACTGGGCTCCAGGGATCCCCAGTGGGCTGCAAGGGGGAAAATAAATACATTTGTAAAAAATGTCAACAACAAAAATTACATTTTGACATTACAACGGACTTATTATTATTAAGACTTGTTGGAAATCATGAGATTAATCAATTAATCATGATTATTTTACTATATATATATATATATATATATATATATATATATATATATATATATATATATATATATATATATAAATGCTGTGAGGCCAAATTCGCAATAAATCTGCTTTGGAACATTATTTATTGTTATAGCGTACAATTGAATTTATATACATAAGAATTTAGTTTCACATTTTTCTCTTCTGGATTACATAAACATTAATAGTGAAAATAAGATGATAAGAAAAAACACTATCTTTTGGAGATAATATTTTACGGATAATATTTTAATTGTAACTTTTGGCAAAAAGACAATTCTTTAATTTTACTGACATGTTAACTTTATTTCACACATTTATTTTTCTCAAACAGTAAAATTGTGTTTTTATACATGAAAAAAATAAAGCTGCTTTTAAAGGATATCATATGTAGGGCTCAGTGGCATCGAAAAGTTTGAAAACACTTGGACTAGTTCACCCGAAACTGAAAATATATATTGACTCAAAATTTGTCATTTGTCATTTACCATGATGTTGTTCCAAATCTGTATATTTTTTTTCTTCCATTAGCACAATTTGAGGCAAAATGTCAAAGCTGCTCTTATCCACTACAGTAGTGGATGGTTTATTGCCAAACTCCATGAAGTATCATACAAGTAGCATATATGACTCATGCACTATATTCCAAGTCAGTAAATAATGGCTTAAATTGTACGGCTATTGTATGGCTTCAGAAGACTTATAGTATAGTGCACTGATTTTACTTTTATGATACTTTTATGGTGATTATTTTGCCCTGTTTGGAGCTAGGCAATACAAAACACAATCCACTTTTGTTGCATGAAAAAGAGCTGCTCGGACATATTGCCTGACATCTCATTTTCAAACCATGGCCAGTTTGAACTAAGGTATCATTCAACTCATACTTGCAAACAGATAAGGCACCAACATTTTCAAAGAATAATTGGACTTTGCTATGCAAATATTGCACAGGAACTATAGATCATACTTTAACTAAAAGAAAGGAGTAGACTTGTTTAATAACAGAAAATCCTAATATTAATAACATTGATACTCCAGCTACAAATCAACATCAATTCTCAGGTGGGTCAGTCCTGCAGAGAAGAACATTCTCATGTTCCCTTTACAAAAAGCTTTACTTATGACACAACGCTGAGAAAAGCACTTTGGGAACATCTTATAGTTGTGACCAGCTGTGAGTATGTGTGCAACACGTCAATGAACATTGACCGTAATTTATAGCCTCTGTCGGTGTTAATCATTGGATGCACCTGGGGCAGGGCTATAAATAGATGCGTCACCAGTGCGTCATCAGATCTTTTGTCTTCAGATCACTTTGTTTTTGTGTGCTATCACGAGTCTGTCAAACTTTCTTTCCTCTGTTAGGACTTAGAATCTGTTAGGCAGAACACAGTGAACCTTTTCTCTTTTCTCTTCAAAAAAAGTAAGAAAAAATGACTGAAAATCAGGGCAAATTACGCATGTTCCCCTGTCTCCGCTCTATGGCCGAGAGGGACACGCATCAGTTCTGCTTTGTTTGTTTGGGGGAAGAGCATGCTGCTCTCGCGTTGGGGTGGGGCGGGTGCGAGCATTGCAATCTGCTTTCGGGCAAAATGCTTTGTGCTCACCTTGCTTACTTCCGGGTGTCAGCGCCCACACTTCATTCATTGGGCTCTCTCCCCAGATCCAGCTGATCCTTCTCGTAAGCCTGAAGCGCACCTGTACATTCCATGCACAATAATAAAGCGGCTGTGGAATTAAGAGACGCTAAAGAGACCTACTCTCCCCACAAAGCTGTGCAGGACCACCTCCAGCTTGTGGGGAAGGCGCTGCCCTGCACTCTATGGCAGTGTTACAGGCGCACTAGGCTAATCTGTTGAAGTATTCGGTGATGTAGCCGGTAGAAGAGACACTTGCGGGTTATCTGTCGCCTGCCTAGGCATCATCGCTAAAGAGAACCACTCTCCCCACAAAACTGTGCTGGACCACCTCCACGCTTGTGGGGAGGGTGGAGAGACACTTTTGGCTTAACCTATCGGGCATCAGAGACAGGGACAAAACTTTCCTTCTCGATGCCCCGGTTTTTCCATCTGGCTTATTTGGTGACGCTATGATTGTAGCTATCACCGGGTTCCAGGAGGCAAAAAGTCACGAGGAAGCCTTCGGGCAATTTCTTCCTCGCCACACTCAGGGGGAGGGGCTGTCAGACACCCAGCCCCATCCCGGTCCTCCTAGATGGGCGGCTCAAAAACTAGACGTGGCGAGTCGTACTCCCCCTTGTAAAGACTGGGGACAGGCTCATCGCCCTCGATAGCCCCCAAAGCAAGACCTCAGGGGAGTCATTTCTAAAAGAAAAAAGCCCTTTTGGTCTTGCGCCCAGCCTTGTGGGGGTAGCTCCCCTCGGGACGGGGCGCGTGTATCATCCACTTTGCCCCTCCCAGTACCCCCATGAATCCTCTCCTTTCCCATCGCCTCCGGTGTTTCGGGAGGTAGAGGCTTCCATCAAAAGTTAGGTGTTTCGCTGCTTCCTGCATTTATCCAGGACGCGGAACACTCAACACCCCCTCAAAGGAAGTGTTAAATTAATACCCATCTCAGAGAACCTGGCATCGTGGAAACTTCTGCCAAATAGTTTTATGTGGGTCCTAAGAACAGTAGAAAAGGGCTACGGAATTCAATTCGCTTGCCGCCTTCCGTGTTTCAACAGCATGGTCCCCACTACCGTAAACTGGAGCAGACATGTCTACTGTGGAAAGAACTGCGAAATCTCTCGGTCTAAGGTGCCATAGTACGTGTTCCCCTTCCAGAGAAAGAGTCAGGTTATTACAACAAATACTTTCAAGAAGGGTGGGGGGTTGCATCCGATCTTAGATCTTTAAGGCTTGAACTGCCCAGTCAGGGTGTTCAAGTCCAAGATGCTAACTATCAAGACAATCGTGTCACAAGCCCAACATAATGTTTGGCTGGTCACGATCGATCTCATGGACGCATATCTTCATATAGAAATTCCGCCACAGCACAGGAACTTCCTGAGGTTCGCTTTTAGGGGCGAAGCCTTCCAGTATCGGGTTCTTCCATTCGACCTAGCCCTATAAACACGCACATTCACGAAATGCATGGATGCAGCACTGGCTCCTTTGCGACTCCAGGGCATCCGCATTCTGAATTACATAGACGACTGGCTGATCCTAGCGCAGTTCCAAGAACTGGCAGTTCAGTACAGGGATATTGTCTTAGCTCATCTGGTTTCTCCGGGTCTGAGACTCAACGTCAAAAGAGCGTTCTCTCTCCCACCCAGGGAATCACTTATCTGGGGGTTAAATGGAATTCGATCAGGATGCAGGCACAATTGTCTCCTACACGAATCATTTACATTCAGATTACCCTGAGCAAGGTTATGCTAGGTCAAGGTTGCATTGCACATCAGTATCAACGAATACTAGGTCTCATGACGTCTGCGTCCACGGTGATCCCTTTGGGCCTTCTGCACATGAGACCGTTCCAGCTGTGGATAAGAGTCGGGTCGGTCCCCTAAGGTAAATAAGGGTTACGCTTCGTTCCATTTCTATGTGGTTCAGACCCTGGTTTCTTACCTTGGGTCCCACTCTAGGTGTGTCTTGTCGTCGCAGGCTGCTAACGACAGACGCCTCCCTGACGGGCTGGGTAGCGGTCTTAAGTGGTCATCCAGCTTAAGGGGAATGAGAGGGTCATCAGCTCGATTGTCACATTAACTCTCTCGTGTTGATGACTGTATTTCTAGCCCTGAAATACTTCCTCCAGAGGCTGCCATGTCTTGGTGGACAATACAGCGGTAGTCTCTTACATAAACCATCAAGGAGTTCCATGTTCACGTCAGCTGAATTTCTGGCATGTCGGATTCTCCTTTGGGCCCAGGGCAGGCTCCTGTCACTCAGGGAAGTTTATACCCCTGGATGCCCGTATGTGGGAGCAGATTTACTGTCCAGACAGAAAATACAGATGGGGGAGTGGAAACTCCACCGGAAGGTAGTGGAACAAATCTAGGTGAGATTTTACAGGGCAGAGGTGGACCTCTTCGCCTCTATGAACAGCGCAATGTCTCTACTTCTTTCTGAGTCATCCAGCACCCCCTGGGTCTGGACGTGATGGCGCATACATGGCCCAGAATGTGTCTGTATGTGTTTCCCTCTACTAGATGTTACGCCAATAAATGGAGAACTGTCAGCAGGCACATGCCCCGTCACTCTCAGGGTCTATGTGGTCGCCATTTCGGCTAGCCGCGCCTTGATGGACGGGGTGCCGTTGGGGAGACATCCTCTACTCGCTTGCTTCATTCGTGGAGCTAGGCGACCTAGGCCTCCTGCTAGGACCAGGACCCCTTCATGGGACTTAGCAACAGTCCTTGAGGCTCTGGTTGAGACCCCCTTTGAACCTCTAGAGTCAGCGTCTGACAGACTTCTGACTCTCAAGATTGTTTTTCTTATGGCAATTACCTCTCTAAAGAGAATTGGGGACCTACAGGCTCTGTCTATCTTGCCAGCCTGTTTAGAGTTTGCCCCAGGAATGACCAAAGTCATTTTACACCCTCATCCTGACTACTTGCCAAAGGTGCCTTTCTCGACCTTACATCCAGTCACTCTCGAAGCCTTCTGCATTCTGTCCTCAGTCCGCCTCTGACTGCGCTGTGCCGCCAGGGCGGGGACTGGCCCACGTCTCGAGGGCCCACAGGGTCTGCGCCGATGCCGGCCACCCACCCGACACGTCTTGAAACATGGACCAAGGAGTCTAACGCACACGCAAGTCAGAGGGCGGCCGAGAGCCTCCACGGCGCAATTAAGGTGAAGGCCGGCGCATGCTGTTTGCAACGCCAGAGCAGGAAAGACTTCACAGACTATGTCCAGTCTGTGCCCTTCAGACTTATATCCACCACACTAGCCAGTAGCGTAAGTCAGGGCAACTATTTGCTTGCCATGGGGGCCGCAATAGGGGGGCAGCCGCCACCAAGCAGACTATGTCACATTGGGTGAGGGACGCTATTGCCCTAGCCTACGAGTCACATGGTCAAGCTTCACCAGTAGGCATCAGATCTCACTCTACCAGAGGTCTCACCTCCTCTAAAGCCTTGGCTAGTGGTCTCCCTCTGCAGCATGTTTGTGATGCGGCTGGTTGGTCCTCTCTGCACACATTTATCAGCTTTATAATGTGGATGTTCCTGCCACTCCGAGCTCTTATGTCCTTGAGTCGACATCTCAAGCTCATGTCTGAGACCTCTCATGCTCTTGTGAGCACACTGCACAACCATAGGGCGTCCGGACAGACACAGTGCAGCGGTGTGGGTATTCTCGTTCCCAAAGCGCTTTTCTCAGCGCAGCATCGTAAGTGAAGCTTTTTGTAAAGGGAACGTCTCGGGTTACTTAAATGTAACCCTTGTTCCCTGAAAAAAGCGGAATGAGATGCTGCGCTTTATTGCCGCACTGGGATGCCCCAGGACTGCTCTTCAGACAAAATACTTGACAATGCGCTGGTGACGCATCAATTTATAGCCCTGGCTCAGGTGTATCCAATGATTAACACCGGCAGAGGCTATCAATTCCGGTCAATGTGTTGCACACGTTCACAGCTGGTTACAACAATAAGATGTTCCCAAAGCACTTTTCTCAGCGCAGCATCTCGTTCCGCTTTTTTCAGGGAACAAGGGTTACATTTAAGTAACCCAAGACTTTTTTTTTTTTTTTTTACAAACCAATATACACCATATTTAAGCTTGCTCAGAGTATTTTTGCATCCTGTAGATCAAGAGGGGAAATAGAAAACAGGTGTATTAGAGATTTCAAATATCCAGTCTGTGAATGTCTGTTGTCACAGCTATGTAGACATGCTATCTGTGAATGTAACATTTTGTAAGAATTGTTTCTCTCTCTATTCTTGTTCCAGCAGGATGGGATCTCGGAGAGTTTACGGATGAAAGGTATGTACAATGTCCCACTTCTCTCTCTCTAATACCAGGGTATTGCCATGTTTTTTTGAGCCATGGTGCTTTCATAGTGTTCTGATATTCTTTGACAGAATTTGTCAATCATTTAGCACTGTTAAAAAAAAAGAAAAACTATTTGGATACTTTCTGGTTATCAAACTTTAATGGAACATGTCTATAGTTAATGTAATGAACTACACCTTTGGTTACTCTGCAAGGATACCTGTGTGAATTTTAGGGGAAATGATTTCATACATCTACTAATTATGACATTGAAAATGGCTAATAATAGTGTAGTTTGTTCTGAGAACAAGTCATTTATTTTGCAGATGCCATTTGGGATTATATTTTGTTCCCTTTACAAAAAGCTTCAATATGAGGCTGCGCTTGCTAAAAGCGCGATGGGAACGATCTTGCATTGTGACCAGCTTTGAATATGTGTGTAACACGTCAATGAACATTGACCAGAAATTTATAGATTCTGTTGGTGAGATCATTGGATGCACCTGTGGCCGGGCTATTGATAGAGGCGTCACCAGCGTGTTCGTCTGTTCTACCAGAAAGACTCGGGAGAATATTACTGAACAATTAACCATTTATTTACAGCTCGGCAAACAATATAAAGATAAAAGTTCTTTGTCGTAGGACCCTCCGTAGCTCGCAATCCGGGGGTTCATACTCTGCATTTCCTGCCTGGCGATGAAGGCAGGGGCGCAGCCGACCCCCAGTGAGGTATGGGAAGGGACCATCCTGGTGGTGGTGGGGAGGAAGGAAGGAATCATCTTGGTGGTGGGGAGGGTGGAGGTGAACGAAAGCGTCAGCATCTGTGAACTCAGACATGTGTAAGTACCCATCTTTTATACTGCAAGTGTTAGAACACGATTGGATAGATGAGAAGGTAATGAGTTATGTAACAATTGAGTCTTCCCGGCAGAACTTATGCTAAAGCTTCCATTTCTACCAGAAAGACTCGAGAGAATATTACTGAACAATTAACCATTTATTTACAGCTCGGCAAACAATATAAAGATAAAAGTTCTTTGGCGTAGGCCCCTCCGTAGCTCGCAATCCGGGGGGTTCGGACTCTGCATTTCCTACCTGGCGATGAAGGCAGGGGCGCAGCCGACCCCCAAAGAAGGTGGAAGAAAAATTCCACCGGGATGGGACCTACCCCCAAAGAACGGTAAAGAGAAGTATACCCACCAGTCGTAAATCCTGGATAGCCTAAACATGGAGAGAGAGGAGGGTTAATAATGAGCATGACAAAAACACCTTTAAGGCCAATAGCTAATTAGTAAGAGGTGACTACATTATAAGAAGACAAGAATAATACATTCATGCAATTAAAATTCTTCTGCTGTGTAAACGTTAAGCATTAATAGAGCTGACGCTTTCGTATGAGCGACTTTTGAGAAGTTTGGGTCGCACTACGACTGATCAACCAGTTTATCCCTGAGAACGAGTCGAAGGGAAACGAGCATGAAGGAATAGAGATATAACTGTGAAATAGGCTAATATAGTGTCAGGAGAGTCAGTGGAAACAAGCCGTTGAAGATCACATGAAGACAAGGCCACACAGAGACGAGGCCGCGATGGACCACACAGAACCGGGCCGCCAGGACGAGGCCACCTTGGGCCACACAGAACAAGGCTACCTTGGGCCGCACACAACAAGGCCACCTTGGGCCGCACAGAGCCAGGCCAACTTGGGCCGCACAGAGCCGGCCCTAATGACCACAAAGCGGAGCCACACTGGCCACATGGCCTTGCTAGACCACAGAGACGAGGCTGACAATCAGCCACGATGGCATCTAATGCCGCACATTAAAACGAGGTAGACTGGACAAGGCCGCTTGGCCACATAGAACCGATGCCGCTAGGGCCACGAGACCACTGGCCATTTTTTACATATAGAACAAGGCATCGATATGCCATTAGGCCACTATAGACCACACGGAACAAGCGACATAGACGACGGCCACTAGGCCACATAGAACCAATGCCGCTAAGGGCCACGAGACCACTGGGCATTTTTTACATATAGGACAAGGCAACATTGTGCCACAAGGCCTGTAGACCCACACAGAGACAAGGCCCGCTGGGCCACAAGGCTGCTAAAGCCACACAGAGACAGAATCACTCATGGACACGGCCTTAGGCCACAAATAACCAATGCCATAACTGGCCACAAGACCACGGGACAAGGCCACATTAGGCTACACGGTCACAGTAGACCACACTGAACATAGAATGGGGCCGCGAGGGCCGCGATGTCGTGAGCCCACACTGAGACGAGGTTGGACAGAGACAACAGCCACGAGGCCACACTGAACCAAGGCCGTAAGGGCCACAAGACCACGTAGGCTACACGTAGGACAAGGCAACATTATGCCACAAGGCCTTAAGACCCACATGGAGACAAGGCCCGCTGGACCACAAGGCTGCTAATGCCACATGGATACGTTTTTTTTATATATATATAAGTTCTATTGAGCTAGAACTATGACAGATAATGAAAGAGCATGACACCACCACCAGTAGTTGCATAGGTATATACCTGGACCGTTATAGGAGCTTGCTGAGCTTCGAGGATAGTTTTTTAGTCAGGTCTTAAAAGAGACTCGAATGCGGAGGAACGCCATCTACCCAAGGAATGGTAGCTGACGTAGAAATGAGGAGATTAATGACGAATTAAGAAATTTAGCCATAGATGAGAAGGGACAAAACTGTTATAAAATGAAATTGTTAGTGTGATGCCGGAACCTTGGAATCATTCATAGAGTGCTTAAGGAAAAGTAAAGAATTAGGTGAAAGGAGTCGATCGGAGAAGGACAGATCACGAGCGGGATCGAAATGATTGGTAGCTGATGTAAATTCTCCTGGATGCATAAAACCGTAGAAAGCAGTTAGAAACACAGCTTCTAGCAAGATATTGATGTACGTAGAAAAAGGCCTTGGCGAATAGGAGATTAGTCTTTGCAATAGAGGCAAAGTAAAAGGCAGCCGTTTATCTGGAGAATGATAGAGGATTTGCTTATGCCTTGAGCAATAAATGAATAGGAGAAGCGGTGAATAGACTTGGAAAATCGGGGTTGAAATATTAGCGTAGAATTGAATGCCTGCTAGAAATCTACGGATGGAGGAAGGTTTAAATTAGGTTTCTCGAAGTGAAGACGAGAGAGGAGCAAACGGTCGTAATTGAAAATGGGAAATATGGAAATCTGAAAGAAAAGTTAAGCATAAAGAATGAAGACCGAGCTGAAATGTAAACTCTAAAAGTGGAAGGAGCTACTTCTTTAGCCACTGGCTGAACTAAGCAAATCGTCTAATTTAACACTGTAGCTGATAGGGGAGGGCACGGAGTTGGATCCGTATGGGCCATGCTGAACCCCAGATGACGCTGGCTACAACTAGAGGATACATTTCGTAGAGTGCGGAAGAGACAGAGCCAGAAGTCAACTAGGAAAACCAATTGGCCATTTTTCTGTGAACCATTGCCCTTGAAAGAACCCCCCCCCCCCCACCGAAGCCAATGGAGGGGGCGGCATCGGTAAATAATTGAAGTTCTTCTGATGATTCGAAAGCATCATTATAAAAAATAAAATGCCATTCCAATCATTTAACAGAGGAGTCCGAAATTTGATGTCGGACAGACAGCCTTCGTCTAACTGGACCGAGTCACTTAATTCTTGCACGGAATGAGCCAAAGTTAGCGGCCGAGAAATGAAAGCCCTACCTTGAGGAATTATGCTCGTGGCAAAATTAAGGTGACCGAGCAACGAAAGCACATCATGTTTTGAAACGATACCGAGAGAGGGAAACGTTTTGAGCCGCAGGTGACGGAAGCAGAAAGAGGCCAAGTTAATATCTTTACCTTGGATAATGTTGGCTCTTAGTTGTGGGGACACTGATGCGGCAGCTGGTGAAACAAAAATGCCTACCGAAAGCTTGAGCTGGAGTTGCTGTGGATAGACTGAAGTTAGAAGGAGCCGGTGGAGCGGAGACATCTTGAAATGGTGTCTGGATCGTTGGTAGAGAAGCAGGCAGAGTAGAAGATGTAGAAGGCACGTTCGGAGGGTTGCTTAGTCCGAAAGAAGGGGGGTGAAAACTGAAGAGTCACTGAAGAATCGCTGAAGAATTCGAGGCCAGATCTGAGATGTCTGTAGGTTCCATTGGCTGCGGAGCACGCCCGAGCGTGCAGCGATGATCTTTTAATGGGCGAGGTGAGGATGATTTAGCCAATCTTTTCTAGACAGTTGGTTTTGGCTGAGCTGTCGAAGTTGAAGATTTTGAAGACGAATGAGGGGAAACAGGCGGATTACCCAGGGTGTTTTGGGCCATAAGGAGAAGATTTTCACTAGAAAGGCCTTGGCTGACCGGTATACCGGCGTCCTCGAGAGCGATAACCGTGTCTTCGGAGATCACGGCGCCCATGGAGAGGTACGGCACTGATACGTGAGCTGGGACAAAATCGTCGTCAGAATCAGAATAAACACAAATGAATTGCGTGTCCTTAGACATGTTTGGTCGGCGACTGACGCGAACAATGAACGAAAGCGTCAGCATCTGTGAACTCAGACATGTGTAAGTACCCATCTTTCATACTGCAAGTGTTAGAACGTGATTGGATAGATGAGAAGGTAATGAGTGATGTAACAATTGAGTCTTCCCGGCAGAACTTATGCTAAAGCTTCCATATCTCTTTTCTTCAGAGCATACTGTGCTGTGTGTCTCACAAGCCTGTCAAACTTTCTTTCCTCTGTTAGGAGTTAGATTCTGTTAGGCCGTGCGCAGTGAACCTTTTCTCCTTTCTATTTCCTCTGGAAAAGAAAATGAAAAAAAAAGATTGATAAACAAAACAAGCAGTTTTTGTTTTGTGTGTTTGGGGAAGAGCATGCTGCTCTTGCGTTGGGGCGGGGCAGGTGCGAGCCTTGCGATCTGTTTACAGTCGAAATGCTTTGCGCTCGCCTTGCTTACTTCCGGGAGTCAGTGCCCACACTTCATTTGTGGGGTTCTCGTATGGATCTTGCTGAGGAGCGAGAGATGGGTTCATCCCTTTCGCTCGCTCTCTCCCCAGATCCAGCTGATCCTCGTAAGCCTAAAGCGCGCCTCGGCGCCTCTTCGGTTCACGAGGACACTGAACCTCTATAAATCCCGCGCATAATAATAAAGCGGCTGTGGAATTAAGAGACAAATGCGAGCATTGCGATCTGCTTTCGGGCAAAATGCTTTGCGCTCGCCTCGCTTACTTCCGGGAGTCAGCGCCCACATTTCATTCGTGGGGCTCTCGCATTGACCTGGCTGAGGAGCGAGAGACAGGTTCGTCCCTTTCCCTCGCTCTCTCCCCAGACCCAGCTGGTCCTTCCTGTGATCTCGAAATGCGATTCGGCACCTCTTCGTTTCACGAGGGGGGAGGGGCGCTGAACCTCTGTACATTTCACGCACAATAATAAAGCGGCTGAGAAATTACTTGAGGTGATTACGCTGGCTGTGGCCAGAGTAAAGCTATACTGGCCACGTGAACAAGAGACCCTCCCCCAAACTCTCCAAACTAGAAGACAAATTTCTGTCTGGTGGCCAAAATAATTAAATAAATAAAAGAGGGAATGGAACTCTATATCAGTTCCTTCCTTTCTTCTATGACCTACATAACAAGCATTTTCTTTATGGAGGAAATGTATACTTCTGTGTCTTCGTGCCCTCAACGTTGGTGTATTCCACTATCATGGGTGCTGAAGCTCGGGGGTATTCGGTGATGCCGCCGGTAGAAGAGACACCTGCGGGTTTTCTCTCGCCTGGCTCGGCATCATCACTAAAGAGACCTACTCTCCCCACAAAGCCATGCAGGACCACCTCCACACTTGTGGGGAAAGCTTATCAGGCAGCAGGTCAGGCTGGTGTAGCCCTGCACACTATGGCAGTGTTACAGGCGCACTAGGCTAAATCTGTTGAAGGACCTGAGTGTGGGCACCTCACTCAGGGGGAGGGGCCATCGGCCACCCTGCCCCGCCCCGGTCCTTCTAGACGGGAGGCTCTAAAACAAAACGGGGCGAAACGTGCTCCCCCTCGTAAAGACTGGGGTCCAGTTCATCACCCTCAGCAGCCCCCAATGCAAGACCTCAGGGGCGTGATTTCTAAGGGAAAGAAACCCTGACAGTCTCGTACACAACCTTGTGGGTGTAGTTCACCTCGGGACGGGGCGCGTGTATCATCCACTTTGGCCCTCCCGATACCCTCATGAAACCTCTTCACTCCCGTCACCTTTGGTGTTTCGGGTGATAGAGGCTTCCAACAAAGAGTTGGGTGTACCGTTGCTTCCTACCTTGATCCAGGACGCGGAGCACTCAACATCCCCTCAACAGGAAGTGTCAGAATTAATACCCATCTCAGAGAACCTGGCAGCGTGGAAACTTCTGCCAGGTATTTTTCTATGTGGGTTCTAGAAACAGTAGAAAGAAGCTACAGAATTCCATTTGTTCGCCGTCGTCCACATTTCAACGGCGTGGTTCCCAATACCGTGAAACCAGGACAGGCATGTCTACTGTGGAAAGAACTGCAAAATCTCTTGGTCAAAGGGACCATAGAACATGTTCCCCTTCCAGAGAAAGAGTCAGGCTATTATAGCAGATACTTCCTGGTTCCCAAGAAGGGTAGGGAGTACGATTCTAGATCTTCGAGGCTTAAACCGCTCGGTCAGGGTGTTCAAGTCCAAGATGCTGACTATCAAGACGTTCGTGTAACAAGCCCAACATCACGTTTGGCTGGTCACCATCGATCTCATGGATGCATATATTCATATAGAGTCACAGCACAGGAAGTTCCTGAGGTTCGCTTTCGGGGGCGAAGCCTTCCAGTATCGGGTTCTTTCATTTGGCCTAGCCCTATTAACCCGCACATTCAGGAAATGCATGGATGCAGAACTAGCTCCTCTGAGACTCCAGGGCATCCGCATTCTGAATTATATAGACGACTGGCTGATTATAGCGCAGTTCCAAGAACTGGCAGTTCAGCACAGGGATATCATCTGGACGCATCTGGGGGTTATATGGAATTCGGTCAAGATGCAGGCACAATCATCTCCCGCACAAATCGTTTCCATTCAGAACACCCTGAGCAAGGTCAGGCTAGGTCGAGGTTGCACTGCTCGTCATTATCATTGAATACTAGGTCTCATGGCGTTGGTGTCTGCGGTGATCCCTTCGGACCTTCTGCACATGAGACCGCTTCAGCTGTGGCTAGAAGCCAGGGGGTTTTATCCGAGGGCCGGTCCCCTAAGGCAAATAAGGGTTACATGCCACATGCTTCGTTCCCTTTCTATGTGGTTCAGACCCCGGTTATTAGGTGCGTCCCACTCTAGGTGCGTCTTGTCGTCACAGGCTGCTAACGACAGATGCCTCCCTGACGGGCTGGGTAGTGGACTTATGTGGTTGTTTGGCTTAAATGGATAGGAGGGTCGTCAGTTCGGTTGTCACAGTAACTGTCTCGAGCTGATGGCCATATTTCTGGCCCTGAAATACTTCCTCCTGAGGCTTCCATGTCTTGGTGCGGGTGGGCAATACAGTGGTAGCCTTTTACGTAAACCATCGGGGGGATCCACGTTAATGTCAGCTGAATTTAGAATTTAGTTGGATCCTCCTTGGGGCCCAGGGCAGCTCCTGTCACTCAGGACAGTTTCGTTCCTGGATGCCCGTGTGTGTGGGAGCAGATTTACTCTGAGGTAGTGAACAAATCTGGGTGAGATTTCACAGGGCAGAAGAGGACCTCTTCGCCTCTATGATAGCACAATGTCTCCTCTACTTCTCCCTAAGTCACCCAGCTCCCTTGGGTCTGGACTTAAAGGCACATAGATGACCCTGAATGCATCTGTATGCATTTTTTCCCCCCGGTTTTTCTGCTCTTGGCAAGGTTCGCCAGCAAGGTTCTTGCCTCCTTCTGATAGCGCCGCGCTGGCTGAACAGAGTATGGTTCTCTGAGTTAAATTCTCCCCTCGACGGCCCACCTCGGCGGTTCTGAACAAGAAGTACCTTCTTTCTCAGGCACAGGGGACTGTATTTCATCCCCAGCCCAAATTGTGGAACCTTTCATGCTTGGCCCCTGTTGGGTGCACAGGGCTTTCTCCTGAGGTTATCAAGGACATTTTAAGTTCTAGGGCTCCCTGGATCTGGGTAGATTTTAAAGGGCAGAAGAGGACCTCTTTGCCTCTTTGAACTGCGCAATGTCTCCTCTACTTCTCCCCAAGTCACCGGGGGGGTGGGGGGGGGGGGGTGGAACGTGGTGGCGTTTCCCTCTACTAAGTTCATATTGCAGAAGCAGCTAACTGCCAGTTTGCTTCAGTTCTGGATTTTCTGTAGGAAGAACTGTCAGCAGGCACACGCCCCCCCTCTTCCAGGTTCTATGTGGCCTCCATTTTGGCTTGCCACGCCTTGATGGAAGGGGTGCCCTTTAAGAGGCATCCTCTACTCGTGTGCTTCATTCGGGAGTCATGCGAAGGACCTCTTCATAGGACTTAGCAGTAGTCCTTGAGGGTCTGGTTGAGACCCCTTTATGAACCTCTAGAGTCAGCATCTGGCAGACTTCTGACTCTCAAGATGGTTTTTCTTATGGCATTTACATCTCTAAGGAGACTTGGGTACCTGTCTCTTTTTGCCGGCCTGTTTAGAGTTTGCCCCAGGTATGACCAAAAGCATTCTTTGCACCCTCACCCTGACTACCTGCCCAAGGTGCCTTTCGCGACCCTTGGCCGGTTACTCTCTAAGCCTTCTGCTCCCTGCTGTTTGTAACGCTGGAGCAGCTAAGACTTCTCAGACTTTGTCCAGTCTGTACCTTTCAGACTTATGTCCACTGCACTTGCTAGTGGCATGAAGTCAGGGCAGCAATTCTTCCCTTGGATGCCGTGACCAGGTGGCGGTCACCTCCTGACAGACTATGTCACTTTGGGTGAGGGGCATTACTGCCCGGGCCTACGAGGCGCGTGGTCAAGCTTCGCCAGTAGGTTTTAGGGCACACTCTACCAGAGGACTCTCCTCCTCTAAAGCCTTGGCTAGAGGTCTCCCTCTGCAGTTGATTTGTGATGTGGCAGGCTGGTCCTCTCTGCACACATTTATCTGGTTTTATGGTCATGTTACTAGATATTCATGCTACCCTGGGCTCTTATACCCTTGGGTCAACATCTAAGCTCATGTCTAAGCAAGTTTGATGCGGCAGTCTGGTCCTCTCCGCACACATTCTCAGATCTTATGGCTTTAATATTTCATGCCTTGTGATGCGGCATGCTGGTCCTCTCTGCACACATTCTTCAGGCTCTATGGTTTGGATGTTCGTGCTACTCCAGGCTCTTACAACACTGAGTCGACATCTGAAGATCATGTATAAGCAAGTCTATGATGCGGCAGGCTGGTCCCCTCCGCACACATTCATCAATTTTGTGGTTTAGATGTTCTTGCTACTCCGGGTTTTACGCCCTTGAGTCGACATCTCAAGCTCATGTCTGAGACCTTTCGAGTTCTTGTGAGCACACTTCACAACCGTAGGGGTCAGGACAGCCCCAGTGCGGCGGCGTGGGTATTTCGTTCCCATAGCGCTTTTAGCAAGTGCAGCATCATAGTGAAGCTTTTTGTAAAGGGAACGTCTCGGGTTACATGTGTAACCCTTGTTCCCTGAAAAAAGCAGAACGAGATGCTGCGCTTCTTTGCTGCACTGGGATGTCCCAGGACTGCTCCTCAGAAAAAAAGCATCTGACGAACACGCTGGTGACACCTCCATTTATAGCCCGGCCACAGGTGCATCCAATGATCTCACCAACCGAGGCTATAAATTTCTGGTCAATGTTCATTGACGTGTTACACACATATTCACAGCTGGTCACAATGCAAGATCGTTCCCATAGCGCTTTTAGCAAGCGCTGCATCTCATTCCGCTTTTTCCAGGGAACAAGGGTTACACATGTAACCCGAGACGTTTTCTAATGCAATGACATTTTTAAGTGTGCCCAAATACTTTTGCTATATCAAAGTACCATGGTAATACCATCTGATATAATCACTAAGCTATTAATTATTTTGTATCCTAAACATCTGAACATCTCAAATTGCTTTATGACATATCAGTCATTGTGAATAGACAGTGAGGTTTCCCTTTTTACACTGCTTTTCAATGTACTGTAGATATGTCTGGATTTGTGTAGGTTTGAGGAACCACCTTAGAGTAAGTGTTTAAAAATCTATGAAATCAAAATTGAGGTTTTGTGTCCGTGTTTGTTAGCTTTAAGGCCATCTATAGCACTTATACAATACGGTTCCATTCATTAACATTTGTTAATCCATTAGGTATCATGAACTAACAATGAACGATATATTTTTTCAGCATTTATATATCTGTTAAAGTTAGTTCCCCATCTGTCCCCGACGTTGTGTCGAAGAAGCGACACTAGGGGTCTCTCTTGAGTGCCGAATATGCCTCTGATCTATGAAAAATGGCCAATGAGAAGTTGGCAGACAGTATTAGCATACCCCACCCCCAGACATACAGGTATAAAGGCAGGGAAATACGTCTAGTTCATTCAGAAATTTTCTTCGGAGCCGATGGTCGTGTATGCAGTGAGCTGCGAGTCACACACCTGTTCCTCTTCCTCTGAGCTGATTCTGCTGTTGGATCTACAGCGCACTTCAGCGGCTTTCTCCTTCTCTGCATGGCAGTGCCGTTTTCCTCTGGGTACTTCGACAGTGCAGTTAAAAGTGTTATTTTCTCTTAAACAGTTAGTTTCTCTAAAAGAGCAAATACACAGCTGGCGTTGAACGTCCTTTTCAGGCTCGTCTTTTTAAAGATGTCTTTTATGCCTCAGTGTAGTTTCTGGATGCGGTTGATTTCTCCCCACCTCTGACGGTCATAAAAGCTGCCTCGCGTGCCTGGGCTGCGATCACACGCAGGCAGCGTTTTATGAATGGTTCATGATTTCAGTGCGAGAAAATAGCCATGGCAGCATTGCGGTTGCCCCCTGTGCCTCGCCTCCTTCCTACGGGATTGGGGCAGGCGCCATGGGCAATAATGGCGATTTGGGGGATAATGACGGGCTCCATTTCGCCAGGTAAATCCTCTCGAACCACCAGCCTCCCCAGCACACTTGTTTGCTTCCATCCGAGCTCGGGATGAGTGATTTCTCTCCAATGGTTCATGTTCTCAGTGCGAGAACATAGCCGTGGCAGCATTACGGTCGCGGCTTTCTTTTGTCATGAGAGAAAGCCACTTCAGCCGCCCCCCGTGCCTCACCTTCTTCCTACAGGATTGGGGCAGACGCCGCGGGTGATGAAGGCAATTTGGGGATAATATGGGTTCCATTTCGTCGGGTAAATCCCCTCGAACCACCCGCCTCCCCGGCATGCTTTCCCTGGCTACCGCAAGCATGAGGCTGGACCGGAAAATCCCGCCCCCCCCCCCCCCATGGCTACTTGATTGGTTCCGCGGGCATGTGCGCTGCTCAAAGCCACCCCCCCCCCCCCCCCCCACTTCCTTTCTTCCTGGACGTGCATGACGAGTTGAGTAAGCCGTAAAGGGCAACTTTTACTGCCAGGAACCGGCTTCCTCGCTCCTCCGCTCTCAGTACCCTCGATGGTGGATCGGTCCCAGACCGCTTCCGCCCTGCGTGCCATGGCCCCTCCTGCAACCAACACCAAGCCAAGGCACTTCAAAACTTGCACTTGGGTAGTCCTGTTCTTGATGTGCTGCAGGAACTCTGCTCAGTGACCGATCGTGCCCCCCCAGACCATGAAGGTCAGAAGCACCGGCACTCGAATGTGCGATGGCCACCCTTGTGGTCCAGAAATGTAATCTATAGACTGGACCTGGTCGAAATGCGGGAGGTAGACAAAGCACGCTTTCTTGAATGCCCCCGTCTCCCAGCTCCTTCCATTCGGCTGCACCGTTGACGACTCCGCCCAGCAGTCCTCAGTGGTGAAGAAGCAGATGGAGGCCATTTCACACTTCCTGCCCGCTGCAAACCTGCCGCCATGGGCCATGCCCAGTCTGCTTGCCAAGGGCGTCCTCCTGCAGCTTCCAACCAAGAGTGGGCCCAGCTCTCAGCCCCAGCGCCGAACACCCCGCAAGAAGCGCACGCCCCCCGTCTCATGGACCCCTTCGATGACCCGGAAGGCTCCCAAGCGCTCCTGAGATGGATGACCCAGAGATCGAGACGTTTGCTCCGGAGTTGGTAAACAGACCACTCCATCCCCCGGTGGAGGGCCGGGAAGAGAACCTTCAGTTAAAGTATATAAAGTATTTTTGCATGTTTTTCAATAATAGAGCAATTTCCTCTTTCTGGGTCACCTGGTCCACAAATGCCATTCTCACGGCACTCTACAGCCACACCTCAACAGTCACGGCATGCTGTACGCGGACCCTCAGCCCCATAACTGTTCCCCGGCCGGCCGGTTCTGACGAGTCCAGAGGACTCCTCTATCGGACCTCCTCCTCAGTCACTAACCCGCTCACTGCCGGGTGTGTGGAACAAGGTGTGCTTTGAGTCTTTTCTCAGCACCAGAGCCTCGGGGTGCTCTTCTGCCTCCTAACGCCGTATTACCTTCCTGCTCTGCACCGCTGCGAAGCCACGCCGGATATGTTAAAAATAGTCGTCCCCTTAGTGCCCCTAGCACAGAGCTTGGATGCGTGTCTTTCACATCCCAATCTGTCACACTGGCTGGACAGGACCATCCGACTCGGTTACGCAATTCAGTTTGCCAGACCTCTGCCCCCCTTCGCGGGCATCCGCTTTACTGCAGTCCACAGCAAATACGCCAAATTCCTGCGTGTGGAAATCGTCTCTTACTCAAATATGCGATAGAGCCTGTCCCTCCAACCGAGATGAAGAAGGGTCCCTACAGTCCTTACTTCATCGTACCCAAGAAAGCTTTCCAGAAGCTTCTGGGGCATATGTCATCCTCCACAGCAGCCGCGCCGCTGGGGTTGGTGCATATGAGACCGTTTCAGCACTGGCCCCAGACTCGAGTCACTAGACGAGCATGGCGCCACTGCATGCACCGTGTGATCATCACCCCTGCCTGCGGCCAAACGTCAAAACCCTGGACAGACCTCTGCTTTCTGCTGACAGGAGTCCCCTTGCAGCAGGTGTGCTGACGCGCCCTGGTCACGACCGATGCCTCCAAATTGTGTTTGGGCACCATGTGCAACGGGCACGCAGCTGTGGGCCGTTGGCCATTGGAAAGGGGCCCTGCTGCGCTGGCACATCGATTGCCTAGAGTTCCTGACTGTATTCTTTGCCCTGCGGAGGTTTCTCCGTTTAGTTCGGGACAAACACGTCTTGGTCAGGTCAGACAGCACCACCGCGGTAGCGTACATAAATCGCCAAAGCGGCGTACGCTCTTGTCACATTTCACGACGCACCCGTCATCTCTTCCTCCTCGACTCAAGTTGCTGCGCACCACTCACTTCCCCGGCAAACTCAATGTGGTAGCGGACGCGCTGTCACGACAATGCTTGCCCAGTGGAGAGCGGAGGCTTCACCCCCAGTCGGTCCAGCTGATTTGGGAACGATTTGGCAGGGCTTACGTAGACCTGTTTACCTCCCGAGAGACCTCCCACTGTCCACTCTGGTATGCCCGAACAGAGGCTCCCCTCAGGGCAGACGCACTGGCATTTCCCCCAGTAGGCCTTCTTGCACAGGTGCTGTGCAAGGTCTGGGAGGACAAGGAACAAGTCACCCTAGTGGCTCCCTACTGGCCCACTCGAGACGTTGTGTCCTCCAGGCCACGTCGCTGAGCCAAGCCACTGTTGTGGCCGGACCATCTCCGGGTCCTCAGAAAAATCCTGAATGAACTAGACGTATTTCCCCGCCTTTATACCCGTATGTCCGGGGGCGGGGTATTCAAATACTGTCTGCCAACTTCTCATTGGCCTTTTTTCATAGATCAGAGGCATATTCTGCGCTCAAGAGAGACCCCTAGTGTTGCTTCTTTGACACAAGGTCTCGTTCCCTCCATCAGTGGAGGTTACACACATAACCTAGACGATAATAAAAATACAATTGTTTATTGTTAGTTAATGTTAGTTCATAGTGCATTAACTAATGTTAACATATACAACTTTTGTTTTCTAAAAAAATATCACTATATGCTAAAGTCACCATTAACTCACTGTTTCAGAAGAAATTATGTCAACATATGAAAGAAAACTGCACCCGTCAAGCGATTTTATGGGGTCTTCCTCCAAAAGTAATAAGTACTGACTATACAGTATATTACACATACAGGATTTTTTTCTTCTTCTATCATGTACCACCATCATAATAGAGAAAATAGAGAATTTTTTTCAGTTGTCTTCTCATACATAAATGTCTATGTAAAAAAGGTGTTTTAATTTTAAATAGATGTTCACCAAGTTAAGTAAATAAAAGAGAGAAAGAGGTTCTTCAGAACTCCTTTGTTGTCTTTTTGTTCCTTTAGATGGTATGACAGAGAATGGACACTGCTGAGGAGTATGTTTTGGATTCTTTATTGGGTCTAAGACGTGTTTGACACTCAATACTGAACTAAATTCTCTCCTTCCCCAAGGGAATGGATGTGCCCCTGCAAGACTGAGAAAACTATAAATGGAAGTGAATAAGTTGCAGATTGGTATATTGCATACAGGCAGAGGAGATTTTGGTCCCTCTCTTTTTAGCCATGGACAGTTCATGAACCACCTCATGCATATTTCACAGACAAATTGTAATATAATATACGAATGGCTGACTTTGCTCAGTTTTTTTGGACTCAGGATGCAATAGATGTTTTTTTTCCAGTCCACCATGAAACAAAGCCTTGTTAAAAAGTTATTGAGTTGCCACAACAAGTGCATCTGGGGGAAAAATATATGGCTCTATTTGACAAAGTTTTTAGTTTACTGTCACTGTAATGTCATTCTGTCAGATTGGGTTTTTATCAGACAGGACCATGGCATCATCTTCCCATGTCTCTCTTGTGTTTCATTGTCTGTCTTTGTGTGAGCACACGGTTTCGGTTGAATTCCCTGCAATACGCTCTTCGTTGGTCTTGTTTCATGTCTGGAGCATGTTGTCTGGATCCTGACTTCCTGTCTGGTTCGGTTTTGGTCTCTGTTGGGATCCGGACACTCATGCTCGTGTCTGTCTCTCGCGGACGTGTGCTGTGCTCGCTTTGCTCTGCTTGCTCGGGTCGTGAGTTGTCTTCACATTGTGCTGAGGTTCGGTCACTTCAGTCTGAGATTACGGGTTTGTGTGTGGCCAAATTCTTGCACAGGTGTCCTGTCTTGTTTTTGTCACTTGCATTTGCTGCTCAGATTTTGTTTAGTGTGAGAATGCATGGGATAACTTTGTTTTGCTTTGCTATGCATTCTCTCATCTTGTTTGTCGGTTGGCATGGGTTTATATTGCCTAGTTCTTTTGGCGATGTGCTCACATGCCATTCTGGTGTTTTGTTGTCTGTGAGAGCACGTAGCTTTGTTTAGTATCTGCATTGCCACATGTCTCTCTGTCTTACATCATACCCCGACTTCTTGTTTGCTTATTGTTAGTTAATTTGCCTCAGCTGTCCCCTGTTAACCTGTTTGATTTAGCTCCCTATTTTAGCCTCCTCATGTGTGCTGTCCAGTGCCAGTTCGTTTTGTGTACCTAGTCAGTCTTGTGCATTTATTGGTTGTCTCCAGTTGGTGCTGTAATAAACCTGTAATTTTTTTCCCTCTGTGTTTGGGTCCTGAGCCTCTCTGATCATGAACGTTTGTGGCATCAAATCCTTGCAATAAATTCAGAATTTTGTGTTAGCAGGTAAACAAGAACGACTATGTATTCCACTTTGATGTTTTTCTATTAAATAGCCAGTACTGATGTAAAAAAAAAAAAAAAAAGTATTTACTAATCTTCCATTAATTTCTCCTTTATTGTCTTTACAACCATTCACAAAGGCTACAGTGTATTATTGTGGAAATTTCAAATTTACTTGACCTAGGTGTCATTTACAGAATTGATGTTAGTCATTTTTTATGTTGGTAAAAACTTATGGCAAATGTGTTAGAACCACCAGGTTTTCTGACACACCAAATGACCTACAGAGAAAAGGAAAGTGATCCATCCTATATGTGCCTTTACAATGGAAAGTTGCTGATATTTTAGACATCTTTGGTTGCCAATTTTATATGGACTGAATACAAGATTATTCTGTCTAGAGCTGTTCTGTGTGCTCAAGCAGTCAGTGTATAGCCACATTAATGAATATGTTTGCAAACAGTCAGTGGTTTTAGGTGTAAATTATGTGTTGGCTGTTGCCCAGAAGTAATCCTTAATTCAGATGGTACAAGAGTTAGTCAAATTATGCCAAGTACTTACACAGATAGCTGAGATGTGAAGAATCCAAACTCAGTCTCTGTGTGAGGCAAGGTCCTGCCATAAATATTATCCTAGGTCAGTTCAAAGGTGCTTGTGTTAGCAGCTTTTTTGGCTACATGTACTATAATCAAACTTTAATAGAGAACCAGACTTTATTAATGTCAATGTCCAAAGCTGTATTTGGCATTATGATAAAAGAAAGCTCTCTTATCTATAGCTTTTCAATAAAATGTATGCTCTATATATGCATCGTGGCCTTTGTCTTCCATTAGGAAAGAAACAAATACAAATGAGCTCTATCTGACATCTAAGTAATTTAATTTTATTTAATCTAAAGTAATTAAATTGAGAGGAACTTCTTCTGAGATAAAGATAAAGACTTATGGTAATTTTACATGTGTCTCCGGTAGGGTTTCAGAAGCAATGTCTTTAATTGTGCTCAGATTTGCCAAGATACCAAAGTCAGAGTCAAAATGTATGGATCTCAATATGGACATCTAAAATTCTCCCATGACCAAACTATTTGAGCTACGCTATTGATTATCCATTTGTCCATTTATTAGCTCTAAACACTTACAAAATACAACAACCTAATTGTGTCTGTTTTTATTTCTATCAATAAAAGGGTTTTTTCATTCTTTAATGGATTTTAGGAGAAACATCTGAGAAAAAGCTGATGAAGCTCTGTTTCCTGGGCTATGAAAGAGCCACATCTGACACTAAGATCTGTTTTTAATCTTTAGTGCAGACATTCTGGACACATTTAATAATCTTGGCCCTATTTTACGAGTGCAAGTGCTAAGTGTATTCAATGGTCATAAAGTTTTGGGTATTTTTGTGCAAGCATAGTGGGTTTGGTGCAATCGCATGTGCAAGGCGCTAATCGGGTCAAGTGAGGTTTAATTTGGAGATTCCTCTCAAATTATTGGAGGGTCTGCATCCCATTATATAGTCCATTCCCTCAAGGACTAGCAATATTAACAAAGACAGCACATTCATAAGAAGTTGGTGATGTAAATGGACTGTACGCATGCCTTAGCAGAGTAGAAATATGGTCTTGCATTATTTTGTGCATTAACTGCATCGTGTTAAATGGGACAAGGACTTTTATACGCATGAAAAATGTGGTTCAGGATATTGATGTAGGCTCCATTAAAGTTTAGAGAATGTAAGTATTATTAATAATTTTCATCTACTGACACACAAATTATGGCTGGTATTAAGAGTGATTGTATCTGAACTTCACTTCTAATGGTTGATTTGGATTTATTGATTTATTACATGAAAAAATTAACCAAATATATTTCTTAATTAAAATTACACTTCAAACTAAATAAAAATATAATAAAAATAATGAATTGGTCAAAATAAAAAACATAAAATCCATAACAGCCTTACGATAAAATACACCAACAAATTGCAAACATACACCCACAGTTAGTGCAAACACTCCCGCTCGCGCCCACTTGCACTTTGCACTTGTGCAGAAATTCTAGAATTAGTGCACTCACGAAAATGGTATAAGATGTAGCGCATTGCATGCTTATGAAAATAGAGCACTTAGACTCAAAAATAAACCAAACAAGAATCCTAACAATATAATCCTGACGAATGCAAAGAATAGGATTTTCTTTTAATTATTACCCAAATATAGAAACCAGTGTGGCAATAAATGCAAGCTTGTTAAACATTACACTGAAGATTCTGTTTGGAAATAATTTTAGAAAGGCCTTTTCAATTATTTAATAATAATTTTAATAATTTATTCCAATCACTCCATGTTTAAGTGGATTAAATTCTGACTTAAGTATATTACCTAAATGGGGGTTTTGAAATATTCCTCCTGTGATTGCCTGAAAGACTTTTGATGAAGCTGATTAATTTCTTTTGATGACTCTACTTTATAATTATTTTACCTTTGAAGTACATCAAGTCTTAGTGTGGAATGTATTCATGACAGTACAACCAGACAAAGCATGCTTCACACTTCTTACTTAATTTGAGGCATGGCAAATGTTGCCTGCTTTGCACATTTAAAGTCTAGACTGCAGAACATGAAGCAAAGCTGGGAAGAATATGAAGCCAACTGAAATTGGCTGTCAAAATTTGGAATACAGGAAAAACTAAGACAGCCTGCACAAGCACACAACAGAATACCCTGTAATTGGAATCGGAAATGAAGTGGCTGGCACATCTACATTTCCACTTTGCAGCTGAACACAGAATATCTTACCAATGAGGGTAAAAACACATCTTAGGGTTGGAGAAATCTTTTTGTGTAATTCATTCCAACCACCAGCAATGTATTTCTCGTGCCCAGCTTTCTCGCTATGCAGGCTAGGTTCCACTGTATATTTCAAAAGCTAACAAAGACAAAAACGTGTATTATTCTTTCAAATAAGATCAGGGCAGGGTGTGCCCATGGAGCTCTTGCATTCTCAAAGCCAAAAATCAGTCCTGGTCCCCTGATGCTAGCATTCTTCACATTGTCATTACAGTACAATTTATTAATCTGCATGCAGGGTCACCTCCTTGGCTTGAAGTTAATAGAACATTTGAAATGCTAAGGATTATAGCTCTAAATTGCATGATAATCCTGAAATCTCTTTATCTTCTATGGGATTTAATTTCATGTCTGGTGAGAAAAGAGAATAGTGTGGAAATTACTGCATAAGGCTGCAGTCCTTTTACAGTACTTGAAGGAATAAGTTATGGACAGCTGCCCACATTTCTACTGCTGTAATTACTGAATTTCTCATGTGCACAATCACTAATTGTAATTCAATTCTGTATATGCAGATTTTGCTAAATGCTGTATTGTTTGGCAGACTTATTATATATATATATATATATATATATATATATATAGATGCAGAGGGCATAATATAATACCTATTGGACTTAATACTTATTTATCCTTTAGTTCAAGAAAGATGGGGGATGTTGTGCTTTCAATAGCCTGATCTCATCAAATCACGTTACTATATATTTTTGCTAAACATTTTTTAAATGTCTTGTTGTATCACAACCATGAACCGTCTAATATCATTTTGTGATAACAGGTCCACGGTTGCATAGTTTTCATGATATCAGACTTCAAAAAAATTGTATTTTTTCTTCCCGTCTGAACAAAACCATAGACAGTTGTGAATCTCAGCACACCTATTGCAGTGATATAGCAGGTAGAAGGGACATTTTATACATGGGACATTTATCACAGTTTCAATAGTGTTTTCAAAATCTGAAATAATTACTTCTCAAATAGGTCTTTAACTATTAAGACCTTTAATTTAATTCCAGAATAGGCTCTCAAGCCAGTGGGAAAAGTTAATATTTGAAGATCATGTATATTCATGAGCAGAAAAGCCAGTGAAGCAGGAGGGTATCTAATTTGAACAAAGGGATTTGCACATGGAAGGTAATGAATCTAAAAAACACTCATGAGGGAGGTGAATGCTTCTGTTGTTACTCCTAACAGATGTTGTCTTTGCCACAAAGAGAGAACAACCCGACATCTCTTTTCACATACTGAGAGTGTTTTTAAAAGCCCCACTTAAACGTAGTGCTTGTAGCACATCTATATACAATTAGCATAATTCTATTAAGTTATTTAATGCTTATTTAGCATTCAGATGAATACACAACTACTAATAAAACCATTTCAGAAAAGTAGCATTTGGCTTCCTGAGGATCTTCCATTGTTCCAGCTTAAACTTTTCTAATTTTTCTGTCTCTTATTTTCAACTGAAGCAATTCTGGTGCATCACACCAAGACAAAATCTTACCAACTTATTAAATTAAACTGCAGTGGTGGCATGCTATAAAAATAGATAGCACAAGGAATGACATAGATGAAAAACAGGACAGGTGATATTTGTCTCTTTAGCTCATTTGGGTCTAAATGGGGAGGATGTCATGTTCTGGCGACTGGTAGTGCAGAAACGTAAACTGTCTTTTTTGTTCACCTCTTGAAATAATAGATGACATAATCAGCCTGTTGATGTTTTTTTTCACAGTATCTGCACTTCCTCATTCTTTTCTTTCTCTTTCTCTTTCTTTCTCTCTCTCTCTCTCTCTCTCTCTCTCTCTCTCTCTCTCTCTCTCTCTCTCTCTCGCTCCTCATTTTCCATTGCTAGTTCCAGGTAGTTTTCTAACTAAATGGAACACTGAATCATAAGTGACCGATTTGGAATAGCGCTCTGCACAGGGGACTCACTATTGATTTCACTAAAGTTTGGTGTTAACATGTTGCTAAGCTGTCAATTTGATATGCTAACAAGCATAAACATACAAACAAATATTGGGTAAAATTGTCTGTTTTAGATTGAGCTACTGTTAGCAAGACATTTTATTTTGAATTATTTATATTTATAATCAACATTTCTCTCGCAATTTGTACCCTATCTTGGATGGATTTTGCTCATCACAATGACTTATGTCTTCTCCTGATAAATGATGTTGCCTTAAAATTTAGCCAAAAACGGTATCTTAGAAGGCACCATAATCTTGCATATTTATGCTGCCTGTCTTTTAGGGCAGCTTTCACGTTAGAGTAGATCATATAATGCTTTAAAATGCTGTCTTTTAGATTATGGAACAAAGCCATCAAGATCTTTTGGTCTTGGTGGCATCTCAGCATCTGTTTGTAGAAATGTCCTTTCTTCTCTTTCTAACTCACCATGACAGTGGCATCTAGGTTAGGGCAGATGAGATATGAAATGAATGCTATTCAAGCCATTGTTTTCAATTAATCTAAAAGATACTCTTGTAATCCCTGATAAAGAGGGATAAGCCACAAAAAAAAAAAAAAAACACCACAAATACAGTTTGCTCATAGTGATATTTAGTCACAGTTATAGTCATTGGAGCTGTTCAGTGGCTATACAATACAAATTAGCAGTGGAGTTTTCTGCAGGGTGTACAATTGGTGAAGAGTGGTAGTGCCTCATAAATAGCATATCTCAGTGAAACTAAATGATGGCTGAATTTTTATGGAGTTTAAATACCCTCATTGTACAGATTTCAATGATCCCACCTTCTGAGGTTGAATTGATCTTGTAACCATTGACTTTGCCATAGCATTGCTTTGCTTTTGCACTGCTTAATGGAAGCAGTCTATAACTGCATCTACTTCTAACTGCTTATTAGCTGTATATGAGGCCTTTACACAACTCTACTCATGTAGAGTTCAGGCAATTGTGGGTTGTACTTTTAATTAGCATTTAAAGTTGGATCTGCATTTGCATAGCAGCACAGATTTTATTCTAGCAGATCTTCTCGGCTGATTGACAAAACAATGTTTCCATGTAATAGTAGTTTGTATGCTCACTGATAGATCTAGCTATGTGGAAGATAAATAAGGAATAAAGTAATCACCATCAACTCTCTTTCATTTCTATATGGAATTTAACATGGGTTTTCAAAAGCAAGGGTAGATAGTTAAGAAAAAGCAGTTATGTGCTTAAATGGGTCATATTGTGAGAAATCAAACATTCTTTGAACTTTTGAGATAAAATAATTAATTGTACAGTGAACATACTGTAACTTTCAGAGCTCACAAGTTTTTTTAATATTTTTTTTTAATTAAGCTGCAAAAACGACAAAAGCTTCTGCAACTTTCTGATTTAATACAGATTAACAAAAGTTAAATACATGTTTTTGGTTAACTAAACATAAATACAAGCTTATAAGAGTCATTAATCATCATTGGGGAATGCACTACACTGGCCATGCTGTAAGATTTCGATTCACTAAAAAGAACCAGCTTATAAGAATAATTTATAAGAAATTTTGGAATCAGACTACACTGGTAAAGTGTATCGTGTTGTAGATTCAGTACAAATATAGTGCTGCTGCTGAATTGTGTAGCAGGGAACACTGTCAATTAAAGCCCAACGTATATTTCAGTCAGACACATAAGCTAAGCGCCATGTACAGGACTTTTGATGCAAATTTTGTCATCAGTAGAGTACTCAAGCACCGAACATGTGCAGCCGGATTTTTCTAACCATGCATCTTTGAATGTGCAAAATGTGCATGCACCTGGAATAATGAGCACTAATTAGTGGGTCCACAAGGTGGCAACACTAACATTTGAGCCATTGCTGCCACAAATAGATAATCATATCTAAACACAGGAGATGTAGGTAAAAACAACAACAGTGGATGTCTATGTCAAGAACACGATTGTAAATGACTATAAAGACAACTTTATGGGTCTAAACTCCTGAAGTGAAATATTCAGGTGTTTCATAGCAGTCGTATTGCATACACAGTCATAAGGAGTATCATTTGAAAGTGTTTGACTCTCTGAGCACAAAGGAGAGATAAACATTTCTAAGCCACATACCATGCCACATGTGTAACAAAACTGAATTAAATAAATAAAGTAAGCAATTGTTCCCTTTGAGAAGTGTATTATTTTTTAGGCTCGCATTGACTGAATGGGATTGAAGGCCTCTAAAATGAAACATTATTGAATAATTTTTTTAATACATGAACATTTTACATAGCAGCATCTTCCTGTTCAATCACCACACAGTTGAAGTCAGAAGTTAGCCAAATACATATAAACTCAGTTTTACACAATTCCTGACATTTAACCATAGAAAACATTCCCTATTTTAGGTAAGTTAGGATTACTACTTTATTTTAAGAATGTGAAATGCCAGAATAAAAGCTTTTATTCTTTCATCACATTCCCAGTGGATCAGAAGTTTGCATACACTTTGTTAGTATTTGGTAGCATTTCCTATAAATTGTTTAACTAGGGTCAAACATTATGGGTAGCCTTCCACATGCTTCTCACAATAAGTTGCTGGAATTTTGGCCCATTCCTCCAGACAGAACTGACGTGTTCTGTAGGCCTCCTTGCTCGCACACGCTTTTTCAGTTCTGCCCATTTTCTATCAGATTGAGATCAGGACTTTGTGATAGGCATTCCCATACCTTGACTTTGTTGTCCTTTAGGCATTTTGCCACAACTTTTGAGGTATGCTTGGGGTCTTTGACCATTTGAAACACCCATTTGTGACCGAGCTTTAACTTCCTGGCTGATGTCTTGAGATGTTGCTTCAATATATCGATATGTTTTCCTTTCTCACGAGGCCATCTATTTTGTGAAGTGCACCAGACATTCGTGCAGAAAAGCACCCCCACAACATGATTCTGCCACCCTCATGCTTCACGGTTGTGATGGTGTTCTTTGGCTTTCAAGCCTCACTCTTTTTCCTCCAAACATAACGATGGTCATTATGGCCAAACAGTTACATTTTTGTTTCATCAGACCAGAGGACAATTCTCCAAAAATTTTGATCTTTTCCCCCATGTGCACTTGCAAACCGTAGTCTGGCTTTTTATGGCGGATATAGGACTCGATTTACTGTGAATAGAGATAATCGTCTACCTGTTTCCTCCAGCATCTTCACAAGGTCCTTTGCTGTTGTTCTGGGATTTATTTGCACTTTTCACAACAAACTTGTTTTGTTGTAAGCATCTCTTTCCTAAGCAGTATGATGGTTCCATGGTGTTTATACTTGCGTACTATTGTTTGTACAGATGAACGTGGTACCTTCAGGCATTTGGAAATTGCTCCCAAGGATAAACCAGACTTGTGGAGGTCCACAATTTTTTTTCTGTGGTCTTGGCTGATTTCTTTTGATTTTCCCATGGTGTCAAGCAAAGAGACACTGAGTTTGAAGGTAGGCCTTAAAATACATCCACAGATACACCTCTAATTCATTACACATCCTATAAGAAGCTAATTGTCTAAAGGCTTGTCATAATTTTCTAGAATTTTCCAAGCTGCTTAAGGCATAGTTAACTTTGTAGTTAAAATAGTAAACTTCTGAGCAACTGGAATTGTGATAGTCAATTAAAAGTGAAACAATCTGTCTGTAAACAACTGTTGTAAAAGTAGATGTCCTAAATGACTTGCCAAAGCTATTGTTTGCTAATATTAAATCTGTGGAGTGGTTAAAGCATTTGTTTTAATGACTTCAGCCTAAGTGTATGTAAACCTCTGCTCTGACATCAATGTGAAGAAAGACTTTTGCAGACAGAGGAGAGTACTTTTACTTGGTAGTCCTCGTAGAAATTGTTTATTTTATTTTTTTCTTTAAAAAGCTATGGATAGAAAGAAAGTAAAATGCTTCTGCTTGGAACATTTTTAGAGAGTTGTTGACTGTCTGAAATCAATTACTCAGCATTGCGTTTTAAATGTAGAAATGAAGATATCCTTGTAAACTTGGGAAATGAATATAAGCACCATATTTTATTATTGTGCAGCATTATTTAATTCATACATCTGCTTGAGTAGTGCCATTGGATTGGTACTGTAGCAGACTTAAAATTACTATACACCAGGGATCTCAAACTACCCGGCAGAGTTTCATATGGTCCATCAGGTGTTCATATTTTATCTTTTAATCTAGTCCGCTAGCCAATTTTAACTTTCAACATTTTGGAATTGTTCTTGTTACAGTCTCTATACTATTATACTGTAGCATAGGTGATGACAACAAACAAGCCTGTGTGCTTGCATCCATCATAAAGGTTTGTTTGCTGTTTCCCAAATCGCTTGCTCATTCACTCATTCACAAATCCCTATACAGTGAATGTCAAATCAACACAGAGTGATTTTGGACACAGTGACTAACAAAGTTAGTTGCACCCATAATGATAAACGGAGCTGTCCACACTGGGAGTGCCCATTGTGACGATTCACATTCATTTGACAGACACACTGTTTGTATTTTATTTAATTTTTTATATATATAACAGCGCTTTGCACTTTCACCTAGAGATTGACAGGCAGGAATTTGGCCAATAGTTGCTGCAAGCCTCTTATAATCAACCAACTGGTGTGCAAAAAGGCCGGACTTACAAAGACGGGTTAAAGCAATGCAAATACACACTATGAAGTATGAGACCAGATGCACATCCCGGACATTTTCGACAAATTTAGAAATACAGGCCATACACTTTTTTAAGGTCCAAAAAAGAGTTTGTATGGTCGTCCTAGTTATAAGTTTATAACAGTTCAACTGGTAATATGAGTATGATGCCCCTGCTATAAATGGCATTTATGAACTGAAATTGAAATTCTTACATTTGTACAGTATTTGCATTTATTAAAAGTGAATTTAAAATTGAATAACTGTGCATGCAGGGCTTAATTTTCAGCAACTCTCGCTTTGATACTCGCTTGCTTACATGTGTGTTCCCTGACTATGTCTTTTGATACCAGTCTGTAACTGCTCTCATTCTATTCTGAGGAATTATTAGAGCTGATCTGTGTCAGGTAATAAATGAAAACAAAATAATAAATTAAACATAATGCCTCAACTGATTGAAACTGACGTGTCTCAGAGAGAGCAGTTCGCAGATCATTACGGTCAAGATACTACCGTCTCTCCCTTTAATTTAGCCAGTGCTGAGACATGAAATGTTGTGCTTAGTGATCGTACAGCAGTGTGTTTAATGAATGCAAACCTGGCAGCACATCAAACTTTGTTTTCTGCCTTCACAGTAGCAAAGTGTTCTATAAATACGGCTCTTCTCAACCAGGTGCTTGTTAATACAACCCCCAGAGTGTGTGATGAGAACTACTGTTTTGCGATATCACATTCTGCTCTTCAGCAATGATTCCAGGAGAGATTTAATGATTAAATGGATTCTAAAGTAGTCAAAAAGAGACAGCAGATGGAGGAGTTATAGCAAAAAGCTAAACTCAGTGTTGCCGTGTTGTCTTTCATGAGGAGATTGAAGCATTGTTTGAAGGCTATTCATCCAGGTTTATTTCCTCTGTTTTGGAGTGGCGGAGTCCACAGAGGTTTCTTAAAGGGCTGCAGTGAGCAAAGATGCAAGCTGCAAAGTGTTGTTGACTACATTACCCAGAATCTCCATGGACAGGCTGCAGCACTGAAAAACATCAGATGACCTGGGACTCGCACCTTTGGTTGTGACAAGAGCTTGAAACAATGGCGCAGCATTAAAAGGCAAGAGACAAAACCCCAGTGTTTAAAAAAAGGTGTAGAAAGTTTTACCACTCATCCAAGCTCTGTAGTGTCAGTATTAAGTTAATAGACTTCATCCAGACTTTAAAAAGACACTTTAATGACAACTATGAACTGAAAGCAGCAAAAGTTCGTGTTTTTTTTTTTTTTTAACAACAGCATAAATTGTAACATTTTGGCTAATTTGGTCTTTAATTTAAAGGAATAGTTCAACAAAAAAGTTAAATTATCTCTTCATTTACTCACCCACATGCCTTCCTGAATGTGTATGACATTCTTTCTTCAGCATAACACAAATAAAGAGCTATTTTGGTCCATACAATGCAAGTGAATGGGTGCCCAAATTTTGAAGCTCCAAAAATCACATATGTCACATAAAAGTAATTCTTATGACTCCAGTGGTTAAATCCATGTCTTCAGAAGCATTATAATAAGTATGGGTGAAAAACAGAACAGTCTAAAGAGTCAATATTTACTATAAATTCTCCTCCCTGCAGTCAATCACTCTAACTTTCACTTTAACATTCTTCTTCTTGTGTTTTTGGTGATTCACATTCTTCATGCAAATGGCCTCTATTGGACAGGGAGAATAATTTCACTTGCATTGAATGGACCTACAGAGCTGAGATAATGTTATAGAAAAATATATATTTGTGTTCTGCAGAAGAAAGTCATACACATCTGGTAATGCATGAGGTTGAGTAAAAAATTAAAGAATTTTAATTTGTGGGTGAACTATTTCTTTAATGATTTTTATTTTTGTACCATTGCCACAATTCTAACAAAATGCATACAATTCAAAAGCTTTTCCTCCACTGTAGTCTTTTTCTGACCAAGAATTGACCTCAAAGACAATAAGGGGCCATTTGACCAACAATCAACGTTTCAGTTCTGTGGAATGTAACCCAGGTTCCTTGAGTGGGAACGAAACACTACGTATGAATGCTATGGGACATCAACTGAGTGTCACGTGGTGTGAAGCCCTTATACAATCATGGCAATTTATTGGCTGATGGCACTTAAGCGGCGCCCATAGGGAGCTATGTCACAGGCTCTATAAAGTTACTTGCTTTCGACAGGAAGGCACAAGCCTATGCAGCTGCTATAGAGCATGGCTAGCTACGCAGCATCGCTTTCCTACTCAGGGATCCAGGGACATTCCTTTTCGTTGCATATGAATGCTATGGGAATGATTTACTTGCACGCCATTCAACAGTAGCGTTCAACTATCTAAGCCTGTGTGGCCCATCCAAACCCCATTGGCTGGACGACCCTTGTATACAGCGCCCCAACCTTCTTGCAGGGAGAACGCGTCCCACTCTGAGCATTGCTAAACACTGCCGTAATGACAGAAATATGAGCTGGAGACAGGCACACCTGCATCATCTACAAGTCCAGCTCCACACCTATACACAGAGTTAGTTGCCCTGGCAAAATGACACTATTGTCTAGGTTTACAAGTGGCCATAAATTGTTCAAATGGCTGAGAATGACATCTTGATGCTGTGCAGCCAAAGTCTCCACATAATAATTCAAAACATTGAAACCTTACGTGTGTCAATGCTGCATCCAAGCATTTTGTGAAAATGCATGGTGCCAGTGCAAGTCCAAACAGAAGGATGCAAAACTGGTACACTTTGCCCCCGAAAATGAAACTGAGAAAACGCCTGTGCTTTGGCACAATCTGAATATGGATTCTTATTTAATTTTTTCTTATATGCGTCCTTCAAATCTATTGTCACAAACCATTCTCCGGCTGCACTTGTAACATTATGTGTTTCTGCATCAGCTTTCTGAATTGACATTTCATAACAATGAAATTCAAATGTCTCAAAACTAGAATGGGGCACAAGCTGCCTGAATTGAATGACATGACCATGCTTATTGTTCTAAGTACCCAGTTCAAAACTCCCTTCAACTGCTGCCAAGCCGATATACAGAGGAATGAATGCATGGCTCTTGCCTGCATTGTGACCTGTATCCACTTGATAGCATGCATGTTTTACTTTTGGTGACTGCCCCAGAACCAGCGGCACAGCAGAGGGAAGCCTTCACTCCTCCTAGGATGTGAAACTTTACATGGTGCACCTGATTAATCCCTTGACATGTAATCTGTTAGCCAATCAATTTGCGAATTCTCTTTGTCTAACATTTAAATTGCCTCAGTTGTTAGCAGGTTAGCCGTTTTCACTGCAGCACGCTACAAGAGTTTTCTCTTTAAAACCCTCCTCCTCCCCAGCAGCACATGTCTAGACCTGCTTCAAAGGGATTGTTTGTATGTATATCTAATTATACAGCCACAGCATGTCTAGCATGCTCAACACAACACGTCTGTGTATGTTCTAGCAGTAGCAAGTCTTTATATTTACAGATTTAGTCCACCAAGGCCAAACCCCTCAAATTGTCATATATTATTATAACACCTTTTATATATATATATATATATATATATATATATATATATATATATATATATATACACTCACCTAAAGGATTATTAGGAACACCTGTTCAATTTCTCATTAATGCAATTATCTAATCAATCAATCACATGGCAGTTGCTTCAATGCATTTAGGGGTGTGGTCCTGGTCAAGACAATCTCCTGAACTCCAAACTGAATGTCAGAATGGGAAAGAAAGGTGATTTAAGCAATTTTGAGCGTGGCATGGTTGTTGGTGCCAGACGGGCCGGTCTGTGTATTTCACAATCTGCTCAGTTACTGGGATTTTCACGCACAACCATTTCTAGGGTTTACAAAGAATGGTGTGAAAAGGGAAAAACATCCAGTATGCGGCAGTCCTGTGGGCAAAAATGCCTTGTTGATGCTAGAGGTCAGAGGAGAATGGGCCGACTGATTCAAGCTGATAGAAGAGCAACTTTGACTGAAATAACCACTCGTTACAACCGAGGTATGCAGCAAAGCATTTGAGAAGCCACAACATGCACAACCTTGAGGCGGATGGCCTACAACAGCAGAAGACCCCACCGGGTACCACTCATCTCCACTACAAATAGGAAAAAGAGGCTACAATTTGCAAGAGCTCACCAAAATTGGACAGTTGAAGACTGGAAAAATGTTGCCTGGTCTGATGAGTCTCGATTTCTGTTGAGACATTCAGATGGTAGAGTCAGAATTTGGCGTAAACAGAATCCATCATGCCTTGTTACCACTGTGCAGGCTGGTGGTGGTGGTGTAATGTGTGGGGATGTTTTCTTGGCACACTTTAGGCCCCTTAGTGCCAATTGGGCATCGTTTAAGTGCCACAGCCTACCTGAGCATTGTTTCTGACCATGTCCATCCCTTTATGGCCACCATGTACCCATCCTCTGATGGCTACTTCCATGTCACAAAGCTCGAATCATTTCAAATTGGTTTCTTGAACATGACAATGAGTTCACTGTACTAAAATGGCCCCCACAGTCACCAGATCTCAACCCAATAGAGCATCTTTGGGATGTGGTGGAACGGGAGCTTCGTGCCCTGGATGTGCATCCCACAAATCTCCATCAACTGCAAGATGCTATCCTTTTAATATGGGCCAACATTTCTAAAGAATGCTTTCAGCACCTTGTTGAATCAATGCCACGTAGAATTAAGTATTAGTATGGTGTTCCTAATAATCCTTTAGGTGAGTGTGTGTATATATATATATATATATATATATATATATATATATATATATATGTTCAAAGATTTGTCATGTAACTTTATATAAATATAGTTGGTGATATCTTCTGCATTTGTTACAAGTTGCACTAAAAACTAAAAAGAAAAAGAAAACTCTTCAATATCTTTCAATTATTTTGATCCGACCTTGTTGCACTCTGGTAACTTTGCCTCTCTAATATAAATCTATGCACCATCTGGGTCCCAGATATTGCATGGTTGAAACCCAGTGAGACTGGAACTGGTTGGTTTCACCAGCTCTGGTATCTTGGTGAATAGACTGAGATTAGCCCCACTATAAATGTCTCTGTGTAGAAAGATATCAACACTCAAAGACATTAAAAACATTCACAACTGTTTTCTCTTTTACACATTCATAACATATTCATAAGTACTGAGGAGCTGATGTACTTGTCCTTTTACTTTGTCTCAAAGTATTTTGCCTGTATATCTTTATGGAGAAATATGACTGTTTTTGACTCTGAAGTCTTGTTCTGAGCATATATTAGTTATCATGCATGTCATGGATCTACTGTAATCAGCACCTAAGGGCTGACACTCAGTTATGAGACCAGCTGGGAGAATGTCAGTCTGATAACAGGAGCTTAGTTATTGCTCTGTCATGGCTTTGCTACTGGTGTCAGGTACAGAATAGATATCTTACAAACACCATTTCACTTGATCTCTTCAGGTCAAGAGTTTTTTCCTCAAGAGAACTGGTTTAGTCTGTTTTCTCTGTTGTTAGCTTTTTGTTTGCTCTCCTTTTTTATTTTTACTTCTTCTGTACTGTTACCTCAGTTCAGACATTGATCGTTTTTCTATACCTTTTATTTCCCATCCCTGGGGCTCAGTTAAGTATTCTCTTGTTGCCTTTTATTGATTGAGATGAGAAATACATGGTTACTTAATAGGTCAGTTAATAGGATTGGCAACTTTTATATTTACTTTGTATTTTACTGTTGTATTCACTTGAATTGTGCTGTTCATACAAAAGCTTACAAGAGCATATGAACAAATAAACAAACACAAAAGGACAAACACTTTTCATTCTTGTGATAGCCATAAATAATGCCTGTTATCATAGTGATAGTGACTAAGTTCAATAAAAAAAGTGTGACTTACAGAACACAGGAAAGCCTCATCACTGTTGATATGGCCTTTTATAAAAAAAAAAAACATGTTAAATTGAGGCGCAAACTTAATTAACCAACAGCTGCTATGAAAGGCTTTTTTTTTCTTTCTTTATTTGTTTACACAGCAGAAGCTAATCAAACTCACCCTCAAATTTTTGGTGAGAGTCCTGAAATGTTAAGGGTGTCACTTAAATTGTAGAAAGATTTTGTTTTCTTTTTAATAACTGAACTGTTTGTGAACAGAAGCATATTTAGCACTCTAAAACTGTACTGAAATCCATATTCTGATGCTGTCTGAATGAAGCTGATGGTGGGCAGATGAAAGCAGAGCACCTTACTTTTAGTCAAACCCTTCATCAGAATCAAGCTTGCTTTCTCTCTTTCTTCTTCTCTCTCTGAAAATCTTACTCATCAATAACAAGTTGTTGGGACTGAATTACTAATTTGTCTTTGATGTTACAGTGTGTGCATACCAGCGACAAACTCTCTTGGCTTCTGTCCACCCTGCCTGCGAAAGGCAATTTTCTCTTTTTACTAGAACAACCTGCAGTGAGAAGGTCATCATTATGTGGTACTTGATGAAAAAAGGTCATCTTTTTTTTAGACACGTTTAAAAAGTTCTTGAACTCTCTCTAAATCTTTTGTTGTTTTTTCAAGCCTTCATAAATATTGAACCTTAAAGCAGAGGTGGGAGCAAGTCGGCAGACAGGCTGAATGAAAATGCTAATTCGCTCTCTGACAGTAGGTGGCGCTTATGCAGCAGAAATATAGCTGTTAACCTGGTAACGCCTGTACACAAAGTAGCACTGTGCTTAGAAACAATACATTATTAGGCATTATACGGAGGTAAGATGAAAAGAAAAAGCCATCTAATCTTTTCTGAAGACAGTCAGTTCCCTTCAGAGATACATTTATATAAAATAGTCATAAAAGTATTGCATTCAAGGGCTTTAGTTAAAGTCTTCAGAAGTCATAATCACTATGAGAGCACTTGGATTTCTTCACGAGTCATTCTGTATATTTTATATTACTTTATACTAGTGTTGTGTAAAAAAATCTGCCTGTTATGTTTTTAGATTGCCAACAAATGTTTATGGTATATTGTTGACTTTTGTGAAGGATTAGAAAAGGCACAAACATTTTGTGGCAATGTCGGATAGTTTCAAACTTGTCACAAAACATGAGATTAATCGTGAATCATTTTAATTTACTGACAACCCTCAAACATGTGAACAGTAAGTTTATATATGAATCTTTCTGGATAATGAAATGATAACAGAATTATTTACTTACCTTTCCTTGTGGTTTTTGAAATGTCTGATGCAATTGGGGAATGTGGTTGTATCGGATATTTTTGTGTTGCATATTTTCATATTTTTTTTATTCACACGTTAAAATCTTTATATCCAAAGGAGATTATTTTGGGAACTCGACAATCATCTGTTATTTTGGCTAGTTGTGAGCGCAGCGTTAACTGCACAGATGCAGATCAGTGGTGCTGGCGAACTTACATTTTTGCATATGAATAATTGATGTTGCAATATTTTTTAAACACACTTCATTACTGTTTATAATAACTTTTTTGAAAATTAATAAAAAACATTCAATCATTGTCGAGTCATGCAGTTCAAGTAATGTCAAGTCTTGAGTCGCTGGTTCTCAAGTCAAAGTCTAAGTAATTTTCTTCATTTAGTCAAGCAAGTCACAAGTCTTTAAATTACGACTCGAGTCAGACTCGAGTCAAGTCATGTAACCCGAGTCCCACATCTCTTCCTTAAAGACATGAAGATCAAAAGATAATACAATCAAAAGTTTATACACTAGGGCTGCACAACTAATTGAATATTTAATAATTACAGCTGCCATGATTAATTAATCATAAAAAGTTGATTTCAGCATTCCATTTACAGTAGGTCTACTTCCATCGCATCAACATTTTCCATTTACAACTTGCTTATTTGCAGTGTTTGAGCATTGTAGCTAATAACAGGCGTGTTCAATTTGCACATGATTGCAAATCAGTAATGTTTAAATTAGATTATAAACCAAATAAATTTTTGTAGTTTTCCAAAAAAAAGTTTTATTTCTGTTTGCAGTATACACAAATGAGTGCCAAGGAATATCACCTGACATTCAAAAAGAAGCTTTAGCACCAAAGCAAAAAGCATCTTCAGTCAGTTTGAATTTTCTGGGATTCACTAGATGTCTCACAGCTCGCTTGTGATGTAGAGAATGTAACAACCAATATACACTCTATGCAAATGGTGCGACAAAGCTAGAATTTTCCAGTTCTATTAAATTGATAATTTAGGCTGCGTAATTTGGTTTACTGATGTAAAGATGAAGCTACTGTTTACAAAAAAACACACTGCACGGTCACTTCCCAGTTCTTTTGGCTGCCAGAAAGGAGCTGTGTTCAGTGGCCGATTCGTAAAATTGTGCATAAAGTGCACCAAAAATTGTGTTGGTGGGGTTGAAACCCTTTAATTGACCTACAGCTGCTTTTGGTATACTTGAACTTTTCAAGAAGAAATCATACAAACACTGATCGCAAATGGCTGTTTTTCATTTTGAAAGTGCAATCGCTGTGACAGAAATGCTGTAATGCAAAAAATATAATGTAATGATGATCAAAACCAATGGAAGATCTAACGGGAAGAACGGGTCCCTGTCTCCACCATCACAGCACACTTGCTACTGTTTCTGATAGGATCAAATAAAACTTATTTGCATTTATTTTGAATGCAGTACATAACAATTGTTTAATTGCTGTTATAAAGTTTGAACATGATAATATTGAAGTCATATATTATTATTTACTTCAAGTGGGTTAATAATTAAGCAGTAATTAAGGAGTATAATGTATGTCTAATGGTAATTTTAATTCATGTATGCCACATTTATCAGGCTTTAGAAGTGTGTTACGTAAGGATGTACAGTATATTCATAAAGGCCTATTGAATCAAGTTAAAACTGTTTTTTTTTCTGAAAATTCAGAAAGAACCTACATATTTTCTTTATTGCAAACTATAGTGTGACAGGGCAGCGGGCGGGCTGGGTTTGTGATTTTACACACCAATCCTTTATCAGGCTAATCAAGCCTCCGAGAGGGATAAAGGCCGACTGTGGACGGTGGTGCAACAGAGAGAGAACATTTACGGGCAGCTGTCCATCCTATGTGTGTGTGTGTGTGTGTGTTTGTGTCTTTTGGTTTCAGTTTTACATAAAAATGTTATTTAATTATATAAAATTAAATATATGATTTATTCTCTCCTCCTATACAGCATGGTGTATACAGCACACAATAGCATGATTTGGGAATTCAGTTGTCAGCTTATTTTAGATCTGAAGCGTACATAAATACTCTGCAGTTGCCCCTGTAAATTGTATTAATTGAAATCAATGATTGCAATTACATGATCAAGATGAATAATATACATTTGTGATTTTTGTTGTAATTGTGCAGCCCTATTAATAATTTAACATGAAATGTTAAAATTTTGTCCTTACTTTTCACAGTAAAAACTGCAAAACTGTCCTTCATTCTTATAGAGAATTTGAAGTAATTGAGAGAATTCCATTACAATTCTTACAAAGTTTATTTATTAAGCTTCCTTACTCAGATGTGATTGGCTTTGTCTAACAGTGAAACTGAGGACTAAAACGTGACTGCACATTTTCATATTTATGAAATGATCAGTTGAATTGAGAGGAGCTCACATCTCTCAGTATAATTGATTATAAGGGGAAGTGTGCTGGAGCCTTTTTTTTTACAATCATACATATTTCATCTGAAGCCCAGAATTGCCTGCATATCATCACCTCCTCGGCAGGGTTCCTCAACTACTGCCAGCATTGTCAAAACACACCAAAAATACAAAGCAACTTTGTGGTATGATGAAAAGCTTGCCTGATTGTTCTTAACTCCTCTTATTTGCTTTCTTTGTTTTAAAAGATCTAATATTACACATATTACTAATATGTGATACTAATATACAAATATTATTATTAGTGCCCACACCTTCCATAGACCTTATTGCAGTAGCTTAGAGAATTACCATCATGTTACATAGTCACAAAGTTCACAAAAAACATGTATCACTCAAATGGTTAAAAGGGTCATGACATACTCCTTTTTTAGAATTGTATTACCTCCCCTGAGGTACACTTATAATGTTAGTAGTTTTTTTGCAACAATAATTTAGTAATATATGGCCATTTTCAAACATGTCACTGGCCCTCTTTCTGAAACGCTCAGTTTTGGCCTAAGTGTCTCCTTTAAACTTCAGTGTAAATGCCCACTGTTACGATTGGCTAACACCGTGCAGCCCCTCAAATGCAGCCATATTTGAAACTCAATCGGGAGAGAATGTACCAGCTCCATTATAAAAACAAAATTTCGGGGTTTACACAGAACACACATGGAACATATTTCATCTAAATATGTTAAACTGTTCACTCAAGCACAGTAGCATCATAAACTATCAAACAGTCATGACATTTTAAAAATTCGAAATGAAACTGTTTACTTACGGTTTTGCGATTGGGTCCAATGGTGTTTTTAACTGCCCCATACTTCAATAACAGTTCCTTTTAAAATCTTTAATCATATTGTGACTCTTTCACAAGCAATACATGCTAATATAAGCCAAAAATACATGCAATCCACAATTAAATGTTCAAATACACACAAACATAATAAGATGGTGACACACACACACACACACACACACACACATAACATAGTCCTGCACTGATGCAAATAGGAGCCTTCAGTTGTTGTTTTTGAGCAGAGATGCTGATCTTGTCTGTTTACATGTAGGACAGAAAAGATGCATATAATTTGTGCTTGCTTTGTACCACCCTAAAAAAGCAGGTTACATTGCCGGAAACTCGTCAAAACGATCAAAGATGTCCATCTAGTGCATGTTTACAAAGACCAACAATTAAAAATAGCACAGAGAGGAGCAAAAATGCATTCTGAATGTGTTTATGCTCAAAAGAGCAAGACACAGAATGGGGGTCTCATTTTAGTGAGTTGTAACTTGAAACTGCATCTTTTAAAACATGCGAGATGCATGTTAACGGTCAAAGCAGCTTATATAATGAATGTTTATGTAGAAAAACATTTAGGAAGGTGTCATGCATAATCCCCTTTGGTGTACAGTATGAATATCCCTTGACAGGTGAGGCCCATTTCTCTCCTCCTCGCCTGTCTGACTGAGTGCCAGTGGGGGTTCCAATTGTTAGACTTAAATATTGTTGTAAAAGTGGTTGTTGTTATCTTGCTGTAGAGTCAATATTTTGCTTATGTATTGGTCTTTGTGACATCACAAAATCCACAAATTTCAAATGAGCCAGTTTTGCATTGGACAATCACTGCTATGTTCATTAAATGTGCAATTGCAATGTTCTGTTTTCACAAATTCTGTGGGTCAAGGTGCAATCGCTTTCAGGATCAGTGAAAACATATGTTAATAGACTGTGGTTAGCCACTGAGGCCCTGTGAATGACCCTGCTAATGATCAAGCACATATTGAATATCACAAGATTCATGTGTGGTCAGAGTAGTGCAAAGTAGGAGGCTGGAAGCTGCGGTTTAGAAACATTACACAGGTGGTAATGTGACAGAGGTCTGTTATTTTCTCCACAAAGTGAGAAGAGTCCATTTTGCAAGACATTGTGGTGTGTGTGAGGGCGCCTTTGGGTCTCAGAAAGGAAGAGGAGACAAGGATGATGAGCCAAGACATGTGCAAGATGGCATCTGGCCAGTTTGTTGTTAACTTTGTTGTTACCAGCCACGTGGCCATCAACACATTAGGTGTTATTTATTTATTTATTTATTTGTTAATTTATCAATTTGATGCAATTATTTATAATTGTTGATTAATATACAAATACATAAACCTGAATGGCTTTCGACAATGGCCGTAGTGCTCTACGATTACTCCAGAGGACTCATAAATCTATGACCATTTTCAAGTACTACAAAAGTTATGATGGCTTTGGGAAATTGGATGGATTCTACTGTGCAATCTACTAAGACTTACAGTGCTTTTGGAAAACAAGGCCATGATCAGGTACCTTGTAAAAAAAAATAAACTTCAGTAACTCTTCTTACACTGGAATCATTCAGATGGATATGCAGAGTGGAAGATGCTACACAGCCAGGAACAGCACGAGGTTTGATAGACTTTCCAACATTTTATTCTTCATTAGTTATTGTGGTATTCTGAGTAATACTATCTATCCTGCTTTCCTCATAATACTTCACTGTGACTGGATGAACCAAGTTTCTGAACACTGAATAGGCATCATTGATGTGCAAAATTGGGTAGTAATGTGTGCATATGTTCAGATGTATTCATATGTCAGAAGGTTGCAGATATAGGGATGAGTCGTTTGTGCAGCAAAGTTTCAATAAATATAATTTTTTCACTAGAGAAGTTGTTTTGAGTTCAGAAAGTACAATGTGGTTTTATAATACACTGAACTCTTTAGTCTCAAAAGATAAAGGAAAATATGATTCATTGATAAAAGATGTCTCCCTGTTTTGTAAATTAAGCTCATTCTCCATGTAATTGCATGTACAGGATGAAACTGAAACTGAAGCAGAATGGAGAGATGATTTCACAAGATTTAAAATCAGTCACATTGACAATGTGCTTAAAATGATGTGTCCCTTTGAGTAACCTTTACTTTGAAAGACAATGTGTGTGCGACACATCATGCAGGAATAATAATGCTGCAGAGGTTAACCTTTGAGTGCACTGTTGCTTTGATGGTTGAGACATGACTCTAGAATTGTTCCCAAAGGGCATAAAGCTGAAAGGCTGCTGATCACTGGTTGAAATGTCCACTATGACTGTAGCACACTATTTTCTATCCTGCCTCAACACTGTAATCCCAGAGCTAAGCATGTCACATATGTTTACGACTTATTAGCTCTGACAGGTCCGCTGCCCATGGAAAGGAACTGCGTTTAGCCTCCCAAAACCCTGCTAACACACCTTGACCAAGAGAGATGGGGAAAATCTTCTATTTGATAGAACTAATAACTTGATGGCCTTTGGGATGCTTTTACAACTTTGACATGTTTTGGAATTATGTGCAAACATGCTATTAGGAAACAATTAGGTCAAAACATATTAGATCAGTATTAGAAATTCTTCTATTTTGCATTTTCTAGTTTTAAAATTTTTTCCTATTAAAATGTATACCATCAGCATAATAAATATTGACATGAATTTGAAAATGTTTTTGCATTTGGTGTGTCTCCCTTTTGCTTAAATGGGCTGGCATGGACTCAACATGTTTGTGCAAAACCTGATGTTTCATGTAATTCCAGCATGATTTGAGAATTTCCCAAAGAGCTTCTTGTGTACTTAAATGGAAGCAAGGAAATCTGCCCTTTTTTAGAAAGGAGCTTAAAAACCTATCCAACCATTCAACTGTTACACTATTTAGGACTCTAACTTGGTAACTAATCACATACTGTATTTCCTTAGTATTTCAAAACTAAAATTTGTTTCCTCTTTTTGATGTGTCTGTGCAGGGTTCTTTGGTCAGAATGGTTTCTATGGACCCTGTGAACATAAGTACTGTGGTTTGGGGAAGCACTGTGTAGTTGACAGAGAAACGGGTGAAGGAGAATGCCAATGTCTGGAACACTGCAAACCACATTACAGGCCTGTGTGCGGATCTGATGGCAAACTCTACCAGAACCATTGTGAACTTCACAGAGCCTCCTGCATGGCCCATCAGAGAATAACCATCATGCACAGTGAGGAGTGTTTTTACAAAGGTATGGAACTAGCATGATGTTTGCACATCGTGCATTATGGTATAGTGTCCATCGTGATCCAACTGCATACTGTCACTAAGACTGATTCCTTTTTTGTTTGTGTATTGTTTGTTAAACCAGTGGTGAGTTGCAACCCCAAAATCGCAGGTCAGTTCATATAGGGTTGTGGGCTGAAGGGAAAAACTATGCTAGATTTAAGTAATAAAATGCAACTAACAACATAACCATGCATTTAGGATAGCATATATCAGGGTTTTCAAAGTCTTAAAGGTGTCATGCATTGAATTTGTAATTTATTTTATAATATTTACCATTTATAATGTTAGAGTGATTTTTTTAAACAAAAATTGTCAATTTTCTCTCCTGTTATTGGCCCTCTGATTAAAAAGCTACATTTTTGGGTCATGTCTCCTTTAAGACTTCAATGTAAACACCCACTGCTATGATTGGGTAACATCTTTGTATATGAAATAAGTGTCAATGCCCCTGCCTTTACATGTATGGAATTGTTTTGAAATGTTTGGATGGTTAAAAATTGCAACTGGAGGAATTTAGCCATACATGTTTGATCCCAAATCTGAAGAAAATGAATCGCCTCCACAAACACTTTGGATAGTATGTTACAGCATGGTAAGTAATCACTCTAATTTATATTTATTCCTTGTCTATTTTTGTAATAGGTATTACATGTTATTCTCATTCCCGCGACCCTGTACACAGGATAAGCGGTTGATGATGGATGGATGGATGGATGTTATTCTCATTTAAACAAAGACGCGACATAAGTGTTTATCTTCTTAAATAGTTGGGGCATTTTCCAATGGTAAAACATTTCTGTGTTTTCCAAATGCTTTGTAGAGCATGACAGTGCCAACAAAAGTTTAAATTCTTGGTGTGATCACATTTATAACTGTGAAAGGATATACTTACGGTACAACATGTAAACATATACAGGATAAAACTTACCAGTGTTTGCCACACTGTCGTTATTCATTGTTCATCATATATTCAGTGTAGTGACAAACGCATATGTTGTTCATTGAGTCATGTTTTCATTAAAAAGGAAAGACATTGTCTAAATAGACTGCTATCAATACTCTATATGTGCATCTGTGGCACTCTGGAAGCAATTTTCAAATAAAAAAATGAAAGCATGCTACGGGCAATTCTTATTGAAAGTTGGATGCGACAAGATACATGAAACATGCATTAAACTAATACACATGTTCGACTGAAATCACTAGGATTTAATCAAAAGAAAACTAAACAACATAAATTCAGCCAATAGATTCTCATATTCTAGGTTCTAATATTAAGCTTGTAAATTTGGGTGAAAACATTCAAATACTCAGTACACCACTCTATCCTGATCTATCCTCGATAGATCATTAGGAATCAAATGCAGCGTCTAATTTTCCTCAACCTGGCACTGTACAACGATTTGAAAACTTTGCAGTCATCTTGAACCTCTTGTTGCTCCAATAATCCCTGTGTTTATCCCTGCCATGCCAGCTCTCTTCTCATCTCCGCTCTATCCATGAACCTGTGGGCGGGCCAAAGAGGAGATGATGAAGAAGAAGGCATCGACCTGTTTATGCAGAGTCAGACTTGTGCTGATGTATTCATCTCTATTATGTAATACAGACAAGGATATAGAAAACAAGTCGTTTAAGAATATTGGTTTCAATTAGGGCTGTCAATCGGGAATTGCGATTAATTGCGTTAACTTTTTAACGCGTTATTTTTTGTAAAATTAATCGCACTGAATTAGCACATTAAATCTACAGCCCTAGTTTCAATAAAGCCTTTTTTTAACGAACGAATATGTTTTGAGTTCTGAAACTTACAGGATGTTTTTATAGTACTATGACCTTAAAATTATATTATCAAAATTAATTCATCATCTTTTCAGGTGCTGGAGTAATTCACTAATGATGATCAATAACCTTAAATTCAGTCTGGACTCTTTCAATGATGCATCGTACACTGGTGCATGATTAACAGTTATTCATATTTCTATTAAAATATCAAACCATATTTTGCGTTATTTTAATAAAAAATCTTGTAGAAATCCTTAAAATAACATTAAAAAGATAGGAACATTTGCCCCGAGGTCAGCTGTCTTCTCAAAATAAGTACTTTAAGATAAAAGTTGATAAGATTGCAAGTTGATTCCAGGGTTTATATCCAAAGTTACATGATCTTAGTATTTGCAGGGACATCCTAAAATGCTAAACCCTTAGCCATCACAAAGTTATATTACTCCATCAAAACAAGCATAGGAGATGCACTGGCAACCGTTTGGATCAGCAGTGAAATAAACACTGTTGATCCACACCACACACACACACACACACACACACACACACACACACACCTTTGAGATCTTTCCTACACCTCAGAGTTTCATCCAAGCAAAGACACTCCACCATTGCAAATGACACCTTTCAAAGTTTTACGGAAGGCACTAAAACACCTGATTACAAAATGCAAATTCATGATTTTTGTTGATTGCTTTGTTTTAATAGCATTTTATGTGCATTCACAGACACAGAGCACCCTGCAGGATATTATTATAATTTATTTGTAATTTTTTCCATTAATCGCATGTGTGGTTTTAGATAATGCTTGCTTTGTTCACCTAAATTGAAAACTTTGAAGATAAAACAGCAGAAAGTAGCTAATTGGAGAGATGATTGCATTGGATAATTATGCACTCCCACTGTAATTATTGTGCTGATTTTCGGGAGGTTTGAGAGTGTAAAGGCAGCATGTTTGTGTTCTTATCACCCTGGTAGGAAAATATTATTCTGGACTGGCCATTTCATAATAAAACCACTAAGAAATGAGAACCATTATCTGAACTACTCTCTTTATTTCTTAGCTGTCAGGGAAAGAGGTGGACAGCTGACAAGCTTAGGTGGAGAATTCTGGGTGTGGGAGATGCTCAACCACACCAGTCTATCCTGTTTTCTCTTGTCACGCAACCTTTTTTCTCTCTCTCCTCTAAACTGAAACCAGGAGTGGAGCAGACAATCAATTTTAACAGAGTTAAATCAGACTGGAACAACTGACTGGCGTGCAAGATCATAGACAAATCAAATATAAACAGTGTGTAAAACGGGGCAAATTCATTAAACAGTTGCACTTGTGCATGATGTTTTAGTAAAAACCTGTTCCTATCCACCAAATCCATTTATTTAAATGAGGATATGACTTGTAAATAGGGGTGAGCAGCAAAGCCATTATCTGTAACTGTATCTGTTGCAATGGCAAAATTATCTGTATCCGTTTTCATTTTTAAAAAAAATGTATTTTTACAGTATACTGTATATGTACAGTACTCTCCGCTAAGACTTTTGCACAGTACTGTACATATGTACTAAATATACTACAGTATGTAAACATACTATATAGCTAAATTATACTGGCACAAGTGCATTTATTGTAAAGCCAGAGGATGATGGACACCCCCAGCTGAGTCAAGTTCCTCTCAAAGTTTTTTCTCTCAACTAACTTCATCTTACACACACCGAGGCAGCGTTTGTGGATGGTTCATGCTCTCACTGCAAGGGCATGACCATGGCAATGTTGCGGTCGCGGTTTGCTTTCAATAGAAAGCACGACACTCCAGCCGCCCCCCGCATTGCTCCTTCTTCCCACGGGATTGAGGACGATGCGTCTGGTGATGGAGGCGATCTGGGGATGGCAGCGGATGCAGCTCCGCTGGGTACGCCCCCTCCGACAACCCGCCCCCCAGCACGCTCGTTGACTCCCGTCCGTGCTCGAGGCAACAGTGGCTCGCCTCACAGCCAGCCTGTTTATCCTCTAGAGTTCACAGAACATCATCTGTGGCTGAACTTGGTCGAGATGCGTGAGACCGACAAGGCTCGCTTTCCCTGAATGATGCGTACTTCAACGTCTCAATTCTGCCTCGACACCGACCCTTTCTACGGTTTGCATTCGACGGACAGGCATATCAGTACAAAGTCCTCCCCTTCGGCATGTCTCTTTCCCCTCGTGTCTTCACGAAAGTTGAAGAGGCAGCTCTTACCCCGCTCCGAGAAGCCGACATTCGCATACTCAATTACCTCGATGACTGGCTTATTCTGGCCCATTCACAAGAGTTACTATGCACTCACAGAGACCAGCTGCTCAGGCACTTCAGCCGCCTGGGGCTTCAAGTCAACTGGGAAAAGAGCAAGCTTGCCCCGGTTCAGAGCATCTCTTTTCTCGGCATTGAGTTAGACTCAGTCTCAATGTCAGCATGCCTCACCGACGAGCGTGCATAGTCAGTGCTGAGATGCCTCGCCTCTTTCAGGCCAGGCACAACAGTCCCTTTAAAACTCTTCCAGAGGCTCCTGGGGCATATGGCATCATCCGCGGTGGTCGCGCTGCTGGGGTTGATGCATATGAGACTGCTTTAGCACTGGCTTCAGACTCGAGTCCCGAGACGAGCATGGCTCCGTGGCACTCACCGTGTGATGTTCACCCCCGCCTGCCGCAAAACATTCAAATCCTGGACAGACCTCTGCTTTCTACAGGCAGGAGTACCCTTGCAGCAGGTGTCCCGACACATCTTGGTCACGACTGACGCCTCCAGATTGGGTTGGGGCACCATGTGCAATGGGCACGCAGCAGCAGAGAGTGGAGGCTTCACCACCAGTCGGTCCAGATGATTTGGGAACGGTTCGGCAAGGCCCATGTAGACCTGTTTGCCTCCTGAGAGACCTCCCACTGCCCGCTCTGGTATGCCCAAACAGAGGCTCCCCTCGGGGCAGACACACTGGCACACAGCTGGCCAGCTGGGCTGCGCAAGTACGCATTTCCCCCAGTGAGCCTTCTTGCACAGGTGCTGTGCAAGGTCAGGGAGGACGAGGAACAAGTCATGCTGGTGGCTCCTTATTGGCCTACTCGGTACTGGTTCTTGGACCTCATACTCCTCGTGACAGCCCCTCCCTGGCGATTTCCCTGCCGTAGACACAATCAGCCAAGCCAGAGTCCCTTCTACCAGGCATCTTTACGCCCTGAAGTGGTGCCTGTTCACAAATTGGTGTTCTTCCCAGGCTGAAGACCCACAGAGGTGCACAGTTAGGTCAGTGCTCTTATTTCTGCAAGAAAGGCTGTAAGGTAGGCTATTACCTTCCACCCTAAATGTGTATGTCGCTGCCATCACGGCCCACCATGATGCAGTAGACGGCAAGTTTTTGGGTAAGCACAACTTAATTATCAGGTTCCTAAGAGGCGCCCGGAGGTTGAATCCCTTTGGCCAAGCCTGTTCCCCTCCTAGGGTAACCAGAAGGATCCTGACAACTTTTTGGGGGCATTGGGGAAGGTACATGCAGTCTGACACAGCTGGTCGCCTCTGCACGTAAAATACATGTCCGCTCCTGTGTCAGCAGTACACACACATGGCTCAGTGCATGGTGTGATTTAAATTGGACCCCTAGTGTTGCTTCTTCGACACAACGTCAAAGTGAGCAACAGACGGGGAACGTCAAGGTTACATATGTAACATCCATGTCCTCCCGGCCACGTCGCTGAGCCGAGCCACTGTAGTGGTCGGACCATTTCCGGCTCCTCAGAAAAATACTGAATGAACTCGAAGTATTTCCCCGCTTTTATACCCATATGTCCAGGGGCGGGGTATGCAAATACGGCATATTCTAGTGTCCTCAAGTGTCGCTTCTTCGACACAACATCTCGTTCCCTCCATCAGGGATTGGAGGTTACATATGTAACCTGGATGTTTTTAATGATTACTGATCAAGTAGTAAACATATGCAAGGTTTCGGAAGTAATAAACAGAATAAAAATTACCAGCTACTGACATTTACTGAAAAGACCAATATTGCTGGTCACAATTCTATGTTGTATTTTGTGTTCTGATCCCTCAGCATGGGATCCTGATGTGCTGGTGTCCCCACCAGACTTCTTAACTAGCTTAACCAGCTTCACCTAAAAGACCATGCTGATCAACCAACTTCACCAGCTAACTTTGCTGGCATTTTTGCACCATTATCTGATTGGCATTATTATTAGTGAATACGGTGCTTAATCAACCCAAACAGCATGTACAAATAAATGACACTATTAGCAAGCATAATTATTTCCTAGTGAATTCCCCCACTATGTGTTTAGAAGACACTTTAGTGCCAAAGCACTGCATACTAGTCTTCTCTAATGGATCATTTATACTCTTAATTCCGTGTCTGTATCACTCCAATAATTTTCTCCTGTCACAGGGCATTTGATTGTCCAGCCAGGCAGTGTTTTTAATACTGATATTGACATAGTATAGTGATGTGGGGCCACTGCTTACACCAGAGCAAATTAACAAAAAAACAAAAATAAACCAGGATGAAAGCTTCACACAACATCAAGAGAATGCTGATTCTTCCCAAACTATGTGCTGACCGGAGCAAAGATGAAGCGCAGCAGGGCAGAAGCCATAATACCAAGTAATAAAATATCACAGAACATATGCTGGAGGCTAGATGACTGCCAAGTCCCAGTGGGAAGGAGTCTGTGAAGGAGTTCTCACTAGACAAGGAAAAGACTTCAGCTTGCCTGTAGGGCTGTATGGTTTGGCACAAGGTTGTGGATTTGGATAACGATGGGTTTCAAGCTGTTGAGCTGGCAAAGCAAACTGTAAATGCTTTTCTAATTGCTCACGTAGTTACTGAGCCAGAGCAAACGAATGCTGTTTTATACATCATACAAAATTAAAAATTATTAAGCCAAACTTTCTTTTAAGAGTTCCCGTTATGAAAAATCAGAAGAAGTCTTAGAGACAGCTTTACTGTCAGTCAGAGCAAGAAATAAAGTTTAATTTCTCACTGTGTTGACTGTTAGGAGAAAATATCCTCCCATTAAGCTTTTCCTCTGACTGTTAAGCTTCAATTATGTCCCTCATTTCAGTCTCTCATACGCCATATGACTATTTGCACAGGGGAAATTAAATGGCTCTCAGAATTCTGCACTTCTCCACTCACTGTTCAAGTTTGGGTTGTTTCAAAGGTGTGCTCTGAAATCTGGCAAAATATAACATATTCATCCCTTTCTCTTCTCCCTAGTATTTTAGCATCTGTCATGAGAATGAGGAATGATGAGGATCATTCAGCCATTAGTCATACTTCTGCATGTCTGTTATTTTGGATGTTGGCAACAATTACAAGGACCATAAGTGATTCTACACAATATTTAGGGGGTCTTATTTTTGGGATATTTGGGAACTAATTGGCCGGCTTTTCAATCATTATTGAAGGGTTTGTATGTGGATGGGACCTGTGAGAAAGTGAATCATGTGGGATGTGTGAAGCACTATTTGGGGAGGTGTGGCCTGTGTCGTCTGTGGCTGTTCCACATACCGGTAAGGGATTTCCCGCTAGAGCAGTTGCGAGATGAAACCATGAGGCACACGTTTGACCAAGTGATAGTGATTGTAGGTCAACGTCTTCAGCCAGGCATCGCACTTACATATCCAAATTTTTCAATTATAAAAGATTGGTTGTATAGAGTGACACAGGACACTCACACAAACGAAAATTTGACCCAGTTTTTAGTACCAAGGAGCCATTGTGAAATGTTATTCCAGACGGCTCATGATAATTTGATTGCAGACCACTTGGGACAGGGGAAAACACTAAGCCATCTCATAGCCCATTTCTATGGTCTATTGATATACATATACATATATATATATACACACTAGGTCGCACATCCATTGTTCGAATCACATTGGTTCAACTATGTAGAGCTGTCATTAATTGCATTATGCAGGGTGTGGAGTAATAACATCTGCAGAGATAGAATGGATATCAAATTATAATAGCTAATTTGCATGTACAGAAAGCTGTTCATTGTGAGATGGCTGGTTAAGATACTACACTTACTTACTACAGGTTACTACACTTACAGTACATACAGCACATACAGTACATATACACACACTTCAAAAACCATAAAGAATGACACTTTTATACTTGACACAATGAAAGTTATAGAATGAAATATATATGGAGTGAAAGATGCAGACTGGGTCTGGAAAATGGGGGTCTCTGGTGAAGCCAGACAAAAAAACAAATGATTTTCAGCTTGCTCTTCCATGACAGAGAAGTTAAAACTCTTCACCATCTGAATTTAAATACAAAATATTATTTCCCATTTGATGACCAAACATACTCTGTCATTGCATGGTAGACATGTGTTTTTAATTTTTTTTTTGTTAGTGCTTTTCTAATGAAAAGGGAATTCATCCAGTTGTTTGAGGTGGAAATTAGCGCATACATGTGATACTTGTGACTTGATGCATCACAGTAGCATGCCAGATCAAAATGTAAGCAATTATTGTGTGAATAATGTCTACCATGCAATGTAAATTCATTATTAACTACCAGATTAATGTAATTAATCAATTAAATAGGCATGATTATGAATATTATAGAATTAAATGCAAACATGTATTGTTTTGCTGTGGTGACCCACCATCACATACACTACAACAGTCTAGTAACTAAAGTTTACTGTGTAAAGATTTTCTCAATACACAAGATACATCCATCATAATATAAGCCAAACATGACATAAACACGTCATTTTATTTAAATCCTCAGACAACTCTCAAGGGAGGCTTTACATGCAACAGCATGAAAACTATGAAAAAACAGCTCTGTGTAATATTAGTCACAAATCATTGAAGAATCACTAATTTTAGCTAGTTAATTTAGAATGATTATTAACCACCAAGGTGTTTCTATCCATACCTCAGGTACATCAGTAGCAGGTGTACTGATGACAAGGATTGAGGAGTAACAGAATACATGTAACAGGATTACGTATTTTAAATACAAAATATTTGTAACTGTATTCCTCTACAGTTACATTTTAAATAATTGGTAATCAGAATAAAGTTACATTCAAAAAGTATTTTGATTACTGGAGAGATTACTTTTTTTTTGACATTTGTTTAATTTAATGTTTAGACTATTCAGTTGGAAAACATTAATACATATAAAAGATGCAATCTGAGGAGCTTTAGAACAACAGTGAAACACTTTCTTAAGATGTGTTACATTCAATCAAGTTCATACTGTTATAGAGTGAAAATAGAGAGAAACTATGCATATGATGTAAGTGAGGAATTTTCCCTTGGGAGCTTAATAGAGGAGCTGCATCATGTTTCTACAACTTAACAAGTAAATAGTTAGAAACGCTTTGACAGATGAAACATAAATCCAATAAATAGACGATTACACACCTTGTCAATGTTTTTTGTGAAATTAGGGTATTTTGACAAGAAATGCTAACCAATGTAGCCAGCAATGAAGTTCTTAGCTGCACTGTATTATTATGCTGTGGGAAGTTTTATAGAGGTGGTTGGTGATGGCCTATGGCTCAGCAAGTCATCTGTGAGCATATCAAAGCTGTATAAATACTTTTACTGTTACAGCTTATGAACACTATGCTAATTTTCCCCAAAGTCCTCAATAAATCCAGCTAGCCAATCAACAGTTCCATAATATTGCAAACATCCCCAGAGTGATTGTCGTAATCAATGGCACATTTATCTCAGTGGCAAGTCCAGTGGTGAATGAGCCCTTGTACATATGCAGGAATGGCTATCCAGACATTAATGTTCAAGTAGTGTGTGATCACCTGGGTGTCTTCAATGATATTGTGGTAAAATGGCCTGGAAGCACACATGACACTTTTAAATGAGCCAATTCTGCAATTTGGTGACAGCTGGCTGCTGGGATGTCCTCTTCACCCATACCTCTTGACACCTGTGCAGCATCCATCCACCATTGCAGAGGAAAGGTTAAATCAGGCCCCTTGAAGGACACACTCTATAGTGGAGAGGGCTATAGGAGTGTGGAAACAACTTTTTCCCTGCATCAGCAAGTCCAGTGGCAGTCTGAAGCTGAACCCCTCCAAAACCTGTGCTGTTGTTGTGGTTACTGCAATTCACCAGAACATTCCAGGCAGGGAAAATGTTCAACTTCCTGAGAAGGAAGATGGTGATGGTGCTGCTGATGATGATCCTCTGAACCCACATCAAGGCAGAATGTATCCAGTTGGAGAAAAAGTCAGAGAACATTTAATTCAGAATAAAACAAATTAGTATTATTATTATCATTAATATTATTTTAAATAGAGTTTGGTTACTGTATTTTATATTATTTCATCTGACTGACATAACTTGTGTTAATAAATATTTTTCTACAATAATTGTTCATTTATTTGGGCATATTGGCTCTATAAAATTATACTGTGATTTGAGTAGAGAAGTGTAATATGTTGTAATATTTTGAAATGTGAATGAATGAATTTTACACTTACATAGCACTTTTCTGACACTCTACATTCAAAGTACTGCAGATATGTTGAATATATGTACAGTACAGATAACCTTTTATATAAGTGAAAACCATTAACATTTTATGTTTTACATATAACAGATCAGCCACAACATTATGCCTAAAATTGTGTAGGTCCCCCTTGTGCCGCCAAAACAGCTATGACCCATTGAGCCATGGACTCCACAAGCCCTCTGAAGGTGTCCTGTGGCATCTGGCACCAAGACATTAGCAGCAGATTCTTTCATTCCTGTAAGTTGCGAGGTGGGGCCTCCATGGATCAGACTTGTTCACATGATGCTCAAATAGATTGCGATCTGGGGAAGTTGGAGGCCAAGTCAACACCTTGAACTCTTTGTCATGTTCCTCAAACTATTCCTGAACTGTTTTTTGCAGTTTTGCAGGGTGCATTATCCTTCTGAAAGGCCATTGCCATCAGGGAATACCGTTGCCATAAAGGGGTGTTTGTGGTCTGGAACAATCTTTAGGTAGGCGTATGTGTCAAAGTAACATCTACATGAATGCCAGGACCCAAGGTTTCCCAGCAGAACATTGCTCAGAGCATCACACTGCCTCCGCCGGCCTGCCTTCTTCCCTTTTCCGCAGATAAATGATGCACACTCACCCAGCCCTCCACATGATCTAAAAGAAAACGTGATTCATCAGACCAGGCCACCTTCTTCCAATGCTCCATGGTCCAGTTTTAAAGCTCACATGCCCATTGTAGGCACATTTGGCAGTGGACAGGGGTCAGCATGGGCACTCTGACCGGTCTGCGGCTATGCAGCCTCATACGCAGCAAGCTGCGATGCACTGTGTGTTCTGACACCTTCATGGCCAGCATTAAGTTTTTCAGCAATTTGTGCTACAGTAGTTCTTCTGTGGGTTCAGACCAGACGGGCTAGCATTTTCTCCCCACGTGCATCAATGAGCCTTGGGCGACCATGACCCTGTTGCTAGTTCACCGGTTGTCTTTCCTTGGACCACTTTTGGTAGGTACTAACCGCTGCGTACCGGGAACACCCCAAAAGACCTACCATTTTGGAGAGGCTCTGACCCAGTCGTCTAGTCATCACAATGTGGCCCTTGTCAAAGTCACTCAGATCCTTAAGCTTACCCATTTTTTCTGCTTCCAACACATGAAATTCAAGAACTGACTGTCAAGAACTGAAATTTCAAATGTGAAAATTCACTTTGGGAATGTAACAAAGATATGCGACATTCCAGCCCGGCCCCGCCCCCCTTCACTCCACACAGTGGTTCTCAGTTCTGGTTCTGAGGTCTAACAGTACTATACATTTGATATATCTCACTTATGTGACACTCAGTTTATGGATCTATCTGCTTATTAGCTGGTGATTTGAATCAGGTGTGTTAATCAATAGAGCCATCCAAAATGTGCAGTGCTATGGATCCCTGGGACTTAGGGGAGCATCGATCAAAATTGGCCAATATTCATCTTAAATCTGTGATCAGCGATCAGACGATAGTTCCTAGAATCAGGGCTGATGTTTTTTGCAGCATGTAGAGAATCACACATACACATTTCTCCTCTAATGAATGAGCACTTGCTCTGCCCTTGAAGCATGGCAGAGTGGCCTTTGGATGATGAGTTGTTGGCAATTCTAAACATTCACAAATTTAAACTTTCAGACATTATGTAATTAGCATGAATATGCTGGGTTTTTTTATGTGTAAGAATTACATGGTATGAATATTAAGTTGATCATTTTCTAGAGTCATTATGGTAGTTATTCTACTTACTCAATTTAATATTCTATTTACTCATTTGTACATTGAGCAGGAAGAGGATAAATAGGCTGCTAACTGGTATAAAAATAAATTAAACAACAAATAAACATGCAAATACAAATCTGTTTACATGTGATGTAACATCAGTCATGATAATCAGATGTTGTGTGGAGTGATAGAGACTGTTTTAGCCATCATGAGCTCTACTAGATTCTCACTTCAACTTGAGTGCTTTTGGTGATGGTCAAAGCCTCACATTGTGCTTACTGCAAAATATTTCTTTCTTTATGTTAGCTAGGCCCTGATAATTGCTATTTGCAGCTATATTTTATAATACTATTTGTGTGTTATATTTATTATATAAATATATATATATTTAAATTCACACATGGAAATATAACCACCTATGTGGCTTGCCGCTCATGACCAGGCATGTCAGTTCTTTAGAGTGTCAGCTAAGCTCTGGACCACAGAGTATTCTGAAGTCTGTGTCTCCTCAGCAGTGTCAACATCTAATTAAAGCTCTTTCACTGGGGAGACAGCTGTGGTGTCCTTTGAGAGACCCACCCTGGCCATCCCTCCTACTGCTGCCCAGTCTGCTAATGAGCCTATTAGGGTACTGGCCTACCTCTGAGATGCTAAGACGTGGCTTAAGATAAAGTGAGAATTAAAAAAAATATATACTAATGCCAAGAGAATGTGAGAGGGATACTTGATTTACTTTAATGACTATGAACTGTTTATACATGTGGCCCAGCCATCCCTGTGCCCTGCTGTGTACCCAGTGACATCAAAAAGAGGCACCTTAATTAGTTCTCCCTAATAAGGATTATTCCAGACATATTCTCTGAAATAACTCATGTAAAACGTATTCAAATTCTATGTGAAGTTGAGGCATTGTCACACCTATTTTAGGATGAATTTGATCATTGCGCTAAGACAATCCATCCAAGGCTGTGAACTAAACAGTTTCACTTTCTTTTGATAAGGAGTGGAACTTCCTCTATCTCCTAAATTACAAGTTTTTCATTTTTGTGGATTGGAAGCACTTTTGCAGATCATTATCTAGAGCTCTAGACATCCTGTTATTAACAAATATGTATGATATGTGTTATTGCCGTCACTAACCAATAGAGATTTGACATTGAGGAAGTTTGAGTTCAGGTGTGGCTGAATGTGTTATGTTTCATTTATGTGCCAAATTTATCCTGGATGTTTCTAAAATTCCTGTGGAGAAATATAAAGAATTGTTGACAAACAATATGAGTATAGATCAATGGAATTAATGTGGATAGCATTGTTTGGAAAATTTGGTCTTAGAAAAATGTAATGAGACATGTTTTAGTTTAAATTTGTTTAAATTTAATTTAAATTGACTTGCAATTGCAGACATCTTGGCAAATATGTGCGCAGCTTGAGACATTGTTGAGATCTCTTCCATAACTCTAGAAGAGACACATATGTGATTACTGGATTCATTTTCTCAGGAAAAACATCTGGGAAGCACAAGACTCCATTTGCTCTCCATTTAAACTCTTTGCTGCCTATGAGAAACTGAAAGATCCATTTCCTAATGTAAAAAGATCTAGATCCTAAACCACTTAGATATGATTGTTTTTCTTTTGTCATTTAAAGAGCTGTTTTCAACAAACAATACATAATTTTTTTATATAAATATCTTTGCATATTTTAAATGTATTGTAAGCTCTGCTCATATTATAATTGCTCTGTAGTCCTAGCGAAGCTAAAGAGGTAAGGATGAGGTAATGCATGGTGAGGCTCCAGGAGGCGTGATTAAACGTTTCAACCCTCCCCCGCGGGATTATCTGATCATCCGTATGAGCCATATACAGGATTATAGCAGCATAACCACAATCAGTTCACATCTGAACCAAAGTGAGACACAGGAACCTTATTAAGAACACAGAAACATTTACAGTCTCCAACATTTGAGTGGTTCTGTTGTTTCAGCTTGATTAGGAAGGCAGTTTCTAATAGCTTTAAAGCTATTTAGTGTGGGCACAAGAGAGAGGATATAGCAACAGGTTAATTCAGTATGTGTGAAATGAAATCATAGTTCTTGGCACTGCAGGATGTTTGTGAAATTGTCATTTTTTTTTCTAAAAAAGGGTTTCCTGCATTCTAAATTCCATCGTCGCCTAAGGCAATTAATGATGGTATTGAATATTATTCCCTATTCTCCTCTATTATGAGTCTAGAGGCTTTGATGTCCATGCCCTTGTGCGACCCCACGTCCTTCTGCTCGGACACTGTAGTTTTGCTTCGCTTTATGCAATGCATAATTTAAATTAATTTATAACAACTTATCTCAATTCAGAAGACTCTGGGCTTACAGTAAAAGGGTTAAACTTTTGATGTACGGAGTATGATGTTGATGCCAACAAAACTACATCTGGTAAGAAACCTTATGTTTTTACATCGAAAACCTATTTGAGTCAAAACATTAGAGTCTCTAATTTTATCCGATATGCCATTTTTAAAATGTGAGCTATTTATCGCGAAACGGCATGCTGTTACACAATGACCATTATAGGGCACAATATTGCTAGTTTTTCATTAGAAATCCTTGTATTTTCACATTTAGAAAAAAAGAATTTATATAGGGAGTTAGGATGAAAATAAGATGCATTTCGAACTGTTCTGAGACCAGTGCAGACAGACAGCACACTGGAAGTTAACTCAGTCTCTAAATAGGGAGCAACGGAGCATCCGATTTCCTATGCAGCTAAGCGCATTTACTTCTAAAATCTGACCAAAAGTTCAGTTTTAGGCTGCAGATGACTCCTGTAAATGTAATAAATAATTTTACTTTCTATAGCTTGGTATTATTTAAAATTTCACAATGTTGTTCCGCTGTCCAAATATGTGGACATAATTGTTTTGGAAAACTATTTGGTCTATAATTGTTTTTGTTTATATTTTTAATGTTTATTGGGTGCTAAGCTACTAGTTAAAAATCACAAATGGAAATGGAAAATGCACACAGCAGTCACGCTCGGGTCTCAGGAGGTTATTGTTCCCTTTTAATATTAAAGTCAATATTTTCGTGACCCATTTACTTCCATAATCTGATGTATGTAGGACAGGACTTTATTTTATCCATCTGGACTTGATTGGGTTGTGAAAAGTGGTCTCATGACAGGTGGTTGGAGGGGAGGTTTTAAAAAATAAAGGTGAAAAGTGGGATTTGTGACCTCATCTCAGGAAAGTTGTTTCAGAGCTGGCGCAAGTTATAATGAGAAAAAAAAATGAAGAAAAATACAAAGAAAAAGGTTTTTGGGAATAACTTGCCCCGATGAATCATGTACAATGAGACCAGGAACATGCATGTAGTCAACCACTATCTATAGGTGAACTGGAAGGAAAAGATAAAGCCTGTACACTTTGATTCACCACTTGACATAAAACATGTAAGAAAATGTGGATGGAAACATTTTGGTCTGGTCACTTATTTTACTGATTCAGAAGGAGTAGAAAGAAAAGTGATGACATAGTTAGTGGTGACATAACATAATTATCTTGATGGAGATTCTCTGTCCCAATCTAATTCTCCTAATTCCGTTACCTACCAAAGGAATATGATATTATTTTATCACAAACATACATTGGTCTACAGTAGATGGATGGTACATCTCACCTTTCTTATTGCACTGGAATGAAGATTAATTTTATGCATTTAGCCATAGTGATGTTTGGAAGAATTGGACAGCTTAAAGGAAAAAAGTCAATGGCCCATTTTGTGTTTAATTGTTGTCATACGGGGAATTGAGGCTTGGAATTGTCTCATGGATCTTTTGTCCAGATCCCGGTGACTGCCGTCATCAATCAAACGCAAAGCAGAAAAATAGGCCAGGTTCAGAGTCAAGTTATTGTGAACTTGAATTGTTAAGATATATTGTATCTTACCCTATAGTACCCTATAGAGTTTTCTGGCTTTTTATCCATGTACATTAACTCTGAGGCCATCAACACAGAAGAAGAAAAAACATTGGAAATGTCTTTGTTTCTGTCTATTTATTTAACTTATAACAATAATTTATGTAATTGCTACTTGATTTTTTTTATATACTGTATATTTTAGTGAGTTTTCAGAGTTCCAACTTGATTTTCAACTGGAATTAAAATTCAAAGTGGTTGAAAAGGTGCACTTATCACTTTTGTGATAAGGTTCTAACTTTGGCACCTGCACTTTGATTATTGTGAAGAAAAAAAAATTAAGGCAGAAGCTAAAATGTCCAGTTTTAAAGGGTTTATTTTTGTGTGTGTGACGTAAAATAAAGGCTATTAGATATTTAAAAATGAAGGGAGAATCCCTTCGATTTGTCTGCCCCAACTTCCTGTTTCAACAAGAGATACGTTTACACAGGTATACTTGTCAAGCCTTTTCATGGGGTCTTTCAACACTGTCTATGCTGAATCCATAAATCCCAAATTGTCATAATGTGATAGTATATTCTATTAGAGTTGCCAAATGTTCCCTCATGTGTTCATTCCTCTGACCCCAAGACTATGCTTAGTATTCTCCGGCATTAGCTTAACTCTCAGACTGTGCAGTTCCGAGCAACATAGCAGTCATGACAGTGATGAGACATATACCAGTTACAATAAACAACATATTTACACAACACAATTTACATATCAAATGTACATATAATTACACAACACAATGCTATGCAATGTACAGTAAACAATACATACAATATAGAATACACATATAATTAAAAAAAATAAGAGTATATAAAAATATATATGCAGTTGTTATATTCTGGAGAATATATTTAACAGTAGATTGTGAGATAATAAAATGAAGATTAATAAAGTGCAGTGCTGATTGTTGATCGTGAGAGATTAAGTGTTCAAAAGTCTGATTGCTTGGGGGAAGAAGCTGTCATGTAGTCGGCTGGTGCGGGTCTTGATGCTGCGAGACCGCCTGCCTGATGGAAGCAGTGAGAGCAGCCCATAACTCTGGTGGCTGGAGTCTCTGATGATCCTCCGTGCTTTTTTCACACACCGCCTGTTATATATGTCCTGGAGGGAGGGAAGCCCACCTCCGATGATGTGCACTCAGTGATGTGGACACCAAGGAATTTGAAACTGCTGACTCTCTCCACCGGTGCTCCATTAATTTTGATGGGTCTGTGTTCTCTGTCTTTCCTCCTGAAGTTCACTACAAGCTTCTTGGTCTTACTGACATTGAGGGAGAGGTTGTGCTCCTGACACCAGCGTGTCAGAGTGTGCACCTCCTCTCTATAGGCCGTTTCATCATTGTCAGTGATCAGACCTACCACCGTTGTATCGTCAGCAAACTTAATGATGGCATTGGAGCTATGTGTTGCCACACAGTCATGTGTGTACAGGGAATACAGGAGAGGGCTGAGAACATAGCCCTGCGAGGCTCCAGTGTCGAGGGTCAGTGATGAGGAGATGTTGCTGCCCATTCTAACCACCTGACATCTGCCTGACAGGAAATCCAGGATCCAGCTGCACAGCAAGCTGTTTAAGCCCAGAGCCTGGAGTTTCTCATCAAGCTTGGAGGTCACTATGGTGTTGAATGCTGAGCTGTAGTCTACAAACAGCATTCTCACATATGTGTTCCTTTTTTCCAGGTGGGAGAGAGCAGTGTGTATTGTAGATGCAATGGCATCATCAGTGGAGCGGTTGTTGTGGTAGGCAAACTGCAATGGGTCCAAAGAGGTGGGCAGCACAGAGCAGATGTGATCTCTGATTAACCTCTAAAAGCATTTGCTAATGATGGGGGTCAGAGCAACAGGACACCAGTCATTTAGGCAAGTGATTTTGGCTTGCTTCGGTACGTGCACAATGGTTGAAGTATGTGGGACTACAGACAGGGAGAGGGACAGGTTGAAAATGTCCGTAAAAACACTAGCCAGTTGGTTTGCACACGCTCTAATGACGCTGCCCGGAATGCCATCTGGACCCACGGCTTTACGGATGTTCACCCGTCGGAAGGATCGGGTTACATCTGCAACAGAGACGGAGAATCAACCTCTGTGGCATCGACCGCGAGTGCTCTCTCCACGAGGGTGGTGTTGTTGTCCTCGAAACAAGTATAAAATGCATAAGCTCATCCGGGAGAGAGGCAGCAGTGTTCACGGCGGCGTTTTTATTCCCTTTGTAGTCTGTGATGATGTTAATTCCCTGCCACATACTACTAGAGTTGGTGGTGTTGAACTGTCCTTCAATTTTGTGCCTGCACTGGCATTTGGCTGCACTGATAGAGTTTCGGAGGGCATAACTAGCTTGTTTACACTCCTCCGCGTTCCTGGAATGAAAAGCGGAGGTCCGTGCATTAAGTGCCGTGCGAACATCGCCTTTAACCCATGGTTTCTGTTTGGGGTAGATCCGTATTGTTTTGGTTGGCACAACGTCCTCTACGCACTTCCTGATTAAACACGTTACGCTATCAGTGTAAACCTCAATGTCGTCATCAGAGGCGGACCGGAACATCTTCCAGTCCACATGATCAAAACAGTCTTGTAGCGCAGAGTTTGATTGGTCCGACCAGCACTGGATCGTTCTAAGGGTGGGTGCTTCCCGTTTCAGTTTCTGCCTGTAAGCGGGCAGAAGCAGAATGGAAGAGTGGTCTGATTTGCCAAATGGTTGGTGGGGGAGGGATTTTTAGCCATTTTATAGTCCAAAACCCGGTCCCCTCATGTGTTGAAGCTGATGTGTTGGTGGTATTTTGGTGCTATTGTTTTAAAATTGGCTTTGTTAAAGTCCTCGGTAACATTGAATGTGGCCTCATGTGAGCGGTTTCCTGCTCACTTATACTCCCATACAGTTCCTTGAGTGCCCGGTCTGTGTCGGCTTGTGGGGGATGTACACATCTGTGATAATTATCGCTGTGAATTCCCTCGGTAGCCAGAATGGTCGACACAGAAGCATGAGATATTCCAGATCAGGAGAGCAGAAAGACTTGATAAAATGTACGTTCCTCTGATCACACCATGATTTGTTGATCATAAAACATACACCACCACCTCTGCTTTTACCTGAGAAGTCTTACGCTCTGTCCGCTCGGTGCACGGAGAACTCCGCGGGTTTGATGGCCGAGTCTGGAATCTCTGCAGACATCCAGGTTTCTGTAAGGCAGATAACGCAGCAATCCCTCATCTCTCGTTGGAAAGAGATCCGCGCTCTTATCTCACAGAGCTTGTTGTCCAGAGACTGAATATTTTCCAGTAGTATACTGGGTAGCGGGGGTCGATTTGCGCGACGTTTACTCTGATGAGAACGGCGGCTCTTTTCCCCTTTTCCTTCTGCATTTCCTTCAGCTGGGCAGCCCAGTCAAAGGGCCTCGCTGGCGTGTTTGTAAACAGCGGGTCGGCATTGAGGAATTTGAAGTCTGGTTTTCGGTGTGTAATTGCCGAACCAATGTCCAAAAGCGTTTGTCTGTCGTATGCAATAAGACAGACAACATCCAAGACAAAAAAACTGTAAACAAAACAAACAATAAACCGCAGTGTTGGATCGGAGCTTGCAACGCAGCAGCCATACTCTGTGCCATCTTGAGTATATTTCTCATGGCCTCCACTGGCCATGTCCTCCACTGTCAATCTGTAATGTCAGTCACTCATTGTTTCTCTCCCTCCCTTTTCTCCATCAAAGAGAAAGTGATCAGCATATTATGGGTAACTGAATATCAATGTCTGGGTTTTACTGGCAGCATAAAAATATAGCCTTTAATGTTTGGGAGGTTATATCAAGCACCATGACACATGACACAATTATTTTAATCCATGAGATAAAACAATTTCCCCTATAATTGGCTGTTTTATGTTTTTTTTGTGTTGGCCTTCAAAGCTCATTAACGGTCACGTTTTAATTACTCTCTCCGCACTGGTAATTATTTTTTTAGATAATGCACCATGGACCAATTAATCGAAATAAAACATAACAAATTAGCCAAATAAATGGTGGCAAGGAATTTTGCTTTCCATTTAGGTATAGATATTCCATTTATTCTAGGTTTTTGTATAATGTTATAAACCCCTAACCCAAAGTTTTAAGTAATAAATTCATCTTGAATTACTTAACATGTAGACTCTGTTTCAATATTGTCTTGAAAATATTGCATCTTTTTGAATCTGAAATGTGACTGGTCTTCACATTGCTGCAAAAATGCAGCTATTTATAGCCACTTGTACATATGTTGACTGTGTATTCTTGTGTACAGCCAACTGAAAACAAAACACTTAGTGTCATTACAACAGCAAAGCAGAAAACAATAGAGTAAACCTAAACTTACCTAAATGTTTAAAACTACACTTTTGCAGCTTTACAAGCACTGATACTTTTTTCCTTAAAGAAATGCAAATCTTTTCTGTTCTTCGTTTACTCATTAATATTTTATTATTCATAATATTGTTGGTGTTTTTGCTTTCTCTGTAAATATGTATTTTGCCAAACAGCATTTTCTGCATCTCAGTGTTTATATAGAGACATTATGACGATGCCTTCTATCTCTCCCCACCTCCCCACTTCAGAAAAAATTTGCGAAAATTCCTTACAACTTTTCTGTTCGGGTCAAAAAAGACCCTGTTGAGTACAGCACCCTTTTGATTGTAAACTTGACTATTGACATAGGTTTGTTCTTCACACTGAATGTAAGTGTATATAAAGTAATTTCAACTGTAAAGAGTGTCAGCATAACACATAAATTATGTTTAAAACAAATACAGAATCATAGTTTATATTCTAAAAGATTAGTATTTCAGAATATAAATGTCTGCCTGGCAGATGACAAATGAGTGAAACATCCTATAGACTACTATTGAAAAGGTCCCCTGTAACCACATATATTTGGTTATCAGGATGTCATAGAAACTTGCGTATGGTCTTGTTTGACTTTGGCCAGTAAGCAACCATAGAGAATATCAACAGTTTAGAAGACCAAGCAACCACCTAACAAAACCATGGCAATGCCCTAGAAACCATACAAAACACTCTGAATGTAAGAGTACAAACATAAAGAAAAAAGATGCAAGAGAGAGAAGGGGAGATTTTAAAAATGGCAGGACTAAACTTAATCACACTCTGACACAGACAAATGCCTTTTACTACTGTACTGAAGCTCATATAAACCTAGTTATTATAGGTATTACATAGATTCTACATTAGAAGGTCATTAGACACACTGTTAGACACACATCCTCTCAATGTCAATTTAATACATTAACAACTCAAGAAAGTGGCTGGTATTTTGATTAAATTCCAGGATGTTGGTTTAGGTTCTCCCAAAAGGCTGCTGTAAAGAGTGCCTGCTGGACAGCATCATCAGTTTGACTGACAGCCCTTCCCAACCAGCTAACACAAAAAGAAAGCATGAGCGAGCAGGTTGCCAATACCATAGATTACTTCGTTTATCATCAGGAGTCTGATTACACAAAGGCCCAATGCCACTGTGGGCTATGCCCATTTTTGGGCACACAATAAATTAATGGGGTGTCTTGTGATAGTCAAGAAAACTGAGACATGATGACTTTTCAGGTCAGGATTTATATTTATAGGCAAACAAACAGCAACCTACAATCATTAGGGACATTTATATTATATTAGGGACATTGGTAGTTCTTAATGTGTCTGAAAGCTTGAGTCATGGGAATTGTTGATTTTGTTAAGTTATATGTGATGTCAGTTTTCTCATGTAAGGAAACATAATGTAGTTTTTTTGTTGGGGGGGGGGGGGGGGGGGGGTCAATATCTAATATTGATTTTGTGTAACAATTACCTGTCTTGCAGTGGAATTGATAGCCTTGGATGTCTGCTAGGGGTTTTGTGAGTGCATACACTTTTGCATTTACTGTGTGTGAGTTTCTTAGGTTACAAACTGTAATTACAAGGGTATTATGCTATAAATGTGGTTTATGAGGACATTTCTATTGTTCCCATATTTTAAATAGCTTAAAAAAACATATTTACATCTATGCATTTGGCAGACGCTTTTATCCAAAGCGACATACAGTGCACTTATTAAAGGGACAATCCCCCCGAAGCAACCTGGAGTTAAGTGCCTTGCTCAAGGACACAATGGTGTGGTGGCTGTGGGGATCAAACCAGCGACCTTCTGATTAACAGTTATGTGCTTTAGCCCGCTACGCCACTACCACTCCATATTAAAAAATGTTTTATTGAAAATGTAAAAATGCAATTGACCAACATATGTGTGTGTGTGTGTGCGTGTGTGTGTGTGTGTGTGTGTGTGTGAGAGAGATTAATCTCCACTTCAAACAATAGAATTTATTTACATTTCAACTTAGTTTATTTTATTTAATATAATAGCCATGCTATTTTCTATCTGTGAATGTAAATAAATTCCAATGTTAAAGAATGTAGAATTTAGCTTAAATTACAGCTGAACCAGCATTTATAGCATCCTTTCAATTTATCTACATATGTACATGATATTACTGGACTCTTATCTGTCTGTCAGACTGTCCATGTGCTAGTGAAGGCCTGTAAGACAGCCTATTCTTATAGCTTTTTTGATATCATGATTTTCTGTAATGATGCTTTACCACCTCCAATGGATGAACCAAAAAGAACAGAATGCTTTCTATCTTCCTCCTGCTGTCATAAATGTATTCGCAATACAGCGGACTTTATTTCTCTGATTTTAACTTTCTTCCGTCATTCTTATATCTGTCGCTATTCTGATCTGATCACGCAATATTTATCTTCTTACTTTCTTTTTTCTTGTCCATCATTATATCATCTGTCAACTTGACCACAACAGTGGCTCAATCAAATCATCTGATACTGGCACCTAAAAAGTGCCCCATATATACAGAGAAAAAGATGGAAAGAGCCTACAGAATTGCTTCTCTGTCCACCTCTCTTATCCACACTTGCTTTGTCACCGACCCTCAGGGTGGCTGGCTCAGCTGAGCCCTGCCAAAATATTTTTATTCTTGACGAGATGGCCTTGTCAGACTCTCACTTGTTATGTTTGTCAATGTCAATGATTTCCCAGCCAATAGAGTGAGTGCATAGCACCTTCATAACTTAAACTGTGAATCTCACTTTCACTGATTTTTCTAAAACTGTGACTTCAGATTACAGTACTGAAGGCTAGGGCAGCACAGGGCAGTCTCAGAAAGGAAATGTCATTTTAGTTTTACCTGTTCACCAGTTGTCGCTCTTGTGACTTTTTCACCTCAGATCAGGGGATTCTGTCAAAGAATCTGTCCTTCGCAATGTTCAGATATTATCACATGTTTGAATGGCACAAAACACTGAAGTGACTTCAACCGCAATATATATTTTTATTTTTATATTATAAATATATTGTTATAATCCTATTATAGGATGCATTTATTGAGATTGTCAGGTAATAACAATTGATATTTCCTTTTTTTTTCTCACACAAAGCTATCTTCTGACTTCATAAAACTTGGAATGTAATGAATGAGTAGAATTGACTACTTTTTTGTTGCTTTTGACTAATGGATTGGACTTGAGAATTATGTTGTCATTTGTGAACAGGCATAAACCTGGTTTCTATACTACTTATCTGACCACTACCACTTTGTGTAAACAAAGGGCTGTCAGATCAAACACAAGTTAAGTATGGAGTGCCACAACACCTGTGTGTTACACTTGATAGCAATTTATCCTTTGAAAATCACATTTGCAGTTTTTTGTATAACAGCGTTCTTCCACATTAGAAACATTATTCCGCTACAACATAAAGGTATGCTCTTTGTTTCTGATACAAATTCATGCATTCATGGGCTCAAAGCTAGATTATTGCAGTGTGCTACTGGGTGGATAACCTGCAGGTTCAAAATGCATAAGCTAGAGTTCTTACAAAAATAGTAGCAGCCCAATTTTATTATCACTACACTGGCTGCCTGATAGGTTTCATATCAGTTTTAAAATTCTGCTACTTATTTAAAAAGCTCTAAATGGTCTAGCCCCTTAGTACTTAAGCAACCTTCTATCATGCTATAATCCTTCATGTTCACTAAGGTCGCAAAACTTCAGACTGTTGATAGTACCTAAAACATAAAAATCCACAAAAGAAGGTAGATACACTTGTTTTTTGGATCCCAAACTCTGGAATAGCCTTCTTAGCATTGTCCGGGACCCAGAAACTCTCCCAGTTTAAGTCTAAACTGAAGACTTATCCCTCTTAATAAAATTATTTGGGTTTTCAAATGAGAATCTTTATTTTAAACCTAAAGTTAAGCCATGGCAAAAGGAATGCCTAAAGTGGACTGAAACCCTATCACAACTAAAGTAACTTTCATTGTTCAGATACAAAGTTAAGGCAAAGATATCTGGGTTCTTTCAGTTTACTTCTCGCTCAACTGAGAAAGGTCAGTTTTATTCAAGTGTGAACACCCTTACTGAGGTTATGACATTACATTGGCAGCAGAGTTTGGGCAAAACATGACTAGGTTTAGAGGGAAAACTCATTGCTTGCTAGTTTGTAGGTTGTGTACACACTGTGTATCGTTAGGGCTGCTGTTTTATATCTAAGCATTAGCAATATTAGATATTAATGGTTTATCTTAACACAGTTTATATTGCAATCACAATATATGTCAAAATAACCACAATATGATTTATTGACAAAATTGTACTTGAGACTTTATAAAATCACAAAGAATAAAGTTTACTCTACCCTAAATTAGAGGGAGTGTTATAAAGGAACTTAATGATGACACATCAGAATGCTACATATTCAAGACCTTTTTTATTTCTTACACCTCAGAGACAGAAAGAGAAAGTATTAAGATGTTGTTCTCTTGCAGTTTTAGAAAAGTGATAAGACCCTGAGTTGTTTTATGTCACTGACACCTCCAGCCTGAAGAGAAGCCACATCCTTGTCTACTAGCAGGTAATGAGCTCCTCAAAAGGCGCAGTAGCGTCTGGGAAAGTGAGAAATCGGAGTAAAAGAGACATGGGTTAGGAGAAGCGAATCGAAAGAATCTGTGACAGGAGAAAAGAGAGTGTGGAAATCAAATTAGAAGTGAAACAGGAGGTAGATGACTTACTTTATGTAGAGAATAAGGCAGCACTTCTGAGACAAAAACAATGAGAAAGAAAACGAGAGAAAGAAAAAAATTGGGAAAAAGGGACAAAACAGCTATGCAAATGCAAAGTATTTGACTAACGCATCACTCTGGGAGAACCTGAATAATTGCCTGCCAGTGAGTTTTAAATTTGTCATTGAAACAACTCCAGAGGCTGATGGATTTTTTATTGAATGCACTGCCTGTAATATTCTCCAGTGAGATGTTATAGGTGGTCAGGCGCAGTGAGGCGGAGCAGACTGTACAGCCCAGTGCGCTCAGACGTCCATTTCTGTCTCGCCGGAACTTGACAGCAATGTCACTGGCCCTGTGCTCTTAAAGACAGCAGTCAGTGACCTCACAATGAGGTAGAGACATTGTAGGTTGTGTTTTTGATGTAGAGTGTGTTGTGTCACTGTCCTGTTACTGTGTCAGTCTGGGCATTTGTGTGACAGGACCGTGGCATCAACGTCATAGGTCTGTCTTGTGTGAGAGCACAGTGTCTGTTGTTATTTCCCTGCTGTGAGCTTCTCTGTTAGTCTCATGTGTTTCATGTTCGGAGCATGGTGTCTGGATCATGACTTCCCTGTCTGGTTCGGTTTCGGTTGGTGTCGGACACTCATTCTCTTTGTTCAGTCTGTTATTTGCAGGAGTGCATTGTGCTTATATCATTTTGGAGGCATGCACTCATATCATTCTCTTCGGTCTGTCTTGTGTTTCATGTTCGGAGCATGGTGCCTGGATCCTGACTTCCCTGTGGTGTCAGCATCCCAACACTCATATTCCATGTCTTGTCTTGTATTGGCGTGAGTGCATTGCACTTATGTCACCTTGGCTGGATGCACTCATGTCAATAATATGTGTATGTCTCTCACGAACACGCATTGCACTCGCTTTGTGCTGCACACCCTAGTCACAAGCTGTCGTCACATTGTGCTGAGGTTCGGTCACTTCGGTGTGAGATGTTGGGTCTGTGTGTAACTCTCGCACAGGTGTCTTGTCTTGTTTTGTTGCCTGTTTCATGCATCAAGTGGCATTTGCCTCGCAATGTATGCATAGGCTTTTAGTGTGGGAATGGCATCACTTTTTTGGGGGTTGGTACACATTCTCTCAACTTGTCTGTCGGTTGGCATGAGCATATATTGCCTTTTTGTCTTGGCAATGTGCGCTCATGCCATTCGTTTTGTGTTTTTGTGAGAACATGTGATTTTGTTTTGTTTCTGTTTTGTCTTGTGTGTCTCTCTGTCTTGGATCATATGACGCCTTCTTGTTTGCCTAGAATATTAGTTCATTAGTCACACCTGCCATGTCTGTTAATCTGTTTGATTTCTCTCCCTATTATAGTCTCCTCGTGTGTGTTGTCCAGTGCCAGTTCATCTGGTTTGTTGGTCTCGTTCCAGTCGGTCTTGTTTTTTGTCTCGTGTCGGTCCTGTTTATCATCCCATCCCTACTTTGTTTGCCCTTTTGAATTAATAAATCCCCTTTAATTTTTACTCTGCATTTGGGTGCTGAGTCTTCTATGATTCTAACTATGTTGTTTGGGAAACAGTGAGGGGAGACTGATCCTTTGCAATTTGCCTGATCTGGGCTGCTCACAGAGCGTCAATACAAATAAAAACTTTGTCCAGTACTGCACAAAACTACCACAAAAGTTGTTCATTTAAATCTGCATTCAGTCATTTAACATTTGGTTGCAGTTTAAATTAATCATATGTTATTTCTTTACTTACATCACGACTACTGTCGTATCATACAGTGCTGTAAAAAAAGTAATTTTATTTTACTGAGTATACCTTTTAGGCTTATTCTAATAGCACTACAAAATGCTTGACCGTTGACATGAAATGAAGAAAAAATTAAGTGCCATCAAAATCCAAAGGCCAGGATGTTTTGGTTTGAGAAGAGGGCCTAGCACAACATTTGTAGCAGCCTTGACGTTTACAATACTTGAAAATATTATTTTTCATTAAATGTTTTGTTATAATCCTTTGCTTAAATGTACTTGTGGCAGGCGGAGGGCAGGCCGGGCTGCTCCAGTTTGGTGGACAGTAGTGACGAGGACTCTACTATGGTGCATCCCTCCTTTCTCCCATGCTGCGGCACCAGTGTAACAATGATTATGGTCGAGAAGAAAGGAGACAAGAACCGGCTTTGGCAATAAATAATATTTTTAATGGTTAATTTTATCAAAATGAACAAACACATACAGGGCAGCTGCCTGTAGTTCTCTCCCTCTCTTACCGCTACCTCCAGTCACCTTTATCCCTCTCAAGGCATGATTAGCCTGATTAGGGGCCAGGTGTGCAGCATCCCCTGCCCTCCACCCTGCCATGGTACTATAAGCAATTGTTTTAGAAAATGACAAATTTCTCTATTACCTGACAGATATAACTGAAATAAGCTGCATGATCTCATGAAAATTATGTGACTGTGGTGGCATTTATGCAAGATTAAATAACGTGGTCCCTTACACATTTCACAGTGGTTCAGAGTTGAAATGTCCTCTGTTTGGCGCTAAATTAGGTTTTTAAGGCAGTAAATAAATGTATGATATATAAGGTTTAAACTCTCCAAAACCTACCTCCCTACCCAAAACCTTAAACCCAAACCCCTTCTCTAAATGAAACAAGACAGTTAAGCTCAAGGAGAATGTAAGGTTGGGTTATTACAATAATAAGCATTAATACCTGTTTAAACTGATTTGATATTTCTTGATCATTGATCTGATCTGAACGTAAGGGCTGCCTGCAGTGCTGGATTTAGGGGGGTGGGGGCCCTTGGGTTGGATTCATTGTTTGGGGCCCTATCTACACCATAAACTATTGTGCAACAATTTTGAAAATAAAAATTAGAGGTATTTTGAGAGGACCAAGTAGCCCTGAATGCTTTATACAGTTGAAGTCAGAAGTTTACACATGCTTAGGTTGAAGTCGTTCAAAAAAAATGTAACCACTCCACAGTTTTCATATTAGCAAACTATAGTTTTGGCAAGTCATTTAGGACATCTACTTTGTGCATGACACAAGTAATTTTTACAACAATTGTTTACAGACACATTGTTTCACTTTTAATTGACTATATCACACTTCCAGTGGGTCAAAAGTTTACATACACACACAAGATAACGGTGCCTTTAAGGCAGCTTGAAAAAATCCAGAAAATTATGTTAAACTTTTAGGCAATTAGACAATTAGCTTCTGATATAAAAAATAAATAAATAAATAAATTTAAAAAAACGTGGACCTCCACAAGCCTAGTTCTTCCTTGGGAGCAATTTCCAAATGCCTGAAGGTACTACATTCATCTGTACAAACAATAGTATGCATGTGTAAGGATACTCATTCTGTCTCCAAGAGTTTAACGTAGTTTGGTGTGAAAAGTGCAAATCAATCCCAGAACAACAGCAAAGGACCTTGTGAAGATGCTGGTGGAAACAGGTAGAGAAGTATCTATATCCACAGTAAAACAAGTCCTATATTGACATATCCTGAAAGACTGTTCAGCAAGGAAGAAGCCACTGCTCCAAAACAGCCATAAAAAAGCCAGAGTACAGTTTGCAAGTGCACATGGGGACAAAGATCTTACTTTTTGAAGAAATGTCCTCTCCTCTGATAAAGCAAAAATGTAACTATTTGGCCATAATGACCATCATTTTGAAAAAGGGTGAGGATTTCAAGCCAAACAACACCATCCCAACCATGAAGCATGGGGGTGGACGCATCATGTTGTCGGGGTGCTTTGCTGCAGGAGGGACTGCTGCACTTCACAAAATAGGAAAGACATTTTGTGGATACATTGAAGCAACATCTCAAGACATCAGACAGAAAGTTAAAGCTCTGTCACAAATGGGTCTTCTAAATGAACAATGACCCCAAGCATAAGTTGTGGCAAAATGGCTTAAGGACAACAAAGTCAATGTATTGGAGTGACCATCACAAAGCCCTGACCTCAGTCCAATAGAAAATTTGTTGGCAGAACTGAAAAAGTGTGTGCGAGCAAGGAGTCCTACAAACCTGACTCCGTTGCACCAGTTCTGTCTGGAGGAATGGGCCAAAACGTTTAACCCGAGTTAAGCAATTTAAAGGCTATAATGCCAAATACTAACAAAGTGTATGTAAACTGACCCACTGAGAATGTGATGAAAGAAATAAAAGCTGAAATAAGTAATTATCTCTAATATTATTCTGACATTTCACGTTCTTAAAACAGTGATCCCAACTGACCTAAGACAGGGAAAGTTTTTTACAATAAAATTTCAGGTTAAAATGTATTTGGCTACGGTGTATGTACACTTCTGATTTCTATACTGTATACAGTGTATGTGAGTAGAGTGGATTTCCCTTCTCCGCTTAAAGCATTCTTTAATCACTCTGCTTGAACTCTGCTCTAGGTTTATATATCCTGCAACTCACTATATTATTAAATGTACATACATAATCTAAATGGCATACGTCTATAAAATTATCAGGAAAAAAATAAAAAAACACTTAAAATTTATAAAAATAAACCATGGCTGTTTTTACCAAAGCACTAAATAGAATGTTAGTCGCAAGTAAGTAGCAGCTACTTAATCTCAATAGAATGTAAAACGTACTTAAATTAGAGAGCATTGGACCACCCGTTAGTTAGTTATAGTAATATCGTTAGGCAGTGGTGGCTCAGTGGTTGAGGCTCAGGGTTACTGACCAGAAGGTTGGGGGTTCAAGCCCCAGCACCACCAAGATGCCACTGTTGGGCTCTTGAGCAAGGCCCTTAACCCTATCTACTCCAGGGTTGCTGTATCATGGCTGACACTGCACTCTGACCCCAGCTTAGCTGGGATATGTGGAAACTAATAAATTTCACTGTATATATGCAAAAAAAAAAAAAAAAAAACTGTGTGTATAATGTGTGACTAAAATAAAGGATTCTATATTTAATCAATTGTATTGATGTATTTTGATCCTTGGAAAGTGTTATAACGATTTTTTTTTTTTTAAAGAGTCACACAAAATAAATGGAGACTGCAAAGTGACCATCCAATTTAAGTTTAAAATCACACCATGCATATGTGCATAGTTGTAAAATTATTTCTTAGAGTACCATCCTGTAAACAATTATACCAGTCCATTAAAATTAACAGTGGCCAGTCTCAGTCTAGTACACCTAGCTCAACACTCATCTCTGACTACGTGTCTGGAATTGCCCATCACAAACATGTTTGTCTCAGGTATGTGATAACCAAAATTCCATACTATGGTATAAAAATAAGAATATCTTTGTAAAGAATGACAAAGTAAACACTGCAGGAGTCAGGTATATTTGGTCTTTCTGCTCAGGTGGCCAAAGGGCCTATACAATAGAAATACATTTTGCTCAACAAGAACAACAATTAGAGGGATAATTGTTTTAAAGTGATCTATTTGTGAATTCAGATCTCTCCAAATTTAGCCCACAGAGAAGCAAATTTATGATGTTCTACTATGACCGTCCTGTCTTTTTTTTTTCAGGATTCTTGATCCTGATGCTTTCATTCAATCAGGCATCTCATCCAATCACAATACAGCCTCTGCTTTATAAGTCTACACACTGTCTCTATTGTTCGCATACTTCCATTTTTTTTTTCGTCACATGCCATGCCTCGCTTACCAAGCAACAGTTGCTTACTGTTGGATTATATATTGTGGTCTACTCACCCTGATGTTCACACTTCTCAGCGCAGCTGTTCTCTATCAGTAAATACTCTATGATAGTGGGGTAATATGTGCCAAATAATTTAGATGTTTTTATAAATTGACAATTCACAGGGCTGTGTGATATGTATTTTTAGACCAGGATAATTTTGCTTGGATGAAAAACTTTTACTTGCCATGTAGATATATATATACATCTATCAATGTATACGAGAGCATACTAAGGGAAATGTGCGTGGAACTGTACACCCATCAAGTCACAGGTGGAGGATGCAATATGAATTTACCTCCAGTTACACATCTGCAATTCTTTCTCCTGTTTTATGTGAGAGTTTGAATGACGGCAGATTTGGAAAAGGCCCTTTTGCAGTTTCCCATCATGGAAAAAATGGAAATGTTACAGTAATATGCTGGAAATGCAAACACACACTCACACACACATGTAGAAGTACACACAGGTTTGATGACAATGACCTTCTTCTCCTCTGGGCAAAGTATACAGTAGAAAGACATTTATCTTTTATTCATTCTGCACTTTCTAAGGAAGGATGCTTCGCTGCCACTGTAGCTTGTCAAAGTAGAGGCCATTTTGTGACGTGTGGCATGCTGGGGCTGCCTAACACACTCACAGACATACACACACACACTCACACACACACTGAGTGATGCAGTCATGTGGAGACGAGCTGTGACCGCTTTGATATCTGTCAGTGAAACTAATCTGACAGTCTTTAGAAACCAGCTTCTATCAATCCACCCCTATCCATCTCTCTCTGTGTCTTTGATTTTTGCTGCTACCTTTCATTATCCATCTTTTATGTTTCAGAAACAACATTAGTATTCTCACAAGAAACCACACTCCACCACCTGAGCTACATATAATGACACAATTATTTCAAATATTGTCAAACATGTCGTGACAAGACTCCAAGAAATGTTTCAAGTTTTTAACACATTTAAGGGGTCTTTCTGACATTTTTGCTAAAATAAAATGCAATGACTGTCCTCCACTACATGGCTGTGTAACACTGTGTGGTTATTCTGATAGTAGGGTTTTTGTCATTCTGCGATGTCTGTAATGATTCAGCTGTGTTTTCTCAGAAGAAACAGAAGTATGATCATTTCACTTTGCGAAAAAGATGTCAATATATATATATATATATATATATATATATATATATATATATATATATATATATATATATATATTCCAACTAATAATGTAGAATGCTTTAAATGTGAAAAATCATACTTTAAGAAGTGGAAACTATTCATTCTTGACTTTTGGTTATTTATACTAGACTATTAAAGGGATAGTTCACCAAAAAAAAAAAAAAAAAACTGAAATTCTCAATTAATCACCCTCATGCCATCCCATATGTGTATGACTTCCATTCTTCAGCAGAGCAAAAACAAAGATTTTTAGAAGAATATTTCAGCTCTGGTGGTCCTTACAATGCAAGTGAAAGGTGATCAGACCTTTGTAGTTCCAATAATCACATATAAAGAAATATAGAAGTAATCCATAATACTCCAGTGGTTAAATCCATGTCTTCAGAAGCGATATGATAGGTGTGGTGAGAAACTGATCAAAAGTCCTTTTTTAGTCGCATGTGGTTCCTGTTTATTTTCACTTTCACATTTGAAACTCAAAGCGGAGATTTAGAGTAAAAAATTACTTAAATTTGTATCTGTTATGCACCCACACCTATCATATTTCTTCTGAAGATATGGATTTAACTACTGGAGACATATGGATTACTTTTATGCTGTCTTTATATGATTTTTGGAACTACAAAGGTCTGATCACCATTCACTTGCATTGAAAGGATCAAAAGAGCTGAGATATTTTTCAAATGCTGAAGAAAGAAATTCACACACATCTGGGATGGGATGAGGGTTAGTAAATGATAAGATAATAAAAAATGTAGGTGAACCATCGCTTAAATATTTTTAAGGTTGCTCTACTGCACTACTGAGAAGATTCTCAATGTATAAAGGCACTAACAACACATTTCAATGCTTCTGATTCTTTTTGTAAGATCCATAATCTTTGAATATTATCATTTATTTACATGACAGACCTGTTAGATTTCCTCATGTGGCCACTTGAAAATGTGTTCTACATGAAAAGGGCTTTATATAGTATGGCCAGAATATAGCAAAATTAGTAATGTTACAGGACAGCAGATTCGATCTTCTTCACTTACACTGGTCTGACCACTGTTCCTCCTCCTCTCCTCACAGATGATAACTGTCATCTGGGAGATTATAAAAAATTGAAGACCAAGATGTTGGACTTACACGCTCAGAGGTACTTGACCCCCAGTAACCATAGCAGCCATGAGAAAGATATGGCCATGAGGAAGCATCTGGTCGACATGATGTTCAAGCGCTTTGACGCAGATGGTAATGGAAGAGTTGACAGCAGTGAGCTCTCACAGGTAAGTGAGATCCACAGTCTGACACAAAATCAGTCATCCAATCTTTCTTCTCTTTCACCCCTTTAATGTTTTAATTGACATTGAAATAAAGTTGTACATGTATCTCTTGATCTTCTTAATGGTTTATCTGTCATGCACCTTTTAATTTACTGACCGTTTCCAAACCAACAGAGGAGGTCCATTTTAAAATATAAGACAAAAGAGAGATGTTGGTAATTAGGGATGTAAAATTCTTTACTGGAACAGGGTGAAATCATAAATATCAAGAGTTTGTGAGTGTACATATGTGTGCATGTTTTCACAATCTTGAACCAAGAACAGAAGAACTAAACTGAATATTCCTACTTTTTTAATCTACTGTCCTCACAAAAGCAACTCAAAGGTTCTAGGATGTTGGCATGAAAGAAGTATGGACAAAACACAATGTGCTTAAGTTTACAACACAGACACAATTATAATCTTTTATTTCTGTATTGAACACATCACATTAACCATTCACAGTGCTGTGGAAAAGTAAGTGAACCCTTGGTTTTAATTACTGGTAGATCATCCTTTGACAACAAAAACCTATACCAAATGTTTTCAGTAGCTACGGATTAGACCTGCACAACGTTCAGAAGGAATTTTGGTCCATTCTTCCTTACAGAACTGCTTCAGCTCAGACATATTCTTAAGATTTATGGTGTGAACGGTTCTCTTGTGGTCATTCCACAGCATCTCTATTGGGTTAAGGTCTGGGCTGTGAATGGGCCACTCCAAAAGTTGAATTTTTTTAAGCCAATCTGATTTACTTCGATATTTAGTTTATTGTACTGCTGCATCACTCAACTTCTACTAAGCATCAGCTGGTGCACAGCCACCCTGATATTATTCTGTAGGATAACTTAGTAAACATGGAAATAAAATGTCCCCTTGATTATTGCAAGCAGCCCAGGCCCCAAAGCAGCAAAGCAGCCCCAAATCATGATGCTCCCTCCGCCATACTTCTCCTTTGGGATAATGTTTTCATGTTGGTATGCAGTGCCCTTTTGATGCCATACCTAGTGCTGCATTTTCTTCCCAAACAATTTAACTTTAGTTTCATCATTCCCCAAATCATTTTCCCAGTAACGTTGTGGAGTGTCAGTGTTGGCATGCTTTTGTTGGAAAGCAGTGGCTTTTTTTGTGGTGTCCTGCCATGGACACCATGCCTGTTTGATGTTTTCCGGAGAGTAGACTCATGAACATAGATGTTAACAAGTTCCAATGATTCTTTCTAGTCTTTAGCTGTCACTCTACGGTTCTTATTTTACCTCATTGAGCATTCTGCTGTGTATTCTTTGAATCATCTTGGCTAGACAGACACTTCTAGGGAGAGTAGCCACAGTACTAAATCAGCTCCATTTAAATACAATTTGTGTATTTTTAACTGTGGACAGATAAATATCTAAACTTTTTTGAGATAACTTTGTGTTTTCCAGTTTCATGCAAAGCAACAATTATGCAAAGCAACAATTCTTGACAATTCTAGGTCTTCTGAGATCTCTTTTTTGCAAGGCATGGCCCCCATCAACAGATGAGATGAGCACAAATACATGAAAATGTATTTAAAATAAAAATACATAGTACCTCAGTTTAAATGTATCAGAATAAAATACCAAATACAAATACAAATAAAATACAGTATTTTGTATCTTGAAAATACACTAAAATTGGCCATTTGTTTATGTATCACTAGGCTGAACTCTATCTGGACTTATTCTGAAACAAAATTTTGGTGTACAACTGCTTAAAAACCTACCTCTTCCCTTCCCCTGCCCAGTCGGAAATAAGAAATAACCAAAAAATAATAATAATTCAGACCTTTCATTTTCAACGTTTTTTGTTTACTTTTCATCACCGCCATTACTGCTCACTCAGTAACAATTACTCAATAACAGAAAATCAATTATTTATGGAATAACTGCTGACATTGTGGTGTGTATGTGCGTGTTTCAGACAGTTATCGATTTGATACCTTTTAGCACCACCAACTTTTCAAAAAGACTGGGTTTAAGGTGTGGTCTGTGTGGCCTGTTGATTAAACCAACAAAGGAAAACAGGTACTCTGCAGGAGCTGAAGAGGGTAGGATTATGTTAAACCTCACAAACAGCTGTCTAATAAGTGGATAATGGTCCAAGATGGCCAAATCCCTTTTCTGATCTTCTAGAAAGTGCATGTTCTCCAGCTCAGCTTTGCCTCAACATTTTTGGCAAAGACAAAAAAAGTCTTCCTCTTCGACATCAGCATGTGTTGAACTTGACTCGTTTTCAATGACAAGCCCAAGGTCTGGAGCATTAATTCATGGATCCTTTTTTGGAGGTTGACTGGCACAAAGTATTTTATGTATTTTGAAATGACACAAATCCCAAACTTAAATGTATTTAGATACAAATTAAATGTGTTTGTTTTTTAAAGACGTAAAAATAGTATTTTGTATTTCAAATTCATGTATCTGAAATACTGCCCATCCCTGGTCAACAGATGCTTTTTGTGAATAGCAAACTCAAAATGTTTGAGTGATTTTTATAAGTCAAAGTAGCTATAACCCACAGCTCCAATTTCGTTTCACAACAGGTGAAATCTTGATTCCAGATTTGCCAACTCTCAAATTTTCATCAAACTTATCTAATTAAATAATCAAACTAATATTTTTCATATTATGAATTCAGAATTAATGAGAAGTTACATGAATTAAAATTCATGATAAGTATGAACTTTAAAAGCTTCAAATGCATTTTGGTTAATGAAAAAGCAACTATATTTGCTTTGGAATTATTTGAACTACTTTTATACTTGGTAAGCAATGTTTATATCAATATTCAATCTGAATCTGATGTGTTGAAGGAGAGAATGGCTTGGGGTAATTTGTACCCACATTTTAAACGGCAAATGAGCAGGCAACTTTTTTTAATAACTCACTCATACGCTGATTTCAGGTCAGCTGTGCTTTATCTTGTCCTGCGGCAGAAACATTACACCTGTCCATGGAGATATGTGCACAGCAAAATGAGCAAAACATTAATTTATTCATATTTCTCCAGAGACAAAACTCTGAACGCACTTTCGCTCTTGGTTACAGGAACAAACCATTTCAATTTCATTCAGCAATATTTTCATGTAATTTGCATATTTCTTCATTCTCAGTGGAAGGAGAATAGATCTCTTTTCATGCATGGCAGACCAAAGACAAAGTAAAAATTAAAACCTTGGACCAGCTCTGAATATAGAAGTTTGACATTTTGACATGAAGCTAGTGCAGGTTGAAAGGTGATTGAGGTTGGGGAACATATAGTGGGATGCCTTGCAGCAATACTTACAAATTCTGCTCTAACAGAGCAATTAAACTACATCAGTATTCTATTCTAGTAGGTTTTCTAATACACTTGTAATGATCTTCATGAATAAATCTGATAGATTTATTAAAAAAGGATGTTTATTCATTAATTTATTATTGTCAATTCATGCCAGCAATGTCAAAAACTGAAATAAATGAAACACAAGAAAGACATACAACCTTATAGTAATAGTTCACCCAAAAAAAAGAAAATCATAATATAAAACCAAACACATGTTAAATCTTTACTTTCCTTCCAAACCTGTGTGACCTTCTTTCTTATACAGAAAAAAGGGATACATTTTGGAAAAATATCCCTGTCTGTTTTTTCATAATGGCAGTGGATAATGATTCAAAAGCTTCAAAAAGGACACAAAATTATCGAAACATTTTTACATGATGCTCATGTATCATTTTCCAAGTGTTTTAAAGGCATACGATAGGGGGATAGTTCATCACAAAATTTAAATTCTGTCTTATTTTACTCACCCTCATGTTCGTCTGAATCTATGTTCCTTTATTTCTTCAGGGTGACACAAAACACAATGTTTGGAAGAATGCCTCAGTCACCATTCACTTTTATTGTATGGATAAAAGATACAATGAAATTGAATGGTGACTAAGGCAACAATTTTGTCTAACCTCACCTGTTGTGTTTAATTTTTTTTTATGAACTATTCCTTTAAATGGTAAATGGACTACACTTATATCGTGCTTTTTTAACCTTAGTGGTTTTAAAAGCACTATACACTGTGACTCATTCACCCATACACATGCAAGGCGCTAGCTGCCATAAAAAGCAACTTGGGGTTTTTTGCCCAAGGACACTTCAGCATGTGGAGTCATGTGGGCCAGGAATCGAACCGCCAACCCTACGATTAGAGGCCAACCCGGATTACCACCTGAGCTACAGCCTCCCCCAACAGTTTAACAAATCTTTCTACCTCTTTGCCTTACACAAAACTGTGTAAACAAAAATGTCTTTGACCTAAACGTGAACAACATTGATTCAACCAATGATGTGAGCTTGTGGGTGGGAATATTTTTTTATGGAACCAATGGAAGAAGGGAGAAGTTTTCTGGAATCAGTTTGAAAACAGTAGGTGCTTCTCAAACTGCAAACATAAACGAAGTGACGTTTCTAATGCACGTGATGTTTGCATTAAACGCCAAAAGCTTCCGTGCAGTAGAAAACTGTTAAGCGTACCTTTTGGGACGATAATACACTTTAAAAATGTATACACTAAATGGCTGAGTGCATAGTGTACAGTGCATCAATCGGGACACAGCTAGTGATTATTTTAGCAATTTCTTTCGGTGAAGCTAGTAGCGCAGAAATTCTACACTTCGGCTTTAATATTCACAGTAATAATTATGAATACTGCTCTTCTTGTGAAATGTCTAATATTCTGCTTTTCAATCTGCTGGTATTATCTCTTTGTTGTTTTCTTGCAGGTCATCAAGCAGGAAGATCTGAGTAGGACGGCATCAGAGTGCACTCTGTTTGACCTGTTTAAATACAACGACATCAACGATGACGAACACCTAACTAAAGATGAGTACTACGCAGCTTTTGGTAAGTGTTGGGTTTTGCAGGAGAGATGTTTAGGACATGGAAATGTACTAAGGCAAAAGACTAAACAAAATTTCAGCTACATAATTAAAAGGTTAAAATTATCATTCTAGTATTTTCATTAAGAAACTTCACTCTTGATTAAAGGGTTGAGCCATTTTTATTTCATTGTGCAATATATTTGTCATTTGTTTATTTATTTACTCTAAGTGGGCAAAATAGAAATGTTTTCATTAATGATTAGAATCTAAATGTATTTAATGATTCAGGTTTTGATTCCAATTCCACTGTTAACTCACACTGTTGCCGGTGAGTTAATATCATTAAAATCATTTGGTTCCAGTATTTTGTTTTGTTCTGAATAAGATCTGGTTCTCGTTTTCCAACCCTACCCTTCACACATGGCTATGGCATGTCTGGACTAGTGGCATATTGTGATGCTACATTTCTCCATTAGTCCATTTCATAAGGTCAGCACGCTCTGAAATAGACTGTGACTCCAACCACTCTCTGTTAGTATCAGACCTTGTGATCACCATAAAGGTGAATGGATCCTAATTAATCTCTAATTGAAGTGTACACTGAAATTTTTCAGTAAGGCACTGAACAGTGACGGCCCAAGTAAAATTTTCCTCATTAACTTATTTGCTGAGGAGAAACTAAGGCTAATTAACTTCATGGCTCAAGATGCAAGTAATATTTGTTACAGAGCATTTGTGTCAGCCTGGAAACTAAGTTCTGTTGCTTAAGTAGATGAATGACCAGGCAACAATGGATTGCCAATAGTAATCCATCTTATTAACAGTGTTTTTGTGTAAGAGATGAACATGGCTGACCTTACTATATATACTATACTTACAATATAGTCTATAACATAAAATCTTGATGCATCTGCAAACAATTGGTTCTAGACCTTTTCTCAGAATAAGCTTAACTTTTCTTATATTTTTTGTATGTTTGTTTGTTGTGTCCTGTCTTGTCATGTCATGTTATGTTATGTTTTTTTGTCAGATTGCAATAGTACAGTCTAGTCTAATGGGGTTAGTACACACAAATATGGTGGGGTTAGTACACTCTGGTGTAGTTCGTCATGTTTACTTTGGACATGTTCCACAAAGTTTGACAATCAGAAGGTGTCCAAATATTGTATAATAGAAAACCAAACACATGTTAAATGTTATGCTTGAAAAGTGTGATTGTGTTATATTTCTTTAATATAAAAATACATAAATCATAGTCCTTTATACAGTGTTGGCTTTTTGCTGCTACTTGGTATTTTTATCCTTGTTATTGAAAATAAAAAATATTAAAAATGATCACCATAGAGAATAAATTAGGCTTCCCAATTTAGATGAAAGTGTTCTTAGTTATAAAATACAAGTTCCCTGTGGTTGGATAAGACATCCCTTTTGTCACAAGAAAGGACAAATATTGAAAGATGGTTAAAGGAGTAGTTCAGCATAAAATGATCATTCCCTTAATAATTTTAATAATTTACACACCCTTTTGTCGTCTCAAACCCGTATGATTTTCTTTCTTCAGCGAAACACAAATTAAGATATTTTTGTGGAGATATGAAGTCTGCACCATTCATGCAAATGGATGTTGACCAAATTTTCAATCTCCAAAAAGGATATAAAGGCAGCATAAAGGTGACCCATGAGCTTTCAGTGGTCTACTGATATGGTCCAACTGATTTTGGGTGGGAACAGACCAAAATATAACTCCTTCATCTCTGTACACCTTGCCATTGCAGTCTCTAGGGACGTCATCATAATTTTAAGCTCGATTACACTTCCAAGTGCTTGCCGCATTTCACAGAACACTAGATGGTGCTAGGAAGTGTAATCAAGCTTGAAATCATGATAGCCAAGGAGAGTGCTAATGCCAACATTTATAGTGGAGTTATATTTTGGATTGCTTCAGAAGGGATGGATTAAACCACTGGAGATGTATGGATTATCTTTATGCTGCCTTTATGTCCTTTTTTGGACAACAAAAAGTTGGTCACCATTCACTTGCATTGTATAGCCAAACAGACATTATAACTCCATCAAAATCTATATTTTTGTTGTGTTTCACGGAAAAAAATACGTCATACGAGAATGAGAGAAATATAATTATTGGGTGAACTATTCCTTTAAGTTGAAATAAAGCTTGCTGACTTAATGAGGGAATTATAAGTGTGTTCCCATCTTTTATATCTTTTAGACTAACATTCAGCATGTCTGCTCTTTCTCATTTCCCTTTTTAGTTTCATCATCCTCTGACATTTCAATTTGACTCAATTTTCACTTACATTCAGTGAGTGCAGACACATTTAAACGCAACACAAAACATGTAGTGCAGGAAGGCATAAAAAGGGGACAATAATGCATGAATTGCTTTTGTGAGAATTCCACTGTTACACACTGGGTTTCTGAGCATAAAGCGGCTTTTCAGAGAGGACGTTTTTGGAATGAAAACCGCTGGCTCAGTCTGCCCCCGTGCCCTTCTAGCAATCACAGCGGGAGTTTGGGGGAGGTAGAAACTGCCCTACAGGCAAACAAACAAAAAAAAAATTTGTATTGCTACTTTCATTTTTCTTTCAAACTCAAAGATAAAAGGATAACAAGAAGGTTTGTTAGACACTTTTAGAGGAGATTCTGTACTTCACACCTTCTATTGTCAGCTCCTTCTTTCAACAAATGCTTCCTTAAAAGTTTCTTAAATACTACTTTATAAACAGTTCGTGGTTGTTGTACCAATAGCATTAAGGTTCATACTGTGACCAAGAGCTTCACATATCGGCCACATCGTGTGAGACTATAAATGTGTGAATAAGTTTAGCTTGTTTAACCCTCTGTGTGCAATGTACCTAAAGATATAAGCTCTTCAGATTCAACTGATCCTGTCTTTTGTAGTTGCATGAGAGCCTGCACTAATCCATTTCCAAACTTAGTTAATTTTTGGTTTGATTTTGATTTTAAACATTATGTTTAAGAATTCAGAATTCAAGCAGTGCTGTACTCTGTCATTCATCGACTGGACATATTGGGATGGGTGTAATGCAGAATGTATTAATGTTTACTGTTTTGGCTTCATGTTTGATGGCTGAAGATTTAAATATTTAACACTATTTTCTAAGTGGACCTGTGGAAAAGGAGGTGGGAGCCAGCCCCCCAAAAAAAAACTCTCTGGACCCATGAATTGAAGCAACGGCCATTTTCTGGTATGACAGGGTTAGTATGTGCTCGTCTGTTGGTGATAGTGCACTTTTATCTAATAGTAATAGTACACTCCAATCTAATGAAGATTGTATAGTCTCGTCTGACAGGGTTAGTACACTTTGGTTTGATGGGATAGGTAGACTCTGGTCTGATGGGATTTACTGATGCATGAGTGAACAGATCTTGTCAGCGTTGACTTTTTCAAACTCTCCAGCTCTGGGAATACATCAGTCACATGGGTAGGCTATAGATCTCAGTCCTGATGGAGGGTGACAGGCCATGAAAGCATGAAATGGTCAAGTTTTGGTTTGGAAACTCTGTGGTCTCCCCAGAATTTTGAGAGAGATAGAGTTTTACATGAGAGACTAAAAGAGAACTGAACTGTGAATCTTATGTGGGTTGGACAGTAGGTACATTATGCAGCCTTTACAAAAGGTTTGGTTTGCTTGGTTGGTGTAAGTGGTTTTAAGCAAACTGCCAAGTTCGCTTGAAAAGATGGTTTGTTGTTTGGATCATGTGACCTCCAGTATGCTAGTAATTTGCCCTAATTTACAGTATTAGATTAAACTGCTATTCATGACAAATAAGTTGCATCTTTGCATGCTACCAGTCACACTTATTATAGTACAATGCATTTATCATACCTATATTTCTCCTAATAAATTGCCTTCAGAGAGAAAATCGTATTCTTCGCATCTTTTACAATGCATACAGAGCAGAAAATAGTTCCAAAAAATTACAAAAAACATGTAAATGTTTGGTGCTACTGAGTTGTTACCTAGCTACAGTGGTAAGAAGTTGCTGTTAGTGCTCACAGTGGTACTCGCATTAATAACGCAAATGCATTGCACCCAAAAGTACAATGTGAAAAGAGCGGTCTGATCACATGGTGAATTCAACAACAGGAGGTCGAAAGTTTTGTTGCTGAAATCGGTCTGTGCCTACTGAAATTTGAATCATTGCTCAACAAGTTTCCACAGAGTGGCGGCAAAAGCGAGTAGTAGTTTTAGTTGTAAATGATGTTTACAGTCAACAGGAATACATATTTTATTACTTCTATGGCCAACCATGAACCTAACTGTCAGTGGAATAAAAGTTGTATTTTAGAGCCAAAAAGCAACCTCCACATTGCGCTCACCGTTGTTAAAGTGAATTTACTTTCTTCCTGGTTCCCATTGGACCAGAACACATCTTGGAGGTTACTTGTGCAACACGCTAGATGTGGTTGCAAAATTGTCTGATTGGGGATAGCACTTGTAAGCAATTTGGCTTAAAACACAAACAGTCTTTAAACGAATTACATTTCTTTTGAATACATTAGTGAAAGATGCTCTCTGGGTTCTCCATGCTCTATCATCTATGACTTTCCCATATCACAGCAAGTTGAACACAGTCTCTAAGAGGATTTTGAGATATGCTAAATGTGTTTATTAGAATTCTGGCCCTGATTGTAGGAACCATTTTGGTTTCTCTTCAGATGTTACTTTAGTGGCAAAGCTTATTTTTTTAAGGCTAAAATTGTGGCTTGTTTATTCATAGCTGTGCAATGACAATTACTGTGCTCTCAGATTTTCAGCAGGCTCAGTCACCATCTTGCATGAATCTCACAATCTCTGTGAGTATGGTGAAACATGACAGTTTTCCAAATTTGAGATTTAATTTAAAAGGGAATCTTTCAGGTAGGACCCCTCATGACTGCAGATAAAGGCTGTAACTAAGCTTGTTCTGCTATAAATGTATACAAAAAAAAAACCTTCTTAAACAAGGTAATCCACATGACTTGGTGCCTTAAAGTCAATCTGAAACACTGTAGTAGCTATAGGTTGCACTTCAGCACAGACACATAATATACACAACACATTACAGTTTAAATCATCTTTCATCACATTGCTGGACAGCGAAAGATGCATTTAATAGGTTCTGATTTCAATCTCTCAACCTCCATACAAAACAAGCTGAATTACATTATATTAGCTATGCTGATGAAAGCAGTTTTCAATGTTTTCAATTACTATAGTTCACTCTGCTTTCTCTGTAATGTTATGTTGCTATGGTTACAAACAGCGCATTAATATCGAACAGTGATGTAAACTGACCTGAACTACTTGTGCATTCAGTGGTTTGAACTGCATGCATTCCAGCCAATCAGAATTGAGTATTAGAACAGACCATAGTATAATATAATATATATACATATATTTAAGCAATATCACACGAGCAAGAGTGTTATATGTCGCATATCGCACTCTTGCTTGTGTGATTGCTTATATACAACAGTTCAATGAACAAGTACATTTAAAAAATTTGGAAAAACCGAGTACGGTAATAAAAAAAATTTGTGCATGGAACTACTTTCTTATGCGATGAATCAGAATCTGCCATTGCTGTTAAATGATGTGCCCAAGCCTCCATTAGTAAATCAAAAAGTTTCCTTCAGAAATAGTATCACGGCTTGTGCTGTTTCTAACAAGTTATTGGATAAACAAAGATTGATGTATATGTGTGTGCGTGTGCATGTGTTTTCAGTGGAAAATAGATGTCCAAGCAAGGGTATTCCTCCCTATTTTGCGGTAGCCGGTGCACATGAGTCATTCACTATAGAAACAGAGATGTCCTCTGCCATTTTAAACAGTATGTATCCAATGTGGAAACTCCGATAAAAGGTAAGCACTTGAGTTCTGTAATAAATCGGTCTGTTGTGTCTTTCAGCATGAGCCTTAATCCTGAAGTTGTCAGTTTAAAGCTGTTTAAAGCTATTTCCTAGCTTTGGTAATGTATTAATACAGCGATCACACTGGCTCATATTACACACAAAAATATATTTTGCTGGCTAACATATGTCATTTCTAAAATAATGCCAGTAACTCCTAACAGATACTCTTTAGTTTAGAACAGCAAGAACATGGAGTGATAAACACACACAGTGATGCGTCTGAGTGCTGATGCTGTGCTCATGGAACGTCTCTCGTCCAATCAGATTCGAGGACCAGAACTAACTGTGGAATATATATATATATATATATATATATATATATATATATATATATATATATATATATACTGTATATACTGTATATTATCCATTGGGAACTGATTAGATCATTGGAAAGGAGGAGGCGAGAACCGGCTTGGCAATATAAATAATTTTTTAATGATAAATTAAACAAAAGACAAAAACACACACATGACAGACATGCCCGTAAACAAACTCTCTCTCGTCGCACCACTGTCCGCAGTCAGCCTTTATCCCTCACTTAATTAGCCTGATAAGGGACCAGGTGTGTATAATCACAACCCGGCCCCGCCCTCTCCCCTGCCACAATCATGAAAAGTGGGCTTTGATTACCACAATGGAGCCAGGTGTTTGGATTGGAGGGGAGGGGTTGAAAGAAAGAGTGATTTGTGACATTTGTGAAATGTAACGTTGGTTTAGATCCGGAGCATAGATATACATACATTAGTTATACTTTTTCTTAATGCGGGTTCACACTGTACGATTTATAATAGTACTTTTCTATTGTTGCTTGTCAGATATGCAATATACATCGTAGCCAAATGTGGTCCCAATCTTCCCGAGCAGTGAATGTGACTCGCGTTACGGGAGTGTTGAAATTTGCCCACCACAGAGGAGCATTTTTTTCTCTCTCTGAAAGTCAGTACATCAGCATTTCCGTTGCTCCAATACCACTCCATCACGAGCATAGGTTAACATTTACAAGAAAGATGAATTTTGCCAAATAGGCCTATAATAAGACAGTTTGATCACAAATACAGAAAATGACTGTTGTTGAGAATGAAGGTGAGTGAGAGAGGTAGCCTACAGTAATAATGAGCTACCACAAGCAAATATTCATTGTGGAAATAAAAAGACTTGTGACCTGAAAAATTATAAACTTCACCATTCACATGGGAGAAAACAAAAAAGGTGGGTTATAGTACATATTTCTCCTCTATTAGATTAGTAACCTATCGGCCACACAAAATTACGAAAATTCAAAAAGGATGATAATATATCACGCTTGAAAATTCCCTATGGATGATGCACAAACATGACGTAGATTTCTATAATTTTATCCAACTGTATTTGCTGATTTGGATTAAAACTAAATACTTAAAAGTATAAATTGTTCAATCTCTCTATTTTATTGTATTTATTTATTTATAAATAAAGTGTGTGTGGTGTGAATCTTAACTAAAGAAGTTTACAGTCGTTTAAATGTATTAAAAGTAAAATAGTAATTAAAATAATGTAAGAAAATGCATGATAAATGTAAAGAAAAAAAATTAGAAAATGCAATAATTCATTTAATTTCATTTTGTAGTCTAAGCTCTGTATTTATTTAATTCAGAGAATAATGCTTTATTAAAACGTTTTATAGAAAATGAAAAGAAGAAAAAACATGAAAGAGCATGAGTAGAGTGATAACTGGGCACAAATGTTGCTATGGTTGTACAAACAAAGAGCAGGTGTCTTTCCAAGTGAATTAGGGTGCTAGAGAGGAGCAGAATATCTCATCTGGCCATCGTAATAGCAGTCACACTATACGGCTACAATGCTAAATTTCAGACATTGCACAAAGATCGTCAGAGGCTAAAGATTATCGCAAAGGCTATTAATCGGCCATCTGTGAACATGTCACACTGAACGTTGTAAGATTGCCGATTTTGCCCTGCGACAAGATAAATCATTTAGGATTCCCGAAATTTGTCTCAGAAGGCAGAATCATGGCCAAAATCGTACAGTGTGCACCCGCCTTTATGCAGTCATTTTGATAATAGATTATGAATTCAAAACTTTTATAATTTTTTTGGAATATCATGCATTTTCAAGAACTATGGGTTCAGGGTCCGGGGGACAATAGGGTCAATTTTGATTTCAAGGTAACTTTAACATATTTATACTTGCACTAATGAAATACAGTATATTTGACTTACGCAAATGGAACTTGCAATGTATATCCTGTTAGATCAAAAGCTCTACTGTCTGAAACACAAATATGTTGAAATCTATATAGTAAAATATGTATATTTGTTGGGAGTGATTTTGAAGCAAAGAGTTGGTTCAAAATGACTGATCTTTCAGATTTGTAGCTTTGCATTTTCCTGCTTTTGACCCTTAGTGCATCTATGTGGAACTTTGTAATGATTGGTTTGTTCAATCAGCATATCTGTATGCTTCATGCTCCAAACTATTTACATCCCTCAGTAGAGTCAGAAGGCAATTACTTAGCGCCACGTCAGCCCACAATACCGTTCTTTTCATCTGTCAGGGCTGATATGCCTCCGGAGAGAACGTCAATCCACCTGCTCTGTCTGCTAAACAGACAAACGCACGCACACACACACACACGCACACACACACACACAAAACAGTAGCCACTCAATATCATTGGCAGTGGAGAATTGTGTGATAAGAAACAGGGCCTCACTTGAAACAAAATTGACTTCAATAAAAGACAATACAGACTTTTAAAGATTGCCATATGGGAAGTGAGAAAAAAAGGAAGGTGGAAAACAAAAACATTCACTGCCCTGTAATATGGTGTAAAATAGACTTTCATTTATCAAATTTAACCAAGACGATCTTTCTATGCAGTCTCTCTTGTAGATGAGCTACAATTAGCCCAATTAGAACTGTGTACTGTGATGGCATGCTAATACGAGTGCACCTCCAGATTCCCTATTGACAATTACATAGGAGATGTGTTTTTTTCCACGGGTGGTGTTTCACACAGTGAAGTCAGCCTTTCTTCAGCTCTTATTACTGGCTGTCTCTCACATTGATTGGGTCACAGTAAAGGTTTTAATCCATCTGACGATTTTGCAGTAATCAGGCTCATAAATGCATGGTTGATGGGCAGAGGAGAATAGAACAGGATTTGGATGGGAGGGTAGCAGGTAATTATGATTGAAGACATGCAATCTCATCACTGCTTGGTGGAGATATATATATATATATAATTCCAATATTGAATATGAATTTGATTGCTTTCAGTCAATACAGTTTTTTGAATTGTGATTAATCTCGTATTTTTCATAGTTAATCACAATTAATCACAGATTTTTAAAGTGCTGAAATTTGACTCTATATGTAATACTTTGCCTGACAAAATGCCTGACAAAATGCCTGCTTTTCTCAGAAAAGAAAACATAACAGAATGTAACAATAATGATTCATTAACATTCCAAATGTAGATGTAGAAATGTAGAAATGCACTAAAATAGACAGCTTGATCTTATGTACATTACGTGACTATGGCAACATTTTTGCAAACCAAAATGATGTTCTTCATTACACATTTGGCGAGTTCCTCTTTTCAAAACCAGAAAAACAAGGAGGGAGGCACACCCCCAGAATTGGTCAGAATTCCTCTAAATACTCAAAACTATATCATGTATTTTACAGTTGTGGTAATGAGACCTTCATACCAGTCCCAATGAGACATTTTCTGTGAAATGAAACAGGTTTAGCCCAACACATTCTCACACCCAACTCGTCACATATTGACGCTTTTGACAGGACCCCTTGGCGTCACACTTTAACGCCCTGGGTATACCTTTGGAGTCATTTTTCGACGCGTTGGGTAGTCTTAACCAAAACGGCATTCAAAGGTGAGTTTAACAATGCTCCACGGCGTGTGCAAGTAAGCAGTTTAAGCGTTTTCTTAGAGAGCATACTGGATAACGTATTTTTATCGGAGGTTTGTTGATGTTAATAAATATATATAATATGCTACGATTGTGTTCAATTAATCCAAGTTTTTTATATTTTTGTTTTTAAAATTTTGTTCAATTAATCAAAGTTTTTTTTTTTACTTTTATTTTTAAAATCCTCTATAGAAATCTATCGGACTACCCAACGCGTCGAAAAATGACGCCAAAGGTATACCCAGGGCGCTAAAATGTGACGCCAAGGGGTCCTGTCAAAAGCGTCAATATGTGACGAGTTGGGTGTGAGAATGTGTTGTTTAGCCATATAATAAGATATGTGTTACATACGATATGTGTGTGTTTTAAGATGATTCTGAGCTGAGATGGACAAGAGGGGGGAGGAGGAGATTGAACAGATGTGGAAAGACAACAATGAATCTTTTCACACTCATTTGGGCGTTTTTGAGATAGAGATGAGTCAAAGCCCCATTCGAACTGCAGTTGTTTCTAAGGGTGATGTCTGTTAAAGTAAATTTTCATGGCTCCTCTGTGATCAAACTCATGCTTTCAGATGACAATTAAATCACGGGGGACGAGAGAGACCTTTTGTCGATCACATGATTGCAGTTGCGCTTGTTATGTGGAAAATTCATCAATCCACAAACTGTGTCCTCTGTATTTGCCTTTAAATATGTTTGGAATTACGCTAAAGTGAATATATTTTTTTTAAAGCATGAGCGAACCATGTTGCAAAGCGCAACGGACATTTACATTGTACATTTTCACATACGGAGCAAGCTGAAATTCTCCAATTAGAACCAATAAGGGTTCTTTAGAGTGATGCCATAGGATAACCCTTTTAAGATCTACAAAGAACCCTTTATTGTCAAGTTCTTTAGAGAACCTTCTATATACTGGTGCTTTAAAGAACCCAGAAATAGTTCTTCACAGCGGTACCACAAGGAACCCCTTTTCAGTTCCACAAAGAAACCTTTTAAGTTCCACAATGAACCATGATATTGCAAGTTCTCCAAAGAACTATTAGTACTATGGTGCTTTAAGGAACCATAGTAAGGTTCTTAAGAGTGATGCCATAGGAGAACCTTTTCCAGCTCCACAAAGAACCTAATATACATTAGATCTCTGAAGAACCAAGGGCTTTATACAGCACTGTTAAGATACTTAGCAAAAGGATGTGGTCAGTTAAAATAAAAAAATCCAAAGCCTTTGAAAATTATAACATTTTATTCAAATTAACCATCCATAGCTTTTATAATTTAATTGGGCTTTTATTTTTTTGCAAGAATTTACTTACAATTTAACATTAAGTTTATACAAATTACTTTGGCTTTATTGTCCCTGTAGTTAGCATTTCATTCTTTAAATTAACATCAAGACATAATTTTAAAAATTAAAGAGATTTTCTCTTCTTTTTATTTTTCTTTTTTTTCCATAAACATTTAGCTTACAAAAGACTTGTAAACTCTCTGGACAGCAATTTTGATAACAATTACCTCAAACCAAAAACAGTTCCCTTTACAAAAAGCTTCACTTTGATGCTGCGCTGCTAAGCGCTATGGGGAAACAATCTTATTGTGAGCTGCTCTGAACATGTGTGTAACACGTCAATGAAATTGACTGGAATTTATAGCCTCGGTTGGTGAGATCATTGGACGCACCTGTGGCCAGGCTATAAATAGGAGGCGTCACCAGAGTGTCGTCAGACATTTTTCTTCAGAGCTTTCTCTCTGTGTGTTTTCACAAAACTCTTGTTAGAAAATTGTTTTAAAAATCTAAGTCTTTTCCTTCCTTCTCTCTTTTTATATATATATATATATATATATATATAAAAAAAAGAAAAGAAAAAGGGGAAAATGGCGGAAAAACAGGGCAAACAATGCGTGTTTCCTTGTCAGCGTTCTATGTCTGACAGGGACACGCATCAATTTTGCTTTGTTTGCTTGGGGAAGAGCACGCTACTCTCGCGTTGGAACAGGGCGGGTGCGCGCATTGCGACCTACTTTCGGTCGGGATGCTTCGCGCTCGCCTTGCTTACTTCCGAGAGCCGGCACCCACACTTCATTCGTGGGGCTCTCGCATGGATCTGGCTGAGGAGCGAGAGACGGGTTCGCCCCTTTCGCTCGCTCTCTCCCCAGATCCTGCTGGTCCCTCGCTTGATCCTGAAGCGTGCTTCGGCGCCTCTTCAGTTCACGAGGGGGACCTCCATTCCCTTGGGTCAGATTCCGAGTTAACCGCATCTGAGCGCTCCAATCGCGATTCTAAATCTTCGGAGGAGCTGCTTGATGTGGTTACTCGCGCGGTGGCCAGGCTTCAAATAGACTGGCCACGTGACCAAGTTCCCCCCAAGCGCTCTAAGTTAGAGGACAGATTTCTGTCTGGTGACCAAGGGAAGGGAACACCTCATCAGTCCCTTCCCTTCTTTGATGATCTCCATGACGAGCTTTCTCGTTCTTGGAATAAACCTTATACCTCGCACATTCACGTGCCCTCGACGTCAATATATTCGACTATCGTGGGTGCTGAGGCGTGAGGGTATTTAAAGATGCCACCGGTCGAAGAGACACTTGTGGGTTATCTCTCGCCGGGTTCGGCATCGTCGCTTAATAAATCTGCTCTCCCTTCTAAGCCATGCAGGGTAACCTCCATGCTGGTCGGGAGAGCATATCAAGCGGTGGGTCAGGCTGGTGCTGCGCTGCACACCATGGCTGTCTTGCAGGCGTACCAGGCTGACCTACTAAAAGATTTGAGTGCTGGAAGAGGCCTCGACGACGAAGCTTTTTCTGAACTTCGTCGAGCTACGGATTTGTCTCTCCGTGCCACCAAGCAGTCAGCCCGTGCTATTGGCCGGTCTATGTCCGCTTTGGTTAGCACTGAGAGGCACTTATGGCTTAATCTATCCGGCATCAAGGATAAGGACAGAGTTTTCCTCCTTGATGCCCCAGTTTCGCCTTCTGGTCTCTTTGGAGACGCCATGAACACGGTTATCTCCAGATTCCAGGAGGCGAAAAGCCATGAGGAAGCCTTTGGGCAATTCCTTCCCCGTCGCACTCAGGGGGCGAGGCCGTCGGTCACCCAGTCTCGCCCTGATTCTGTTAGGTGGGAGGTTCAGAAACAGAGCGTGGCAAGTCGTGCTCCCCCTCGCAGAGATTGGGGACAGGCTCGTCGCCCTCAGCAACCTCCCAAACAAGACCTCAGGGCTTGTATCTCCAAGAGAAAGAAGCCCTGACGGTCTTGTATCCAACCCTGTGAGGGTAGTTCCCTTCGGGACGGGGCGCGTGTATCATTCACTTCGGCCCTCCCAATACCCTCACGAAACCTCTTCACTCCTGCCACCCTTGGTGTTTCGGGTGACAGGGGTTTCCAACAAAATGTTGAATGTACCGTTGCTCCCTGCCATAATCCAGGACATGGAACATTCGACACCCCCTCGACAGGAAGTCTTGAAATTAGTTCCCATCTCAGAGAACCTGGCAGCGTGGAAACTTCTGCCAGGTATTTCTATGTGGGTTCTAAAAACAGTAGAAAAAGGCTACAGAATTCAGTTCGCTTGCCGCCCTCCGAGCTTCAACGGCGTGGTTTCCACTACCGTAAGCCCGGAACAGGCATGTCTACTTCAGGTAGAACTGCAAAATCTCTTGGAAAAAGGGGCCATAGAACATGTTCCCCTTCCAGAGAAAAAGTCTGGCTATTACAGCAGATACTTCCTGGTCCCAAGAAAGGGGGGGGGGGGGGGGGGTTGCGTCCCATCTTAGATCTTCGTGCCTTGAACCGCTCGGTCAAGACGCTCAAGTTCAAGATGCTAACAGTCAGGTCCGTCGTGTCTCAGTTCCAACGTTTCGATTGGCTGGTCACGATCGACCTCATGGACGCATACTTTCATATTGGAATTCTGCCACAGCACAGGAAGTTCCTGAGGTTCGCTTTCGGGGACGAAGCCTTCCAGTATCGGGTCCTTCCATTCGGCCTAGCCCTATCACCCCGCACATTCACGAAATGCATGGATGCAGCACTGGCTCCGTTGCGACTCCAGGGCATCCGCATTCTGAATTATCTAGACGACTGGCTGATCCTAGCCCAGTCTCAAGAACTGGCAGTTCAGCACAGGGATATCGTCTTGGCTCATCTAGGTTCTCTGGGTCTGAGACTCAACGCCAAAAAGAGCGTTCTTTCCCCAACCCAGAAAATTTCCTATCTAGGGGTTATATGGAATTCGATCACGATGCAGGCACAGTTGTCTCCCGCTCGTGTCATCTCCATTCAGAACTCCCTGAGCAATCTCAGGCTAGGTCAAGGTTGCACTGTTCTTCAGTTCCAACGAATATTAGGTCTCATGGCGTCTGCGTCCACGGTGATTCCTTTGGGCCTTCTCCATATGAGACCATTTCAGCTGTGGCTAAAAGTCAGTGGGTTTCATCCAAGGGCCAGTCCCCTCAGGCAAATAAGGGTTACGCGCCCAGTGCTTCGTTCCCTTTCTATGTGGTTCAGACCCCGGTTTCTCACCTTGGGTCCCACTCTTGGTGCGTTGTGTCGTTGCAGGATGCTTACGACAGACGCCTCCCTGACGGGTTGGGGTGCGGTCTTAAGTGGTCGTCCGGCCCAAGGGGAATGGGAGAGTCATCAACTCGATTGGCACATAAACCGCCTTGAGCTGATGGCAGTATTTCTGGCCCTGAAATACTTTCTCCAACATTTGAGAGGCTGCCATGTCCTTGTGCAGGTGGACAACACAGCAGCAGTCTCCTACATAAATCATCAAGGAGGCCTACGTTCTCGCCACCTCAATTTGCTGGCACGTCGGATTCTCCTTTGGGCCCAGGGCAAGTTACTGTCACTCAGGGCAGTCTATATCCCTGGACGCCTGAATGTGGGAGCAGATTTTCTGTCCAGACAAAACTTACCATCGGCGAGTGGAAACTCCATCCCGAGGTAGTACAACAGATTTGGGAGAGATTTTACAGAGCCGAAGTGGACCTCTTCGCCTCTCAAGAGACTGCGCAATGTCCCCTCTACTTCTCTCTGAGTCACCCAGCCCCCCTGGGTCTGGACGCGATGGCGCATACATGGCCCAGAATGCGCCTGTATGCGTTCCCTCCGGTTTCTCTGCTCCCGGGAGTCCTGGCCAGAGTTCGCCAGCAAGGGTCTTGCCTCTTATTGATAGCGCCTCGCTGGCCGAACAGGGTTTGGTTCTCAGAGATGATGTCTCTCCTAGACGGCTCGCCCTGGGCGATTCCAGACAGGAGGGACCTTCTGTCTCAAGCACAGGGGACAATATTTCATCCCCGGCCCGAATTGTGGAAACTTCACGTTTGGCCCCTGAAGGGTACCAACTGAGGGACACAGGGCTGTCGCTTGGGGTTATTGAAACCATTCTTAGTGCTAGGGCTCCCTCCACCAGAAGAATTTACACCAATAAATGGGGTGTCTTCAAAAGGTGGTGCAGTTCACATGATGCAGATCCAGTTAACTGCCAAATTGTTTCAGTTCTGGAGTTTCTGCAGGAAAAACTGTCAGCAGGCATATGCCCCGCTACTCTCAGGGTTTATGTGGCCGCCATTTCGGCTTGCCACGCCTTGATTGACGGGGTGCCTTTAGGGAGACATCCTCTACTCGCCCGCTTCATTCGTGGAGCCAGGCGACTGAGGCCTCCCGTTAGGGCCAGAACTCCTTCGTGGGACTTAACAATAGTCCTGGAGGCTCTGGTCGAGACCCCTTTTGAACCTCTGGAGTCAGCGTCTGACAGACTTCTGACTCTCAAGATGGTCTTCCTTATGGCTCTCTTAAGAGGATTGGGGATCTACAGGCTCTGTCTATTCTGCCGACCTGTTTAGAATTTGCCCCCGGTATGGCCAAAGCAATTTTGCATCCTCACCCTGATTACCTTCCTAAAGTTCCTTTTTCGACAATACATCCTGTCACTTTAGAAGCCTTCTGCTCCCCGCCGTTTTTAACGCCGGAGCAGGAAAGACTTCACGGACTCTGCCCAGTCCGTGCCCTTCAGATTTATGTCCACCGCACAAGCCAGTGGCGTAAATCAGTGCAATTGTTTGTTTGCTATGGGGGCCGCAACAGGGGGGCGGCCGCTACTAAGCAGACTATGTCACATTGGGTGAGGGATGCTATTGCCCTGGCCTATGAGGCGTGCGGTCAAGCTTCGCCAGTAGGTGTCAGGGCTCACTCCACCAGAGGGGTCGCTTCCTCTAAAGCCTTGGCTAGAGGGGTCCCTCTGCAGCAAGTTTGTGATGCGGCAGGTTGGTCCTCTCTGCACACATTCATTAAATTCTATAGTTTGGATGTTCATGCTACTCCGGGCTCTTACGTCCTCGAGTCGACATCTCAAACTCATGCAGGAACAAGTTTGTGACATGGCGGGCTGGTCCTCTCCACGCACATTCTACAATTTTCTACATGGGCTAGGATGTTTTGCTACCCCGGACTATGTCCTTGGGTCGACATCCCAGGCTCATGCCAAATCCAAGTTCATGGTACGAACTTTTGAGTTAGAGCCCTTGGATCAGCTTCTCAAACTCATCTTTTGACTTTGTGGGCTAGATGCTCCGCTACTCCGGACTCTTATGTCTTTGAGTCGACATCTCAAGCTCATGTCTAACCAGGTTTGTGATACGGCAGGCTAGTCCTTTCCGCACACACTCTTCGGATTTTATGGTGTTAGATGTTCTGCTACTCCGGGCTTATGCCCTTGAGTCGACATCTTAAGCTCATGTCTGGAACCTCTCGCGTTCTGTGAAAACACTTCACAACGATCAGGGGTCCGGACAGCCCCAGTGCGGCAGCGTGGGCATTTCGTTCCCCATAGCGCTTAGCAGCGCAGCATCAAAGTGAAGCTTTTTGTAAAGGGAACGTCTCGGGTTACTTGTGTAACCCTTGTTCCCTGAAAAAAAGCGGAACGAGATGCTGCGCTTCTTTTGCCGCACTGGGACGTCCCAGGACCGCTCTTCAGAAAAATAATCTGACGACACTCTGGTGACGCCTCCTATTTATAGCCTGGCCACAGGTGCGTCCAATGATCTCACCAACCGAGGCTATAAATTCCAGTCAATTTCATTGACGTGTTACACACATGTTCAGAGCAGCTCACAATAAGATTGTTTCCCCATAGCGCTTAGCAGCGCAGCATCTCGTTCCGCTTTTTTTCAGGGAACAAGGGTTACACAAGTAACCCGAGACGTTTTTCTTATTCATTCATCTTACATAGAACTGTAAACTCTCTTGACCGCAATTGGTACTCTAATTTTCATTTTGAAGACAACTGCCTCAAGGACAACATTGTTTTCTGTAAAATTTTGGGATACTCAATTTGGAACAGGTGAAACAATGAAAATGCCAGACCCATTGCAAGTGAAATGTCAACTCATCCATCGTCATGGACCATGACATTTCCATCCATTTTGATTGTCACATTTGTGTTATCAAGTGCAAGTGGACTCCCATCACAGCTATCTAACACCAGCATGGTTGTTGGAGTCACCGGATCCTGAAAATGAAAAAAAAAAAAAAAAAAAAAAAAAAAAACAACACCTGTGAGACCTTGCATCATAAACAACATCTCAAATGAAAGTAGGGTTTGGTGGAGTAACAGATGTTGATTTAGGATTTTTTTGGAGATAATGATGAGGATAGGTTAATAAACTTAACTTTTCAATAGTGAAAAGTTTATCTTGGTTAAAAAAATAAAAAAAAAAAACCTGGGCAGGAGCAGGAACACTGCATTGACCATTTGGCCTGTACACAATAAATACAAAAATAGTGAAAAGGATATTCATTTCAAGAACTATCTTTGGCTACACCAGACTAAACCCAACCCTTCAATAACAGAAAACTAAGAATATTTTAAATGCACTTACATATCCAGCTCCATACTTTTCATTCAGGAATGGATAATGGATGAGGAGCATCTTCAGAAGGTCCACATACTATCTGTGACTTGGATAACCTGCCATGGATATTAGTGGAACTAACTTTAACAACTCTTCATTTATAAGCAACACCAGATCCTCAAATATTTTAACCTATTCCATTCTATATTTATATTATCACACAATCCATCACATCTGTAATTTGGAGGATGTGCAGTGTTTATTTGGTTAAGTTTTACGAAAAAAAAAAACAAAACAAAAAAACACATATTTTGCAGATTAAAACAGTCATGGAGAGCCTGCACCAATGAATTTTTCATCTTAATCCTTTGATGAGACTTCAGCTGAGGGTCTTCAGTGCAGTCACGAGGAATGATGGAAAGTGAAGTTGGACACTGGCTGGACCAATTCCCACACTCGCTTGTAAAGTATAATTTGCTCCCTCATCTGAGTCAGTGAAGCTTTTTCACTTATATTAAAAAAAAATAAACATCATCGACTTTCCAAGCCCAGAATTTCTTTCTAGACATGACCAACATCATCTGCATTGCAAATTTGTACTCTGTTTGATAAATCAGTTGATATAAAAGTTGCAACTTACAACTAGTGCAGTGCATCTAGTGCAGTCATGAACTGCACCTGGTCCTTAACATTAGGGAAGATCCGCTCACCCATCCGTTCTGTGAATTTCATAAGCGTTGGGCCATCAACTTCATTTCCCGGCTTGAGGTAAAAGTACATCTGATACAACAACAGAAAAAAACTGTGTAACTGAGAGGTGCTGTTATTATATAAATATATTCATAAAAACAAATATAGAAAAAGGTGGCAGAGACCAAAGTGCAAACTTTGGTAATTTACATGAACACTTTAAACCAGTCCTGCTCCTGGAGGGCCACAGTCCTACAGAGTCTAGCTTCATCCTAGTCCAAGTGTGCGCCTCAATCAGTATGAATTCAGGCACTGGCAAGGGTGTTGATCCTCTGTAAATTGGGACACATGACTGAATCACCTTTGACACAATTAGGGCACATGATTAAACACAGCCGGTATTAACCAACAACATTGTCCTATAAATGAAACTTTTGTGCTTTTTCTATGGTAGATTTTAGGATCAACAATGATTTTATGAAAGATAAATTACATAAAGGAGTTAATTTTTTAATCTTCTAAAAAATAATATTTAAAGGATTGAATTTGCTTTCAAAAACATGAAGAATTAAAGATATTATATACAAAATCTCTTTTAAACAGAAAATAAAGCTTGTGCTCGTCTTTTAATGATGTGAGAGACTTGAGAAGACATGATGTCATTTCTGGTAAGGAAACAACTTGGTGAGCAACGATGCTCCCTAGGGCATTGTGGGATTTTCTGGAACGATTTTGAAATTGGGACACCCCTTTAAAATGGCCAAATCACTGGTCAGTGCCCTGACTACTGAACTAGGGAGCTGATTGTGGCACACCCTAACTTACATCTCTGAAAGTTACTCCCACTTTAGTGGTACAGCTGCAGATGTTTTAGGTATTTGGAGTAATTAGTGCTCTTAATTGGACATCTTTGGTCCAGTTAGCTCACCAATGAAAACTGATGCAAAAGCACTAAATCCATTCTTCTGCAGCCAGCTGCTTACATCATACACTGTCCACTGGTGTGTCAAATCTAAGATGGAAAAGGACAACAATTATTATATTGTTGTTTATAAACAATCAAAAGCAAAAGATTTATTCAGAAAAAACATCAGAAAAAAAACTTTTTTTAAGACTGTCAAATTTTAAATGTAACAATATTAAATCAAATTTCCAAATACAAACAGTTTGATAACTTTCATTACCGTTTTAAAAAACTTTTTTAAACTTCATCCAAATCTGAAAATTGTTACATTTATGTTACAATATATTGCTACATTGTTACCTTCATGTTGTTCCAAACTTTATAAACCTGTATTACAAGTTCAATAGTCACTACTGACTTTCATTATATATACATTAACATATTGAAACAAATATTTTCTTTTGTGTTCTGCAGAACAATTAAAGTCATATGTACAGATTTGAAACGACATGAATCTGTATTATTTTATTCTATTGACACCTATAGATTTGAACAAATACAGGCAAATCGACATTTTTGTGGAAAAAAAAAGGAAAGGGTCCTTTTCATTATATTTGGTGGGCCTTTGGCATCAAAATATTTGAAAACCACTGGTTCAGACTACAGATGCATTAAAAAGCAAATAAAAAATGAAATATAAAAACAAAATCTTATAAAATCACAATAGAATCACAATAGACCATTCCAGCTAGGTTAAACTCCATTTTTGGCACCAAAAGAGCGCCATTTTAATTTATACTAAAAACAGTTCTACTAACATTACAAAAAGCAAACAGGAAGATAACACACATCATAAAACTAACTCGTCATACTGTCCTTTCTCTAAAAATAGTAAGTTACAAGAATTAATTAAACGTTTGTTCATTCATGTTCATCAATTTTGTTGAACTTAGTACAAATAACAGTGCACAATAATTGTTCCAACATTTTAATAGTACCTCAACAATAAGTAGAGATGTAGCATAAAATACTATAAATAATAAATAATAAATGTATAAATAATAACTTACCACCATCAAATTAAGCTGAATTATAAACCGTTGAAATTGAAGTTCCCGCTGGAGAAATCCGTGGATGTGAGAGAGGAGAGCGAGAGCGTGAGTGGTTTTTTCGAATGAAGCACGAAAAAGATGGTTCAATCAGGGCGCATCTGTCTCTGTGCAGTTTTATTTCTTTATCTCTCATATTTGTGTGTGTGCATGCGTACGCACATGTGCACGTGTTAGTGAGAGAGTTTATTCACACAGTTACACAGGTGTATATGAGAGTTTTATTTATTCGTGTGTGTGTGTGTGTGTGTGTGTGTGTGTGTGTGTGTGAGAGAGAGAAAGAGAGCTTATTCACACAGATACACAGGTGTATATGAGAGTTTTATTTATTCACGTGTGTGTGTGTGTGTGCGTGCGTGTGTGTGTGAGAGAGAGAGAGAGAGTTTATTCACACAGTTACACAGGTGTATATGAGATTTGTATTTATTTACGAGTGAGTGAGTGAGTGAGTGAGTGAGTGTGTGTGTGTGTGTGTGTGTGTGTGTGTGTGTGTGTGTGTGTGTGTGTGTGTGTGTGAGCATGTATTTATCACTTTGATTTGAATTGTGCATGTCACTTTATTAAGCAAGCATCTAATTGTTTTTCACTGTTTAATGAAAAGCATGTAATGATGCTGTTGCTAATAAAGTTACCTACCACCTGGTGAAAATTATTTTCAGCAAAAGCATTTTTTCTCACATTTAGTGCATGCCAGGTGTTAATTTTGGACCATGTTTACATGAATATCAAACAAATACTCACCTAAGTAGCTATGTTGAAATGTATGGCTCACTTTTCTTCTGAAAAAAAAAAAAAAAATCATAAAATGTCTGCTCTTTATTCGCTCCTTTTTCTCTTGAATGGCCAATTTTGGATTCATCCGGACAAAGCAAATTACACCATGACATGTATTCAGTTTGGACGGCATGCCGCTGATTGACCATACCACTTTCACTTTGTTGGGGGGGGTGGGGGTCACAAACATGGGAGGAGACAAGGCAAATAAAAGTGGAACTCCCCGTTTTTACAGGTGTAAAACAGTGTTGTGACTTTTTACTCCAACCAATAGCATGTTATTACTATATATATATATATATATATATATATATATATATATATATATAAATTATAATACAGTGGAATCTCTATGAAGACTTCCTGTGGGTCCCCCTCCAGTGAGGGCCCGTTACTCAGGTCCCTCATTACCTGCGGTCCGACACCCTGTATCAATGTATAACAGAAATTGTAAAGTCGCTTTTTCAATGCCTCTGACAAACGATAGCCCGAAAGTCATTCATTTTACATGGAGAGTTGAGCGGTGGCTCTGTGGAGTTCTGACCATCTCTGAATGTGTCATTTTCAGATCCGATTTGAGCTTCGGCTGCATTGAAATATTTCAACTTGTGCAACTAGACTGAATGCGAATGATGAATTCATGCAAAACTATTAGCGCAAAGTGAGAAATATCAATGGATTTCTCACTAAACTTTATTCTAAATGCCTGCTACTAATATATTTTGGACAATTATGAATGTAGAAGTCAGAGAAGAATGTTTACATTGCAAATATGACACATAAGCTTTTGTAATTACAGCAAATATGTGATTAAATGTTACACGTGTCATTTATGCACATGCAAAATCTATTAGTGACTTCTGGGTTCATCCGCTCTGAACCCAGTGTGGCTACCACCTGAGCCACAGCCGCATCATGTTGTTCATTGTTAGTTCATGTTAACTAATGATGTGAACTAATGTTAATAAATAGAACCTTATAGTAAAGTGTTACCTTATTTGTTTTATATTATGTTATATATGAACTGCTGAGGTGGTGTTTCAAATACAGCTGCTAAGGGAGTGACAGTAAATGTGGTATTATTCGATCTTCTGACTGCCATAATCCATCTATCTCCAATACATCTATCTAGTTGTTTCTAGTTGTGTCAACTTTAGGTTGAAATGAACCAAAGTTATTACTGCTTGCACAACACTGTCTTTATTTAGAGCAGCACAACACTGTCTCATTTTCCTATACTGATCTAAATTCTCAAATTTGGCAAGTCACAGAGAGTTCATTTGATTAAACATTGATATCATGTACATCCTTTTATTCCCAATACTGTTCCACCTAAGTGCCACCCTTTAAATCATTCATGAACACAGAAAGTTTGCCTCACAGAATGAACTTGACATTAAATCAGACTTCCTGAAGGTGCAATGGCATTATGCTTCTGTTATCTGCTATATGAGCTGAAGGCAACACTATGAAAAAGACTGTACCGGCTAATTTGATAAATTAGCTTTAAATGAGAGCACAGTGCGAAAACATGAAACTGCCATAAGTGAGGCGAGAGGCATGATTGTTTTGCATGCAATCTTGTTATAATTTCCAAAATCTTTAATTGCATATTCATTTGAGATATCTCAAATCATGTAGGCCTACTTATTTTTTTGCATGAGCCTACTCATTTGTTTTTGTCGCAACTTGATTATATTTTCCACTTGTTTACATCTCTATGTATAAATTTAATTAAAACACCTAAAATACCTTTCAGATGTCATTACCATGATCTTGGAAAGAAGATCAAATCAATAAAAATTAAAAACAAAGTAGAATAGCTTTACTGCATTGTACCCTGTGCATTGCATTGTTGTAAATTCTTGTAGTTGTTATTTTCTTCATTACCTCATTTTGATGAGATTCTTGTGATGCATCTCCTTTAAAAGCTGTCTGCTTTATGAGTGGCTGGCCTCAATTACCTCAAAATGTCATGGTATTGTATGGTTCCACTGAAAAGCAAACGAAGAGACCTTGCAATTAATTGGACAGTTTTACCATTAATATTTGACAGTTGGCTCGATTATGCTTCTCATACTGCAGAAAAACAGAGAAACTATTAGGGCTGAGAATTACCACAGGCCTCACGATTTGATTTTACAATGATATTTCCTAGATGATTTTATATCACCTAAAGGTGCTGTATGCAAGCGGTACACCTGGCCAGCTGCCCCGCATACTTACCTGTTCATACCTGACAACACATGGGATGAAACAGGCTCATCCCGGAGATTATAAAAACTTGTGAAGGAATTGGGTGTTGCCCAGCCCACTGCCCTGCAGATGTCTGCCAGAGAGGCACCATTGTCTAGTGCCCAAGAGAATGCCCAAAGCGGTGGGCACACACTGGGCCTGGTATGCCAACGCGATGGCATCCATGATCCATTGGACAAGCCTCTGTTTTGAGACAGCGTTCCCTTTCCGCTGTCCACCAAAGCGGACAAAGAGCTGCTCAAGAGTTTCTGAAGCTCTGCATGTGATCCAAGTAGATGCGCAAAGCTCGTAGCGGACACAGCAATGATAAGGCTGAGTCTGCCTCCTCCCGGGAAAGTGCCTGCAGGCTCACCACCTGATCCCTAAAAGGGGTCATGGGAACCTTGGACACATAGCTGGTCGTGGTCTCAAGACCATGGGAAAATACTCCAAATTGAACTCCAGGCAGAGCGGTTGGCTCAGGCTGCGGCGGAGCCGCCTGAGATGCAGCCACAGAGGGATGCCCTCGGCGGCAAGCAGACGTGGTGCGGGACACTGAACTGCACCGGGGCAGGATATGTTGGATGGTCTCCGTCTACTTCTTCACTGCTGAGAACTGCTGGGCAAAGTCCTCAACAGTGTCGCAGAATAGGCCGATCTGGGAGATGGGAGCATTGGGGAAGCGGACCTTGTCGGCGTCTTTCATCTTGACCAGATTCAGCCATAGGTGGCGCTCCTGGACCACCAAGGTGGACATTGCCTGCCCAAGGGCCCGTGCCATGACCTTCGTCACCCGGAGGGGAGATTAGTCGCAGAGCGCAGCTCCTGCATCACTTCGGGGTCAGGACTACCCACACGCAGCTCTTTCAATGCCTTGGCCTGGTGTACTTGCAGGAGGGCCGTGGCATGCAGGGCAGAGGCGGCCTGTTCAGCGGCAGTGTAAGCTTTGGTCGCCAGAGATGACGTAGACATACATGCCCTGTACAGGAGTCTCTGGTGATTCTGCCAGGTGGCGGCATTTTGCGGGCACAAGTGCACCGCAACCACCTTATCCACCTAAGGAATCTCTGTGTACCCCCTGGCCGCCCCACTATCGAGGGTAGTGAGAGCGGATGAACCCAGAAGTCACGTCCGGGCAGTAAAAAGTGCCCTCCACGACTTTGTGAGTTCTTCGTGCACCTCCGGGAAGAATGGGACTGGGGCAGGGTGCGGCTGTGAGCAGCACTCCGAACCCAGGAACCAATCATAAAGCTGCAAGGGCTCAGGGCAGAGTGGAGGGTTTCACTCCAGCATGACACTCGTGGCAGCCCAGGCCAGCATGGCGGTCGGCTCTGAGAACTTTTTTTTTTTTCTTCAACCTTTTGACATTTATCCTATTATGACTGAGATACAATGCTCAGTCTTGGCTGTGGAGATAATTCTATTCAAATTAGATGCTAAGATTAACGTTTTTTTTACTTGAAAAGAATCCTTCAAAATGAACAGATACGTATCTAGTTTGTGTTTTTGCTCAAAGGCTCGTAGGAACAGCTGTTAATTCTTACTGTCATTAAAATCTGAATTTCACAACTAAGAGAAACTAACAGGGGACAAACGCTTAAAGCAGCACAAAGCCTATCATGATCCTTAGCCTATAAAGAGTGATGTAAAACTATGAATCAGATTGTAAAGCCACTTCAGTCCTTGCCTCGGGTAATACAGTGACTTCAGTTGTATAGGGTATTAAAACCTCATCAGATTTACTGAAGAGTCTGACCTGAATGACGGGGCTCATAAATGTACCACCATTAGGGCAATTATTTTTGGGGTCAGTTGTATATTAATAATGTCTTTAAATTCTGACTTTGTCAAGCTCCAGCCTCTGATTTTACGTGTGTGTGTGTGTGTGTGTGTGTGTGTGTGTTTGGTGGGTCAGCAGGTATTTTATGAGCAACCTGGTCTCATAGAATTGTTAATATACCTACATTTTTATTTTTATGTGGCTCGTTGTATGTATTGCATAACTTTTCTTGTGAAATTAACACAATAGGCACTAAAGCAAAATGTACTGTTATTCCCTTTCACCATTCATAAGTAAAATGACAGATTATAATTTCACAAACACTCTCTGTTCCTCACACAATGCAATCTTATGTAATTTAAACACTTTTAATATAGAGCATGACTTGTAAGTAGATGGATTTGAGCATTTGCATTTTATTACCAAATACATTTACAACCTTGTTTGACAAAGATCACAGGACAGGGGTACGAGTCCAAAAGAGCACACAAGTCGACACTTGAGTCAAAAGTGTCATAGACGCATCACAATATGACATGTCAAAAAATCTAGAGTTCTTTCAAACTAGCCGCAAACTTGCCATTCGTTATTTTCACATGCAAATGAGCTTGTGATTCGCTGCAAATGTTTGCCAGAAGTTTGCAACTCTTCACTGGTAGTGGTGAACCTGCAGCAACCTTTGGCAACAATGTACATTTTCCTGCAAGTTTTCCGCAAAGCTCATTTGTATGTGAAAACAGAGGTGAATTTGCAACAAAATTTGTCATGAACTCTCGATTTTTGTAAGGGTGCCTCAGCAATTGCATTTACAGTTACAGTTACATTTATGGTTTCAGTTTACGGTTAAGGGAAAGGAAGTAGGTTTTGTTGAATTTAAACTTGATAGACTCTTGATAGAGTCTTAAAAACTCTTTGGGAAAACATTACATGTAATGAAGCATGTAATAGCGTTTTGCAAATATGTCACCACAATCAAGTTCTTTCCATGAGATAATAATGTGTCCTATATTCATACTTGCCATCAATGCATTCTGTTGCCCGATATTCAGAAGATGATGTTTAAGGAAATAAATCTGTGATGCTCCTGTTAGCTTAGCAGGTGTTTGACAGTAATCAGAGATGTCTTCTAGTAACCCTACTGATAAACATTGCTGCAGCGCTAGCATTTGTGCTACAGGTGTACAAGCATCAAAAGAGATTGTAATTTACCATGTTTTCTACACCTGTTTCTGCAGGCATTTGTTTAACAAGCTTAAAATCATGTAATGTGGAAACTTGAGTTCATTTATCGATATTTTGAATGTTTATCACTTACTTTGTATATCTCCCTGGGTGCAAACATGTTTGTGTGACATCACGCACCTGAGTTGAAACTATTTGCACAAACTTCCAAGCCGGAATTCTGACTTCAAATGTCGTTACATTAACTTTTTCCTAATAGAAGGTTGGAAAATCAGACTATAAGGTTGCAGCATAAGGCTGCAGAGGACTAATAGGCTCATTCCTCATTCCAAGAACTCATTGTGACAAGCGCTGTGAAAAATAAATCAAAGATGGTGGTTGAGCCGTTGTTGATTATAAATATAAGCCTACTTATACATCATTTAATAATGAAAGTAATGATTAAAAAATGGTTCAATTTCAAATATAAAATTTAATATTTTACCCAGTATTTGTGTGTGAAATGTATTTTATGCATATTAGAATATTGCACCACTATCTTAGCAACATGCTAACATCATACTCTATTGTTTTTAATTGTGAGTTGAGACACCTGTGCAGAGAGCTGTGTTGCAGCCCATGAAGAATATTCCAAATCAATCACTTGTGAGCTTACATTTCAATTGCGATACTACCTTCAAGGGAAGCTGCCTATGTAAGATTAAGGCAGAAAGGATGCTCACAAGGTTTGGAAAAGAGCAACACAGTCACACTGACCGCCATCTAAGGGTAACTTTGCTTCCCGTGATTTTCAGTTACGGAGGTCAAAATAAACACAAGGATCCCTCAGAATAGTCAAACAGTATATTTCACTAGAAGGTCTGTGCAAGGTTTTATAAGTACACAACATTGTCAGTCCTCCTAAATAAGAGGTTAAGGAGGCAGGGCAGCACACAATGATTCTGTGCGGCTGCACTTTTCACAGAGATCAGCTCAGCCTGGAGCTCTATGAGCCACCCCATTTCAATCTTATCTCCAAAATTAAAAAAAGGCTAATTCAACTTGCTGGATGCTTATATAAGTGGTCTGGTTGGAATTAAAGCTGGTCCATAGTTATTTGCAATTTTACCTGGAAAATGCACCATTCACACTATTTACTTGATCAAGCATCTGTTAAAATTAAAGGGTTAGTTCACCCCAAATGAATATTCAGTCATCATGTTTTTCCAAATATTACTTTTCTCTTCCAAGTAACATGAAAGGAGATGTTAGGCAGAATGTTTATCTTAGACACCATTTGCATCTTTTTGCAGTTGGGCACAATATGAGTCTAAGACTATATCCACGCTAGTTTTTTTTATTTTTATTTTCAGTGTCCTATCGTCATATTTTTTCGAAAGTATGCTGTAACTGGCAGCATTTTTTAAACGTTCAGTTTTCGGTAAAGGAAAACGCTGTTCTTGTGTGGACGAGAGGTGTAATCATAGCATAAAATCCATGTGTTTTCAACTGAAAATGTATTGTGGATGTTGCCTGAGTAATGATTGTACATTTAGAGAACAGTCTTTACAAAAACTACTGAGTCTGAAAGGAATGTGGCTTGAATGGTAGTGTTAGCCTTCTTCAGAATTTAAAACAGATGACCTTTGAAATTCTGTGTAATTTTTTCATTCAAAGAACTAAGAAACAAATAAAGAGATCAGATGTATTTCCCTGAATGGGCTCTTTGTCTGTGTTTAAGTGCCGGTTTGAATTTGAACTGTAATACTCTCATCTCTTTCGTTTTCATCATGCAATGGAACAAGCATCATTCATAGAGCTGTTCTTTGCACATTGATACAACTTTTTGTCTAGTTTTATAAACTGCACTTGTTTGTAAGTGTCTACAGAATGGTTTATTGATTTAATGCAGTGCTATGAGTCACAGGAAGTGACATTTACACCGGCAATATGGCAGCTTAGAAATGCAGCTGGATAGCTCTTCACACATGCTGGAAAACACAGGAAGTTGCTGTAGCTTTGCACATCATTGAACAAAAGTCCACAGGAGTTGGAAAATATAATAATTTTCTGTGAACCATGATGGATAAGTGAGCTAGAAATAGATTTGAATGGCTTATGTGGACACCATCATTTAGATTTACTTGGGAAAGAAAGCATGAAGCAAAATAAACCACGTTTTCTCTTTTCACTCTCTCTCTTATTTCTCAGAGGTCTATCAGCTCAGCCTTCCTGAAGACCAGAAGCTGAGTGTCACCACGGTAACAGTGGGTCAGAGCGCTGTGCTCACATGTGCCATCACGGGTAACCAGCGGCCGCCAATCATCTGGAGACGTAACAACCATGCCCTCAACATGCTGGAGCTAGAGGATATTAACGTGAGTTACATGCCCCTCACATCTCATTTCAACTCTGGTCGAGTGTGTGTGAGTTGTCTGGAAAGCATTTCGATCAACTACCTTGTTAAGGCTGTTGAAAAGAAAGTGGCATTGCTGCCAAGCAAATAAATTTGGTGAATTCCAGTACGCACACACATTCAACTGCAGTCTTGTTTGTAATTGATGTGACATGGTGTGAGATCTTTCGATGTTCAATCTAATTCATGTCTCTCTTAATGTGCTTTCAACTCAACTCTACTTTTGATGTAATGGAATTTAGAGTGAAACATTTGAGAAAGAGATCCAAGCCAGGTGGGATTTAAAATACAGAAACCATAAAAGGGACATTAAGGGATAAAATTAAAGAAGAGTATACATCCTCAATGTCTTTCAGTTTTCAGGCATTTTCACCTTACAAAGTTGTGCCATGCTGAAGTTGTGATATATATTTATTAAAGAAACTTTAATCAACTCAGACTGATGGGGACTTGGCCTCATGATACCAAATTGAGATATGAGTAATTTTTTTAATGTTCACAGTAACAAAACATCACACGGAATGGCTGCAACTCAATTGAAAACACATTAGTGTAAATGGGGAGAGATAAATGCTCAAGAGAATCTAAATGGGTTTGGCAGTGATTGCCAATACAAAATGCAATATTTAAAGAGGGAAGGTGCAATTTACAAAATAATTAAACATTCGACACAAATAAATTATAGGAGCATGCAAAACATATGATTCATCTCTCTTGGGATATGCTGCATGGAGGAATTTGTAGCTACCTCTAATATGATGTGTTTACATTAATTTATGTTAGACCATTTATGTGAAGTTTTTACATTTGTATCAGTACAGGGGGATTTGTGGATATGTGAGTGTGTAGCCATGCACAAGAGATTATCAAATTTATTGTAAAACACTGAAAAGTGTCTCTTCAAGACACTCATAAAGCTGCATGCATCCATGCATGAATAGTTTTAAAATGACTAAAACATGAGTTTAATGAAAACATCTTCAAACTATAATACAGTGGGGTACTTTTAAAAATGCATTGCATTTCTGCCTAAAAGAAGAAATTAAGCATTTTAACATTTGTATTTTCATTACACTGCATTTAGTCCCAGAAACAGTGTGGCCCTAAACATTTTAGGACATGTTTGGACACTTAAAGGGACAATTCACCCAAAAAGATAATTCTCTTAACATTTACTCATCCTCATGCTGTCCCAATCCCATATGACTTTCTTTCTTCTGCAGAACACAAACAAAGATAATTTGATGTATGTATGATGGGGTCCAAAACTTTCAAGCTCCAGAGGCAGCATAAAACTAATCCATATGACTCGACTGGTTTGATCCATGTCCTGTGAAGTGATAAGATTTGTTTGGGTGAGAAACAGAATTTGTGAGAGAGAATTATAATTTTGTTTTGACTATAAAAACTCTTATGCAGTGTTGTTTCTAAAACAAGATAAATTAAATGTATCTTGTTTTAAGGATATTTTGATATTTTTACAGGAAAACAATAAGAATATGATTTTGCCCAGGTGGCACGGTGGTGCAGCGGTTAGCACTGTCAAGACACAGCAAGAAGGTCGTGGGTTCAAACCCCGGTTGCCCTGGCCTTTCTGTGTGGAGTTTGCATGTTCTCCCCGTGTCTGTGTGGGTTCTCTCCGGGTGCTCTGGCTTCCTCCCACCATCCACATGCAGGCTAGGTTAATCAATATCTCCAAAAATTGCCCTAGGTGTGGATGTGAGTGTGAATGGTTGTTTGTCTATGTGTGGCCCTGCGATGGACTGGTGACCTGTCCAGGGTGTACCCTGCCTTTCGCCCAATGTTAGCTGGGATAGGCTCCAGCCCCCCGCGACCCTGTACACAGGATAAGTGGTTGTCGATGGATGGATGGATGATTTTGCCCTGATATCAAAGGTCTTACAAGAAAAAAAGAAATTATGATCCAACGTGAATTTTCTTGATAAAAAATATGATCATGCCTGGTAACATATACATGTAACATGTCTAGAAATAGCATTATAGCTATGCGTAAAGCTGACAATTTACACAAGGTTTATTTCTATTTCTTCTGCTCCAAACTTACTTCAAACTTACTTCTCTGTCTGCTCGCATGAATGTAACACATCTTAAGAAAGTGTTTCACCACTGTTCAAAAGCTCTTTCGATCGTTTATATGTATAAATGTTTCCATCTGAAAGGACTAAATATTAAATGAAACAAATTACAATTAAATGTAAAATAATCTCTTTAGTAATCAAAATACTTTTTGAATGTAACTGAATTTTAAATACCAATGATTTAAATTGTAACTGTAGTGGAATACAGTTACTTAAATTTAGTATTTTAAATACGTATTCCTATTACTTGTATTTCGTTACTCCCCAACCCCGCATGCTGCTGCACAATTAGACATACATACAATCCCCATGTAGCAGATCTAAACCTGCAGAGGTGGAGGGTTTTAGAGAAAGCTCTCATAGCGTGCTGCACTGAATCCGGCTTACTTGCAAATGGTGCAAATTTAAATGTTAGGGAGACAGAGAGTACGCAAGATGATTACACGTCAAAGTACCTATCAGCTTACCACATGTGAGCCAACTGGCTAACAGGTAACAAGTTCAAAGAACCTATCAGTTTGCGCCATTCATAGTTTCATTCCTGAACTTAGAAATTTCTATTACTCTATGTATTTGACCAGCCGAAAGCATGGCATTCTTCAATTGAGTCAATAACTGTCAGAGATAACACTGGTCTCTGTATTGCCCTCGATACATTAAAAGTTTATGAGCCCTTTAAATGAGGAGGGAGCCTCTGGCTGCCATGATCCATCGTCAGAACCTTCACCCTACAGACCTTACCACATAGAGGAACATCAACGAGATGGAACATAATAAAAAACACGAACATGCTCACACAAACCCTGACATAGACGCACATACAGTACTCATTCATGTGTACAGAAATGCATACACACACAATAACTGCAAAGATGGGAGAGTGCTTTCTGCAATGGTCAGTCACGTTGATTTACAGTAATAGCATCTTGCTATGGTAGCATCTCTATGAATAATCTAAAGACTCAGCAGAGAGCCTGATTAAAAATCAGAACCACATCCTTCAGGATAGCAGAGCTTGATGAAACATTCTCTAATAAGAAGAAAAACATGTATTGCATTCACGAGCACTCATTGTCATCATGCAAGCTTTATGGCTGCATGCTAGACTTAACCACAGGAAACTCTATTATGCCTTTTTCTTACGCTTTCATTCTTTTTCTTTCTTTCTTTAATTTTTTCTTTCTACACAGTATACGTCTAGGTTACTATCGTAACCTCCGTTCCCTGATGGAGGGAACGAGACATTGTGTCGAAGAAGTGACATTAGGGGTCTCTCATGAGAGCCTCGTTCATCTCTGAACTTGAGAAAAGGCCGACAGAATTTGCATGTCCCGCCCCCGGACATATGGGTACAAAGGGAGGGAAATGAGTCTGTCCATTCAGGTTTTTGCCCTGAGGGGCCGAGAATGAGGTTCGGCCATAAGAGTGCCTCGGTTCAGCGTCGAGGCCGGGAGGACACAACGTCTCGTTCCATCCATCACTTCGACGTTGTGTTGAAATAGCGACACTAGGGGTCCATATTTAACCACGCCTTGCACTGAACTATGTATGTGAGCTGCTGACGCAGGTGCGGGCAGGCAAAAGCGACAGGCCGCGTCAGGCTGCACGTACCCTTCCTCAACACCCCATAAAATCATCATAAACATTTTAGGTTCCTGGCACCCCAAAGGGGGGAACAAGGCAACATGCCAAGCATGGGAGGGGCCATCTTAATGCTATCACACACAAAAAGAAACACACATTCTTTTCCAACTCCTATTCTTTCAGGGGGAAATGACCCTGCGGAGACCTGCCTAGGCTGGGGGTAGGTAAAGAGTGGTTGAATACATCACATGGGTTTTCAGGCCACATGTGGAAATGGCGCAGTGGTAGATCCTACTTGATGTGAGGGAGGAGTTGCTACAAACACGGCAACCAGGGGGCAGCGGGGACGGCCCAAGGGAGACACAGGTCCGCCCGTAGGGGGACCGTACCACAGAAAATGCACACAGGGGCCCGTCCTGTGGAGCACCCATTCCAGTATAGCATAGTTTCAGTACCCATAGTGTGTCTGGTCAGGGAATTCCTCTGTTGAATTCGCGGACCAGAGGGCTAGGGAGGAGTCATCCAGGGAGCTGAGTTAGATCGGGAGGGCCGTCTTCAAGGAGAGGGCCTCGAGCTCAACTGAGTCAAGCGTCTCTGAAGTCCCGAGAGGACCACTGAGAGATCCCAGGAGGGGAACAGGCTTTGCTGGAATCCCCCCGATTCAGCCTCCAGGTGCCTCTAAGGAACCTGATAATCAAATTGTGCTTGCCCAAGGACTTGCCGTCTACTACGTCATGGTGGGCCACGATAGCAGCTACATACACCTTCAAGGCCTCCCCTACAACCTCTCTTTCAGTGATGAAAACACTGACCAAACTCTGCATCTCTGTGGGTCTTTAGACTGGGAAGAACACCAATTTGCGAACAAGCGCCACTTTAGGGCATAAGGTTGCCTGGTAGAGGGAGCTCTGGCTTGGTTGATCGTGTCTACGACCGCAGGTGGTAGGTCACTCAGATCTTCGATGTCCTGTCCAGAGGTCTGGGAGCGGATGCCAGAGGGTGCGCCATCCCTGAAAAAGCAGGTCCTTCCCCTGGGAATTTGCCAGGGAGGTGCTGTCGTGAGGAGCGTGAGATCCAAGAACCTAGTCCGAGTGGGCCATTAGGGGGCCACCAGAGTGACTTGTTTCTCATCCTCCTGACATTGCACAGCATGAAGGCTCACTGGGCGAAATGCGTATTTGCGCAGCATCTGGGGCCAGCTGTGTGCCAGCACATCTGTCCTGAGGGGAGCCTCAGTTAGGGAGTACCAAAGCGGGCAGTGGGAGGTCTCCTGGGAAGCAAACAGTTCTATCTGTGCTCTGCCGAACTGTTCCCAAACCAGCTGGACCGCCTGGGGGTGGAGCTTCCACTCTCCGCTGAGCATACCTTGTCGCGGCAGCACATCCGCTGCCATGTTGAGGTTGCCCGGAATGTGAGTGGTGTGGTGAAGTGGCTTTCTCTCGTGAGGAAGAAAGTTGCAACCGCAACGTTGCCATGGCTACGTTCTCGCACTGAGAACATGAACCATTCATAAAATGCTACCTGCGTGTGATCACAGCCCAGGCACGCGAGGCAGCTCTTATGACCATCAGAAGCACATCCAGGAACTACACAGGTGTGGAAAGACGTCTTTAAAAAACGCTTCCTGAAAAGGACGTGCAACGCCAGCTGTGTATTGCTCTTTTAGAGAAAATAAAGTCTTTTTAGGGAAAATATTCTCTTTTAGAAGCACTGTCAATGCGCCCAGGGGCAAAGCTGCACTGTTGTGCAGAGAAGGAGAAAACCGCTGATATGCGCCATAGATCCAATAGCATACGCTCTGTAGAGATGAATGGAATAGTCAGTGAATACAGCTGATCACACAACCGCTCTGCGCCAAAGGAAAAATTGGAATGGACAGACTAATTTCCCTCCGTTTTTATACCCGTATGTCCGGGGGTGGGACATGCAAATTCTGTCTGCCAATTTCTCATTGGCCTTTTCTCAAGTTCAGAGATGCGCGAGGATCTCAAGAGAGACCCCTAGTGTCGCTTCTTCGACACAATGTCGAAGTGAGCGACAGACGGTTCACTACAAATACATTGTGTTAAAAGAAATTCGATATTACACTCAAAACCATGGAGCTGTACAGAATATCATGGGATGAAATGTGTTGATTACCTGTGGCCAAATCACAAATGTATATTAAATAAAACAGCAGTACTGCTTGTGTAATACACTTAATAAATAAATACCAAAATAAAAAAGTGGTTTCAGGATTTTGGACCCCACTGAATCTGTTTTTATATACATTTCTGATTGTCTACCTTTAGTCTACTGTCAGAAATAACTATTTATCCAAATATAGTTATGGGTAATATAATTTAAAATCCAGTCAGTATATAAGGACACATCTTATGCACATTAATTTGATAAAAAATGAGGGTGCTTGCTGAGTGTTGCATCATGGGATGCAATTCACACTGGTATTTTATGAACTACTCCCTGAATACATAAAACAAAAGAAAGGGTTTGTGTGTGTGTGTGTGTGTGTGTGTGTGTGTGTGTGTGTGTGTGTGTGTGTGTGTGTGTGTGTGTGTGTGTGTGTGTGTGTGTGTGTGTGCGTGTTCATTCAAACTTCAAATAATCAGTAAGAAATGTAACTATAACCTGTGGGCAAACCATTATCTAGAATCTGCAGGAAGGAGATTTTGAGATTGAATTATTATGGTTTCAAACTGTTGAATATAATCTTCCAGCCGGATCATATATTTCCTTTCTTTAACAAGCCAACCTTACATAAACTTTATTACAGTAGCACAAAGTCCAATGCCCATAAAGGTACTACATAATTATTTGTAAACCTTTATAAAATAGGGATGCACCAATATGGAATTTCTGAGCCGTTACGGTAACCGATAATTCAAAGCTCATTTTGGCCGATACGATAACCGATATTTTAAAAAAAAAATCTAATTTTTAAATCTTTAACATGGGACTGCTAGCTAATTAATCAAAAGGTTCTCATTTGAAAAATAGATATCATTGAACAGCTTGAAATTTGACTATTTAAGGTTTGGCGGAAGTAACACGAACCAAAAATGTGCCTATATTGCAGATGAATGTTGACAAATAAATGACAATACACTTGCATAAATTGTATGGTGCCCATTTAAATGAGTGTTTACGGTAATCCTGATGACCTGCTCACAGAGAGAAATTAATGAACTTCAAACAGCTGTAATAATGCATTAAACCAAAACAAGTTGATAAATTAACAGCATGTAATGAGCATTAAACAACCAAACATACAATACAAACCGTAATCTCTGTATACATGGTGTAATATTTATGCTTGCAGCCAGACTGCAAGTGCAGCAGTGGTTTATGTGATTATGTGTGCGTTTTTGCATTGTGCTTATGAGCGTCTCATTCACAGATGCTTGTTACAGCCCTCATCTCTGACAGTTCCACTGTACAATTTATAAAATGAGAACACAACAATCATAATAAGAATAGGTAATATCATACAGATCTAACAGTCATGAGTCATTACGTTAGAAAAGTCTGAACTTGTAAAATACAACAAGCATATTCGTTTCACTAACATACTTGTGTTTTTAGCCATCTCACCTCACTCTCTGAGAATTAGTTATATTTCTATGTATCTCACTGTGTTAGGTTGTATTAATCGCAATGCTGTTCTTCTATTGTAATGAGCACTTGACCATGCACTCATAAATAAAAAAATAAAAACAATTACTGCTCTCTAATTACTCTAATCTGTCTCGGACACTATTATACTTATGCAATTGAAATTTTGTAGTGCAGTACTTTTCGTACTACTGTCTCCTTAAGATGAGCATCTGCCAAATGAATAAATGTAAATGTACACTGGTGGCCAAAAGTTGGGAATGATGTACAGATTTTGCTCTTATGGAAAGAAGTTGGTACTTTTATTCACCAAAGCGGCATTCAACTGATCACATTGTATAGTCAGGATTAATAATGTGAAAAATTACTATTACAATTTTTAAATAATGTTCTGAACTTCAAAATACTTCAAAGTGTTCTCATAAAAAAACCCCCATGTGCAGCAATGACAGCTTTGCAGATCCTTGTCATTCCAGCTGTCAGTTTGTCTTATCCAAAAAACACTCTTTTCCTATTATCTGTTGTCCAATGTCTGCATTTCTTTGCCCACTCTAACCTTTTCTTCTTGATTTTCTGTTTCAAAAGTGGCTTTTTCTTTGCAATTCTTCACATAAGGCCTGCACCCCTGAGTCTTCTCTTTACTGTTGTACATGAAACTGGTGTTGAGCGGGTAGAATTAAATGAAGCTGTCAGCTGAGGACATGTGAGGCATATATTTCTCAAACTAGAGACTCTGATGTACTTATCCTCTTGTTTAGTTGCGTATCTGGCCTTCCACATCTCTTTCTGTCCTTGTTAGAGCCAGTTGACCTTTGTCTTTGAAGATGGTTGTGGCAGTGGTTGCGTGGTCAAGCCCCCGTCCGAAGGGAGAAAGCAGTAAGGGCGCTTGCACCTGAGTTATATCATGTCTAACACCTGTCTCTAATTTCAGTGAGCATGGGGAGAGCAGATAAAAGAGCCACAGTTCCGCCAGTCGAGAGAGAGAGAGTTACGCCAGTCCAGTGTTGGCCTCAGAGAGAAACTTAATACTGTGTTTTGTATGATAAGAGTTTATGTTCACTAAGCCCCCATTATTATTTGGAATTAAAAGCCTTACCTTTGAGTTCATCCCCGTTTCTATGTCTTCCTTCCTCTTCGGAGAATCCGAATTCCTTTACACTGGTGCCGAAAACCGGGTAAAGTAAAGATTGGAACCAATACGTCCAACCATGGAGAAAGGTCACCCCGTAGAGTCCTCCCAGCTGGCCGAAGTCCTCCAGTCTCTCGCTACCCTACATTAGAGCCACCAACAGTCCCTGCATGAGCTCAGGCAGGACCAAGATCGGCGTTTTTTTTTAGATCATGCGGGCTCAAGCAGAGGATCGTCACGTCATCTGGAGCTTGCTCAGCCAGGAGGCCCCACCAGCCACAGCCGCGACCCCGGACACCCGCGCCACGCTGCCCCCGCCCACGTTACAGAAGATGGGGGCGGCCGACGATGCAGAAGAGTTTTTGGATTTATTTGAGCGAACTGTGGAAATTTGGGGCTGGCCGCAGGACCAGTGGGCAGCCCGCCTCGTTCCTCTCCTGTCCGGGGAAGCCCAACTCGCGGCTCAACAACTGCTGGCAACAAGCCTCCTGGCCTACACAGACCTAAGGAGAGCCATCTTGCAACGGGTTGGTCGGAGCCCCGAGGAAAACCGTCAGCTCTTCCGGGGTATGAAGCTGGAGAAGTCCGACCGCCCATTCGCCTTTGCCCAGTGGCATCTCTCTCGACTGGCGGAACTGTGGCTCTTTTATCCGCTCTCCCCGTGCTCACTGAAATTAGAGACAGGTGTTAAACATGATTTAACTCAGGTGCAAGCGCCCTTACCGCTTTCTCCCTTCGGACGGGCGCTTGACCACGCCCCCGCTGCCACAATGGTAGTGCACACCTTTGTATGAAATCTTCATTTTTTTGGCAATATCAAGCATTGCATAGCCTTCATTCCTCAAACTAACTGATGAGTTTCTAGAGAAAGCTGTTTCTTTTTTGTCATTTTTCACCTATTATTGACCATACTGTGGCAACTCAAAAACAAACACTAAGACAATGTTAAGCTTCATTTAATGTACCAAATATCTTTCAACTGTGTTTGATATAATGGCAAGTTATTTTCTAGTACCAAATAAGCAATTTAGCATGATTACTCAAGGATAAGGCGTTGGAGTGATGACTGCTGGAAATGGGGCCTGTCTAGATTTTATATAAAATGACTTTTTTCTGTGTTGTTTTTTACATCAGTAATGTCCTGACTTTACTTTGTGATCAGTTGAATGACACTTTGGTGAATTAAAGTACCAATTTCCTTCCGAAACAGCAAAATCTGTACACTATTCCAACTATTGGCCACCAGTGTAAATGTTATGTAAGTAACAATGTGCTATTTCGCACATTTTGTTCATGTTAACTAAATTGATTGCCCCAAGTAACATACATACATGTTTTTGTCGCATTTTATGAATATGGGAAATGGCATGTTGTTACTTATAGCAAATAAATAAAACCAGCCACAAAACAACATAATAAGGTGCAGAGATGTTGAAATAATCCTTACAGAGTGTCATGAGCTTGTCTTTCACTCTCGTTGTGTGTGCACACACACGAGTCCCTTCCTGAAGGAAAGATTCTGCAAGCAAATAAACTGTAACAAATGATCTGCAGTAATTAATTATCGTGCAATAATAATATTTAGATTTTCCCGGTTATCTGCCAATAATATATCAGCTGCTGATATGTCATGCATCCCTATTATAAACATTTACAATGGAGGAATAGTTTCATTTTTAGATTGGGCACTGCAGAAATATCAAAAGATAATTACTAAATGATTTGTAAAGGTGTGTATACAGTAAAAGCATGCATATATACCACAACAAGTAAGCAGTGAATGTGTGGCTTTTACAGAACTTGGTTACTTATTGGCTTGACATTAACAAATAATTTGTGAACATGAATAGTATGCGATATCGTAAAAATACGAATTATTTCTGAAAAATGTGTAAATGTGAATAATCTTAATTATGAATCATTAATATAAACATTTAATGGCATTTATAAGCATTCAAATGTACATTAAAAATGTTAATCATTATATAACATTTTATCAAATCATTTGTAGATGTTAAAAAGTCCAAGGCCATAAAGGAATGAAAGTTTAATACAATTTGCAAGTATTACAATTTTCAATATATAATGCTTAACATATCATTAGTTACTGTTAGTAAAAATTCATCAGTAAACAATAACAAGAGCATTATCTTACATTTCTAATATGAATACACATTAACTAATGATCTGTTAAGCATTATATAATGTATGTTAATAATATATAAATGAAAGTTATTATAAAGTGTTACCAATATGATTAATATAATTACAAACCTTATTTATAACTGTGATGAACAGAAGCATTTAACTAAATTAACTAAAGTTGTGCAGGGACATGCATAGAAGAAATGTGTGATTTGTTTATTTATTTATTAGATTTTTTTTTTTTATTAATTTATCTAAAATATATCATACTTCCCAAAGTACTTGAGGTACAGTCAGGTCAGTTTAAGAGAGCATGTTTAATTATTGCAACAGTTCGCTCGGCTGTAAATCTGCATGTGCAATATAATGTTACATTAAAGCAGCAATGAAGCATTTTGTCTCGATACACCACTACATATTGGAAAATGGAGATTGTTTTGAAATAAGCTGAGCCACTACTAAATGAGCTGTCACACTACTAAAAATATAGCAAAATTTAAAGCATTGCTACTTTTACTTAGTTAATACTCATTCCGGGGCACACTTTAAAAGTGTCTGCATTATGTGACCATATAAGATTCTCAAACTGTATTGCAGACTAACAAATAAATGAACGTGCAAATAAGTTTCAATCTTGCTGGATCATTCTGACTTTATCAGGATGATGCCGCCTAATCAAATCCAAATTAACAGATTTAATCAGTACCGGCTGAATCGTCCTTAGAGGAACACTTGTGTGTTTCTTGGCATCAGGATGTCAGTGTGCTGATTTGATGTTTCAAGGCCAGTTGACCTTGCAAAAACACTGGTGTGTGAATTCATTAGCTTCATGGGGGTTTTGTTTGGACATTGATGCCATTTTCTTTTCAGCCTTTGTTTTCTCTGATGCGGCTTGTTGCTCTACTCACTGATCTTTGTTTTTCTTTCTTGTCATTATACTTTCAAATGACTTGGTGTGATCTGATTTCGTTTCATATTCATTGGCTCCTCTGTCTTTAAAATATATTCTTTCTCTACTGCTGTTTTCACTCATTAAGAGTGTGTTGTGATGAAAGGGGCTTGTTTATTGGCATGCTAAATGTTGTGACCTATAATTAGCAGAGTTTTTGCATTTTGGTGCATAGTAGCACTTCACGTTCTTCATTGATTGTGCTTTTATAACAGATGTTTTACTATGTGGCATTTAAAAACAGTGGATTTTCATTAATTTCATATCAGACAATTAAACACAATCACACAGAAAATCAGCACGTTTTTTCATGGAAAGCATGCGCTAGGTCTAGGCACAAGTGGGTTTGGTGAAATTGTGATTTTAATGGGCTGGATCATGTGCAATTTAATTCTGAGGCTCATCTCTGCATCTTCTGCATCCTTTTATATAGTTAATTCCCTGTCAAGCACCAGCGAGATACAGTAAATAAAGACAATGATACAGAATTTGGTAGTGTAAATTGTCTGTGTGCACTGAATTTGAAAAATAGAAATATGGTAGTTTTAACAATGATTGTATCAGAATGCACTTCTACCTGTCGATCTCGATTTTGAAAAATGTAATACATTTTTTGAAACTCGAAAAAATTTAAACAAAAATATTTCTAAATTCAAATTACCCTTAACTAAAATAATGAAGTTGTTAAAAAAATCTTACCAAATCCAAACATTTTACTCTCTCCAACTTTTTCCACCAGCCCCTTTTGCAGACTTAAAAATCACTCAACAACAACAGCTAGACAAATACAATATAAATTAGATCATAAATACAACTGTAAATAAAGACAATTGATAAATATACCATGACCAAATTTTAACACAAATCACATAAACATTTACAACAGTGATCTTCATAGACATAATTTGATGTTCCTTTGTATTTTTAAAGTTTGAATATGGACTTTATTACCACCTGCTGGTGGAATCTCCAAACTGCAAATGCAAGAACTGAGTTTAGACTTTGCTCTGCGAACAGTGCTTTTGAAACTTCTTAGCGCAGTGACCTATTTCTCAGGAAAAATAGCAAATTGTGCTTATTGCCATTTCATTTACATAAAATACACACCTAGTTTGTGCAAATACACACACAGATAGCGCAAACACTCCCACCCACTGCCACGGCCATGAAACGGCCTGGCATGAAAATTGGGCTTAAAATTAGAGCTCTCACAGGGGGTGCATTTTTGCCACTGAGGGTTAGGTTTAGACTTAGGGTTATCAACATGTGCATTTCATTGACTGTATTACATAATTTACAACTAAAAATACTGCTCAATTTTAGGACACTTGACGCAGGAACTGAAACTCACATATGCCCATATATTCAACAACACTTCCAGCTTCGACCACTGGAGTGATTTGATTTTTAGGGTCGCACCAAAAGTGAGTTGTAATCTAATACAGTCAAAAAGAATGCATATTCCTTTTTGCATATTCCTTTTTTCTAAAAAAGAACATTTGAAGGATACTCAGTGTATGAAATATGAATTACAGCAGCAATATATCATTGAATTTTTCCAAATGTAATTAGCATATAAAGGCAGTTGTTAAGAACTCTATGGCATATGCCTGCATCAGGGCTGGACTGGGAAGATAAATCGGCCTGGGATTTTACATGGCAACTTGCCCAAAACTTGTTGAGCAGGGTGGGGGGTGGTGTTCGCTGTCCTTTTCGGCATATCGTGCCACCGTTTTGTGGTCCGTTCTGCATAACGTGGCGGCTCATTTTAGCTTATCGTGGCCCATTCGGCACGTTTTGCGGCCGACCCAAAAGCCTGCTCGGTTCTCCTGATGGCCAGTCTGCCCCTGATCGTCCCCAAAGTGCGTCGGCCCACCGGAACAATGCCCAATAAGCCAGATTACCAGTCCATTCCTGGTCTGCATACATACATTGTAGGCTTTGTAAGTTTGTTGTTTTTTTCAGAGGCAGTGTGAGGAGAGTTTTAATGATGGCCTGCAGCTGAACTGATGCAAATGCCCACTGCAATCTGCTCCTATTGATTACCCTGTTTTACTCTCTGCAGCCTCCCTTTCTTTCTTTCTGGCATGAAAATGTCTTTCTTTCTTTCTTTCTTTCTCTTGACTGTCTTTTTGTTTCTCTATGCCATAGAACAGAGTTTCATTGCAAGCTAGGATGCTTGATTGTACTCCCACTCTTTTATTTGCATATTCATGCATTTAAACTAATCATGATTTTAGGAGTGCAATTTACAATACATCTCTGATCTGTTGTTTGCAGTTGTGTGACTTAATCTCTAGTTTTGTGTATATTTTAACAGGATTTTGGAGATGATGGATCCCTATACATCACCAAGGTCACCACCACACACATGGGCAACTATACTTGTCATGCAGATGGTTACGTGCAGCTTTTCCAGACGCATACCCTGCAGGTTAATGGTATGTAATGTATGTGCAAGCATATTTCCCAGCATATGCACAGAAATTGATTTACTTAAAGACATCAACAAACACTCTTTTCTTTCCATAAGTATCCAGTATTTTTTTACTAGTATAAAATTACACAAAAATCATAATACAGCAGTACTGGTACTGGAACACAATATAGTTCAACCTTTTGTATCATATTTCATGTTTTGTAATAAAACTAGAGAGGTTAGGAAAAAGCAATAAATGATTTATTAGAAACATCAAGGATGTGCATTTGTGCTAAAGTGCAAAAATGCTTTATTTTAAATATTTTTATGCCAGCTACAACACTTTTTTTCTAAAAGCAAAAAGGTCTTTTTGCAACCTTTTGATTCTGTGGCTGAAATTTGAGTTCAACATTTCTTGAACTCTTACTCTTACCTTTTCCCGAGCCATTTCTCATGGACACATTTAATACACAGCAATCAAATACCCCTAACAGATAACTTCACATTTTAATTGGATGAAAAACAATTGTAACTTGCCTCCAGAGTTGTTGCTTAGCAATTGTATTTGGACAGAGCTGGGAGGAAATGGTAAATGAATTCAGTGTGACACCTGTTCCCCTTTTGTGCTGACAGTCACAAGGGCATGAGTGGTTTCACTTTAACTTAATTATGCTTCCTAATAACTGAGAGCCATAGAAGAGATGAAGCAACCATGATGTCACACAGAAGGCAACCGTGTATCTGGGTTCTTCAGAGAAAAGGTATATGATATAATATTTTAAGTTATGTCACTCTTGACAAGCTGAGATTTCAGAGACATGCACAAAAAACAGAGGCTGCTATCCCTGTGCTCATTGGATAATCAATTGATCAGTCAAATTATATAATATATTTTGGTAACACTTTCTGTGAAGCTCATATTTATAATGCATTGTAAAAACATTATAATGCATTAGTAATTTCTCATAATTCACTTTATAATGTGTTATAAATTCTCATAAATAATTGGTGCCACAATTATAATACATTATAATACTTCCATATCCATAGTTATACCTTACAGTATAATGCATTATAACACAAGCAGCATTCCATTGTATCTGTAGAAGTTTAATGTATATTTAAATAATATATATATAACACGAGCAAGAGTGTGATATGGCCCTACATCAACACTGCTGTTATTAGGCCGCAGATAATCACAGCAGGTTCTGATGTAGGGCCATATTGCATGATAGCGAGTGTGATATTGCTTACATACAACAGTTCAATGAACAAGTCAATTTAAAAGAATTAGGAAAAAACGAGTACAGTCATAAAAATGCATTTGTGCATGGAACTACTTTCTTACACGAGGGATCAGATTCTGCCATTGCTGGTTCAAAACAAATGATGCGTCCACGCCTTCATTAGTAATTCAAAAATGTCACTTCAGAAATAGTATCACGGCTTGTGCTGTTTCTAACAAGTCATTGGAGAAACAAGGATAGACGGATGGATGTGTGTGTGTGTGTGTGTGTGTGTGTGTGTGTGTGTGTGTGTGTGTGAGAGAGAGAGAGAGAGAGAGAGAGAGAGAGAGAGAGCGTGTGTAATCACCTGTTACCACACCCAAGCAGAGATGCTGTCAGCTTTCTGACGGTCAGCTTTCTCAGTGGAATATAGACATCCAAGTAGGGGTATCCGCGGTAGCCGGTGCGCAAGAGTCATTCACTATAGAAACAGCGATGATCATTTTAATAGGGGTGTAAATATTAATCGTTTTGTATCGATGCATCTATTATACAGCCGACGATTCAATGCATCGATACGTCCGCAAGTGTATCGATTAATGTGTTTATTTTGCCGCCTGTCTGTTCGCTTGGAGTTTACCACTTCGTCTCCGACATATGTGTACAACCTACTCCTAAGCTGCGGGTGGCGCTAACCTCATTATTATCTTCTACTTCACATGCGTTACTTACGTATGTTCACACACACATTGTTGAGTCTGAAAGAGCGATGGAACCGTCAGAGCGAGCTGGCAATGAAAGTCAAATGTTACAAACACCAGTCGGCGTCAAGTCATGGGTGTGGAAGTATTTTGGCTTCAGGAAAACAGATGGAGCAGTGGTAAAAGATGTTGCCGTTTGTAAAGAGAAAGACTGTCAGTGTGAGATAAGATACTGCGGAAATACGTCGAATCTATCCGCACACCTGAAAAGGCGCCATGGTATTGATGGCGACTCCAAGTGTAAAGAAAGAACACAGGCTTCCACGCCCGCCAAATCACTGACAACATTTTTTCCTTCCAAGTTGTCGAGCACTTCAAAACGAGCAAAAAACATCACCAAAGGCATTGCGTTTTTTATGTGCAAAGACATGAGGCCCTATTGCGTCGTAGAGAACGAAGGCTTTAGATACCTGCTCGAAGTTCTTGAGCCGAGGTACAACATCCCCTCACGTCAGCATTTCAGCGAGTCCTATATTCCGAACTTCTACACCAAAGTACGTGATGAAGTTATTCAGGGTCTTCTGAGTGCAGAGCGAGTACTTTTGATTCTTACTGCATTTAAACTGTTTTGTTGAGTAACTGTTCTATTTGCAAGGCCCCTGCTATAGCTCAAGCCACGAGCCATGCTTCTAAATACCTCATTCTTCTAAAATGCAAATGCATTTTTGTTATTTTGTAGTGAATGGGCTGTAGGTTTATGTCCTAGACTTTTGTTACTTTTTGTTATTATTGCACTTTAACTGATTTTGTGTAGTAACTGTTCTATTTGCAGTTCATCTACTGCAGAGGATGTGTGACCATTACCTCTTAATAAGATGCTAATTATATTTTCAAAATGTAACCAATTTTGTATAAAAGAAACGTGCAGGATTGCACTTTATTGTAACTGTAGATGCAGTAACTTATATTTGCTGTTCTATTTGCAGTGCATTGAGCACAACTGCTATAGTGTAAAATAACACACATTGTGAATACAATACTGTTTCTGTATTCTCAATAAAAGGCAAATAATTCATTTTTTGTTGATTTATTTGAAACTTAATAGATATCATGTAAAAATATCTAGTATTGAATCATATCGAATTGAATCGAATCGTATCGCGGGGAATTCTGAAGTATCGAAAATAATCGAATCGTTGGCTTAAGAAATCGTTATCGAATCGTCATGAAGGCTCCGATTTACACCCCTACATTTTAAACAGTATGTATCCAATGTGGAAACTCTGATAAAAAGTACCTTGAGTTCTGTAATAAATTAGTTGTGTCTCTCAGCTGTGATGAGCCTTAATCCTGAAGTTGTCCGTTTAAAGCTGTTTAAAGCTATTTCCTAGCTTTGGTAATGTATTAGTAATACGAACGATCATGGAGAGCTGTTCTATGTAAACAATGACTAACGGATTCACTTTCCGTCACCAACTGCCTCATATTACACATAAAATATGTATGTTTTACACAATCTTCTTGTGTAAACACCCCACAATTAAAAAATATATATATCTGACTGATTCTTTTCTGTACTCTGTTCAATAAACTTTAATGTATGTGCATCTTATTTGAAGACTTATTTTATAAATAACTTCCATTATATAAGTTTGACTTGCAATGTATTTTATATGTACAAGTTTTTGTTATGCCTATTTCTAAGAAGATATTGCTTTTGTAAATTTATTTAAAGCAGGCAAAGACCTCTTATAATATGATCACGTCATAAAGCCTTTTTACTATTTACGCTATGCTGCTTTTGCATAACAGCACTTATACGATTCATTTTATTAGCTTCTGCTGCGTTAAAATTATATGCTGCTTGTGACATAATGCATTATACTTTAAAGCAGTGGTTCCCAAACGTTTTACAGTGGTGCACCCCTCCAAACATTCAACATCCTTTCGCGTACCACTCTCTAACGCATAGGTAACATTCACACAAGGTATTTTGAAAAGATGTCTATTTAACACAATTATCTTTGTAAAACAACTCCTTTATATTAAACATGTTATCTTTTTAAATGTTTGGTAAATGTTATTTTATTCATATACATACTTAATAAATGGCTTACCGATTGAGATTTATGCTAGATATGATGTAACTGCAACTTGGAATCTCCCCCCTCATTGTGCGCAGTACTAAAGAAGAGCCTATAATTGCGCGTCATTGCAGATACGGCATTACCAGCCAACTTGGAGCATTGCGGTTAAGTATCTGTGCAATTGCGCAGTCAGGTGCAGTGACATGCACAGAACTTAGCAGGGGCTGGGGCAGAAGGACATGGACAGAGTGTGAAGAGATATCTGCCAAGGACTTGAAATAGAAACTGGCCAAATAGTTGTAGAGTGGGGGAAGTGTGTGTGTGTGGGAGGGGGTGGGGGGTGTTGTAGCACGTGCTCTTAAAGGCACCTCCGCTTAAAAGGGCACTTTTACATTTGCTTGCGCCCCTGCAGCCCCCCTTCTGTGGTGCTTTTTTATGTCACATTTGACACTGTTTGCAAGGTTGAGTTAATTTGCTGAAAAAACATCCCGCAACAAAAAAACAGGTCTAACTGCAAAAGATAGGGTTCCCCGTCTGTCGCTCACTTCGACGTCGTGTCGAAGAAGCGACACTAGGGGTCTCTCTTGAGCGCCGAAAGATACCTCTGATCTATGAAAAAAGGCCAATGAGAGTTGGCGAACAGTATTTGCATACTCCGCCTCCGGATACGGATATAAAGGCGAGAGAAATACGCTCGTTCATTCAGTAATTTTCTTCGGAGCCGATGGTCGTGTGTATGCAGTCAGCTGCGAGTAACACAACTGATCCTGCTTCTGATCCTCTGACGCTCTGCTTTGCTGTTGGATTTACGGCGCACTACAGCGGCTTTTCTCTTCACTGCCGGCGTGCAGTTTGCCCCTGGGCGCTTCGACAGCGCAGAGTTAAAAGAGTTGAAAGAGTGATTCTCTCCATAAAAGAGTTTATTTCTCTGAAAGAGCATTACACAGCGGCGTTGAACGTCCTTTTCAGGACGCGTCTTTATAAAGATGTAATTTCCGCCCCTGTGTAGTTTCTGGATGCGGTGTTTTCTCCCCACCTCTCTCGGTCATAAAACACTATCTTGCATGCCTGGGCTGCGATCACATGCAAGCAGTGTTTTATGAATGGTTTATGTTCTCAGTGCGAGAACATAGCCATGGCAACATTGCGGTCGTGTGGCTTTCTTTTGTAGTGAGAGAAAGCCGTTTCAGCCGCCCCCCGCGCCTCGCCTCCTTCCTACGGGATTGACGCAGGCGCCGCGGGCGATGAGCACGATTTGGGGACAATGACGGGCTCTGTTCGCCGGGTAAATCCCCTCGAACTTCCCGCCTCCCCGGCACGCTTGTTTGCTAGCATTGCGGTCGTGTGGCTTTCTTTTGTAATGAGAGAAAGCCGTTTCAGCCGCCCCCCGCGCCTCGCCTCCTTCCTACGGGATTGACGCAGGCGCCGCGGGCGATGAACACGATTTGGGGACAATGACGGGCTCTGTTCGCCGGGTAAATCCCCTCGAACCGCCCGCCTCCCCGGCACGCTTGCTTGCTTGCTTCCGTCTGAGCTCGGGATGAGTATTCTCTCCAATGGTTCATCTTCTCAGTGTGAGAACATGGCCGTTATAGCATTGCGGTCGCACAGCTTTCTTTTGTAATGAGAGAAAGCCACTTCAACCGCCCCCCGCGCTCCGCCTTCTTCCTACGGGATCGGCGCAGGCGCTGCGGGCGATGAAGGCGATTTGGGGAATATGACGGGCTCTGTTCGCCGGGTAAACCCCCTCGAACCGCCCGCCTCCCCGGCACGCTTGCTTGCCTCAGAATTGGATGACATCACCGCTGCATCGGAGAGCGTTACAGCGGCATCGGATGCTGATCGTTCGCCTGGGCCGCCACCTTCGGGTCTGCCGCCCAGCCTGAGCCTGACGCACGGAGATCCGCTATGCTTTCCCGGGCTACTTGATCGGTTCCGCGGGCAGGTGCGCCGCTCACAGCCACGCCCCCCCCCGTTCCCTTCTTCCCGGACGTGCACGACGAGTTGAGCTAAGCCAAGGCTTTTTCGCTCCTCCGCTCTCACTACCCTCGTGGTGGAACGGTCCCAGACCGCTTCCACTCTGCACGCCACGGCCCTTCCTGCAACCAATGCCAGGCCAAGGCACTTCAAAACCTGCACCTTGGGTAGTCCTGTTCTTGATGTGCTGCAGGAACTGCGCTGGATGACCAACCGCGCCCCCGGGCCACGGAGGTCAGAAGCGCTGGCACTCGAACAGGCGATGGCCACCCCTTGTGGTCCAGAAACACACCTGTGGACTGGACCTGGTCGAAATGCGGGAGGCAGACAAGGCACACCTTCTCTCACACCCCCGTCTCCCAGCTCCGTCCATTCGGCGCCACCGTTGACGACTCTGCCCAGCAGTCCTCAGCGGTGAGGCAGACGGAGGCCACTGCACATCCTGCCCCGCCGCAAGCTTGCCGCCATGGGCCATGCCCCGTCTGCTCGCCGAGGGCGTCCTCCTGCGGCTATGAAACACCCTGCTCCGCCTCAACCCGGGCCCAGCTCTCAGCCCCAGCGTCGAGCACGCTGCAGGGAACGGACGCCCCCGTCTCACGGACCCCCTCGAGGACCCGGAAGGCTCCCAGGCTGTCCGTAGACGTTCAACCCAGGGACCAAGATGTTAGCTCCGGAGGCTGGTAAGACCGCTCCGTCCCCGGTGGAGGGCCGGGAGGAGAATCTTTTCTTGTTGAATTAATTTTCACATTCTCATATTCTCTGTAATGAGCTTTTTCCTTTTGTCTCTGGGTCACCTGGCCCGCAAATACCGTTCTCACGGCACTTTGCCCCCAGATATCAACAGTCCTGGCTTCCTGGACACGGACCACCCGTCTTCAGCCCCACGACTGTCCCCCGGCCGGCCGGTTCCGACGAGTCTAGAGGACGCCTACCCAGGACCTCCTCCTCAGTCGCTGACCCGCCCCCTGCCGGGTGTGCGGAGCAAGGTAAGTGCTTGAGTCTTTTCTCAGCACCTCAGCTGCGGGTCGCCCCGTCGCCGCCCAACGCTGCCCTACCTGCTCCGCCCCGCTGCGAAGCCCCGCCGGGTACGTCAAATTAATCGTCCCTTTGGTGCCCCTAGCGCAGAGGTTGGACGCGTGGCTTTCACTTCCCAACCCGTCTCGCTGGCTGGCCCGGACCATCCGACTCGGTTACGCAATTCAGTTTGCCAGGCCCCCGTCCCCCTTCATGGGCGTCCGCTTTTCCGCAGTACACGGCGAACACGCCCACTCCCTGCGCGCGGAAATCGCGACTCTTCTGGCCAAAGACGCGATAGAGCCTGTCCCTCCAACCGAGATGAAGATGGGTTTCTACAGCCCTTACTTCATTGTACCCAAGAAAAGCGGCGGCTTATGACCAATCTTGGACCTGCGAGTTCTCAACCGAGCGTTGCACAAACTCCCGTTCAAAATGCTCACGCTTAACCTGCGTCCGGCATCTAGATTGGTTCGCAGCGGTAGACCTGAAGGACACGTACTTCATGTCTCCACCCTGCCCCGACACCGCCCCTACCTGCGGTTTGCGTTCGGGGGCCAGGTGTATCAGTACAAGTCCTCCCCTTTGGCCTGTCTCTGTCCTCTCACGAGAGTTACTATGCAAAACCCACAGAGATCAGGTGCTCAGGCACCTCAGCCGTCTGGGGCTTCAGGTCAACTGGGAAAAGAGCCAGCTCACTCCAGTTCAGAGCATCTCTTTTCTCAGGATGGAGTTAGACTCGGTCTCAATGTCGGCATGTCTCACCAACGAGCGTGCCCAGTCAGTGTTGAACTGCCTCGCCGCCTTCAGGCCAGGCACAGCGGTCCCCTTAAAACTTTTCCAGATGCTCCTGGGGCATATGGCGTCCTCCGCGGCGGTCGCGCCGCTGGGGTTGATGCATATGAGACCGCTCCAACACTGGCTCCAGACCCGAGTCCCGAGACGAGCATGGCGCCACGGCGCCGTATGCAACGGGCACGCAGCCTCAGGCCGTTGGAAAGGGGCCCAGCTGCGTTGGCACATCAACTGCCTCGAGTTGTTGACCGTCCTTTTTGCCCTGCGGAAGTTTCTCCCGTTAATTCGGGACGAACATATCCTAGTCAGGTCGGACAGCACCACTGCGGTCGCGTACATAAATCACCAAGGCGGCGTATGCTCCCGTCACATGTCACAACTCGCCCGTCGTCTCCTCCTTTGGAGCCAGCACCGACTCAAGTCGCTGCGTGCCACTCACATCCCCGGCAACCCCAATGTGATAGCGGACGCGCTGTCATGACAATGCTTGTCTGGCGGAGAGTGGAGGCTTCACCCCCACTCGGTGCAGCTGATTTGGGAACGGTTCGGCAAGGCCCAGGTAGACCCCTCTGCCTCCCGAGAGACCTCCCACTGCCCGCTCTGGTACGCCCGTTAAGAGGCTCCCCTCGGGGCAGATGCACTGGCACACAGCTGGCCGGTGGGGCTGCGCAAGTACGCATTCCCCCCAGTGAGCCTTCTTGCACAGGTGCTGTGCAAGGTCAGGGAGGACGAGGAGCAAGTCACTCTCGTGGCTCCTTACTGGCCCACCCGGGCCTGGTTCTCGGACCTCATACTCCTTGCGACAGCCCCTCCCTGGCGAATTCCCCTGAGGAAGGACCTTCTTTCTCAGGGACGGGGCACGCTCTGGCATCCGCACCCAGACCTCTGGAACCTCCACGTCTGGTCCCTGATGCAGAAGATCTAGCTGGTCTACCACCCACGGTCGTAGCCACGTTCAACCAAGCCAGAGCCCCTTCTACCAGGCAACTCTACGCCCTGAAATGGCGTCTGTTCGTGAATTGGTGTTCTTCCCGGGCAGAAGACCCACAGAGGTGCGCAGTTAGGTCTGTGCTCCTGTCCCTACAGGAGAGGTTGGGGGGGAGGCTGTCCCCATCCACCTCGTAGGTGTATGTTGCCACTATTGCAGCTTACCACAACCCAGTAGACAGCAACTCTCTGGGTAAGCACGACTTAATCGTCAGGTTCCCAAGAGGTGCCCGGAGGTTAAAAACCCCTCCTGGCCAAACCTGTTCCCCTCCTGGGGATCTCTCGGTGGTCCTTGCCGGTCTTCAGAGATCCCCCCCGAGTCGCTAGAATCAGTTGGCTCAGGGCCCTCTCCTGAAAAGACGGCCCTGCTGATTGCGCTCACTTCCATCAAGAGGGTCGGGGACCTGCAAGCGTCCCTTACTAACGACACTTGCCTGGAGCTTGGTCCGGCAGATACTCATGTGATCCTAAGACCTCGACTGGGCTATGTGCCCATGGTTCCTACCATGCCCTCTGGAGATCAGGTAGTGAACCTACAAGCGCTGCCCCGGGAGGAGGCAGACCCAGCCCCTCTCACTGTCGTGTCCGGTACGTGCCTTGTGTGCCTACCTGGACCGCCCCCAGAGCTTCAGGCGCTCTCAGCAGCTCTTTGTCTGCTTTGGAGGACCAGCAGAAAGGGAACGCTGTCTCCAAACAGAGGTGTCTCACTGGGTGATGGATACCATTCAGTTGGCCTATCACACCCAGGCCATGCCCCCCACTTACGGGTTCAAACCCACTCCACTAGGAGCGTGACATCCTCATGGGCACTGGCGAGGGGCACCTCCCTAGCAGACATTCGCAGAGCTGCGGGCTGGGCAGCACCTAACACCCTTATGATCTCAGGGTTGAGTCAGTCTCGTCCCGTGTTCTCTCAGGTCCGAGCCCGTAGAACTCGGTACACGTCGACGATCTGACCGGGTGATCCGCTTGTACCAGCGCCGTTTCCCTCTGCCGAGGCAAAACAGTGCGCTTTTGTCCCAGAGGACCCAGGTCCCTGGTTGATTCCTCCCTAGCACTTCGGACCCGCAGCAGTTCATCGGAGGAACGTGCTGGTCCAGTCCACTACGGGTACCTCCGGCTACCCCTACTGGAATAAGTGCTCCACAGATCAGGCCTCCTACGGGACTCCTCCTGTGTGTATTTCCGCGGTACGGTCACCTTACGAGCTGACCCGCGTCTCCCTTAGGCAGCCCTTTGCTGCCCTCCGGTCGCCGTGTTGTAGCAACTCCCCCCTCCTTGAGGTTGGATCTACCACCGCGCCATTTCCTCCCACATGCCCCAAGTGGCCATGTGATGTATTTTTGCCACCTTTACCTCCCCTGTTGGGCGGGTGTGGCCTCCGCAGGGTCTTTTCCCCCTAAGAATAGGAATTCGGAATAAGACCCCCTTCCCTCGATGCGGTAAGGGCCCCGGCTGCTCTTGCTCTATGCCGAGAAAACATAGAGAGAAAAGAGGCCCAGCCAGGCTTGGCCCGTTCCCTAGTTGGGAGCGTCACCTTGTTCCCCCCTAGGGTAACCAAAAGGATGCTGACGCTTTTTCGGGGCATTGGGGAAGAGTACGTGCAGCCTGAACACAGTTGGTCGCTTGCGCACGTGCAAAATACCTGCCCGCTTCTGTGTCAGCAGTACACGTACACGGCTCAGCGCATGGCGAGTTTTGAAGTGGACCCCTAGTGTCGCTTCTTCGACACGACGTCGAAGTGAGCGACAGACGGGGAACGTCTCGGTTACGTATGTAACCTCCGTTCCCTGATGGAGGGAACGAGACGTCGTGTCTTCCCGGCCACGTCGCTGAGCCGAGCCGCTGAGATGCCCGGAACACTCCCGGCTCCTCAGAAAAATCCTGAATGAACGAGCGTATTTCTCTCGCCTTTATATCCGTATCCGGAGGCGGAGTATGCAAATACTGTTCGCCAACTCTCATTGGCCTTTTTTCATAGATCAGAGGTATCTTTCGGCGCTCAAGAGAGACCCCTAGTGTCGCTTCTTCGACACGACGTCTCGTTCCCTCCATCAGGGAACGGAGGTTACATACGTAACCGAGACGTTATTTCATTAAATATTTATCTGACCTTTATGATACAACCATTTTGGTGTTTCTACACTAGAGGGCATACAAAATTATTTTTTGCCACTGAGAAATTCATTAACTGAGTTTGAATGTTATTTATATTGTGATGAAATTAATAGAATGGTAAATCCCAGAATTTTATTCGCGTACCCCCATTGTCACATTGTGTTCCCGAGTTTGGGAAACACTTCTCTAAAGTATATAATAATATAAATAATATAATATAATAAAAGAAACATACTACTCTTAATATTTCTGCAGTATATTGATATGTCTGTGTTATACATGCTATATTACTTTACACCTAACCTACTAGTTCGCTTTGTATTTAAAAAAAATTATAATAATTGTCGCCAGTATTCAGTGAGTAGTAAGTGACTATTCCATTCCCAACATTCCCCATTGTTTAGACTTAATTTCCATGTCTTCACTTACAGTAGTTTGCAGGGGGTTATTTTTCTTATTGCATCTTGTAGTTTCAGCTAATTTTGAAACATTCATTAAAATCTCTCTGTAGTACACTACTTTTGATTCATTTCCTGCACATGGCAAATGACTCCCAACCTTTTGACTTCAAATTATTGTCCTTTGCGCCTTTTCTATTTAGAATAATGGAAAACTAATGATGTTGCTATGTTTTCCGTGCAGGGTTCCGCTTGATTGTTAAGTGGAGAGAATAAAACAGACAAAAATATAATAAACCTCTCTATGATGTATATCTCAATGGTGCACTGTACAGTATGCATATTCATGTTGTGGGGGTGTAGTTATTTGCTATTTTTAAATACTTCTGCGTCTGAAGAGCACAGCAAATGAAAAGTGAAATGAAAGGGGTCAGACTGGTTCAAAGAAACCCGTTCTCTCATTCTCAGAGGTGGTGAAATTGGGAGGAAACTCTGATCGAGAACACTGAAAGCTCATCAGCACCAAAGCGTGTGTGCTGAAAAAGATACTGGAAAAAGCACAGAAAAAATTACACACACTTCTCTGTGTCGCATGTAATAGGCTCGTCCGCACACCAAGAGAGACGAAGAGCAACATGAACAAATACTTCTGACTCAGTTTTACAGAGGAACAAATACACACACAGAATTTATCCGGTCCAGTGATGGCAGGCTTACACAATCCCAAGCCAAAACACTTGCTGATTCTCACAGAAAATCATCACAGAGCAAAACAAAGAAAAGTAGGGGCAGAGGAATGAAAAGAGGGAGATTGGAAGAGATGAGGGGCCATGGGAATTTTGTGATAGAGCTGTCAGGTCTGATGCGTTTCACACTGGGGACAATCTCAAGTTGATCCCCAGGTAATAAAATTCACACAGGAAAAGATACAAGCGCACTTCACATACACAGAAAGAAAAGTTATTTTGTAGCAATTGCATGTCATTTCTAGGTTAAGCTTAGTAAAGAACGAGAAAGAGAACACTGGCTATTCTTTTGTTTTTCTCATTAGACTGAAATTATTTCACTCCGATTAAAGACTTTTGTAATTTGTACTGTCCCTATCCAACCCCTAGCAAAAACAATATAATTAAAGTTATATAAAACCTCACTGTTTAAAAAAAGGGTGCGTTCTCTCCTGCTATGTTGTAATATTTACAGGGTAAACAAATGCCTGTGCCCCTTCAGATTTGTGAGTGGATATTTGTGGATTTTATACTAATAAAAAAAATTATATTTAAGCGATATGATTTTTGATACATGTGTGCTCTGAGAACACTCACGGAGATGTTGCATACCAACATAATCTCACTGCTCTTAACTTTAGAAGCTTTATAAAGAATGCATGTATTATTATTATTATCATTAGTGTAACATTTCATTAAATGGTCTGCACTTATATAGCGCCTTTTTAACCTGAACAGTATTCAAAGCGCTTTACACTGTGACTCATTCACCCATTCACACACACATTTGTACACCAATGGCGGCAGAGCTGCGATGCAAGGCGCTAGCCTGCCATTGGGAGCAACTAGGGGTTCAGTGCCTTGCCCAAACGGTATGTGGAATCGTGTGGGCCAGGATTCAAACCACCAACCTTGTGATTAGAGGCCGACCCGCTCTAACAACTGAGCTACAGCCATACTTGATACTGCTGTCTTATTTTGTTATTGACATTTAATTGAGAACTTAAAATAACTTTGATCTAAATTAAAGTATTTTGTTTTGGTATAATCAAATTGATTAGCAAAGGGAACATTGTAACTGAAATCTGCTGAAATTAATTGAATCACATCGACCCTGGAAATTGGCATTGATACCCAGCCCTACTATCAAGTTCAGTTACAATTTTGGATTATACACTCACCTAAAGGATTATTAGGAACACCTGTTCAATTTCTCATTAATGCAATTATCTAATCAACCAATCACATGGCGGTTGCTTCAATGCATTTAGGGGTGTGGTCCTGGTCAAGACAATCTCCTGAACTCCAAACTGAATGTCAGAATGGGAAAGAAAGGTGATTTAAGCAATTTTGAGCGTGGCATGGTTGTTGGTGCCAGACGGGCCGGTCTGAGTATTTCACAATCTGCTCAGTTACTGGGATTTTCACGCACAACCATTTCTAGGGTTTACAAAGAATGGTGTGAAAAGGGAAAAACATCCAGTATGCGGCAGTCCTGTGGGCGAAAATGCTTTGTTGATGCTAGAGGTCAGAGGAGAATGGCCCGACTGATTCAAGCTTATAGAAGGGCAACTTTGACTGAAATAACCACTCGTTACAACCGAGGTATGCAGCAAAGCATTTGTGAAGCCACAACACGCACAACCTTGAGGCTAAATATATAAAATATATTTAGTATCATTAAATAAAGCATTTTAATTAGTTTATATTTACAACAACACAAGCAATAGTTATGGGAATTGACTTAATAAATCTATAGGTTTATAATAATAAGCTAAATGTTCATTAGTAGTAATATTATTTATATAAAAATCCTAAACATTAAATAATGTAACATTAACTATAATTTTATATTATAACCTAAGTAAGTAATAAACAAGATAAAATAAAAACAAATGATCCATGAAAAACTGTTAAACAGTTTTAGCACTGGGGCACACACAGAATCATTTTGTTGTCACTGGTCTAACTGGTCTCTTTAGTCATCTCCATGTCATCAGTTTAATGTCGACTCTCTGCATTCTCTGAGGGGTCTGGACGCCATATGAAACATCAGGTTAATGATGAATGCGCTGATCCCTGTAAATATATGAAACATTTAATAGACCTGCTGTCATTATGCAGAGTAATTAAAAACAAAGAAATTGGTATCTCTCTAAATGACATTTTAAAACATGAATAGGAGTGTTGTGTTTTATCTGTATGAAAATGGTCAAACTAGTAATGCTGCACCTTATGTCGCCCATGCCTAAATCCGCCCGAGTAGATAGGAGGGGGGAAGACAGCTTGTTTTACAAGTTGTTTGCTCATGTGAATTACGAGTTAAAAATAAACTATACCATAGACTGTATATTAATCCTAAGATAAACATGTATTCTAAAAGAGAAAGGACATTGGAACTGATCATTTATCCTTTTCTAATCAGACCCAAAGTGGTAGAAGTACATTGTAAATGCGTTATTTTCTGTCGGATGAAATGCAAAAGCAAAAATATTGTAATGTAGTGTTCAAAACAATTTATAGACGAAACTTTCAATAGTGTAATTTATGTATAAACATACAGTACATGCATACACTGTAAAACATTGCTGTAAATTTACGGCCAAATTCCTACAGCAATCTACTGTGATTCTTAAAGACAGTAGTTTTCACAGTAGAGAGCAGGCTCACTGTGAAGTGACTAGTTTTACGGTAAATAGCTGTTCTATACAAGACATTAGGGGAAAATGAACATTTAAAATCGTGATATCATCTTGGTGAAAGCTATAGTGACATTTTGAAACATATATATATATATATAATGATGCTTCTGACCAACTCCTCTGTTCTTTATCATCTCACATCAGCCTTCACTTGTCTGTCTAATGAGAACCAAACAAAAAAAACATGTACAAAAGATTTGACTTAATAGAAGTCTTAGTTTAATTAGTGTTGTGTTTTGTTTGATGGTGATTAGTGTTCTCTTGAGCTGGCACCTTGGACCTTCTTTATTTTGATATTATGTTCTTCCAGCCTGTCAATTTGTGTTTAAGTAAAACACAAGTTGTTGCACTGTGCTAATTGGTATATCTGATCCTATCTTGCCAACGGTACTATATATGTCAATACTGATGTATTATGTATAAAAAAAATAATAAAAGCAAAAACAGTAAGACATTTCAGCAAAAATGATATTAGCAAACTGAGTGTTTGATGTTTTTGATGAACTTACAGAATAACAGAATTTGTTAACAAATACAGATATCTACTCTCGGCATACCAAATGCAACAATGGTGACCATTAACAAACAAACTTTTACATAAAAAAGTAAAAGCTGAACATTAAAATACAAGTAACTTAGACTACAACAAAAACAACGTCAAAATAAACCAGCAAATAGTAAAAAAATCTAAGTAAATTCTTATGGCGCAGTGCATGCTGGGAACATAGCTATTAATTTCAACAACAGTAGATAGTAAGTATTTTAACAGCAATATGCTGCTAAATTGCAGTTGTATACTATAGCTGTCAAAAACAGTATCTTGCTGTTAATTTCAAGAACAGTAACACACCGTATTTTTACAGTATAATGCTGGCAACCGCAGCTGCCAGTAGTTTACTGTTTTTAACAGGATTTTTTTTTTTTACAGTGTACATACATACATACATTAAGCAATTGTCATCCTAAAGAACCCTTTTTTTCTGTATATCTTTCTAAATAGAACCTTTTTGTCATAAAGAGTTGTTTTGAGCTGAGTAAAGAAACCGAGGGTTCTATATAGAACACCAAAGAATATTTTTTTCTAAGAGTGTTGAGTCCCAGAGGGCAGAAGGCTCATATTCTACTTCTTGTGCTTAGAGAAGCAAATCTGCCCCCTTGTGTGCTACAAGTGTGCCCCTGCCACCACTATCTAATAATTTCCACTCTTTTTTGGGAGAAAATTTGAAATAAAGTGAACTGGTTAAATACAGAAAAGAAAGCTTATTTATTTATTGTTCCTGGTTGTCATTTCTCTCTTCCTAAGAGATGTCTCATGAAATAATAATAATAATTCTCAATTTACAAATCGATAACAGCTCTGCAGCAGTTCTCTCCAGCTCATTTCATCATGGCAGTCTGTACTGTTTTCATACTAATAAACCTAAATTGGGGCATATGCATGTTTTTAATTGTCTTTGTCCCATTATCAGTACTGTACAAATGTAAGGCAAAAGAATAAAGGACATTTACTTTAAAAATAATAATTATTATTATTACATGCGGTATACTGTAACTAAACATTCAATCTGCTTACTCTTTTGTTATTTACACTGTTCTCTCACAGTACCTCCTGTTATCCGGGTTTACCCAGAGAGTCAGGCACGTGAGCCAGGGGTCACAGCCAGTCTGCGGTGTTATGCTGAGGGCATCCCTGATCCACAGCTCTCATGGCTGAAGAACGGAATGGACATAACCACAAAACTCTCCAAACAACTCACTCTTCAGGGTAAAACAAAGTACCATTTAACCTGTATTCTTACAATTGTAACAGTGCAACAATAAGTCATGAAACACTTCATATCGTTTAACCACTCACCTCCCTACTTTTCTTAACAGTCAGTTTCCAAACTTCCTGCATTTTAATGTGCATCGAAGAGTGCAAGAAGATAGATTCAATAGATATCTAAAACATTTATGAAAGCTTAATTTAAGACTCTCTAAGATTCTTCAATGTATTAAAGCATTTATTAATGCTTTTATAGTGGAAGTTTGTCATTTTTATGCAACTTGCAGCACCCAACTAAAAGGTGCTGCAAGCATTTTTTTTAAATACCACATAAAATATCCCAATTACCTGACAGATATCACTGAAATGTGTGTCTTGAGGCATCTCTGTGATAGCTCTAGACTCTATAAACAACAATAAAGTGTCAGTAGAGTGATCCATCCTTTTTAGCCTATCAGAAACTCTCTGCCTTTCAATCATTTTGCATATTTGGGTTTGCTGACATCAATTTTGCTGTCATGTGTTTACCATGCATGGGTTTTAAGGATGGTTCAGGAATGGGAGTGGTCAAATTCAGTAATAAACACTGCATTCCAAAGGGCATAAATGATGCCTTCATAGGGCACTTTGAAGGAAGAACAATCTTTGAAGCCAAGATGTATGGTCATTCCAAACTGAATTTCAAATAAAAATAACTTGAGTAAAAAAAGTGAGTTCTATCGGGAAGACACGCAGGCTTGAGTGAGGTTTAAGATGCCATTTATTTGATGAATGTAGAACAGAAAAGTAATGTCTCTGTTTGGCGTAGGCCCCGTCTGGCGGTCCGAGGGAGTTGTTCTCGGAACCATCATATCCTGCCGGAGATAGGAGGCAGGGGCGAGGAGCCTACCCCCGTGCGGGACGGGGCTCAACTGGTGGTGGTGGGGTGGTGGAGGTTGCCGTGTTAGCGCACTGAAACAGCAATGTGATAAGATTGTGAGCAGACTTATATAGCAATGGCTTACCTGTGACTGGCTAGGAATTACCCAGCTAATAGTGTGATGATGTACAGCTGCTAGTCTTCCCGCTAGAACTACGCTGTGCTCACATTTCTAAATTACCATTATTTTATAGCTCCATACCTTTCAGCCCTCCAAAATTCTCACAGTGGAAGGTAAAGTCTTTGAAGGGAATAGAGTGTAGTAGTGATGATCACTTCTAAATGAAACACACCCTAGAGGCCCCAATAAATGTCTAGTGAAATCGAAGAAAAAACAGATGTGACATCATTTTGAACTAAATCTGTCCAAATAGAATGTGTTTTTGAGTTTGAAAACAGCTCACCAGCACAAACTCCCAGAAAAACTGTTTACTGGGGGCCTGGGTAGCTCAGCAAGTATTGACGCTGACTACCAACCATAGAGTCATGAGTTCGAATCCAGGGTATGCTGAGTGGCTCCAGCCAGGTCTCCTAAGCAACCAAATTGGCCCGGTTTCTAGGGAGGGTAGAGTCACATGGGGTAACCTCCTTGTGATCACAATTAGTGGTTCTCGCTCTCAATGAGCCGTGTGGTAAATTGCTGTGGATCACGTAAACAAATCCGTAAACATTAAAATACACACTGTTTCAAAAGGATAGCAACCAGACGTAAACAATATGCGGGTAAACATGATTTTAGTTTTGTAAAATCACTTACTAATCTTTTCTGTGTTAAGCTATAGCCACATTTACAATTTTGTTGCCATGATGATGCAATGTCAACAAACCTTAAACCATAACATGACTGTATAAATGACAATTTAAACAGCTTTCAGCTCAAATAATAGACACGTTTTAATAGAAGAATTAATGCAAGTTCTTTAAAAAAAATTTAAGCTTTACAAAAAATTGGTTCCATTCACTTCCATTGTAAGTGCCTCACTGTAACCCAGAATTTAGCTTTTTTCAAAACGAGTGTAAAAATTTTTTTTTTGTAATCAACATTATGCCACAAATCCTGTTAATTGAGCTTAATTTGTATTGAATCCAGAATATTTTCTTTAAGATCAGTCACCATGAACATGAGTTGGCAGGCTAGTGGAAATGTAACTACATTTTTACGATAGTTTGTGTAGAGATATTTCATAGACTATGTGAAATGATTTTATAATTTTTTTTGTTTTTTTTAGATTAAGTGTGCAAAAGTCTATGATATACAATAACAAGTGTTTAACCTGTGCATATTATGGTCATGTGTTGAATGTTAGCATTAGCATTAGCACAATAAATGCAGAATGTACAATTTATGTCAGGACAGCAGACTACATGTAAAACATTAACCAATGTGACATTGTGTTGTTATTAAAGTGTTTTCAATCACTACATGCATCATTATATAAATGGAATCCGCGTGAAATTAGTAAAAATAAGCTGTTCAAATCACCATAAAAAAAAAAAATTAAATGCTCTTCTAAATGACTGCTTCAACGGCTTAGAACAAGTAGCGAAGAACAAATAACTTTGCCATTATTGTATCAGAGCCATAAGTCAGATGGAATTGAGCAAAATGTCTGAACGTAGACTATATGTCAGTAAATTTTTCTTTACTTACCAAAGCCTTTACACTAGTAGATTTCACACCTAAAATGTTGTACCCATGTCTCTACACAAGCAAATATCGATTGCTGTCTTTCAGAAGAAACTTTATATAGACTCTTGTTGCACTGTTGTAATGATTGACATGTTTGCCATGATCTAGATCCTATCTGAATCCTACAATCCTTCCTGTGGGGGCTCTCCTCCACAGTCTGCTGTGCACACTAAACCTAACATGACAACTTGAGAATGCTATAAATTTTTTAGTTGTTATCAAAAACATTTTCACTAAGCCATTAGAACTATATTGCACTGTTTATGTCAAGAATGATTTAGGAGTGGTGATGAGTGAAAAGTTCACTTCAGTCTTTCGTTCTTTCTTGTTTCCTTTTCAGCTAATGGAAGTGAGGTGCACATAAGTAATGTTCACTTTGAAGACACTGGGGCATACACCTGCATTGCCCGTAATGAGGCGGGTGTGGATGAGGACATCTCCTCTCTGTTTGTGGAGGACTCGGCTAGGAAAACATGTATGTATAAGTCATGTTATGCAGTCCATCTGTCCTTATAATGGAGCTTCACTTCCCTTTTCTATGCAATATTCATCGACTGAACGTTTAATAGTTTATATACTTCAGATGTAATTATAGAATGAGAAGAAGATGGAATAATGGAAGAAGAGTCCCAGTGGCCTGATATTTCACTCTTATCAGAAAATTTAGAAAACTACATAAAAAAATTATTAAAAAAAAAAATTACATTATCAATTATAGGAGATCAGGATTCATTGAAAGTAAAAGTATTAACATCACCATCAATTATTTACCCATTGATCAAACGTTTAAATATTCAGTGTTTGTCAGAGCTGTAGTGTGTGCGCACACCCCTCCCTCTCTCCACACTACGTGCTGTCATTGTTCATAGGCCAATTTCACACTAAAGCATTTGTCTCTTCCGGAGATGGCCTTCACAGGGTAAACTTAAAATTTTCTGTCATCATCCTCATGTGTCTGTTTGAGTCGACTCTGCATTACTGCAAGTGAAAACAGCCCACACCTGTACAGCTCCAGAATAGAGAAGCAGTGCTGGGAAATCATGGTCTGATCACTCACAGCATGGACTCTTTCATAAACACTCCTGTCATCTCTCTCTCTCCGATATTTCATCTCATTTACGTGCTTCTGTCATCATCAAAAAACGGAGTGCATTAAACTTCCATATTATGGATAATATTCATTAAATTTATGCTACTAAATATTGTTGATTAATGCTCACGCTAATAGTGTTATATAATGATGTAAAATGCTGTAATTAATAGGGATTTTCGAGACTAGTCGACTAAATGGTTCTGATGCTGCTAGTTGACAATGGAATTACTAGTCGATTAATATTTCCCCCATTAAACTGATCATTTTTACACATTTAGGTTTACTGTATGCTACATCACAGGCCTATTTTTCTATCCTATGACTACTTTTTTTTTTTTTTACATCGTAACTCTTATTGGTTAATGTTCTTTACCAAACAGCTGTCATATTAGATCGATGATTATTGCATGACTGCACATTGTGAAATACACGCGAATGTTCAGCGCAATTTTTTCTCTCATAGATTTGGCTTACCTATTAATTATATTCAACAATGCCCTGACTGTTTTAATATGTTAAGTAACTTTAACGTGGTGAATTCACTTTAGAACAGGCTGGGTTGCTCTATTGGTTTTCAATAAATATGCCTTTTAAAGATTCGCTAACACTGATTCAGTGAATGCGTGTTATGTTCTATATTTAATGTACAATGATCATAATGCAAGGCGAGCATGTTGCAGATAAATGCCCCTTTTAAGTGGAATTTAGCTTCGGATTTGAATAGATTAAGTATTTGAAATGGGTCGCATAAACACTTTTTTTTACAGTTTTCAGAAGGTTGGTTTCTTTTAGACTACTCAACTTCAACATTTTTGTTTAAATGTCGGTGAAATTAGTCCTTCAGCACATTCCTTGTAATGAATCTATTACTTATTGTGCAGTTCCTTATTGCTCTCTGCTGCTTTGATAATTTGATAATGTGCATTGTGTTTATATATGTAATTTATGTAAAAAGATAAATCATTGCAGATCTTGCGCAGCTGTTATTTGTTAAAAAACACTCTATCATGCCCAGTGTCCCCAATGTTGGAACAGCACTCAAGTTGTTTTTAACTTTATTTGTAATGGTTTCAACTGCTGAAAGATCATTCTCGAAATTGATCAAGACATTTCTCAGGAGCACAATGACACAAGAAAGACTGTCCAGTTTACCTCTTCTGAGTAATGAGAATGCCCGTGCTCGCAACATTGACATTAAGGCTGCAGTGAAAGACTGCTCTGAGACTGCAAAGGATTCAGTAAAGTGTATATATATATATATATATATATATATATATATATATATATATATATATATATATATATTATTTTGTATTTATTTTTTTTAACTTTTTTTACTATATATAAAGGTTGTCATTTGATAAAAGAATAAATAAGGTAGGTGTTGAAAATACCACTTCATGCTATTGCTAAAATAACAATCAAAACAGAGCAGCAGCACATTTGCCTGACCTCTCGTAAAATATAAATGTATTCCTGCAGGGATTTTTAGTTAGATTAAAAGGCACTATATATATCCAAATTATATATAACATACATTATATAGCCTATATATATATATATATATATATATATATATATATATATATATATATATATATATATATAATCGTACTAATAATAACATTAATTAATAGCATCAATACCAATACAGAATGTAGAAGGGTTGGCACTCCTAAAAACATGTAATACTTATTATATAATCATTCTTGTTTTCACATTAATGAGGAAAAATTGTATCTTTACAGATGTGACAGTTGTGAAAGTGGCACTTACATATTCATGATGAAGTAAAACCATCCAAAACGCATTGAAACCAGCAAACTTTGACTTCTGAGTTTTTGGCATGATATCCATTATGCCTGCATTATTAATTGAATTAAGATTGAAATTACAATATGGTATTGCACTATTACTAAAACTTGAAAGGCTGTGTTTAAAAATAGACTGCAAACAGCGCTTCAGTCAGCTCTTCAATCAGCATTATGTAAGCAAGAGGCATTATGAATTACACCATGCCATTTTGTTCCTTTGGTTTAAGCTTTTTCTTTTTCCATGATGTGGTTGACATTTCTGTATATTTTTTAAATGAATGGCCTGTCATGTGTTCAACAGATCCATCTTGAATTAAAATTATTTGTTGTTAGAACAATAAAAAGATTTGTGCATTTTTAAAATGTGTGATCTGATGACAAAATAAGGTACAGTAAGTGGCAGAGTATCAGTATCGGCTAATAATTTTTGTTAAAATCAGTATCGGCCAAACTTTTTCATACTGGTGCATGTCTAAACAATACAGATTGTAATTTTGTTTGTTGCTATTTGTGGCACAGAAAAGTCGCACTTACCTTAACCTCATGCGACCCCGCATCCACATGCGTGAACGTTGTAGTTTGGCTTCGCTATCAACAACGTATAATTTAAATGAATAAAATACTATTTAATACTGTTTAAAAGACTCTAGACTGGCATTTAAGGGTTAAAATTCTGTCGCACCGAGTCATGTGACCCAATAGCATGCCATAGATTTTCTTTGAAACACTCCTAAGGATGCAGCGCTGACAAAAGTGCCTCTGGTAAGAAATCTTTTTACATTACTTTGATTTAAATGTTTTTGGTTGTAAAGAGTGGAGGGTTGTAAACACTCATCCGTTTCAGTGATAACAGTCAACATAAACTCAGAAATACTTCATAAACAACTTTGCAGCGGTCAGCTCCAGTTAGCAGTGTGTGTGTGTGTGTGTGTGTGTGTGTGTGTGTGTGTGTGTGCGCGTGCAGGGCCGCCATCAGGATTTATGGACGGGGGGACAACAATTTTCAAATTGGTCCCCCCCATCCAAATGGGTGGCAGTGACAGACTTTGACTGTGCAGAGTGCTTGTACGCTGCTTGTACATGCTCACTGCCAACCTGAATAACTAATATTCTAATAAAGAGCGTTTTCTTACTCTTAATGATTTTTTGTTTTATTTATAAAAAAACAAAACAGCAACCCCTATTTACCGCGGCACAGCCCTCATCCACACCCACTCCAGCACCGTCCACCACCACCAACCCATCCTTGTGTTACTCCCTCCCTCACTGTTTAGGGTTGCTATTATATTGATATCTTATCTAGTTAAGTGAACGTGTTAACGTTATTTAAAGGTTAAGCTAGCTAGCTGCAGTTTTATTTGCTATTATGCACTAGCTCCTCGGTTTTGCCACGTTCAGCTTCGCCTTTCATACCTAGTGCTTCATGCTTGGTAATACATTTTGCCATCGCCTCTCTGCGTTCACTTTTGCTCTCTTTTCTTTTTTGTGCCCCTGATTTTAGCCTTTGGTGAGGCATTTTGACTCTCTAGTCAGTCCCACTTTGCACAATGCACATTGTGTGTGTTCCGCACATCTGATTGGCCAGGTGTTTCAACCAAAATTGTTGTACTTGATCCCATTAATGGTCAACTATAGACCTTTGCATGGGCCCCAATGGGCCTTGGGCCCGGGTCATTTGTATCCTTTGACCCCCCCCGATGGCGGGCCTGTGTGTGTCTCGAACTCTCTCTCCTGGTCTGGCGTTCCACTGACTTTTAAAAGCCTGTCTCCACCGTCACTGAAATGAGACACAGATGTTTAGAGTCAATAATCACCAGGTGATGGCTCTTTCCGCTTCCTCTCTCCCCACTGACAGACACACAACCACGTACCCCTCCACATTGTGTTTGTTTGTGGACACAGTCAGATGGTTTACTGTATTTTAGTCATGTGTGCTGTGAAGGATGGAGAGGAACCTTGCAGATCACCAGATAGTCATCAGTCACGTTACCTGTAATAGTTCTGCTGAGCTTTTGGGAGATGTTCAAAATGATGAGTTCAAAGGTGTGGGTATTATAGTTTAGTGAGACCTTGTGATGCTGTACACAGTAAGGCCAGTGTTTCCTCACATGTCATACCACTTGAGTCATGGCTGCCTGTGTTCTACCTGCATGCATAATGGATGAGAGTACTTTCTTAGCTTTAGTAGAGCTCTGCCCACACTGATCTGGAGTCAGTTAATCCAACCCCTTTGATATCTGCTCTGACAGATGAACTCCCCTCCAGCTGCTCTACACTGTCTGGATCACTACTCACTGTTGACAGATGGTTTATTCAGCACCTCAGCAGACTAATATGACCTCTGCATGGGAATCACTATGTTAGAAATATTCTCATAGGTATCACAAAATATTTGATATTTCAGAATATATTTTCCCTTTGGGCACAGAAGCATAAAAAAATGAATAATTCACCCCAAAAAAAAATTTATTCTGTCACCATCATGTCTTTCCAAACCCATGTGCTGTTATTTATTTGTATTTATTTTTTTAAGTGTAAAAGGGGGGGAAATGGGAATTATGATGACAGTTCATAGTGACCATTTGCTGGTAAATTCCAAAAAAGCACTAAAAACACGGTAAGTGTAGTTGACTGGTGCACTATATTTTAAGTCTTCAGGAAGACTTGGGAAAAGCTTTGTGTGATTATTCACTGATAATCCACTCCACTGCTGCTCAGTTTCTTACAGAAAGCAATTGTATGGATTCAAAGTCCCGAAGACTACTGCTATACTGTATATATATATATAATGAAATCAATTGAATGAGGGCAACATTCTTATTTTAACATAATACAGTTTGCAGAGCCAACACAGTTTGCAGAGCGCAGAATTGCGGGTATTGCACACAATTTTAATTGTTCCTCCAAGTTCTACGTTCATTATGCGTAAAATTCACGCACACTTTTATTCACTGTGCAGCTGCGAATTAGTAAACCAATAGTTTGAAAAAATCAAATGAATGAACTTAAACATTTTTGTATCAATCTGTAATTCCAGAAGCTGAGCGAGTAAATCCGCTCTGTCTCTATTTAGTGTGAGCACATGCTTTGTCGCATAGTTACTGAACTTAAGATGTTACATGTGTACAAACATTTCAAAACCTGATAATTCCACATGTAAATGGCATTATGCAGCATCTTTTATGCGAGTAACACAATAAACCTATATCTTTCCTGTTCATAATCAACTAAGTTGTAAACATTACATATCATGGTAATGCAGCACATTTGCAAGAAAGGCAGAAATAGCAATAATGCTTTGTATAATCATGTATAATCAATGTACCAGTTGTAGACTTATAGTGAACTATACTATATTGTACTACTGTATAACTATACTGACACTTAAACATCTGTTACATCTCTCATCTCCGTCACGTCACTCCATCCAGGGTCGGAAATTCCCCTGCAATCTGATATAGTTCCAAATATATCAATTATGATCTTATTTGAACTTTAGTGAATTTGAATATTCACTGAATATTATTTGTTTCAAGCCATCCGTTGTGCTGATATTGCTGAGTCAGTGGTGGTTGCTCACGCCATAAAAGCAGACAAACGGGCTCTCCGCTTCTCACACTGCGCATCATTCGGTGTCATGCTCACACGCTAAAATTATAAAATGCTACAATGTAGTTAATAATAATATTAACAAATGTAATATCTGGATTGTTAAATTGCCTTTATGTTAAATAAAATGTTATTAATGATACAATAATCGTTTTACAGAGCATTAACCACTTTTGGTGTATAAATCACATCTCTGATGTTCATTGTTAAATGTTTAGTTTTGCATTGTTTTATTCAATTTGCATGAAGGAGTTAATACATTTTTTTAAACTTCTCATTCCAAATCTAGAGAAATGCTGTCATCTCCTCCTTAGTGTCAGTGCATTAGTTTTGTTGGCTAAGTTAATTTAATATCCAACATATTTGGAATTATATGAATGAGAAAAAAATATTTTGCTTCTGCAACAATGCACATTATGCGATGCAGAGAATGTGCAAGTTTGTAAATATTTAAACATACCATTTTAAAATGTAATTGTTTAAATTAAAATATTTTACTTAAAAGGAGGAGTCATAAGGTTAGAAAAAAAGTACCTTTTGTAAAGGTAAAAAATGCCCCCCAAATGAGCCATGTAAGGGAGGAATTCCTCCCCAACCCCCCATTTTTAGAAATTAATTTCAGGCCTTGAGTTTGTTATAATGCAACATTTACTTTTAGCCCATGGCCCTCAATCAAGTTTGATTTTTGTCCCTTTGAAGGAAAAAGTTTGGGCACATCTCACATTTGCTTTTTATGACACTACTGATTAGGTTTCGATTAAAGGTTTCGATTAGTGAGGTAGATTTTCTTCATTTTAAAACTCCATAGAGCATTAACCCTAAACACATCATCTTTTTGGGAGAACATTTAACTTCCTTTAAGTACCCCTCAATGGACATTTCACCTCGAAACTCCAGCGATACGTGAAATGAACTACGTAATTACATTTTGCAAAAATGTTGCCACAGTTACGTAATTTTCATGAGATCAGGTTGGAAAAATCCCTTTAAGGCTTGAACTAATAGAAAAGAAAAAAACAACTGAAAAGAAAAAAAACAACTAATAGAAAAGAAAATTATCTACAACTGTTCCCCCTTGTAAATCACGAGAAGAACCAAATTCAATTAAGCAGTAAAGCAAATGCTGCCTGTACTCAAATGTTTGAGAACATTTCATGTCCCGGATGATATTTTTGCCTTGAAAATGTCAGCAGATGTGTGCTGTAAGATGAGGATTTAACCAGATGAGCGATTTGAGGCTGGGATGATGCAAAGCACTCAGGTGTGATCATGCTTATCATCTAAAAAGAGGAGACAATATGCCGTTGCTGTCGAGCGAAAGGAAAAAATACTGGCTAAGTATTTGAAACTGTCAGATAAACACCACCTGCTGAAAGCATACAAGCAATAATAATACTGATCTCCCTGTGGTCTCTTATGCAGCTGTGTCATTGTTAGATCATAGGATTGAATGGGAGATGATGAAAATAAAAACAACTCAACAGATGCAGAGAGAATAGGCCTTGAAAATAAACAAAGTGTCTCTGAGTACCCTCAATTCCACAGTCAAGAACAAAACTCTCATATGTGAACAAATGCCATGAAAAAAATCAAGAAGAGGCTGTTACGGGAAAAAGCAAGAAGAGGCTGTTACGGGAAAAAGCAAGAAGAGGCTGTTATGGGATGCTTGTCCATGTGCCTGTTTTATTTTTTTATTTTTTTGGATCAGGCAGTCTAGCCTCTACTGTAGGGAAGCTGTCAGAATTATCATTCCACACCCTGTAACTTTGTGCTCTGCTCTGTCACACACTGGTCCCATCAAAACAATGTAGGCATCTATTTGCCATTGCATACTGGGATATGACAGTGATCATGCTCATCTCTGCAGTTCAGAGCTCCATTGGCAGGGTTTTTTTTTCTGAATAGTGAATAGAGCTACGATATAATGCAATAAAGTTTTGTACAGTATGCTGTGTGGCCATTTGGAAGAAAGCAGGCAATGGTATATGGACATTTCTGAAGTCATGTCACACGTGGTCATCATTAATTGTAATTCTAGCTATCTAGTTTGTCTAGAATTTTTCTTTTATATTTTGATATTTTAATAAGTTGCATTTCTGCAATTAGTGTGGTGACATCATGGTGTGCTTTAGCTATTAGACAGTTTGCATGGTAAAACCCCTTTTGTAAGAGGGTAAAAGTTGCGTCTCTTTTTTCATCCCCTTTATAGCACTGCACCTATGCTGCAAGCATTGCATTTTTAGATGGTATGTCAAGTTAAAAATTGTTTAGCTTTTATAAATACGTTTAGAGACCCATGCATTCTTTTCCATCTAGCTGTTTTTAATCGCAAAAAGATGTCATATGTAAATGTCCCCTAACCATATAGTGTGGTGTATATATGGAGTATGGTAAAAAATATATATATTTTCTTTCACTTTCTCACCTTTCAGAAAAGCTAAAACATAATGCATAATGCAATGTCGGCATTGTTGTTGACACTTTCTGAAGTGCTTCGCATATTGCCATATTAAAAACATTTCTGTGTGCTTCTTCTACATCAATATTTGTTTTAATTATTACTATTATTATTATATATTTTGGCTGCACATGTGATAGTTAATTAGATGTGGTTGTTAACTGATCAACTTTATCTAAGATAGTTTTAAATGAGAACACTGTAACATTTATTATTTTATTGCATTGTTCATTTATTTAGAAATGTTTATCAAACTATAATTGCATTTATGCATAAATAACACAATCACGATTTGTATTGGCAAAAATGAACACAGCAATGTTTTATTGAAAGGACATGAAGAGCACAGTTATTTCTTCCGATTAAGAGCACTAAGGATAGTTTGGCTTCAGTGGCAATGAAAATCAGCAATTATCGGCGATAATCAGAAATATTGATGAATGCATGATAATGATTCACTCAATTTTAATTTGTAGGAGTTTCAAGTGTATAAAGACATAAATAAATTCAAGAGATATAAAGTTATCTTAATTCAAATATAAATTAATCATTTTTAAGATTTTTTTTTTTAATATAATTTCCATTGTGTTACATAGCCAAATTAATTTACAATATGTTTGTTTTTCAAAAATATATTTTGAATTTCTCTGAGCTAGTTTATGTAAAAAAAAAAAAAATTGACGTAACGTGTACCCTACAGGGCTAAGAAACTCTGATCATGGACACGAGTTAAGACCATTTAAGACGGGAAAGTGATTTAATTGTCCATTTAAGACTGGAAAGTCAACTAGGTGTTTGAGAAACCCTACGACTAGTTGATTTTAAAAATATGTTGTTTTGCACATCCCTAATTAATACCCATGAACAAAAACACACTTTTCTACTTATATAAAATAGTAGCCTAAGCATCGGTCTCATTGGAAAAGTGATTCAATTGTGTGTCTCTTTCTGATTAGGTTTACTGGTTATTTGACAAAACTGTCATTGTAAATAAGGACCAAACTGAACACACCCTTAGCCATGATGTGTTTAAAGGCCAGCTGTCCTGTTGCACTCAGTATCACTGCTCGTATGCAACATTTAATGGAAAAAATACAAATCCTTAAACCCTCTCTTTCATCTGGCATCTCATGTATTTTCTGGAATCTATTTCACTGTCAGCATTCTCTGAAGTGTTGCCCCACACCGGAGGGCATTAACCTCAATATCTACAAGACAAAAGCAGAGTGTATTCAATTTAGAATAAGCACCACCAGCAAAATAAGGCAGTTCACCCACCTGTAAGGTAGCATGATCTTCCCAACTCTCTGAATACACAGTATAAAAAACTGCCTATTTTCTCATGCTTGGTTCATACTTTAATGGAACATAAAAGTTACATGTCCTTTGACAGTACACTGTAGCATTTTCACACAAAGAGTCTTCATAATTGTCACAATTAAATAATATTTGCTTCTTAATAATGCAGTACCACCAACAAGGATATTTGCAACATTGCATTAACATGATAGACACTGAACTACATTCTCAACTCATGAATACATTGATAGGTCGATGAATGATTCAGAGAGGCGAAGCAGAGATGCAGACCCCAGGCATTTGTCTTGATTAGTTTTCCATTTGTGTTACCGACCTAATTAGAGTCCAACACAGGCTTCTACCTGTTACACCATCACAGTCTATGCGCACCACTGCTTTTTTCCGCCACCTGCAGCTTGAAATGTGACACTGTTTTCTGGAAAATTCCATTTCGGACAAAACTTGAAGTATGATATGTGGTTTCTCCCAGCAGCCTAGTTTGTCTAACCCAGTGTTCCTCATTCCTACTCCTTGAGAGCTAACTTCATGCATGGTTTAGTTTCAACCCTGCTCAGACCTGTCATTAATTTTCAAGTATACCCAAAGACCCTGGCTGCATCAGTAAGCTAAAAAATGTGACCCACCCAGGCTGTATTCGGAGGTAGGAAGGCATCAAGGCAGGTCCAAACTCTTAGAGCTGATCGGCCTTGACATCAATTTGTAGGCGAACCCTGAAGGATAATTTGCTATGGGTTCCCTCTGAATTTTCTTATGGGTTTTTATAATGTTTTTTTTTTTTTTAACTTAACCTGTTTAACTTAACCTTTATGTAAACATAACTTGACGAAACATGGATGTTTTGTTCTATAACATAAACTCTATGTGTAAGCATAATTAGCGATAAAGCTCATTCTGATTCAGATTCTGATTACTCTACATACTTTCATACCTCAAAAGTGAATTTTGAAGCCGCCGTGAGTTTGTTTTTTTAAGAATGCAATTAATTACGGATTAAAAATTCACGTTTGAGGTATGAAAGTGTGCAATTTATGTTGTAGGCAAAATGTCCACTTATTGTCATGTAATGTTTACCTCAGACCTTATTTTACTTATAAATCTAAAACCACTGGAACATTCAGAGGGAACCCACGGTGAATTCTTCTCTGGGTTTTTGGACTTCAACCTTAACATCTATTTTATTTGTGTAACATCCTGTCTACTAAGATTCCTTCATCTGGTTATTTTTTCCAGATAAAGCCTTTGATGTCTATGTTATCACAAAATCCTGTGTAAGCGGTTTGGTGGTTGGTTGAAAGAATTAAAATGCTGTCGGAAGGAGTGGTTGAAAGCAGTAAAATTGTTTATAAATGTGTTCTTTTAAAAAAAAATCAACTTATCACATATTTTTACTCTAATGCTCGACTTGGGGTGATTCTTCGAAACCTACAAGAAAATATACTGATCCTATTTTACTCCAGAATAATAAGAATCATATAGGAAATTATATTTTGCACATAGAAAATGAATTAAAGAATTGTTATGATAATGAAAATCATTATAAAAAACAATAGTAATCATATAAGTAAAATTTCTGGAAAAGTTACAATAATGACAATTGAGTGGTAAAATGTGTCTTAAAAAATATACTCAGAATGCAAAAAAAAGTAATGGTCCTAAATGTAGGCTTCATGTTAATGTTTCAGTAAATATATGACCAGGACATTTTCTTAACAGGTTTTGTGCACCCAGTTTCTTAATAATTGCTTGGTTTTAGACATGATGTTGCAGTGCTTTTGAAAGGCTGTCTGAAACCAGTTTACACAAACACTGCCTGCGAAGTCATTGACTGACTGGACTGTGAGGCAGCATGGTAGCATCCTTAGTTTTTGGAAGCAACCCTTAGATAGTTGGTTCAGCTGTGTCAGTTAGAGTTGGAAATAAAATTTGCAGCAAAAAAATTCTAGAAGCTGAAATGAGTAACTCTTCTCTAACCTGAACTACTTTAGAAAGCCATGTTCTTGGATGGATGAGCCAAATTGCAGAATATAATCTATGAACCCTTTAGTTCAATGGAGCTTTGCCCATTCTCCCTGCCTGGTGATGAATTGTGTCAATCCACTGTGTTATTGGAAAAGACTGGGCCTGTATAGATCACATTTCTTAAAATCCTGGTTCATACTCTAAAGGAACTCCCCCAAGTCTTTTTACATTTTTATGACCTCATCAATTGCTGATCCAATGGCAACATTTTTAATACATTTATTTTAGATTGCACTGATGTACTAACTCAGAAGCAGAAAAAGATCTTGAGTAAGGACTTTTTAAAGATTAACAAGCTCTGTTGCTCCATCGCTATTCTTAAAACTGTTACTCTCCTCTCCTGTCTCAATGATGAAGTGAGAGAGGGAATGAGAAGAGAATGAGAATCACTTGGTGTCGGGTTAGTAGCAAAAGTGAATTGTGGAAGATTGCTTTGCAGACTGTGAGAGATAGAGGCCAGGACAGAATCAGAGAGAATCTGATTGGTCAGATAGAAACAGATGGAGGTTGCATCTTAAAACTGCACTTGTGAATAATTGGAAAATAATAAAGACAGAGAATGTAGCCATAATTTGCATTATGTACCAATGTTATCTACTAATGAGTCATATTTATCAATAAATCTTTGTAAAAACAAATGTGCACTTACAAGTAAGGGATAATGTACAGTCAGTTGGTTCTTACCACAAAATAAACCCAGACAAGTTGATCAAGTGTTGACTGTATTATCCTGCTTATTACTTGGCTACCAACGAAATAAATAAATAAATGATGTGAAATGTTGATTTGCGTTGAAATTATGTAATTAATTCAATTCAATTCAATTCAATTTTATTTCTATAGCGCCTTTCACAACACACATCGTTTCAAAGCAGCTTTACAGAAGTTCAGCATTAACAGACGATAAAAATGTAATGTCTATAAAGTCGATAAATCATCATCATTGTGCAGGGCTCCAAACTGCGACTAAAAATGGTCGCATTTATGACCAAATAAATTTATTTGCGAGTGTAATTTCTGTCAAGGTCGCCATTGGCGACAGTAAAAATTTACTCCCTTTGATTTTAAAATTTGCATTACATATCCCAAAATACATTACAAAAGTTTATATCGAAGAAAACAGAGTTCATTGCAGGAACTAACCATTTCAAAAAAGAGACTGTGAGAAAACACGGTGACAGTAACAAGCATAAAAAATGCACGTGATCACATAATTGCGAAGAATGCTCCACAGACTACACTGTTAGCACGTGCAGTTTTTCTTGCATGCGAGCTGCGGGACGAAAAGGAATGGAAGGAGTTAAAAATGAAAATATTTGGCGCCTGTTTTTCCCCCTATAGGAGCCAATGGCTCCTTAATTGATTTTTTGTTTGGAGCCCTGTTTTGGAATTAGATAAGACATGATTCTTTATCGTGTTTAAAAATAATTAAATAATAATTGTATTAATAACCCCAGTGAGCAAGCCGAAGGCGACTGTGGCAAGGAACACAAAACTCCAAAAGATGATGGTTAATGGAGAAAAATAACCTTGGGAGAAACCAGACTCACTGTGGGGGGCCAGTTCCCCTCTGGCTAACATCATGAATAATGTAAATAAGAATTATTTATAGTTAAAAAAAAAAAAAAACATGATTAAAAAAATTATTAAACTTATTAAGTGTTAAGGGTCAGTATTTAGACAGTGATTGTGTTTGAACTGCAAGATTAGTGACCAGTGTCTTTGAAGTCCATCCTTGATTAAATTCCAGAAGTTCACTTAGATGCAATTGTCCTTGTTTGGCTGATGAAGGCTTTTGTTGGCAATAGTTAGTCTATGTATCCCATTTCAAGATCGTAGTCCATGGTGATGGGGCATCTGAAGTCTCCGTGAGAGGCTGGATACAAACTGGAGCTGACGAACGCTATTTACCTCGGGACTGGCGTCCCGAGATAACAGCAGAAAAGCAGATGGGAAATAATTAGCATAGCTGATGTTCATAATATTAATGCATTTTAACTGATTCAGCAGTAGTATAAAAAGTAAGCATTTATGTGAATGCTTGGTTAAAGAGATGCGTCTTTAATCTAGTTTTAAACTGGGACAGCGAGTCTGAGCCTCGAACAATATCAGGAAGGCTATTCCAGAGTTTAGGAGCTAAATGTGAGAACACCCTCCCTCCATTAGTGGACTTAGATATCTTAGGTATGACCAGAAGCCTCGAATTTAGTGATCTTAAAGAGCGCGATGGATTGTATGGCGATAGAAGATCCGTTAAATACACAGGAGCTAAACCATTTAGTGCTTTATAGGTCAGTAGTAATACTTTGTAATTGATACGGAACTTAATAGGTAGCCAGTGTAGAGATGATAAAATCGGTGTTATATGATCATATTTTCTTGACCTAGTAAGAACTCTAGCGGCTGCATTTTGGACTAACTGTAGCTTGTTTGTTGAGGATGCAGGGCAACCAGCTAATAAAGCATTACAGTAATCTAGTCTCGAGGTCATGAATGCATGAACTAACTTTTCTGCATCAGAAACAGATAGCATGTTACGTAGCTTAGCAATGTTTCTAAGGTGGAAAAAGGCTGTTCTCGTAACAGATGAAATATGATTTTCGAAAGTCAAGTTGCGGTCTAGTATAACACCCAGGTCTTTTACTGTAGTGGATAATGTAACAGGACATCCTTCTAAATTAAAGTTGTATTGTAAGGGATTTTGTGGGTAGTTTTTTGGACCAATAAGTAATACCTCCGTTTTATCGGAATTTAATAACAGGAAATTACGCGTCATCCAGCATTTTATATCTTTAAGACACTCTGTCAAGTTAGATAAGTTAGTGTTTTCATCTGGTCGTGATGAGATATATAATTGAGTGTCATCAGCATAACAGTGGAAATTAATTCCATGTTTTCTTATAATTTTACCAAGTGGCAGCATATATATTGAGAATAATAGAGGGCCTAACACAGATCCTTGTGGCACTCCATAGTCTACTGACGTTATCTTCGATTTTTCCCCATTTAAACAGACAAAATGGTAACGGTCTGATAAGTACGATCTAAACCAGCTTAATGCCTGTCCCTGAACACCAGTGTAGTTTTGTAGTCGATCCAAGAGTATTTTATGATCTATAGTGTCGAACGCAGCGCTAAGATCGAGTAGAACTAATATTGAGATGCAGCCTTGGTCAGAAGCTAAAAGTAAATCATTTGTAATTTTAACTAGCGGAGTTTCTGTGCTATGATGCGGTCTGAATCCTGACTGAAATTTTTCATAGATATCATTTTCTTGCAAGAAAGAGCACAATTGAGCGGACACAACTTTTTCTAATATTTTAGACATAAATGGATGTTGGTGTTAATTTTTTTTAAATTACCATCTGACTGCTCATTATCCATCTTATTACAAGACTACTTGTCAAATAATTGGGTATATGGACGTGAACTATTGGTTTGCGTTGAAATAATGTTATTATGTGTGAAGAAATAAATTGCTAATTTACAACTCTGATTTGCATCAGCGTTTGGTGGTGTATATTTTGCAAAAACGACTATCTGACTGCTCATTATACAGTACAGCTTATTACAAGTCTTCTTGTCATATACATAAATAGACATGAAAAATTTATTTGATTAGCTTGTAGAGATCACACAGTGATCTGAGAATTAGGAAAGATGAGTATTCCTGAGATCCATGTAATAATAATGGCATTTCGATCATTTGTGTTTCATGGCCATAGTACAAAATAAATGCTGAGGACAGCTGGAATGATTTATTCCTAATGGAGGTTATAATCAAATAAATTCTATACCAAAATTCTATTAGAGCTATTAAGGATTTAATTGTGTACAATATTTTTTGGTTATGTTTCAACAATACTTTGCTAAGCCACTCAATTCCCATAAAACCCATTTTTATTCTTATAAAAGATATTTGACCACTGTTAGTTAGTCATCAAACTACAATGGCAGCCAAAAGTTTGGAATAATGTACAGATTTTGCTCTTATGAAAAGAGCTTAGTACTTTTATTCACCAAAGTGGCATTCAACTGATCACAATGTATAGTCTGGACATTATTAATGTGAAATCAGTGCAGATTCTTGTCATTCTAACTGTCAGTTTGTCCATATACTCAAGTGACATTTTACCCCACGCTTCCTATAGCACTTGCCATAGATGTGGCTGTCTTGACAGGCACTTCTCACACACACCTTACAGTCTAGCTGATCCCACAAAAGCTCAATGGGGTTCAGATCCATAAAACTCTTTTCCGATTATCTGTTGTCCCATGTCTGTGTTTCTTTGCCCACTCTAACCTGCAATTCTTCCTTTAAGGCCTGCACCCCTGAGTCTTCTCTTTACTGTTGTTCATGAAACTGGTGTTGAGCGAGTAGAATTCAATGAAGCTGTCAGCTGAGGAAATGTGAGGCATCTATTTCTCAAACTAGAGACTCTGATGTACTTATCCTCTTGTTTAGTTGTGCATCTGGCCTTCCACATCTCTTTCTGTCCTTGTTAGGGCCAGTTGTCCTTTGTCTTTGAAGACTGTAGTGTACACCTTTATATGAAATCTTCAGTTTTTTGGCAATTTCAAACATCGTGTAGACTTAAATCCTCAAAACAATGATTGACTGACGAGTCTCTTGAGAAAGCGCTTTCTTTTTTGCCATTTTTGACCTAATATTGACCTTAAGACATGCCAGTCTATTGCACACTGTGGCAACTTAAAAACAAACACAAAGAAAATGTTAAGCTTAATTTAATGAACTAAATAGCCTTCAATTGTGTTTGATTTAATGGCAAGAGATTTCCTAGTACCAAATTAGCAATTTAGCACGATTACTCAAGGATAAGGTGTTGGAGTGATGGCTGCTGGAATTGTCTAGATTTTATAAAAAAATACATTTTTCAAACATTGATGGTGTTGTTTTTAACATCAGTAATGTCCTGACTATACTTTGTGATCAGTTGAATGCAACTTTGGTGAATTAAAGTACCAAGCTAAATATGTACATTATTCCAAACTTTTGGCTGCCAGAGTAAATCAGCAAAGTTTAAAGAGACATTATTAACCACAACACTAGCAGTTATGGGTAAATAATCATGCTTAATGAGAAGATAAGCTTTGACTTTCACCTGAATGCACATTGTTTCCTCATTGTGAACACTATTTGTGAGTGTGTGTGTGATTCTGTGAGGGCATAAATCCCTGTAGGCCGACCTCAATGTTTAATGCCGACACAGTATTGATTACACATGAGTGAGTCAAATCAATAAGCTCCGCAGGTTGCAGAGTATAATTACTTTGGCGAAATCAAACTCAACTCTTCATTGCTTTAAACCACACTAGAAAAAAATAACCAGGAATAACGAATGTTGTGCTGCAAGTAATCTGACTGGTTTTCATCAACACAGAACTGTGAATTGATCTTTCTGCTGTAGCTATTGAGAAGATAACCTGTGTTTATTGGTAAATGCTGCAAACCTCTCTCACACATCTTCTTTCTCTTCTTTTACAGTGGCAAACATCCTCTGGAGAGAGGAAGGTATGCAAGATATTAGGATTTGTCCCAACTATATATAGTTAATTAAAGGGATAGTTCACCCAAATTTGAAAATGATGTCATAGTTTTCTTATGTTAGCAACCCATATGACTTTCTTTCTTCCGTGGAACACAAAAGGAGATTTTAGGCAGAATGGCTGCCTCAGTCACCATTCACCTTCGCTGAATGGAAAAAAGATGAATGTGAGTGAATGTTGACTGAGAATAAAATTACATCTCCTTTTGTGTTCCATGGAAGAAAGAAAGTCAAACACGTTTGGAACAACATGAGGTGAGAAAATGCAGACAGAAATTTTATTTTTGGGTGAACTATCCCTTTAATGCTGAGGCCAGTCACTTTTTGAGTTAATCAGGGTCTTGGAAAGATCATCACATAACAATGTCATATATGTTTCGCTGCAGGTCTAGGGATTGGAAACATGTTTTATGTGTTTTATGAGGACGGTATTAAAGTCATCCAGCCAGTGGCCTGTGAGATTCAGAGACACATCAAACCCAGCGAGAAGCTTCTTGGCCTGCAGGTGAGCTGTTGTATCAAATAAATATTAAATTACATGTTCGTATTAGTGCTGTTTATTTGACAGTCTTCACAAAGTTGTTCTTTTAACCCTTTTTATATACTTCAGGGTTGAGAATGCCTTTAAATTACCATTCAATTCCAGAATTTGAATTGATATAGCAAAGTTTTTATACAATTATGAATTATAATATAATATTTGTATTTCTTTATATTTTAATTAAGTTTTAGTAATCAATTTTTTAAATGCCACCTATTTATATGTGTATATGGGTCATTAAAATATAAGGAGATCTATTAAAAAGCTTTAAAAAAAATTAAAAGACCCTGCGGAGGCCACATCCTGCCAAGTCTAGGGGGAGGTAACATATGGCAAATACACCACAAGGGTTGTGAAGCCGTACGTGGGAAATGGCACTGTGGTCGGTCCATCCTAATGAAGGGGGACTCTACAAGCACGACGACCGGGACAGCGGGGCTGCCCAAGGGAAACGCGTGTCCGCTGACAGGGGGACCGTACTGTGGGAAATACATCATGGGGAGTTTGCCTGAAAAGGGAACTAAGCCCATGGAGCCCGACCCCAGTACAGAGCACCTGTGACTCGTAGTGGGTCTGGCCGCGTATTGCTCCGCTGAATTCGCCGCCCAGAAGGCTAGGGAGGAGAACATCCAGGGAGCGACACTTAGTGGCTAACCTGGGATAGAAGGCACACTGGATCAACTTGGTGAAGGGTGCTGTGTGCAAGCAGACACCCGGTTGGTTGTGCCGCGTTACCGAGTTCTACAAAACACGGGAAAAATCTAAACCCTGAGATTGTAAAATCTGGCAAAGGTATTGGGTGTTGCCCAGCCCGCTGCTCTGCAGATGTCTGCTAAGGAGGTGCCAGGGCCAGTGCCCACGAGGATGCCACACTTCTCGTAGGGTGTGCTCGAACCCGCAAGGGAGAGGGCACGGACTGGGTGTGATAAGCTAAGGAAATAGCATCAACAACACAGTGAGCTAACCTCTGTTTGGAGACACCGTTCCCTTTCCGCCATCCGCCGAAGCAGACAAAGAGCTGCTCGGAACATCTAGAGCTCTGCGTGCGCTCCAAATAGACACGCAAAGCATGTACCGGACACAGCAATGAGAAGGCTGGATCTGCCTCCTCCCGGGGCAGCTTGCTTGCAGGCTCACGACCTGGTCACTGAAGGGGGTCGAAGGAACCTTGGGCACATAGCCCGGTCGCGGCCTCAGGATAACGTGAGAATGTGCCAGACCGAACTCCAGGCAGGTGTCGCTGACAGAGAACGTATGCAGGTCCCCAACCCTCTTTATGGAGGCTAACGTGAACAGGAGGGCCATCTTCAGGGAGAAGGCCTTGAGCTCAACTGAATCAAGCGGCTCGAAGGGGTGTCTATGAAGGCCCGAGAGGACCACAGAGAGATCCCAGTAGGGGAACAGGCTAGGCCGGGGAGAGGTCTGTCTCCGGGCACCTTTCAGGAACCTGATAATCAAGTCATGCTTACCTAGGAACTTGCCATCTACTGCGTCGTGGTGGGCTGCAATAGCAGCTACATGCACCTTCAAAGTGAGGAGGACAGCCTTCCCTCCAGCCTCTCCTGCAGGAATGAAAGTACTGAACGAACTGTGCACCTCGGGTTTTCGGCTCGAGAAGAACACCAATTCGTGAACAAGTGCCACTTTAGGGCGTAATGCTGCCTGGTGGAGGGAGCTCTGGCATGGTTGATCGTGTCTATGACTGCAGGTGGTTGATCCACTAGATCTTCCACATCCTGTCCAGGGGCCAGACGTGGAGGTTCCAGAGGTCTGGGTGCGGATGCCAGAGGGTGCCCCGTCCCTGAGAAAGAAGGTCCTTCCTCATGGGAATTTTCCAGGGAGGTGCTGTCGCGAGGAGCATCAAATCCGAGAACCAGGCCTGGGTGGGACAGTTAGGGGCCACCAGGATGACCTGTTCCTCATCCTTCCTGATCTTGCACAGCACCAGTGCAAGAAGGCTCACTGGGGGAAATGCGTACTTTCGCAGCCCCCAGGGCCAGCTGTGTGCCAGCGCGTCTGTCCCGAGAGGAGCTCCTGTCAGGGAGTACAAGAGTGGGCAGTGGGAGTTGTCTTGGGAGAAAAATTGGTCCCATATCAGCTGGACCACCTTGGGGTGGAGCCTCCACTCTCCACTGGGCGAAACCTGCCACGACAGCGTGTCCGCCATCATGTTGCAGTTGCCAGGGATGTGAGTGGCACGCAGCGACCTGAGTCGCTGCTGACTCCAAAGGAGGAGATGGCGTGCGAGTTGTGACATATGACGAGAGTGCACGTCGCCTTGATGATTTATGTATGTTACCGTCGCGGTGCTGTCTGAATGCATCAAGATGCGCTTGCCCCAGATTAGTGGGAGAAACTTCCGTAGGGCAAGAGATACAGCCAACAACACTAGGCAGTTGATGTTTCAACGCTGCCGGGATCCTGTCCAGAGGCCAGCGGCAGCATGCTCATTGCACACAGCATCCCAACCCTGTCAAGAGGTGTCTGTGAACACCACGACACGTCTGGACACCTGCTGCAAGGGGACTCCAGTCTACAGAAAAACAGAGTTCTGTCCAAGGGTTGAAAGTCTGATGGCAAGAAGGGGTGATTGTCACATGGTATGTGCCATGGCGCCATGCCCATCTCGAGACTCGAGTCTGTAACCAGTGCTGAAGCGGTCTCATATGCATCAATCCGAGAGGTGCGGCCGCGGCTGAGAATGCCACATGCCCCAGGAGCCTCTGGAATTGTTTTAGAGGAACCGCTGCCAAGGCACCTGAGAACTGACTGAGTGTGCTTGTTGAAGACTGAGTCTAACTCCATGCCGAGAAAAGAGATGCTCTGAACCGGGACGAGCTTGCTCTTTTTCCCAGTTGACCTGAAGCCCTAGACGGCTGAGGTGCCTGAGCACCTGGTCCCTGTGAGTGCACAGTAACAATCGAGAGTGAGCCAGGATGAGCCAGTTTTTGAGATAGTTGAGTATGCGGATGCCCACTTCCCTTAGCGGGGCAAGAGCCGCCTCTGCAATCTTCGTGAAGACGCGAGGGGACAGGGACAGGCCAAAGGGAAGGACCTTGTACTGATATGCCTGGCCATCGAATGCGAACCGTAAGAAGGGTCGGTGTCGAGGCAGAATGGAGATGTGGAAGTACGCGTCCTTCAGGATTTTGAATGGGAGTCTGTGTAAGGCCCGGTTGAGATCTTGCAGGTCCAAGATTGGTCGCAACCTGCTGCTTTTTTGGGGTACGATGAAGGAAGTGCTGTAGAAACCCTTCTCCATCTCGGCTGGAGGGACAGGCTCAATCGCATCCTTGAGGAGCAGGGTTGTGATCTCTGCTCGTAAGGTGCTGGCTTTCTCGCCGCACACGGAAGTGGAGCGAACACCACTGAAACGAGTCGGGAGCCAGGCGAACTGAATCCCGCAGCCAAGTCGGATGGTCCTGGACAGCCAGCGCGACGGATTGGGAAGTGAAAGCCACACATCCAAGCTCTGCGCGAGGGGCACTAACGGGAAGATCGCTTTTGATGTACCGGGTGGGGCTTCGCAGCAGGGAGGAGCATGTAATAGCGCGTCGGGAGGCAGAAGAGTGTCCTGAGGCTTAGGTGCTGAATGCTGAATGCTCTCCTTGGGTGAGGAAATCGCTCATTTATTGAGAATGTGGGTGCCGCAGCCCGAAGGTCGTGCAGCAAATGAAACAAGGATTCTCCTCCCGACCCTCCACCGGGGGAAGGAGTGGTCTTGGTACCAGCTCCGGAGGGTGTCCCCCTGCTGCTAAACAACAGGTAGCTCCGCCTCACTGCCGAAAACTGCTGGACGAAGTTGTCGACGTGTTGCCAAAGAGGCCAAGCTGGGAGACGGGGGCATTGAGAAAGCGTGCCTTGTCAACGTCGCGCATCTCGACCATGTTCAGCCAGAGGTGACGCTCCTGGACCACGAGGGTGGCCATCGCCCACCAGAGAGCCTGCGCTGTGACCTTCGTGACTCTGAGAGCGAGGTCGGTGACAGAGTGCAGTTCCTGCAGCACTTCGGGGTCGGAAATACTCAGGTGCAGATCTTTGAGTGCCTTGGCTTGGTGAACTTGCAGAAGAGCCATGGCATGCAGGGTGGAGGCGGCCTGTCCGGTGGCGCTGTAGACTTTCGAGGTCAGTGATGATGTCATTCTACAGCCTCTAAAGGGTGGTCCCGTGTATCGCAACTGCTCTGTCCATCTGGGGGACCTCTTTGTAGGGGGGGGGGGGGGGGGGGGGGGGGGGGGGGTGCGGCTGAAGTGGCTTTCTCTCGTGAGAAAGCAAGGCAGCTTTTATGACCGACAGAAGAGGAGAGAAATGAACCGCATTCAGGAACTACACAGAGGTGGAAAGATATCTATAAGACGTTCAATGCCTGCTGTGTATTGCTCTTTTATGAGTGGGAACTCAAACTCTTTTAGAGGAAGTAATCTCTTTTTAGGAGGAGAAACACTCTTTCAGGCAATGAAAGCGCTGTTGAAGCGCCCAGGGGCGTGGACTGCACAACATGCAGAGAGAAAGCACACCAGCTGGAAATGCGCCGTAGATCCAACAGCAGTGCTTATCGCCAGTAGAGGTGAGTGGAACAGTGGTGAACTCAGCTTGCTGTTGCACAACCGTTCGGCTCCGAAGAAAAATTCTGACTGGCACTCGCTGCCCCGCTTCCCTTTATACACGAATGTCCAGGGCAGGGCATGCAAATTCTGTCTGCCAACTTGACATTGGCCTTTTCTCAGGTTCAGAGGTACATTTGGCATCCCAGGAAGACCCCTTGTTTCACTTCATTCGACACAACGTCGAGTGAGTGACAGAAGGGGAACATGTGTTAAAGAGGTCATGAAATGCTCTTTTTTTATGCTCAAAATAACAAGCTGCTGGATGAAACCAAATGGCTTCTCCTTTTCAGAGTTGTAACTTGACACTACAGGCTCTATTTTCATGAGTGCAGCACAATGCGCTTCGACAGTACACAACTTCTTATCCAATTTTTGTGAGAGTGCAATTTGATAAGATGCATGGTTTAAAGGTCTCAGATGCGGAGGCAACTTGGATTCATCCTCCACCACCCAGATTGAGGTGAATTACTACACCACCACAAGGACTTAGGGTGCATTGGGAATTTAGCCTGCCAAATTGGGGAGAAAAGGGAAAGAAAATAATAATAATAATAATATTTTGACTAGTAATTTTCCACCAGTTCTCGTAGAGTGATTTTTAAGTCACTGCAAAAGGGACTGGCGTAAGTTGGAGAGAATAAAATGTTTGGATTTAAATCTATTTTTTGACCACTTCATTAATTTTGTTATATTTTCATTCAATTTGATGTGTAATTTGAATTTAGAAATATTTCTGGTTTAATTTTCCAACATCAATCACTGATTACATTAACCATAATTTGTGTGTCATTAGATGAAAATTATTAATAATAATTACTTAATTTAACGGCACATGCATCCAAACTATGATGAGAATCACATTTTCCATGAGTATAAAAGGAACGCAGTTAATGCACTGAAGAGTGTAATTTTCAATTATTCTAATTCATTGCATACAGTCCATTTACACTTCCAACTTCTTAATAATGTGCTGTCTTTGTTTGAATCGTTGGTGCTTGAAGGAATGGACTCTATAATATGACGCAGACGACATTGAATATCCGGAGAAAATCCTCAGAATTAAATGGCACTTGGTCATGCCTTTTGCACGTTGTGTGGGTGATTTCGCCAAACCCAATTACGACTTGACTTAGCTTAGGCATGTACGAAAATGCCAAAACTTCATGGCCATGCCCATTGACTTTGCACTTATAACTTAACACTTGTGCTCTTATAATAGAGGCCTGCATCTTTTAAAAGTGGCACGAGATACATGACATCTGTCTAGTGCATATTTATATACAAAAATAATACAAAATAGTCTAGATGGGTCCCCTTTGGTGTTCAGGAATAGTATGGCCTGTCTGTCCTGCTCTCTCGAACTGAAGCACCAGTGGGTGGGGCCAAGGGAGAGATGATATGAAGTAGGCGTTGAAGTTTTTCACTGTAGTGTTTGTCCTGAATGAATGGTCTCCCGTGTAACATAGGGTAGTCTCGGAAGTATAGAGAACGAGGAGTTTTTGCAGCTTGGTTTCAATTAGTGCTTTTACTCTTTTGCTCTTTTACTCACTTCCTCTCCCATCCCTTGAAATTCTGCTGCATCTTCTCAGTTACACATAAACACCAGCACAGATTCACCACTCATGACATGACTAAGATTTCAACTCCATCTAATAAGTGCTGTGATCACTGTTCACACTGCTCGCAAGGATCACAGCAAGTCCCATGTGGCTGCAGTCTGGAGTTTGATCTTTGGTTGAACTCCTCCCTCCACTCTCTATTTACTTAATTTTCATCCCTTCTTAAAGCTGCATATCATTTCTTGTTTGTTTCTGATTGACAACTGCTAGATTTACACAAGAGATTAAATGAGAGCATTCCTCTTCTCTGCTGTTTCATCTGAGCTGGGTGTGCTGATTAGACAACTGTGTGTATGTTTTTTTTTTTCTTTTTTGGAGCTCGGGGCATTGAGCGCTTGAGTTTCCAACCTCCAGAGAGGCAGCAGGCCTCTATTAGGACATCAATCAAATACCAGGCCATAACGGCAGGCCCCAGTGCAAACTCTGTTTATAGAGCATCACAATGTGTTTTTCCTACGTTCTGCTCATGGGGAAATGAGTGTCATGTCTACTTACCTCTTTTTTTTTAATTCAATGATCATTGTGAAGACAAGACGATTCATTACGGTTATAGTTAACAGCAGCAATGTTTGGAAATGAGGACAGAGGCATTTGGTTGAGCTTTTATCTGGTGATACAAGCTTAATAATCATGCTTTTACACAATGTTAAAGGTGTGTTTTTTATGTTAAAATATGTTCTCCTATCCCAGCTTAATATGCAGAGACAACTAAGCCTATCATAGTTTAATTCCCCTAAAAAAAGTGTAAACATTGTGGCTTTATGGTACTATCCAAACATTGCTCCATTTTTAATATTCTTATGATTATATCATATCTATGTAAGTTTACTATTCTAATTGTCTTCGGACCCATTTATTATAGATATATGTGGTGGGTCACTAAAGACACAAGGTATGAAATAATGTTTGTATAAACACCCTTGAATATAAAGGTTAAAAATCAATCTGATATGCATAAAATAAAGACATTGTTTGTGACTCATCTTGATTGTTGTTGACAGCCCTTGAGTATACCAGACAACAATACAACCACAGGAGATCCACACCTCGGCTCAACCTCTGTAGCAATCAAGCAAGCTTTCACCTCTTTAACCATGGTACATTGTGCCTCAGAACAGCCAGCCACTCACACATCTTACATAGACTGTCTCCATGACACTTCTGCACCCACCATGAGTCCACATTCACTCTGTCAATTCCTCTGTAGGCTAACACTACAGAGTCTAATACTGTTTTGCTTTTATAGATTGGTTGTTTTTAAAACCCTAAATTACAGTATTTGGGTGACTTCATGGAAACTCAAGTGGCAAGAAGGATTACATTGGTTAATAGACCTGAATATCTCTACAGAAATTAAATATTGACCTCTGTTCTTTGCAGAGTCCTATTAAGTTTGCATTATTGTTGGAGGTTCATTTCTAATTTGGTATTGTTTGAGAAATTAAAGACAAATATTGCTTTTTAAGCATAGCGATAAGCCCTGTTCACACTGACAGCATTTAAATGGCTGGAGGTCATGGTGTCTGTGCTGTTTGTTGTGGGCGTTTCTCAACCCAGTCACATGGCAAGTCATAAAAATAGCAAGAGATGGCGAAATCGTAAAAAATCATGTGAGTTGGCTTGTACACATACACATGACTTTTACTCACATAGAGAAAAATAAAAGAACCAACAAACAATGTTATAAATTGTTTCAAAATGTAACCCCTAACGCAAACCTAACCATAAAGTCTAACCCCAAACCCTAAACCTAACCATGATTTTAAAGAGAAATAACTTTTGTTTACCATGGAATAAAACATTGGGTTTGGAATGAGCCAAGGGAAGCATATTAAAGGATATTGACATCAGTCATTTGTATTGCATTATATACAAATGGAATGAGTAGTGAAATATGTTCACAGACAAACCAAGTCTTGCAATTTCGTCATGTCGTACAGTACAACATGACTGCAGAATCCAACTGCATTAGGAAATGTATCACTGTCTGCACTACCAATGGTTGTCACCACATTTTCAAATCAGTGCAGCAATATATCAGAGCACTTTGTCCTGTGTCCCACATGTCATAAGCAATATTTAAGCAATTACCCCATGCCCTCGCGGGGGTACTGGAAACTATCGCAGCTACTTTGGGCTGATTAGTGCAGGGAAACATCCTTAACATGTGGATTAAACTGCCTACTGTATAAATCCATGTAAAATCCACATTAATTGTAAATGCCTTTTGCTCTGCCAATCACATGATTGATTACTGGAACACAAACAGACATTTCTGCGAGTGCACAGCGAGGTGCGCGCGAGAGATGTGTGAGTGCGAGGCACATATGTGAGAGATGTGGTCGCATGGCGAAGAGTGTGTTCTGCTACCAGGGTTGGTGCCCTACGCAGGCTGAGCATTTAGACAGCTGCGGTACTGCAGTACAGAATTAATGATCTAAATTATTTAGAAACTGAAAACTGCACCCAGTGGAAGCACAACATATGCGCTCAGCTCCAAAGAACAAGTCTGAATGAGTGGTGCATGCCATCTAGTTTTATACCCGTATGTCCGGGGTGGAGAGCGGCATGCAAAGTCCATTAGCCTGTTCTGAATAAAGCAAAGGTGATTGGGGCTCTCAAGAACAAACCCCTAGTGTCACTACATTGACACAATGTCGAGTGAGTTACAGACAGGGAACAAAACAGTATGTAACAATAATGTTTTATTAACATTTTCCAAACAAAGCATTACACAGAATAAAGATAGAAATACACTAAATATTCAAACTAATTCAAGTATAGCATTAAACTAGCAAATACTAAAATGTCTAAGTGGGAGGTTGACTATTTGAATGAGCTAGTCCCCCCATAGATTGCATATACTTTGCATTGCAACCCTCATCCTCCACAATTTTAATCAGCCAGCAGACTGTGGCTATCCACTTTGCTACAGCAATCGTGCAGCCGCATTCACAATTCGCATCAGGGTGTCAACACAAGCGCTTTGAACTCCACATGAAAAGCACTTGCAAGCAAAGTTTCATTCAGCATTTTCGTGATAGTTAAGACTAGATATGTTCCTGTGGTAATTAAATTGTGCATTACAAATGCTGCAGAGTACTTGATTTCTATAACAAATAACATTAAGAGGTCCTTCCCCCATAATTTTATCACTGACGCGACTGTTGTGTGTGTTTGTGGTGTTTGCGTCAGTGTAATGACTCCGGGTGGACACATTACAAAGGTTCCGCCCGTCCAACAAGTGTATATGCTGGTTTATGCTTTATTAACGTTAAATGTGTTAATTGCTATTAAGAAAATATAACACTTAACTTTTTTTATTTAATTACATGCATTAATGCATTAACTTTTACAGCTTTAATAACTTTTGATCGCTTTGCCACTACTTTGGCCTTTAAATGTGCACTAAAGAGTTTTCTGAAGCTCAAAACATATATCAACCAGTACTTCAGTAACAGAAGTACTGTATACTATAAAGGCATTTTAGTTAGTTACTCTAAACTTTTCAGATACTGTCTATGAAGTGTAATTATCCAAAATGATTCTATGTGTGATATATTTTGACGGCCCAGTCTTTTTTTTATTATTATTATTCCTGAAGGAGGAGGTCTGTCCACAAGTTGAGGGGGAGAAAGATCAGAAATGTTTGTGGACATCAGCAGTCAACGTGAAGGACAAATTCATTTATGCCACTCAACCTTTGCTGAACAGGTTGCTCATTGTAGACATCCAGTCCCAGAAAGCTGTGCAGGTAAGCCATGAAATCAATAACCATAACTCCTACTCTTGTAAACATACCACAGAAACCTTCTAAAATCTGAATAATGATGCTAAGATGGAGCACGGTTTACTGATACAAAAAAAAAACAAAAAAAAAACATAATTTTTAATTAATTAAATGTATTACAGCTACTGCATAATTCATAATCTCCAAATCACTTTTGGTGCAAAGCATATTTTTAATTATGATTCTAGTTACATATTTTCACATCCGCTCATTCCTCATCTTAATTTTTAGTAAGCAAAGTCTAAATTACTTTTTTTAACCATGGGCATTCTATAATCCCTACTAAGACCAGCTTCGGAAAACATCCCTTGATCAAAGTAAAATGAGTTTAGATGCTGTGAAAGAAGTTATTTTCAGTAGTTGGTATGCTAGAATATACAGTGAAGAGCTGCTAAAGACATCATAATAAGATGCATTAGAATATGATGGTCTTTAAGATCTTCATGTTGTATGGACAAAATATGGCCATTACATTTATAATCTCACTACATATATTTCACAGTAAATTAATTAATTATTATTCATTACATGGATTACTGATTAAATAATTATCCCTTTGGGTACAGTCTTAATTGTTGAAAGGTATATTGGAGTCCATTAGTATGAGACCACTAATAAAAATGCAACGGTTTTGCATTGTTCTGTAGAAGTTCTATTGTCAACATAACAATTTAATTAAAAGGTTGAATATATATATATATAAAAATCTGAAATTCAATATTCAACCTTTAACTCAATTTTCTTTTTCTTTTTTACTTTCTGTTTCTAGTTAGGTTTAAATAGGGGACAAATCCAGATTTTTAATGTTCAAAGAGCAAGACTCTCTTTCCATTCCTATTTTATAATGGGACACACACGTTATTTTTTCAACTTGGGGTTCGGTTTTCACCCCCTTAGACAAGCAAATGTTAATTAGTCACTTGATCTTATAGTAAATGAGAAACAGACAGAAAAATCCAATATTTATGATGTTATTTACGCACAGTTTATTGACAAATTCCATTCAAGCTGTAGGATTCATTATTCATCAACCAACCAAGAAGTTCTGCTGATTGTTTGTACATTTGAAAATTTCACACAACTGCTAAGGATTACGTTGAGAATTTGTTTATCTGTGCTAAAACGTTTGTATGATTCGATGTAATCCTCAAAAGGAGGGGAGGGATGTGGTGGGATTCCAACTCAATGTGCACATCTGCTCCCACAGATTATTGCACACATGGAGATTGCAGCCGAAGACAACAATCACCCTTTTTCATCCTAGCTACACGTGAACACTAGTTTACTCTCCTTTTCTATTAATACTCTGTGTTTTCAAGTCAAGCTGTACAAAATATTCACATTGTGGAGAACGAAAAGAGATAGTACTACCAAAAATAATTTACTCACCCTCATGTCCTTCCAAACCCATTTTTTCTGCGAAACACAAAAGGAGTAAGTTTATAGAATGTCCCTGATTTCCATGCAATGACAATAGTGACTCGCTTTAATATTTACAGGTTGCATGGACTTTGACACTTTAGGTGCTTTTTCACCATAAAGTGAGTCACTAAAACCTGCCATTGTATGAAAATCATGGATTGCAATATTCTTTCAGATATCGCTTTCTTTTTATGAAAGAAAGCAATACGGGTTTGGATCGACATGAGGGTGAGGAAATCATGACATAATTATCATTTTTGTATAAACTATTCTTTTAATAGGGAAATGAAGTTGATTACAAAAACATTCAGCCATACTGAGAAATAGAGGGAGAATGATCATTTTTGCAGTGCTCAATGTGCAAATGAACAATTGCTTCATATTTGTGTGCACCCATGTAAGCAAAATGAGGTGTGAAAATTGCACAGTAAGGCTACCACCACACAATATGCATCGTTTTGTTTCCGCATGGAATATCGCCAGCCAGGTGATGGAGAATGGATATAGACACAAAGCTATTATTTCACACTGGCTGAGCCATTGCTACTGTCAGCATTCCATTTAAAATGCACACCCATAACCAAACTTTGCATATATGACAAGCATGCAGGTGTCCGTTTGAAAGCGAAACACTTTTTCTCTGTCCTGACTAGCTGCTTTGGTGGGCTTGTAAACTTTTATTGTGACTTTTGTAGAATGCCAAAAAGCATTGGCTTTTAGCAAAGGGTGTTGAATCAGCCTCATGAATCAACATAATGAGTTCCAGTGATTTCATTCAATTCTCACGGGACTCTTTAGAAGCACGCAATGTGGAAAATGGATACATTTTTCAAAGGCGCTCTACTGACCAGAGACAAAATTGCTTAAGCGTAAGATAATTATATAATTTTACTTCACTAAATGATAAATACTGTGTAACTCCATTCTGAATTTTTTTAAGCAACATTACACAAGCAAGAGTGCTGTTGCATTAAATATCAATCAATACGTCTGTGACGGCATGGTTGCCTGAGCAACTGCATTTGCTTTGTATGACACTATTGGTTAGGTATAGGTTTAATGTTAGAGTAGAGAGGTAGGTTTTGTTGGTTTAAATCTCACTGTAATATTAACCTCTTCTGTTTGGGAAAAAATTTACTTATGTTAAGTGACAAACAATAGACATTTCACCCCGGAACAGCTGTGATACATGATCCTTGCAAAAATGCCACCACATTCACATAATTTTTATGAACTCAGGCCAAATTATTTTTGATAGTTTTCCTCCACTAGTGCAAATATTTTCAAACAAAGCTAAACAACACACCGATAGTCTGTTTTTCAGAGCTACTGTTTGTCAAATATTGGTTTTTAAATATAACTACAATATCTGACTATGATAACATCAGTCATCAGTCATCAGTCATCAGACCACTCATTGTTTTGTTGTTATCATCAATAGACTGTAAGCACAGACCGGGTTCCAGTGAAGCTCCACTATGACAAGTCTAATGACCAGGTGTGGATTCTGAGCTGGGGAGATCTCAAGAAAAACTTTCCAACTCTCCAGGTAAGCTTGACTCAACCAAATCCATTCAAGTTTCTGAAAATGACTTCCTCTGCCTCCACAGCTCTCAGCCTAATGATACACGATCAACTTTTAGAGAGTGCTAATCACCACCCTGTGACTGCTCTCACAGCTTCTAATAGCTCTCAAACAAGACTGCTAAGACATTCTGCCCGAATACTTCTCTCATATGATTATCCAAGTAGATGAGTCGGCGTGTTTGTGTGTTTAGATTATTTTAGTTTTCAGACATGTTTTTGATAATATAAAGACATTTTTAGAGCCTTTGAAATCAATGTAAAATTGTGCCAGCATTGCAAGGGGTCACAACGGGGTTGCTTAACAAATTATTATTTGGTAAAGACATGGTCCCCATAATGCACAGCTTTCATAGATCATAGACAAAGAACATCGAGTTCTTCGGGTAGCTTACTGTGTTATGTTAAATGTTACTTGAGTACAGGTGCTGGTTATTCTGTAATAAATGATGACGGTTTTTCTCTGTGTTCAATAATGGTTACCTGGGGGGATAGGGTTGCTGCACCAACGTGTGTGTGTGTTTGTGTGTGCGCGTGTGTGTGTGTGCATGCGTGCGTGTGTGTGCATGCGTGCATGTGTGTGTGTGTGTGTGTGTGTGAGAGAGAGTGTGTGGAACCAGCCTTATTATGTTGGCCAATCAAATTGTACCTGTATTGGCGGGGACCCCACCCATATATATATATATATATATATATATTGGGAGCACGGGGAAATGGGCATGGGAGAATTGATACAGTTCACTGAAATGTGTAGCTCATGCATTATGTTCAATAAATGGATAGTTGTTAAATAACATCATTATTCCCTCTCGTGACAGAGAGAGAGAGAGAGAGAGAGAGAGAGAGAGAGAGAGAGAGAGAGAGAGAGAGTGTTCAATGAAATTACATAAATCATGTGCCTATTAAATGTGAGAATCTTCTATGCATCAGGTGATCAGCCAGGCTAGTGGAAGCACACCTCACCACACCATCCACACTCAACCAGTTGGCCATCGTTTCGACAGGGTGGAGGATTTCTTCATTCCTCCCATCAGCCTCACCATCAATCACATTAGGTAAGAGAGAGAGAGAGGGGGGAGAGACCCCACCACTTCACACTAGTGAGCAACACACTCTGAATGCAGAAAAGGAGAATTCTTCTCCACAAAGCAACTGGCATGAGCTACATTTGAGCACTTCCTTACAGTGATTATAACTACTCCAGAGAGAACAGCTCCAACTCTGCATATTGTGTAAATTGCATTTGGGGACTGACATTTAGATCTTAATAAACAATTTTGTGCATTCATAGTCACTCACATGGGGAAGTAGCTTTAGCAGCTGTCGAGAGGGGAATGGTGAGTTTAAAGCCTGAATAAACACACCAGGAGATGTTGCCTGGATATGAAAATCTCATTTGAATTGATTCAAATCTGAGTTGAAGATTACCAAGCATGCTCCTCTGATCCTCTTACTTCCCCTGTTGGCAAATGGATGTTTACTTATGCTACTGTGCCATGCTAATATGAAAATTAATGACTCAATTCCAAACAAAGATTTTGTAGGGTATACTTGTTCTCAACATTGAGAGAGAAAGTCACACTGTTCCTGACAATATCACAATGGCAAACAATGTAAAGTGTTTACATAGCGATATTCATGTGAATCACATGGGAGACTGGTCTCACAATTGATATAATTCGAATTTTGCATGAGCATGTTGCTAATCCACTAACACAATACATTAAAAGTAGTTCTGTCAGTCAATAAACATTTTAAATCATGATTAATCACATGCGTTTTCATAGTTAATCACAGTTGTTTTGAAAGTGCTGAAATTTGACTCTTTATATATGTCATACTATATTATATATTTACCTGTCAGAATGCATTTATTTCCATCTTAGGAAAAAAACAAAACAAAAGAAAACAAAATACAATATAATGCTTTAACATTTTCCAAACAAAGCATTCCACAGTATAAAGATAGAAATGCACTAAACTGGGAGGTTGACTAATTGAAAGAACAAAAGAGTCCCCGTAGGTTGCATATCCATTGCAATGGGCATGAAATCTCCTAAACTCTCATGCTCCACAACATTAATCAGCCAGCAGACTGTGGCTATCCACTTTGCTACAGCAATCGTGAAACCGTGCTCATGATTTGCATCAGGGCATCAAAGCCATCGTCAAATGCCACTTTGAACTCCACATGAAAAGCGCTGTGTCTTATTCAGCATTTTGGTAATAGTTAAGACTTGACGTGCTTCTGTTGTAATTAAAATGCAATTTACAAAGGCTGAGCAATACTTGCTTTATATCAAAAGGTTAATCTAGGCTTGTTTTGTAAAACAAACTGCAGAGGTACTTTTTCCATAATTTTATCACTGACATGAAATCACTGTTGTGTGTGTGTTTGTGAAAGGTTCCGCAAAGATTCCGCCCTTCCAACCAGTGTTTATGCTGTTAAGTTCTGCTTTATTAACGTTAAATGCATTAATCGTAATTTAGAAAAATGTACCAGTTAATCCTTTTAAATTATCATATGCACTAAACAATTACTTTTGACAGCTCAAATTTAAAGGCATAAAAATATACAATGCACAGATATTGGGTAAAATAGTACAGTACTTTTTTATCGTATTAATCTACTTTCTATCAAATATTTTCAGTATTTAATGAATTATGGATTGCAATTTTCTGCAAAGGATGTGTTTTGGAACAGCTTTCTCACTGAGTGATTCCTTTAAATGCTTCCTGCATAGGCAGCTCTCTAGGTTTTAGAGCAAAGACTTAGATTTACCCTGAGAGGCATGATGATTGACAAGTTTCTTTCAAAAGTCTAATCAATGCAAATTCACAGTATTTTAATGAGGATATCCAATCAGATTAGCCTAACTGACATTCAGAATGCAATGTTTATTTGCAACAACAAATCTTGTTATCAGTTAAGAGCATTGATGTACATTAATTTTCTCTTCAGTATTAGAGGTTTTGTTGCTGTGTTAGGAAAATAATATACATGTTTCATGTAGCAGTTGAACTGCATGTTAAAAGGCATGATAAATCTGAGTTCCAAAATAGTGAGTTCATTCAGAGGATGAACCAGTTTAATTTTAAATCCAACCGGGACCAGAGATAATACGGCTTACACACATAGCTCTCACACACTTATACACTCACTCACCTCATGGGAAGTCAAGTAAACCTGCAGTTTGAGTTAACTCCAGATTGTAGTTCAAAACCTTTCAGTTCTACTAAATGTGCCAAAATGCAAGTCAATTTCCTGTCATTTGAGATCAGTGGCTGTCTGCCTCGTTTTTCCTGAATAAACTGCTGGACGCTCAGTTGAGAGTATGAACACTTTTGGGCCTCAAGATGTCGGTGACATTTAGCGTTGGTGTCCTCTCCCTGATGTAGTAATGTGTTTCAGTGCTCCAAGTCCACAGAGTGCAACATCAGCACTCTTCACAGAAATAGAGGTTAACTCCAGAGTAAAGTATTATAGCCCTCTGATCTTATAGCTTGGCAAGAGTCTGGATTTAGCACATGACATCAGCTTTTGGACAGAGAAGATGTGTTTCTTTGTAAACCCAGTTACGTAACACATTTGAGGAACTACATCATTGATCATCTAAAGAAAATAAAATTGAAAGAGGGAAATACACATTATGTTAGATAACAGACGCACAGATCATGAAACAAACATTCATATTTGTAGGTATTCAAACCTGATCAAGAATCAACAAATAGATTCTGAAAGTTGTTTTCCCTGAGATCAACCCAAATTACTGACATGTGACATACCCCATCTGACATTTTGACATCAGTTCAACTGTGATCACCTTTCTCTGTGGTGCTGTTGATAGCACATTGCACAAGCAACCTTCAGTGCATGGTTCTGGTCCCATGGGAACCTGGAAGTAATCATATTTACATAAATATTTGTAAGCAATTGGAAGTTTTTAGGGTAGGTTTAATAAAATATGCATTTCTGACGATACAGACAACCAGAAAACTGGAAATCATAATTGTGTTTTGTGTTCAAAATCCAATAAATGCTAAATGTTGAAGGTATTGGCATTCTTATCCAATTTAATTTCCTTACATTGATATTGTACATGGGTAAAAAGGTATGTGTGATATACACAAATACCTATGAATACTAATGAGATCACTCTGTAAGAAGTTGTATGAAATGACTGGTGTTATCCTCAGGAGGATATTGATTTTTGAAAATATGCTCATATAATGAGATGTGTTATAGTTAAATAGCACCAGTGTCATTGTACAAAACACTGTTGTAAAGAGGTGATCTACTATACTAATATTTTTCTCATTTGGAATGCCTCATAGGCTTTGACTTCACCCTTGGCAGTGAACTGTTGAGGAGGGATTTGCACAGGGGAGAGACTGAATGTGACATTTTAGTTTTAGGTTGTCAAATTATTTCCACGTTTACACACTTTCACACTGTGAAAATAACAGCCTACAGGAGTCTTTTTCGGCATTCATTGACTTTCTGTCACACATTTATCCACAACCAGCCCACAGACAATTTTTTTACGTGTCAACTGTAAGCAATACATTATTTAAAATGATATGCTTGTTTTTATTTACAGTATTTCATTTGTATTATTATGCTAAATGCTAATTACATTATTTTCTGGTCTAAAGGGTAGATTGGATAAATATTGAATTGATTTGTATAAACATAGGTTTGGAAATGAATGAGGAAATGTATTTTGTTTGTTCATATGAAGGGTAGTTTTAAGATGCCTGAGGTGAAATAGGATGACAGCATTGATTTACGCGAGAAAAGTGCTTCCATTAATTCCTCTACAGTGGCAACATAAACAAACCCACGGCAAATTACAAAGTATACACAATGCTACAAAAACACCCATTTGGGTTGCATTATTTATTTTCATATTTTAGAGCTGTCCTGTATATTGACTACATGGATAGAGGCAAGTGACTTTGTAAAGCAATGAAAACGGCTTTATCCCTCTGGCTGTAGATATCTAGAAGACATAATTGTGTGTGTCAACTCCAAAAGTTCTATGTTGTTATGTTGTCATGATGTTAAAAGGGATACATCATCATATGCACCTTTTGAAATGTTTAGTTCCTTTCTATGGTGCCAGATTTCTGCCAAATTAATGTTTTGCAAACAAACACAATCTGCTTTGTAAAGGAAAACTCGACTCTCAAACAAACAGAAAGCGATTTGCAAATACAAAGGGCCATTTGTGAGAAAATTAAGAGTAGTTGTCCTATACCACTGGCTTTACAAACAAATGCGTTTTGTTTTACAAATAGAAAAAAATTGTTTAGTACGTATAAGCCTACATCATATTTAACAATTAAATACAATTTATTCTGCAAATTCTACAAGATTGTCAAACAAATACAAAATCCGATATGAACAAAGACATACCACTTGTGAGTCACGTGACTTTAGGCACAATTTTCTCAACCACAGTCCTGATTTTCTCACAAATGCATCAATGATTTTCTCACAAATGGGCTGATCCACGACCTCTTTTTAAACAGTAGATGGGGCAGTGCTGCAACATTCTTTCACTCAGTTTTGTCTACAGGCTGAAGACAGGAACATATGATGACAATGAAGAGTGAACTAAAGTGCAGAATTTATTAATAACGAGAAATCCAAACTAATGTTACTGTGACCTAGCATGAATCAAAGTCAGGTGTGGCTGTGACATGACATGGACAAGGCTGAGGCGTAGCTGTGACATGGCATGGAGTAGACTCAGGGGCAGAAGGTGGCACAAGCTTGGCAACCATGACGTGGGACCCTGGCTTAGTGACCATGACGTGGGATCCTGGCTCGGCGACCATGACGTGGAACCCTGGCTCGGCGACCATGACATGGGACCCTGGCTCGGCGGCCATGACGGTGGATGCTCTGGCTCGTTGGCCACAACGGTGGACCCTGGCTTGGCGGCCACTGTAGGAGTGCATAGTTCCTCATCAATCTCTCCTACAGTGAAAGATTAACCACTCATCCACAGGGAGAAGTCGATGTATTGAGCCAGACTGAAGGTACTCCAACTGCCAGGCATCAAAGAGAACATCGGCTCATTCAAGCCTGCCCGGAAGAAGTGTTTGAGGGTGATCTCATTAAACCAACAAACAATTCCCCTGACGTAGGTGCAGGAGCTGAACTGTTGGGTTCATAGAGTTTGGGTTGAGTATTCTGTAATGTTGAGACTCTAACAGGTGATGACAATGAAGAGTGAACCCAAGTGCAGAATTAACAACAAGAAATCCAAAATAAGACAAAACACACGTAAACGACTTGACAATGCTACACCAAAACAATACGTACAAACATAAGGACTATAAATACTCTGATATCAATATAACAAGACAATGAAACATGAACCAATAACAAGATAAGGCTAATAAACAAAGGAACTAAAGAGAACAAAACACATGAAACATGGCAGGAACAGGATAATCACATGACTAGACAAGAAAGTGAACAAATCTCAAAATAAAAGACCTGAAGACATGAACAAACACATTTAATCTAGGGTTGTCGATTTAACGCATTAATTCAGTGCGATTAATTTTACAGAAAATAACGCATTAAAAAAAAAACGCAATTAATCGCATGCCCACGGACCATAATAAGGAAGGTTGCTGAGAAATGCAAGCTTGTAGTACCAACTGTTTACTCCAGAGGGCAGTAAGTGAAATTTCAGCTGTATGAGCAACATGCAGTTTATACAGTGAAGAAAACACTTCAGCAAGCAGAACAACACAAAACATGCATTACGTTCTTGCATTCAAAACACTTGAAGGAGCACAAATGCAATCTAAGGGATCTCAAGATGTGTTTAAAGATTGAGTTTAAAACTATATTTAACTTGACACAGTGACCTAAACATTTTATGTTTATGACGCAACACACCAGAGACGTCTGATGCAGGTGTAAATTGATGGGCCCTTAAACAAGCTATCATAATAAATCTCCATCTGATTGACAAATAATTCACTTGTGAAATGGATTGCTGTGAACTGTATGCCAATGATTGGCTTATGATCAATAATATGGTAGTAAACAATGCATTGTATTCTAAAGCCGCTTTTTGTATTGTCTTATCAATGATTAACTCTTCTGCCACAAGAATGTGAAGCATTTACTTATCTGAATATTTATATATATATATAAATATATATATATATATATATATATATATATATATATATATATATATATATATATATATATATATATATATATAATATATATATATATAATTTTTAAATATTTCAAGATAACTATGTATAATTATATATTGATATAAATATGTATAATCTTTATATATTGAATTATTGTTATATGAGTGGCTTTCTTAGTAAATATTTGTATATCGTGATTAATTAATTGGGACACCATGTAATTAATTTGATAAAAAAAATTAATTGATTGACAGCCCTAATTTAAATGTGACAATTACATGGTAATTTACATTTCTAGTAAAAATTTGATCCTTTCTGGTAATTAGAAATTATGTCATGAATAACAATATTTTCTAGTAAAAAATATATACGTGAAAATGAGAAATGTTCTACTGATAATGAGATAAAAACCTTTCAGGAATTGTGTTTGTAGTCATAATAGCATAGTTAATTTAAATGATCTATTTATACTTTATCCTCACTTTTAAACTTAAAGAAATTTGAATAGCTTTATGCCTAAGGCTGATTCATTGAATACATTGCAACTTATGCTTTAAAGATCATCTAACATTGTAGGCTACATTATTTTACAATACACATTTTTTAGACCTGAAACCAGAAGATCAATGAATGAAGTGTCTTAATATGGAGATATGTAGTTCAGTACAATGCTAAGGCCCGTTGTTGTATATCTGTGTGCATCTGTTTTCAACCAAAGTTAGTGGTTACTGCAGAGCCAAGTCAAGTCAAGTTTTTATTTGTATAGTGCTTTTCACAACACACATAATTTCAAAGCAGCTTTATAGAAATTATGCTGTTACAAAAAAATTAAGCTGTAATATCTTAAAGTCATCATTCTGCGGTTTGATAAAAAAAAAGAGCCCACTATTATGATAAAATCGAGTGTCACACTAAATGCATTTATCTCGGGCCATATTTATAAATCCCTAAGAAGCTGCGCATTAGTACTTCTGAAACTTGTTCTTCCCCAAAGCCATAATTGTTTCCCTTATTAAATAAATGTTCAATAACTACAGTAGTAAAACTGACAAAACTGAGTGAAAGAATGTGGCAGCACTACACCATCTACTGTTTTAAAGATGTTGTGGCTCAGCCCATTTGTGAGAAATCATTGATGCATTTGTGAGAAAATCAGGACTGTGGTTGAGCCAAAAGTCATTGTGCCAAAAGTCACGTGACTCACAAGTGGTATGCATTTCTTCACATCAGATTTTGTATTTGTTCAACAATCCTGTAGAATTTGTAGAATAGATTGTATTTATTTGTGAAATACATATGATGTAGGCTCATATGAAACACATTTTTTATATTTATAAAACACATCGCATTTGTTTGTTAAGCCAGTGGTACAGGCAAGGGCGTAGATTTGGCTTGACCATTGGGGTGGGGTTGCAGCGTGAAGCACATGAATATATAATAATATTATTTTCCACTTTCACTGATTTAAGATTTTTTAACCAACATCAGTCCTGATCATAACTATCAAATATTCATTCATTTTAAGGATTTTAACCCTTTAAATTACAGTCTGCATATAAGGCATTACATTATGCTATATATACTGTATATGTTCAAATTGTGTGTTACCCACTGTTTTTAGGCAATAACGTCACAGCCGCAATAACGTGGAAATTCTTCACTGTGAGTGAAAAATACATAAAGTTCGCAATTTGTAATATTTGTAAGGCTAAATAAAGTAAACCGTGGGGGAACCACCACAATAACGTTCGGATCAACAAACCTAATTAGACATTTAATACACCATCACCCAGCTGAAAATGCCCATTTTAAAAAAGAAGCTAAAAAAGGGAAAGCGGCTAAAGCTAGCCAGAGCTCAGAGCCAGCCAGAAGTCAGCAGCCACTCTTATCTTTCCTTGGTATGATCAGCGAATATATAGAAATAGAAAAAGATCCATTTATAAAAATAGTGGAAAATGACATCTGTTTTGTTATATAAACTCATTTGCAGTTAATTGTTATTTCTACCTCTTTCCAGTCACAGAGCACTTTATTTTGAGAGTTGTTTAAGTGACAGAAGATCCTGTAACTTAATGCAGTTTGGGGGAAATTGTAATGTTTAATAATTTATTTTATTATGAAAATAAATGTTTGCATTGAAGAAAGGTAGATTTTGTTTGTATATGCGGTCAATCATAGTTTTTAGAAAGAAAATCGGAATCGGCAAAAATCGGTATCGGCAGGTCACACTTGCAAAAAAATCGGAAATCAGAATCGGCCAAAAAAATTGCAATCGTTGCATCTCTATTTGTAATGTTATTTTATTATGCCATAACCACAATTGATGGCTCCTTATTACTAGGGTTTGGAAACCGAGAACCTGTTCTTGTTCAGAACCAGTTCCATTCTTAAAAAAATACAGGAATCGTATGGTCTTCGTGACTTTCGATTCCGTTAACGGTTCTCCTGCTTACAATTTTCCGCTGACGTGTCTGGAATACCGCCCTGAAATACTCTAATAGTGTTTTGAGAAGCACTGCAGCAACATTGCCTTTTTCTGAATACAGTGTACACAGCTCTGCCAGTGTATTTGATTCCTTATCGAAAAATTCTCGAGCCGGCTCTGGGGGGGGTTACTGCAAATGTCACCTATATATATATATATATATATATATATATATATATATATATATATATTTGCTGTGTTGCATCACATCACTTGCTTGCAGTGTTGATTGGATGTTAAATGGACTCATTTTCATTTATGTTCAGGGACCCTCCAAACCTGCCGGATCTGTCACTAGTACTTTTCTGGGACCTCATAATTTACAAATTAAGCTCTGAGCATATCTCCACAGCCAGAATGGTTTGGCCTGTAACTAATGGAATACCAGCTGCCAATTTATGGAACTCATCACTGGCAGTGATAATCTGTCCCATCAGTCCTTGGCAGATGTGCCCTGTTGGCCAGACATAGACAGACACTGACATTCATCTTCTTTGAAAGAAGATGAATGTCAGAATTTGAAGTATGCACTAAAATTGATTGGAGAACATGCAGATTTAATTGAGCTTTGTCAAAGACCTTGTTTCACTCACCAACTTTATTTTCGTTGTATTCTTCCAAGTAATTTTTAATAGTCAATAATTGGGATCTTTGGATTTTTCAATGGATGTGTAGATGTTTAATTAAATTTTTTTACTTGAAATCAATTATATGTCCAGACATCTGGCAGAGGATATTGGGCATGGACTGATGGACAGATGGGTGACATTTAATTTTTTCTCTCCCTTAAGCCTTTGGATGTCCCTCATTAGACCTCACTTGTAACAGTTTTCAACCTGATCACTTTGTATCAATCTGGATCTAGAAGCTTAGTCTGTTACTTTCTATGTGGCAGGTACTTCATATACAAAGCAATTTAAACTTTCATCAATGGCAAGCATGGTGCCTTTAGGGTAACATTACTGTTTATAAAATTACTGTTATAACATTACTTTGCTGTCATCAGAGGTTATCATGTGAATTAGACCAAGAGGTCAATAAAATAAGGTTTGACATGAAGATTTTGTGTACAAAATGTTCAGTTCATGTGGACAGGTCACAGGAGGATGTACACCTTCTCTGGTTCATTTGAGTGCATTGCACATCATTGGATAAACTTTGAGTAAATCCCAGACAGTATAGATGATACAGCCTCCTTCCCTTGCAACAGGAACAATCTTCAAAGAAATTGATAGAATGCCTGAAGGTCTTTGACCTAAAGGCTTTAAGATATTACTGTCACGATTCACTGTTGTCTGCCCTGTGTTTTGCCCTGTGTTTTGCCTCAGTCCCCATGGACTACACTTCCCATAATTCCCTGCCCTCATCACTGCCAGCTGTCCTTCATTGTCCTCACCTGTGTTTCATTTAGTCATTATCCTTTGTGTATTTAAAGCCCTGTTGTCTGTTCATTGCTTGTCAGTTGTTGAATGTGTTTAGACCTACCGTGTTTGACTGTGCTCTTTGTGGATGGTTTCCTCGTATTTACGTTATTGTTTCCCATCGGGCCTGTTTGATTTGTTCCTGTGTCTACCCATTATTTGTTTATCATTTCATTATAATCCTTAGCACAACTAGATCCAGCTCTCTGGACTTCTTTCCAATTGTTACAATTACAGATTTAAAAGCTATACGACAGTGTGCAGGCTTTTTCTTCTTACCCCAAGGTATTGTTTATGTACCTGCCTACGATGTATTCATTTTGGGTTTACCACTGACCGTACGTCAACTGAATGCAATTAAACGGTGCCTATACAAATTGTAAAATCTGAATAATAGAGCTTATTAAATAATAATTACAACAAAAAAAAGTCCAGCCAGTCATGTTAGCATTATTTTTTTATATATATTTTTTTAGAAAATCAAACGCAAACCCATGTGAAGAAATTCTGCTGGAATACGCAGAGTTGGGGAAAAACTATACTTTTAAATAATAAATGTAAGCAGCAAAGAAACATTACCTTCTTTATTTTTAAGGATAATTCCACTCATTGAATTATAATTTTTTTCATTAATTGTTTATTTTTACTTCTATCAAAGTTAGAAGTATACCTGTATACCTTAAGTCATGTCAGTTTGTCTGAAAGAGCACAACACTTTAGGATGTCTGATGCACGATTTACATTTTGAAAATATGAAAACTTTCATGAATCCGAAAATTGACATCTACCAGCTTTACAAACTATTTACACAAAAATGTGTTCTGCTCGTGTTTCATGAATGAGGCCCAAAGTTTTTAAGGTTAATGATCTTTTAAATCTACAAAAGCGACCTCCTTAACCGTAAACGTAACCCTAACCAATAGTGTAATAAAAGAAACCAGAAAGAGAACACGTATGACCGACAGACTTTACCTGAAATAAACTCTTCTTTAAACCCACAGACCGTGGACACTACGAGGAAATCAACCTTTATTTTATTTATTATAAGTAACATAAAAGTAAATTTTAAGAGTGGAGAGAGGAAACAGGATGGGCATTAGAGTGGGACAAAAAGTGGAAAGCATTTTTGTAACTCTACACCCCACTGCAGTGACACAAATGGTGCACTATGTTGTCAATTTATATGGTTCAACCAGACTATTGAGGTAAAATAGCCATGCTGTGTGGCAGGTGCTATTTACACCTGGATAGTCACTCCTTTAATTTATTGAGAATCTCATTTATTTCAGTGAAAAAGGTTGAAATAAATGAAAAAAATGGCTATTTAAAAACTTGCATTGGAATAAAAACTTACATTACATGATTAGTGGGAAATGCTTGTATATGTATACCTTTCTCAAAATAAAACAGTCTAAACCAGCCTAAGAAGGTTTGCTGATCTAAGCAGTTCTCCCAGTCTAGATCATCTTAAACCAAATAAGACCATCAAAATCGTTTATTAGCAGGATAAGATGTTTCAGAGTGAAAAAAGTAGTTACTCTAAAAATTATAGGTGGTGTCAAAGTATTCTAGCACTGTTATCTTGTATCTTTTATTGAATGAATGAAAGTGTTGCATGACAAAACACCTTTAATTAATGTTCTCTTTATAACAGGTTTGGCATCATCCTCCACAAGAATGAACCAGTTCTTCATAAGATCGACTTGGAAACCACTTCCTATGTGAAGAACATCAGTCTGAAGGAATACAATTGCGTCCCACAATCCCTAGCCTACACACACCTGGGTGGATACTACTTTGTCAACTGTCGGCCAGACTCAACAGGCGCGGAACGGCCACAATTAATCATCGATAGTGTAACAGACAGTGTAATTGGTCCAAATGAGGATGTGAGCGGTACACCCTATGTGTCTCCAGATGGCCACTATTTGGTGAGTGTGGATGACCGTGACGGGCTAATGCGCTTGCAGCCCGTGTCCGTGCGGGGCGAGATTGGCCAACCCTTTGACATTCACACCAACCTGCACCTGTCCGATCTGGCCTTCATGCCCTCATTCACTGAGGCTAACCAGTATAATGTGTTTGGCAGCTCTGGCCAGCAGACTGATGCTCTTTTTGTGGAGCTCAGCACCGGTAATGTCAAAATGATCAAGAGTCTGAAGCAGCCCACAGTGCCGGCACAGTGGCCTTGGAACCGGCAGAACAGAGTCATGACCGGTAGTGGGCTGTTTGGACAATATCTCATGACCCCATCCCAGAGCTCACTCTTTATATTGGATGGTCGACTGGATAAGCTCAATTGTGAGATCACTGATGTTCCACTGGGAAATACTGTGGTGTGGGTGGGGGAGGCGTAAGCTATCTGAAAGGGGCTTTAGAGCAAAACAAACAAACAAACAGGTATAGTTGGACTGAATTTGGTCTATGTTTAATTGATTGAGAAAAAAACGTCTCAAAGTTTGAAACAAATCACAAAATTGAATGTTCAAAAACCTTTATTGGAAAAGTGAACTTCATCCAAACAATTAATGGGAAATGTTTATTTTGCATAAGCTAGCCAGGTTTTCGACAAACAGCTAATAAGTAGTTTCTCCAAAAGCATTAGGTGGGGTAAGGCTAGCACTGGTATCTTTAATTAAGGAATATGGCAAGAATCACTTAGTTTGAAGGAATTCTGAATGGATGAATGTCTATTCATTAAAACAGCTTAATTACATTTTTTAAAAGTGATATTTCCTTATTTCCCAACTAACACTTAAAATACACAAACAAAATGGATTCGGCCCACTTTTTCCCAGTGCCTTGAAGGAATTCTCACTAAAAAAATGGAAAAATAAAAGTTATGATTTCTCCTGAGCCTATGGATTAAACCCTCCTTGGCTTTTTCACATGCAGAGTGAAAACAAGAGCTACACTTAAATTTCACCTGTTTATACCTTCAGACCATGAGGCATATCGGGCATATTAACTGCGCCTTGCTGGGAAACTGTCACTTACTGTGGAGATTGAAATGTCTGTAATGATCTATTCAACAAATTTAAATTTGATGAAAAGTTTGGGTGTAAGGACGATGACAATGGCAAATTTGTAAATTCTTTGTCTCAAACCACCGAAAATGATGAATTGATACCTATCTGGCTGACTTAAAAGACTAACACTTGGAAAAGTGGATCAATGAAAACATTTATATTACACAATATAAAACGACACAACATAGGGAGAGTTACGATCCTATTTAATCTTGGTAAGAAAGATTGTAGAGTGGGCACATAAAGAAGTTTTAGTTGACTCAAGAGTCTGCTTTCAGTACTGGTGCGTCACGTGGTGTGATGTTAGACTTAATTTATGCATTGCAAGGGTTATATACAGTAGCTTGGAAATATTTATTTGAAAGTTTTCAATGAGAGTCACAATGCTACAAGAGCACGAACAAAGGAAACTTTTAGTGTCTAGGAAGCACAAATGTGCTCACAATGTTGAATTATTTCCTCAGTGGACAGAGTCTATGCATTTTCATTATTACTCCAGCTAAATAGGCTGCATGGATTGAGCTTTTTTCCCCTAAAACATATTTTATGTTATTTCTTCATGTTTTAGTTGATAGATTTTTTTATGTTTTGTTGACATGATTATTGCACAGTCTCCCTGAGTAACCATGACCGTTTTGATTTTTAGTGATTTTAACTTGTGTTCTGTAAATAGATAATTTGTCTACACTCAACTACAATACATTATATAGCCTCAATCATCTTCAAATGGTTCAGGTTGATTTTTCCCCCTAATTTATTTTAAAGACAACAAGAACTGCACTCTCTTTGTTCCACAAATGACCAAGTACATTGTGATGTCACATCCAGACATTTCATTAGTTCCATGTAGCCATGTATGTTGATTCCTGTGGTTATTTATGTAGAGAAACATGCTTGACATTATGGCATTTAAATAAAGCCTATAACTTTGAAACAAAGGGTTCCAAGTATTTTTTCCTCAATAATACGAATGAATCAGCCTTTAGAGTGGAGTGGATACCAATCCACATATATGCATTAGTGTACAGAATAATCGTCAAATTGATGAATTCAGTAAGAAGCTAATGACATGGAAAGAATTCAGTGATTCAGAAGCATCAAAATGAGTTTTGTGGCTTTTAGTCCATGTCTGTTTGCTTTGAGGTCATCTTTAGCCTCCTGAGACCCAAGTGTGACTGCTATGTGCATTTTCCATTTCTCTATTTGATTTATAACTTGTAGCACCTAATAAACATGTTAAAAAAAATTCTAGAGCAAATATTATCCTAAAAATTGATGGCAACAAATGTGGACAGTGGGAATGAGTTGTGACATTTTAAATAACACCTATAGAAAGTACATTTTATATATATATATATATATATATATATATATATATACACTGGTGGCCAAGAGTTTGTAATAATATACAGTACTTCATAAACTACTTCATAGAGTTTTCATCAAAAAATCCTCCACGTGCAGCAATGACAGCTTTGCAGATCCTTGTCATTCTAGCTGTCAGTTTGTCTAGATACACAGATGACATTTCACCTCAAGCTTCCTGTAGCATATGCCATAGATGTGGCTGTCTTGTCAGGCACTTCTCACTCACCTGTCTAGCTGATCCCACAAAAGCTCAATGGGGTTAAGATCCATAAAACTCTTTTCCAATTATCTCTTGTGCAATGTCTGTGTTTCTTTGCCCACTCTAAACTTTTCTTTTTGATTTTCGGATTCAAAAGTGGCTTTTTCTTTGCAATTCTTCCCATAAGGCCTTCACCACTGAGTCTTCTCTTTACTGTTGTACATGAAACTGGTGATGAGCGGGTAGAATTCAATGAAGCTGTCAGCTGAGAACATGTGAGGCATCTATTTCTCAAACAAGAGACTCTGATGTACTTATCCTCTTGTTTAGTTGTACATCTGGCCTTCCACATCTATTTCTGACCTTGTTAGAGCCAGTTGTCCTTTATCTTTGAAGATTGTAGTGTACACCTTTGTATGAAATCTTCAGTTTTTTGGCAATTTCAAGCATGTTATAACCTTAATTTCTTAAAACAATGATTGACTGAAAATTTTCTAGAGAAAGCTCTTTCTTTTTTTTTCCATATTTGGCCTAAAATTTACCTTAAGACATGACAGTCTATTGCATACTGTGGCAACTCAAAAACAAACACAAAGAAAATGTTAAACTTCATTTAATGAACCAAATAGCTTTCAACTGTTTTTGATATAATGGAAAGTGATTTTCTAGTATCAAATTATCAATTTAGCATGATTACTCAAGGATAAGGTGTTGGAGTGATGGCTGCTGGAAATGGGGCGTGTCTAGATTTGATGAAAAATTACTTTTTTCAAATTGTGATGTTGCTGTTTTTTACATCAGTAATATCCTGACTATACTTTGTGATCAGCTGAATGCCACTTTGATTAATTAAAGTATCAATTTCCTTCTGAAACAGCTAAATCTGTACATTATTCCAAACCTATGGCCGCAAGTGTATATAAAATTGTTTATTATGGTTCAAGGAATGTTTGTTATTTTTGAGACTTTACATCAGAAATTAGCATAATAAATTCTGATTTAAAGAAATGGCCAGCATCATTAAATCATTGCCAACTATGATAAAATAAAATGATACATTATAAATTATGAATCTATGTAATGATTACCATTGTCCCATATCTGCCAAAGCCTGAATCTGAACTTTTGGTCAGATTTTAGGAGTAAATGCACATAGGATGCTCCCTTGCTCCCTATTTAGTGAATGACTTAACTTCCAGTGTGCTGTCGGTATGCACTGGTCTCAGAACAGTGAAGAATGCACTTTCTTTTCATCCTAACTCCATTTAAACCTTCTGAAAGCAACATTTTTCAGAATTTGGACAAAACGATTTATTCTTAATGTGATAATGCACAGTAAATATAGGATTTCTACAGAAACAAATTGCTTAAGTACACATCAGTGTGTATTGTTTAGCAGTGTGGCATTTCATTCTAAATCACTCAAATTTTAAAAATGGCATATCGGATGAAACTAGAGAATCTTTTGACTCAAAACAGGTTTCAATTTAAAAATGTAATTAGGTTTCTTACCAGATGTAGTTTTGTTGGTGTTTCTCCCAAAGAAAAACTCAGCTGTTTATTTGTTTTGTCACATGACTCCATGTGTCAAAAGTTTAATCCTTTACTGACAGTGATAGTCTCCTGAACTATGAAGATATTAGTAGGTTTAAATTAATTTAAATTATGCGTTGCGTATAGCGAAGCCAAAACACAAAGTCCACACATGTGTATAAAGGGTCGCAATTGGACATGCTTGTCTTTTCCTAAATGTTGACAAAAGTAGATGAATGCATTTAAAATGTAAAGTCTTCATCTAGAAAAACAGACCACAAATACTGATGAATCATCTAGCACTACACAGATGTTTCAAATGCTCTAGAATGAGAATGTCCCTCCCACTATAAACAAACAGGCAAATAAATTGCACATTGCAAATCATTGTTCGTGGCTTTGATGTAATGAAAGCCTATTGGATGTATACAATTAAAATGATCAGCCCTTCAATAGGTCCTGATCAAACTTCCTGTTTGAATAGAAAATACATCAACACAAGAAGAAAACAAGCGATTTCATGGGGTTCTGATACATTTTTGTGTCTTGCAGAATGTCATAATTTACAATTCAGCAACACATCATGCTCCATTAAATAGCCAAACGTCATTTGTTAATGTCTTGAAATCTATTTATAAAATGCCTTTTATACAGTTAAAGCCACTCAGGGATTTCCTTGTCCACAGAAATAATGAGCAGTCCAAACCCGTGAAGTAAACAGTTGTTTTGAGGCAGCATACTCTAAAAACACTTTCACACACTCTTGACTTTGAGAACAAATTATACATCCAGGGAAATGAATCTACACCAATCACCACAACATTATATTATTTTTTTTTTTGTGAAATGTTCTCCCTTTTTCTCCCAAATTTGGAATGCCCAAATTCCTAGAGTGCTCTAAGTCCTTGTGGTGGTGTAGTGACTCGCCTCAATCCGGGTGGATGGAGGACGAATCTCAGTTGTCTCCACATCTGAGACCATCAATCCATGCATCTTATCACGTGGCTTGTTGAGCGCATTACCGCAGAGACCTAACGTGTTTTGAGGCTTCACACTATTCTCCGCTGCATCCATGCACAAATCGCCACGTGCCCCACCGAGAGTGAGAACCACATTATGGCGACCATGAGGAGGTTAACATAACGTGACACTACCCACCCTAGCAACCGGGTCAACTGGTTGCCTCGGAAGCCTGACTGGATTCATTCAGCAAACCTGTATTCGAACTTGCAACTCCAGGTGTGGTAGTCAGAGTCTTAACTTGCTGAGCTACCCAAACCCCTGATCAGCCACAACATTAAAACCACCTGCCTAATATTGTGTAGGTCCCCCTCATGCTGTCACAACAGCGTCAACCCGCATCACAGAAATACATATTCTTCTCACCATAATTGTACAGAGCGGTTGTCTGAGTTACCGTAGACTTCGAACCAGTCTGGCCATTCTCAGTTGACCTCTCTCATCAACAAGGCATATCCATCCACAGTACTACCACTCACTGGATGTTTTTTTTCTTTTTGGCACCATTCAGAGTAAATTCTAGAGACTGTTGTGAAAATCACAGGAAATTAACAGTTATATAAATACTAAAGCCAGCCCATCTAGTACCAACAATCACTCATGCAAATATTTAATCAGCCAATCGTGTGGCAGCAGTGCATTGCATAAAATCACACAGATATGGGTCTGAAGCTTCAGTTAATGTTCACATCAACCATCAAAATGTTGAAAAAATGTGATCTCAGTGATTTGGGCCATGGTACGATTGTTGGTACCAGATGGGCTGGTTTGAGTATTTTTGTAACTGCTGATCTCCTGGAATTTTCACTCACAACAGTCTCCAGAATTTACTCTGAATGGTGCCAAAAACAAAAAACAACCAGTGAGGGGCAGTTCAGTGGATGTAAATGCCTTGTTGTTGAAAGAGGTCAACAGAGAATGGCCAGACTGGTTTGAATTGACAAAGTCTACGGTAACTCAGATAACCCCTCTGTACAATTGTGGTGAGAAGAATGCTATTCTGATATGCAGGTTGGCGCTGTTTCGGCGGCATGAGCGGGACCTACACAATATTAGGCAGGTGTTTCTAATGTTGTGGTTGATCGGTGTATGTCAGAAAAGCTGTAGTTTTCATTTTCCAACCAAGTTGTGTCCTCCTTTTCCCTCCTTCTCTCTTCCTCTGTCTTCACTTCTCCACTCCATCTATCTGTATTCCTCTCCTCCTCTCCAACGCTGATCCATTCCATTAATAGTCTCCATTTTTTTCAATCTCGCTTATAATGCCAAATGCATGCATAAGTTGCTGCTTGAACGAGACCAAGGCAGCGCTGCAATTATCTGTTGTCAGTGGTGTTTTCTTTTCACAATTCTGTCATAATACACCCCACACCCATCCTTTAACAATAATTTTTGGATAATTTGGTGGTTCCACTCTAAGATGATCCTGTCTTTCCATTTCAAATGTATATGTATAGTGTCTTAAATAATCAATCATGCTCAGAAATTTCAACACTCTCACACAGGATGTAAAGTACAGTATATATATTAGGGCTGTCAAATACACATTTAAATGTTGAATATTCGTTGAGTAAGAATGAAATGCACATTCTAATGCTAAAATTATGTATTCAAATTTTGGATTTGTGACAAGCACTGACAATCGATCGCATTCTTGCACTAAAAATGGCAAGACACAATGCAACAAATACAGTGTAACAGAAATCTGGTGTTTCAATATGCCTTTTGAAGTTCTTTTTAATTAGACACATCATCTAAAAAAACAGCGCTGCTGCACGAGACACTGAATAAACAATAACGTTTGTCTAGCATGCGTTTAAATAGAAGCAAATGGATGGTTGCTAAAGCGTTTTGTGTGAATAGCCCCTTACAGTTGGTGGAGGTACTTGACTATTGCGTCTTGCTCTCTTAATAAGCATTTCTCAGATTAAGCAATGAGTTGTTTAAACGCTTTGTCAGGAAAGGAGTTCAACTTGGAAATGTGTGTATGTCTCAAGATCCTCGCGTTTGGTTCCAGTCTGTTGTGTTTCATCTGTTTGAACAGATCCTGGCAAGGGCTCATAGTCCGAGCCGCTTCACCACCGAGTTCAGCCGAATACCACTGCTATCTGTGAATATAGCTATTCTACACACAACTGTACTGAATAAAAAATAATGTGGTAATTCACTGTTATTATGAATCTTGAGTCTAGGGTAGTAGGAATCATTGCATGTAACACCATGTAAACTGTCTATAGAAGAGTTTCCCCCAGGTTAGAAGGTCACTTAATAGATCTAGAACTTGAAACATCTAACTACGCCACCCTGAATACACAGGGAATTATTAATCCACCCAAAAAGTTCACACAGGTTTAGGTTTTCAACAAAAAGGGCTAGAGACATGGATACAAAATATATATTTGTTTATTTTATCTCGCCAAACTAAAATTAGAAAGTATTATAATTAAAGTCTGATAGTCAGTTAAAAAGAAAACCAGCATACAATGGATTTATTCAGAAAATGTGCTTGGGCTATAGGCTATAATACAGCTGAGATACTCTAAACACATTTCACACTCAAAACAAAATAACACAAAATAACGGATACACAGGGCCGAGGCTTACCAGTAGCAGGCATGCAAGCCAAGAGTTCAATGATTCCCCCTGGAAAAAATCCACATCACCAAAGGTGCACCATATCACTCTCACGTACACGCACACAAATAAGAGAAATCAGATGTGAATGTAGCCACACAGCACTCTGTGTACAAGGGAAGTAACCGAAGGAAGCGACAAGCCTTCCTACTCTGGGCCTTCAGCACCAAAAGAATCATTGCCCTGAAGCCCTAAGACAACAGAGGCGCTCGCATGCTGATTAATATACCAAACATAAGACAAACAAAATTACCAAATGCTGAAACGTCAAACCTTTCTACCCAGCACGATACAAAGAACAGAGTTCTCACAATGGGTGTTCAGAGAACACAGTCGTTAACTCATCCGCAAATATGTTACACAGATGACAAAAACGGGCTGAATGGGCAAAAAGAAGAAGCTAACATTGAAAGCATGTAAACAGAGCCACAAGTTAGCCTAACACCCAACAACACACACACATGCAGCACGGAAGCATGCGATTCCGGAAGGGGCGGTACTCAGACAGTGACGCATCCCCAGATGACACTTAACCCCCCTAATATACCCCAAAGAGGCAAGGCGATAGGGTGCCAGTAACTAACGGCACCCTAAAAGGGTGGGGCATAAAAACACATTATACCCAGAGCACTAATGTTGAGGGTTACTGCCTATTCTGCTACAGTCTACACCCCACTCTTGGATTGTCACTCCAATGATCACAAAATCAAGCAACACTCACACTTAATTCTAGAGCCTAAAAATAGCAACTGCAGCACTGGCCACCTGATGAAAGTCTCCCACACTGACGAGGAAGGCGATGCATGTTTAAATGCTGACCAGCAGTCACTCGCCCCGTCCTTCGCAAAATAACCTCACCTCCATTAGATAAGCCAACAGACAAGGGCTCTGGTACAGGGTGTGGATTGTCTTCCAGGGTCCTTTGGATCCCTTCAGCCAGATTTAATGCCTCTAACAGGTCTTGGGGATCAACCCCCACAGATGAGGCCAAATGTACAGGCTCAGCGGCTGCTTGGTCACACCCCTCCATCCAGAGAGGACACACTTACTACAGGGTTCTGGGAACTGTTAGAACAATCCACAACCACAGAGACTCTCTGATCTTGACTCTTAAGCAATGAATGGTGCACAGTGCTTACCTTGTTCATGTACTGATGTAATGGTGTACACAACACCTCCCTCCTTGAGCACCCTTATAACCTGGGACACCACTGGGCTTCACAGGTCCTGAATCTTATGGCATCCCCTTGCACCATAATCACAAAAGTACTCCAACTGACCCTTCATCAGTGGAGCATTTTGGACATGCTGGTCATACAAGGCCTTACGCCACACGCCCCTCGAAAGCCACCTGCAGCCTAGTTTGTTGTTCTAGAACCCAATCATGCACACAACCTCCCCTTGGTTCCAGATTTCTCCCCAACAAGAAATCAACCGGCAAACACGGCTCCTGGCAAAACATTAAAAAATTTGCCAATTCCCCAGTTGCTTGATGAGGAGGACTGTTATAACAGAAAAGGACCTGAGGGAGACAAGATACCCAATCTCACTTCCGGGAGGCAGGCAGAGTGAGTAGCAGATTTTGAAGGGTCCAAATGAAGCGCTCGCACTGGCCCTTACCGGCCAGATGATAAAGATTCATGCAAGACTTCACCACATCATAAAGTCTGAATAGCTGGCGAATCAACAGAGTCTAAAAATGTCTGCCTTGGTCAGAATGGAGGCGGCCTGGAACGGCAAATTTATAAAAAAACTTTCGGCAACCAGGACCTGCACCACAGTCTCAGCCTGCCGAGTCGGTATAGCGAGTGTATATTTGCTGAAAACTTCTATCATCACCAGCACATTTTCAATTCCTGAACTGGAGGGCTCCAATATGGTGAAATCGATGGCCAGAATCTCATTAGGCCTTGAAGACAACAAATTGCCCATGAACCTTAGAGCAAGTGGCTACATATACTTAGCAAACTGACAACTCTCACACTCTTGACACCAGTGGGTGACTTCCGATGACAAGCCTGGCCAATAACATTGCTGCCAAAACAGCTCGGTAGTGCGCTCTACACCCTGATGCCCATGTTGTTGATGCAATTGTGTCAAAGCAACAGACTTCAAGATGGCAGGCAGAACTAACCAGTTCTTTTCCATTGGGACACCAATCTCTATGGTGGAATGCTTCATCTTTCTCTATCAAATGGTCCCACTTGCAAATGAATGTCAAGGCTCACCTAGACTCCTGCCGCTATTCATCAGGCCCTGGGCGAGCCTTCCACATCCAGAACAACAGGACCTCGTTAATGACAGGGCCAGCTGCCTGCAATGAACCCAACTCTGATACAGAATGACCAGGTAGCATGGTGACAGCACATTGAGTCACCTTTAGTGCAGGATCCACATCTATCAACAGCTGCAAAGACACAGGAATTGTTGTGCCCAGAACAAAAACTCCCATCACACCAGGGTCAGGTGGGTCCCATCCTGTTATTCCTCCCTGATAGATTTCGGATTTCGAAGTCAAGCAGGGAGGCCCAATGCTGCACCGAGCTTTGAGGAGTTCGGGTGAATGAGGAGATTATTATACGTGAATACCACACACTTATTCCCCAACATGTACTCCCTAAACTTCTCAGTCATGGCTCACTTTAGTGCCAAAAACTCAAATTTCATGGAGCTGTAGTTGGACATATTGCGCTCAGTGGGCGTAAGACTGCGACTGGCATACGCAATCAGTCTCACCTTACCTTCCTGCTCCAGGTAGAGGACCGCACCCAATCCTCCATAACTTGCATACACCTACAGGATGAAAGGCTTGGAAATTAGTGTAGGAGAGTACTGGGACATTGGTTAGTTTTAACCCCTTTAAGCTCTCCTGACAACACTCATTCCAAGCACCAACAAAACTCTCTCCCGTTCACTTCCTAGGCTTTGTTTACAACCAGAAAACTCCCCCACCAGCCTATGGAGAGTGGCAGCCAACTTGGCAAACCCCTCCACAGAGTGCTGATAGTAACTGGCAAAGCCGAAGAAGGAACCCAACTTTGTGACGCTTGATGGCCAACACCACTGAATACATTTTACCATGGTCTGTTCCAACACTCCTTGATGAGATACTATTTCCCAAATTTTCTCACCTCTAACTGATAAAATGCATACTTTCCCAATTTAACCTTAAGACCCTCCTGCTGTAAACTGCTCAAGACGACCTCCAAACTCTCCAGTTGCCTTGCATGGAAGATGAAAAAAACAACAATGTAATCTAGGTACAAGAGCAGTGATTGACGCTGCTAGTCACCAAATAACCATTCCATCAGTCACTGGAATGTAGAGGTATTCATTGCATTGCACAACCCAAATGGAATCCCATTCCATTTGAACAGGCTGAATGGGGTGCAAAAAGTGGTCTTCAGCATATCCCCCTCTGTGGCAGGGACCTGATTATACCTACTGGCTAGATCCATAGTGGAAAACCAGCAGGCCCCGTCAATGCATCCAGCGACTCCTCAATACGAGGCAAAGGGAAGGCATCCTTTCTAGTTTTTGAATTCAATTGACAGTGGTCCACACACATGCGTAGGCTACCGTTCTTCTTTTTAAACAGGACATTAGGGGAGGCGTAGGAACTACAACCCTCCCTTATTACCTGTGACTCCAATAGCTGGTTCATATGGGCTCTTATTACCTCACAGTCAGAAGGAGGTATGCAGTGATGCCGTTGCCGCACAGGAATGTCCCCTAGAAGTGGAATTTCATGCAAGATGAGATATATACAACCCAAATCATCCTCATGAGCAGAAAAGGTAGACTGGTGTTTCCCCATCAAGGCCCTGTACCTACCTTGTTCTTCCACTGACAACTGAGACAAATCTACAGCATCAATCTGTTATTGAACAGTCAAAACAGAGGCTTGCATAGCCTGTGAACAAGCAGTAGCTATGTCAGGCCTAACCTCAAAAACACCTTCTGGCAAACTGACATACACACTGATCAATGTGCCTAAAACTCTACATGGGAAAAGCAGGACATCAGTAGTCCCTACATTAACCACTGACACATACACAGTACCCCCAGTTACTTGAACTAGGGCAGGGGAAACCAACAACCCCACAGGTAACTCTTAGCCCTTTTCCACCAGAATGGCGCTGGTTCTCAAACCAGAGTAGTTCTCGGCTGGTTCATGACATGGGGTAGCTGGAGCCTGTCACTAACATTTTCACACTGATTTTAGAACCTAATGTTGACATCACGGGTCACATTGATGCATGGTGGTTTTACGTCATGTCCAAAAACAAACATGGCACTTTGTGTTGTTTATCCAGAATTTTAGAGTCTCACAGGAATCTTTTCAATACATCTGCTATTGTCTGAGACATGGACTGGAAAAAAGAGCACCAATTACTGTTTGTGTTTACCTCTGAAAAAATGCTTCGCCATTAACCTTTGGAAGCTTGCCACTGGCAGTGAATACAGAAGTGTGAGTCATCTTGTGTGGGTAGGCATTATCACAGTATTTAACTGACTTCTGTAATGCAGTAATTGCAGTATTGCTGCCAGTACCACAATGTGTTGGTGCAATTGATGGAAGCTACATCACAATTATCTCTCCTGAAGAGTATCCTCATGACTATTTTAATAGAAAAGGGTGAAATTCTATAGTTCCTCAAGCAGATGTGGATGGAAAAGGACTCTTTTGGGGATTTGTGTGTTGGCTATCCAGGGAGTGTGCATGCAAGAATTCTCAGACAGTCTTCATTATATGAAATGTTGAATGATGGACAACTATTTCGCCAACACAAAGTAAATATATCTGGCTGTAATGTTGGGCACTGTCTGATTGGGTATCCAGCCTACCCTTTGCAGAACTGGCTCATGAAGCCATTTTCTGAAACTGGCAGATTCACTCATAAACTCATAACTCATAAAAATTAATGCCTGTAAATTGGAGCTCATAAATTAGATGGTGTTGACCTGCTGTGTGTAGCACAATATATGTGAGGTGAATAGAGACAACTAATTTGAAGACGTTTCAGCTGTAAATGTGAACGTGCAGCCACCAGTTCAAGCATTACCTAGGGTCATAGTTTGCAATGAACACCACATCCTCACACAGTTCTACACCAGCACTGTAGCGAGCATCCTGACTAGCTGCATCACTGGTATGTGATGGTTTGGCAACAGCACCGCCCTCAACCGCAAAGCCCTGCAAAGTGTGGTGCGAACTGCCAGACACATCATCGGAGGTGAGTTCCCTCCAGGACATCTATACCAGGTGGTGTGTGAAAAAATCTTGGAGGATCATCAGAGACTCCAGCCACCCAAGCCATGGGCTGCTCTCACTGCTACCATCTGGCAGGTGGTTTCGCAGCATCAGGACCCACACCAGTCGACTTCATGACAGCTTCTTCCCCTAAGCAATCAGACTTTTGAACTCTTGGTCGCTCACGATACATATATCAGCACTGCACTTTATTAGCCTCAGACTGGACTCACATTTTATACTTCTCTTAATAACACACTGGCAACTGACTATCAACTGACAGCTGAATGTCAGTACATCACTTGACACACAGTCTTCATATTTTGTGTATACTGTATATTGTATATTATTAGGTGTATATTTTGTATATTGTGTTGTGTAAAAAGATGAATCAGATGTTTATTGTAATTGTCATTATTGCACTTGTGTATATGGTTGAGTAACAAAAAAGGATTTTATTTTGATTTTGGTACGTCAGCATGGACAACTAGAAGGAATTGATATAAAAACTGCATTGTAACACGACTTTAACACTCAGAAAGAATGAGACTGTTTGAAAAGTGACAATGTTTGAGATTCTGAGACTTCTTATTCTATTACACAACTATTTACCTCCTCCTAATTTCTTTCTCTCTCATCCTTGCTTTGTTTTATTGTACATTGACATTTATTCATTTGGCAGATGCTTTTATCCAAAGTGACTTACATAAGAGAAAACATAAGTGAATTACCTTAAAGAGACAGTGGTATGAAAAGTGCCATATTAAAAAGTTTCACTAGCATCAGAATAGTAGTATTTAAAACAGATTAAAGTGCAACAAGATTTTGTTTTATTTATTTATTTTTAATTAGTGACTGGTTAAGTGCTCATGGAAAAAATGTGTTTTTAGCAGTTTTTTGAAGACAGAAAGTGAGTCAGCTACATGGATGGAGTTTGGAAGGTCATTCCACCAACATGGTACAATGAAGACGAAAGTCCGGGAAAGTGTTTTGTGGTCTAAAGCCACAAGTCTGGAAAACCTACTTAAACACACCAATCCACATGGACAGAACCATAAATACCATTTAGGATTATTTCCCTGTTGACTCTCCATAACAGCAACCATGCACCCCATGAGTGCCAGCATATAATTTGAAGTTTATTCCATTTGTCAAAATGTGGAAGCATGGAGTTCTCTGATGTGCTCCATGAACTGTTTTGTCTTCTTTTTGAAGATAATCAAGAAGCTCCTGGTTTGAATCCCTCTATCTTTTTGGGGACCTAGCCGGACACCTGTCAGTACTTGATGGCAGTGGAGAAAAGGAAGATGATGACAAAGATGTTTTATCTGGTTCTGCTTCACCTTCAGTCATACAATCTGTATGTCCAAAAACAAAAAAATAGAAGTACATTACTTTAAATTCAAACACTCATTTTACCTAACAATGCTAATCAGCTCCAGTATTACTTTATATACTTCTTTTTCTCCATTTCAAAATGGTATTTTAATGACCATACTACTACACATGTAATATGTCTAGTTATTGTATGTCCATCAGTACTGGAGGTATTTTTACAGGACAAATTGTGTGTGTGAGAACACATGGCAAATAAACAAATTAATTTAGATTCTTTGTTTGTGACTGTCTGGCTAAGTTGCTAGCTACAAACAAACTTTGTAACATGTGTTCTTGCTAAATAGAGAGTAGCTACCCCAACATTCCATTACTAAACATAACCAATGCATAAAATGCACTGATGAGAAGACTATATGGACAGCTAACAAAGCTGGCAAATGTAAGAGCTTACTGAGATCAGTGGCAGACACCGGCGTGTCGAGCAGGACTTGAGCTGAATTTACTGCCCCGTTTTGTTGGTTGGCCGGACGGAGTCCGAGCACAGTGTCGAAAAGATTGTAATGAACATTTTTGTTGTTCCATCCACTGCCACTTTTATAGGTCCTACTTTTGGTCCCTGTAATCTTTAAGTTTTTTCTGTTTGTTAATAATTTGTTAAATTGTCCAATTGAAGCTAGCTTTCAGCATTTCTTCTTGTATCTCTTCATATAAATTTTTTTTTCCTTTGCAAGCTCTCTAGTTTTTCTTGGATCTCCTTTCAAGTCCAAATTGCCATTAGAGCACTTGTTTCCTCTGTTGAACACTGCTGAACACATTTGCTCAGACATTTTGCGATTTCTTTTGTTGTTGTTGTTGTGCAGAGAGAAGTATTCTTTGCAGTAGTCTCTAGCTAGCTAGCCAAACTGTTGTTGTTCAGAGAAGTTTACCAGGTGATGACACATTACCCTGCCCCCGCCCTTTGATGTAATCCATTCAGGAACTGCCTTTTCTGCTGTGGAAATGTGTGGACCAGTTTGAGAATTCGCACTGTCCCGGAAACCACTCCTGAGCCATGTCAGTGGAAAAAGGCTATCTGACTCCAGAGGTTCAAAAGGCACTGCATCACCCACATATTGCCTTGAACAAGTAGCTGCATCCAACGCCATCGTGCCACCTGGGATACAACATGCACCTTAACTTTTCCCATACACTGGACTGGGCGATAGCTTGATGACAATGTTGCAATGATTGGAAAATGAAACTGGGCATGCATGAGAAGGAAGGAGAGCTAGGTTGTGTTGTCCAAAATGCTATGATAGCACTGCCCAAGCACATTGACCCCCAGAACCACAGGGACTTGGGAAAACAACCCACCAGGAGGATCTTTGACCACCAGCACCCCACATTTTGGCACCAATTTCCCACAAAGCTCAACCCAAGACGATCCTGACCCCACGGTTCAAAATGTTATAATCCATTTGTGCTGGTTGGAGATGTAAGGGTATGTGTTGTGTAAGATAGCTTCCAGTTTTTTTCATTGTTTGAAAATTTAAACATTGAAAATACTGGTGGTAGGCCACTTAGACCTTCCACGTCCCATCCAGTGGCCAGACATGGAGATTACGGATGTCTGGTTGCGGGTGCCAGATGGTGCCCTGTCCCTGGCCTGCAGCGACCAGTGGGCAAGTTGTGACATGTGACACAAGCATAAGCCACCTTGATGGTTTATACACTACCGTTCAAAAGTTTAGGTTCACTTACTCATTCTTTATTTATTTATTTATTTCACATTTTAGAATAATAGTAGTCAGCAAAACTATGGAATAATAGAAATGGAAATATGGGAATTATTTTGTGACCAAAAAATCCAAAATAAATCCAAAACTATGTAATATTTTAGCATCTTCAGAGTAGTCACCCTTTGCCTAGATTTTGCAGACATGTACTCGTGACATTTTCTCAACCAACTTCTTGAGGAATCACCCCGGGATGCTTTTTAAACAGTATTGAAGGAGTTCCCATCTATGTTGGGCACTTATTGGCTTCTTTTCTTCATATTTTGATCCAAGTCATCCATTTCAAAAACTTTTTTTTTTTTTAGGAAATTTTAGATTTGTAATTAAATAAATGTATATGTTTTGGCAGAATAATATTTTGTCTACAAAGTTAATTTCAAACTTTTAAGCATACACCTTCAGATCAAAAGATTTTTAAGATCATGAGAAACATTTCAGACAAGTGACCCCAAACTTTTGAACGGTAGTGTATATGCTACCATCGCCGTGTTGTCCATCTGGACCAACAAGTGCTTGCCCTGGATCAATGGCAAAAGCCTCTGCAGGGCCAGCAATATCACCAGCAACTCGAGGCAGCTGATATGCCAATGCAGTCGAGGTCCTGTCCAGTAGCCATCGCCTGTGTTCCCATTGCATATGGTGCCCAAGTCTAGCTTGGAGGCATTTGTCAGAACCACGACACACCTGGACACCAGCTGTAATGTGATTCCTGCCCGCAAAAATGCAAGGTTTGTCCAAGGGCAGATCGGCGTGATTGCCACACGATGTGTGCCGAGGCGCCATGCCCATCTCGGGACTCGAGTCTGAAGCCAGTGCTGGAGCGTTCTCATATGCATATGCATCAACCAGAGCGGCATGATCACCGGCGATGTCATATGCCCCAGGAGCCTCTGAACACCAGAGTACTCAGAGTTTGTGTAGGAGTCGGTGTTGTGCTGGGATCCAGACGTTTGCCTGATTCCATCTCTAAGATAAAGTTACCTAGTGTTGCAGTTAGCTTTCACTGTTGAATAGTGGAAGAGAAGCACTGTTTCAAGGCTCTCGGGACCATGCAACATCAGATCCATTGGATTTTCCTGGCAAAACCAACCCGCTCCCTTCACATGAAAATCAGTCTACAGGCTTTAATAGGCAACCCAGGAAGTCCGGGAAGAGCTCATTTTGAAGTTGCATTACAAGCAGATTCCACATTGGCAAAAAATATGAATATTACATGAAAATTGTTACATACTGCACCTTTAATCTAGAAACGTTCAGAATTAAAATTAATTGTGGGCAAAGTTTTGAAGTCTACACCAGGATTATTAAGGTAAGCCTTGCGATCATCAAAGACTATAATAGGATTTAAGAATCGATATTGAGATGGTCAAATGAAGATCACGTTACATCTGAAAATCTTTTTTTTTTTTACCCACCATTAAATCAAAATCACCACCACTACCATATAGAGTTCCTATAACAAGTTGTTTGAGCCAAAGGAATCACTGTGATGTCAGATGGGGATGTATACAATGACAAAAGTAGGCCTATCTTAAAAAGAAATATATAAATAAAATAAAGTTACCAATATTGAAAATCATGTTCTGTGAATGGATTTTAATTGAAAAACTAATCAATTGAATAAAAACAGAAGAATAATCATCTCCATGACAAAAATGCCATATGCTCACCACTGACCCCTTGAAAACTTGGCCCTGGCATCAAAACGTTTGGGGACCCCTGCTTTACATCCTACATCTCTGTCATTTTAAAAGATTACCAGTTCTTCTGCAATGAAAAAAATTTATTCATGTTTAAAATTATTTAAAACTGCCATCATTTGTGGTCCTGAATGTCTCTGTGATATTTTCTTGGTCTTCAGGTTTAATAACTCCTCCATTGTGGAGAAGCACAAGTATGGACATTTCTGAAATACACACAAAGAAATAGCAGTTTATCCAATCCATTTGAAGTATTATATCATATTTCTTTGATAATCTTGCATCAACAGAAATGATCAAACTGTATTCTTTAAAGGCAGGATTACTCTACACAACTTTAATGCAGATTTAGGCCATCCACTTTGCGGTTATGGTGATTATGATGGTCCTGGACCAACATGGTGATAATGATGGTCTACGATCAACATGGTAACAATGATGGTGCACGATCAACATGGTAACAATGATGGTCCTGGATCAAAAATCTTCACATGATTGAAATTATTTAAAAAAATAGTACAGGATCAACAGGATCAATGTACTGGCTTCGTACCCAGCAAGCTAAACACATCCACTCAATAAAACAGTCTTGACACCGGAGTCGTCGTTCAGCTTTACTGAATAAATGTGTAAAACTGTAAAACAATACAAAATATAAAAGAATACATAAATAAACGGTCACATGGTAAATGTCGAGTCCAACAATGTACAACGGGAGAAAATAATACAAAATGTTTACATAATATAAAGTAGAACTATTTAAACAATTACTTTTATATGCACTCCCTCATAAACATACAAAATGCCATAATTAAGAATAATCAAACTCCACTTACAAGCAGTGCCTCGTTTAAGAGTTGTTGTTGCTATGGACTGACAGCAAATTCAACATGCGCTACCGTGTGCTGTGTTGTTCTCTTGAACCCAACCCCGGAAACTGAATAAAACTAATTCAAAGTGCAGAATACAAAAAAAACCAGCAGGGGGAGCAAAAACGCTAAGATAGGCAAAGCCAGAACACTCCCCGTCTGGTATCTCAAAGATACCATTTACACTAACAGTCACTAAACTAAACAACCTGATCTGAAGACAGGAGGTATACTAATTCAGATATAGGTCTGCGATAGGTTTTGGTTGTCCCATGTTGAACAGTTTTCACCTCCACTTTCCTCACCATACCGTCCGTACTGGGAACGGCCTTCACAATGATCCCCATTGGCCACTCATTCCTTTTGACTTGTTTGTCTTTGAGCAGTACAATGTCGCCTTCTTTGATGTTTGGATGTTTGTGAAACCACTTGCAACGGCTCTGAAGTGTTGCGAGATACTCCTTCCTCCACCTATTCCAGAACGTTTCTGCTAAGGCTTGAACTCGTTTCCATTGAGATCGGAGCATGTCTTTCTTGCTGAAATCTTCTTGTGGAGTTGGGAGATTACCAGCTTTTTGTGTCAGAAGCAAAGATGGCGTTAGGATGAAGGGGAATTCAGGATCTGTGGAGACTGGGACTAGAGGCCGTGCATTAATGATGGCTGTGACCTCAGACATGAATGTCACTAAGACTTCGTGAGTAAGCTGTGTGTACCTGTTTTCTAGGAGCATTGAATCTAGGATTCGCCTTGTTATACCAATCATACGCTCCCAGGCACCACCCATATGAGAGGAGTGTGGCGGATTAAAGACCCAGGAAAATCTTTGCTCAAGCAGGTATTCTCTCACCCCTGATTGTTGGTCCTCACTCATTTTAAGCTCTCTAGAGGCACCCACGAAGTTCGTCCCACAGTCGGAGCGCAGCTGCTTGGCAGGACCTCTAATAGAAAAGAATCTTCTGAGAGCATTAATGAGACTTGAGGAAGTCATTGACTCAATCACCTCTATGTGAACTCCTCTGGTACACATGCAAGTGAACAACACGGCCCACCTCTTGCTATTTGCTAGACCACCCCTTGTGCGCCGTGAGTTCACCTCCCATGGCCCAAACACGTCTAAGCCAACAAAGGAAAAGGGTGGATCCATTTGCAACCTTTCTGCCGGCAGGTCAGCCATCTGTTGTTCCTCCATCTTGCCTCTTAGTTTACGGCAAGTAACACACCTTTGGATAATACTGCTAATGCATCTTTTAGCCCCAATTATCCAGAAGCCATTAGATCTTATGGTGCCCTCCGTAAGATGTCTGCCCTGATGCTGCACACGTTCATGAAAATGTCTGACCAGTAGGACTGTGATATGATGATGAGCCGGGATGATGAGGGGATTCGTTTCTTTATCTCCTAGCTTTGCTTGTCTGATGCGTCCACCAACTCTCAGCAAACCATTGCTGTCAATGATTGGATTCAACTTTAAAAGTGAACTATGTGAGGGGATTTCACCCGTGGAAGTGATGCATTTCAGCTCCTCTGAATACACTTCATGTTGTACACTGTTGATGATGATTTCCTCTGCTTTCAGGAGATCACTTACAGATAAGCCCTTTGAGCAAAAATGCCAACCAGTGCACTGACTATCATCACTAGCTCCAGTGAAACAATGAGCAATGTGGTGCAGCCGTGCCACGGCTCTAACGACTGTTCTCCAGTCTGAGAATTGCTCAAATCTTTTGGTACCTAACCGATCCACTTTGATGTGGCTAGACAAGACTTTAACCTCAGAGCGAATTTCAACATCTTTCTCTGCATCAATAAGGTCATATGTGCTTGGATTATCAGGGAGCTGCTCTGATGGATAGTGCAAAAACGATGGTCCTGTGAGCCAAGTTGTGGCCTCAAGCTTTGCCGATGAAACGGAACGAGAGCCATGATCAGCAGGATTTTGCTCAGAAGAAATGTACCTCCATTGTTCAGGCTGAGTAGACTGTCTGATGCGCTGCACTCTGTTGCTCACATAAACATGGAACCGTCTTGACTCATTGTAGATGTAGCCTAACACTACTCTACTATCCGTGTAGAACCTTATTCTATCCGGCTTCAGGTTAATCTCTTCTGTAATGAGTTCAGTCAATTCAACAGCTAGGACTGCAGCACACAGTTCCAACCTAGGTACAGAGAGATCCGGTTTTGGAGCCAGCCTTGCCTTGCCAAAAATAAAGCCAACCTCTGTATTGCCATTCTGATTCGAGACTCTCAAGTACGCAACAGCTGAGATAGCCTTCATAGAAGCATCCGAAAAGACACATATTTCAGTGTGTTTGGCTTCAGAAAAAGGAATGGATACATACATGCGTGGAATGTTCAGACTTCTCAACTCTTGAAGCGAATGACACCATTTAGTCCATTCTTCATGTTTGTTTTCAGGTAGTGGTGTGTCCCACTCATGTGTCTGTGATGAGAGTTCCCTTAAGAGTAGACGGCCCTGAATTGTAATTGGTGCCAGGAATCCGAGAGGATCGAATAAGCTGTTCACTGTTGAAAGGACTCCTCTACGTGTATATGGCTTTTCAGTATCTGGCACTTGGAAGGAGAAGGTATCCGACATTAGATTCCACTGTACCCCCAAACTTCGTTGATCAGGCAAGTCATCTGTTGAGAGGCCAAGGCATTTGATGTCCTTAGCCAAATCATCAATTGGAAAAGCATCCATTACTTTGACTCTGTTTGCAGCAATTTTATGAAGCCTGAGGTTTGAGGCAGCTAGTGCTTCTTGTGCCCTTCCAAATAAATCGATAGCCTCTTCCTCAGTAGGAAATGACTTCAAGGCATCATCTACATAGAAATCTTGCTCAATGAATTTACTCACATCACTGCCATACTCTCTTTCTTCTCTGGCAGCTCGGCGAATTCCATAAATAGCCACTGCCGGTGACGGGCTATTCCCAAATACGTGAACTCGCATCCTATAGTCTACGACCTCCTTAGTCAGATCATTGTCACGATGCCACAGAAAGCGTAAAACATCACGACAGTCCTCACGGACCAAGAAGCAGTGAAACATCTGTTGTATGTCGGCTGTGATGGCAACAGGATGCTTTCGAAATCTTATGAGGACCCCTAACAGGCTATTGTTAAGGTCAGGGCCAGACAGCAGTACATCATTGAGAGATACCCCATCAAACTGTGCACTAGAGTCGAATACAACTCGTATTTGACCTGGTTTCTTTGGATGGTACACGCCAAATGAGGGAAGATACCAGCTCTCTTGGCCATCTTGTAAAGGAGGTGCTAGCTCTGCATGGTTGTTGTCGAGTATTCTTTGCATGAACTCTGTGAAGTCATTTCTCATCTTTGGTCGTTTGTCAAGATTGCGACGGAGAGACAAGAAACGTCTTTTAGCATACTCTCTGTTGTTAGGCAAGCGTCTCCTTGGCTCACGAAATGGCAATGGTGCTACCCAGCTGTTACTCGAGTCCTTGAAGAATTCCTTTTCCATGATGTCCAGAAATAACCGATCCTCTACTGAAGGTGCCAATTTATTGTCGTCTTCGGTCTGCTGAAAGACTGACTGGCCAAGTCGGCAGCTTGATGTGCTTACTTGACAGTAAGACAAGTGAGGTGGGTTTTGACTCTGTTTTTTCTCATTGAACATCTCCTTCAATACAATGTGGTTATTGCATGGACTGAAGTAGCTTGTTCTGCCATTCTCTAAGATGTGTGTCCTCATGCAGTTCACCGGAGAGGGCTTATGACACTTTCCTAGACACACATCTCCCACAATGACCCAACCAAGGTCCAATTTTTGGGCATATGGAGCATCATGAGGACCGTTGAGTTGCTGGCGGACTTTATGTGCTCTTATTATGTCTCTTCCCAGCAGGAGCAGTATTTTAGCACCTGGGTCAATAGGGGGTATCTTGTCTGCTATCACTTTTAGGTGTCTATGATGCAGGGCAGCAACAGCGGTTGGTATTTCATCTCTGTTATCTGGCATACTATTACATTCAATAAGAGTAGGAAGTGGAAAATGTATCTCACCATCTGCAGATTCAATAATGAACCCATGAGCTCTTCTTCCAGTTGCTTGCACTACTCCTGCACATGTCTTTAATGTGTATGGTCCTGAGGATCCTTGCACACTGAACATGTCAAAAAATTCCGATCTGGCCAGAGATCTATTACTCTGCTCGTCTATTATGGCATAGATCCGCTTGCTTTGGTTGGGGTCGCCAACAGGATAAACATTAACAAGGCAAATTTTGGAACATGACTTTTTGCTAACCCTTTGCCACAAACCTTGGTGCATTTTGATGACACATCTTTGCCATAGGACTCCTCTTCCTCCCCGCCATGCAGTGGAAAAGGTGTAGAACCAGAACGCCACGGCGCTGGTCCCGGGTGCAGGGCAGCCAGGTGTTTGTCACTCTCACACTCTGAGCATTTGATTGACACGTCACAATTCTTAGCCACATGTTTGTTTGATGAGCAGCATCTAAAACAGATGAACAACTCCTTTAAAAACCTTTTTCTTTCCTCTATTGGCTTTTCTCTGAAGGCTCTGCATTTCTTGAGAGGATGAGGTTTATGATGTATTGGACATTGCTTATCCATCTCATTGTTCACTCTCTGAAGACTCTTTTCATAGGAAGGATTAAAGGAGGGCATCACATCTGTTTTATGGACTGCGACAGGTTTATGAACATGGGTGTGGCTTTCACTATACCGGTTCACTCCACCAGGGTTTATGGAGAGGGAAGAAAAATTGAAGCTTGGATCATTGCGTGCTCTTGCTTCTCTACACACAAACTCAACAAAGAAGGAGAATGGTGGGAAAGAAACTCCATATGTGTACTTGTAGTGTGAACCCTGCATCATCCACTTTTCTTGTATTCCAAAGGGCAACTTTTGCACAATTGGATTAACACCTCTGGCTGTATCAAGATAAGTGAGCCCGGATAAATCACCCCCTCTCTTAGCAGCTTCTATCTCCAAAAGCAAGTCTCCTAATTCGCGAAGCTTATGATGGTCTTTAGTTGTTATCTTTGGAAAAGTCTCTATTTTTGTGAAGAGAGCTTTTTCGATAGCTTCTGGAGACCCGTAGGTCGTATCTAGCCTCTCCCATATTATTTCAAGACCAGCAGGTAAATTCCTTACATTTACAGACTTAATGCGACGAGCATAATCTGCTGAATCTCTCCCCAGCCACCTAATCAGTAAATCAAATTCCTCACCTGCTGTAAGATCAAGGTCCTTGATGGCATTGAGAAATGATGATTTCCAGGCCAGATAATTTTCAGGACGGTCATCAAATTTGTTGAGCCCTGATGTCACTAGCTGATTTCGTGCTAAAAACTTAGCTAAGTCATATGTGGCTGCATCATGACCAGTGTGTTGAATAGGATGATTTGTGTTTCTTCTGGAATGGTGCATGGGAGCAGTTGGATTCTTCGAACGGAGTGAGAAGCTATGTGAAGACTGGGGAAAAGGAGGATTGCATGGTTCTTCAATTTCACTGCCACCGTATTGACTCGCATTCCACGAGGACAGTACACGATACACAGGTGAAGGCTTTTTCTCATCCTCTAGATTTTGGGGTAATTCAGCTTTTGAATTGCCTTTGATTGGTACAGTGTCACGGAGTTCACTGTGTTGTTTTACATACTCTTCAATACGTTGCCTAGGACTTTGCTGTGGAAGGTGAATAGTTGAACTATGATGTGAGCTTTTCACCTCTAGATCTGCGACCGCAGCTTCCATGACTGTCGCTTCCGCCATTGCGGCTTCCGCCTCTCTCTCTTTTTCCATTGCGTCTAATGTTGCTTCGAGGCGTGCTTTCTCTATTTTAATTTCCATTTCCCTTTTTGCAAACGAGGCCCTTGCCTGTGCAGCTTCTGCCTTTGCTCTTGCTTTCGTCGCTGCCATGCTGGCCGAGGACTTGCTGGAAGTCATGGAACGTCGAGATGAAGCTGACTGACTTTTATCATCTTCCATTACTGGTTGAAAATTCAAGTTTGATAATTCTCACCGTGGATATTCTGCAGTTGTCGTGTGAGCCTCTATGTCGTGGATGACAATAGCAGGGGAAATCCAGTTTCCATGATAAACAGCTCTTGTATGAAGCTTGCTTTTTTACTGTACTGGCTTCGTACCCAGCAAGCTAAACACATCCACTCAATAAAACAGTCTTGACACCGGAGTCGTCGTTCAGCTTTACTGAATAAATGTGTAAAACTGTAAAACAATACAAAATATAAAAGAATACATAAATAAACGGTCACATGGTAAATGTCGAGTCCAACAATGTACAACGGGAGAAAATAATACAAAATGTTTACATAATATAAAGTAGAACTATTTAAACAATTACTTTTATATGCACTCCCTCATAAACATACAAAATGCCATAATTAAGAATAATCAAACTCCACTTACAAGCAGTGCCTCGTTTAAGAGTTGTTGTTGCTATGGACTGACGGCAAATTCAACATGCGCTACCGTGTGCTGTGTTGTTCTCTTGAACCCAACCCCGGAAACTGAATAAAACTAATTCAAAGTGCAGAATACAAAAAAAACCAGCAGGGGGAGCAAAAACGCTAAGATAGGCAAAGCCAGAACAATCAACAATGATGTTCCAGGAACAACATGTGACAATGATGGTCCAGGATCAACATGAGACAATGATGGTCCAGGATCAACATGGTGACAATGATGGTCCAGGATCAACATGGTGACAATGATGGTCCAGGATCAACATGGTGGCAATGATGGTCCAGGATCAACATGGTGGAAATGATGGTCCAGGATCAACATGGTGGCAATGATGGTCCAGGATCAACATGGTGGCAATGATGGACCAGGATCAACATGGTGGCAATGATGGACCAGGATCAACATGGTGGCAATGATGGACCAGGATCAACATGGTGGCAATGATGGACCAGGATCAACATGGTGGCAATGATGGACCAGGATCAACATGGTGGCAATGATGGACCAGGATCAACATGGTGGCAATGATGGTCCAGGATCAACATGGTGGCAATGATGGTCCAGGATCAACATGTGACAATGATGGTCCAGGATCAACATGGTGACAATGATGGTCCAGGATCAACATGGTGACAATGATGGTCCAGGATCAACATGGTGACAATGATGGTCCAGGATCAACATGGTGACAATGATGGTCCAGGATCAACATGGTGACAGTGATGGTCCTGAGTCAACATCAGCAAATCAACACCAGTTTGAAATTATTATGATGGATCAGGATCAACATGGTGACAATATAGAAATACATCCTGAATCAATATCAATGAAATTATACTTCTGATCAACATCCATTCATGATTCAAAATGTTTAAAAAGACAGTGGAGGGTACTACAGTATCTTTGATTAAAAAAAATGAAGGCCTATTTAGAACCAAAGTTTAAAAATGAGTTACTTTTAAAAATATATCCAGTCACAAACCACATAATCAAGGATGGACATTCTGATTATCTTATTATTGAACATAAGTAGTCAATATTATTAATAGTAGCAAGTTCATTGATGTGTTACACTAAAACATATAAGAGTTGAATTTCATGAATTTTCCATATAACAAATTCATTTAATAACACATTTTTGTTTACAAAAAGAAATGTAGAGATAATGAAGCACCAAATAACTCACCAACACCTTTTGTTGAATGTTGGTAATCAAAATGGAGGGAATTGTTGAAATTAATTGAAGGTGGTGATGATCGGCACATGTTGATGACATCATAGGGCAGGGATTGGTTGAAAGTAATGTTATTCCAGGATCTACAAATAATATTGATCCTGGAACGTGTCCTGTATAGCAAAATCATGGCGACCTATTTTGAAATGTATGTTCCATATGTATGTACAAGTATGGGACTTTATATATCAAAGAAAACAATTTGTAAATGTTACATTGCCAGATATCAGATTTCTGTATGGGATATGTTACCTAGCAATATCCTGCTTGCTAAGGCAATGCTAAGGCATCATTGTGTTGTGACATTGCAACTAGTCAACTGGTGGCCCGTTGATTCAAAACATGTTCAGGCAGTGCTGGCTTGTGGGTGTGTGTGTGTGTGTGTGTGTGTGTGTCATGTGAGGATACACTGTCCATTGAAATCATATCTTCACATTGCAATAACTGTCATCTGTTAAGGTCATACAACCCCTGCCCTGAGATGAAGGTGAGCTGACACCAATGACAAGCAGAAGCACAGAAACATTTAATGTGCTTCTCATACAGACACAGTGCTACAAACAGGTTTTGTTTACCAGACTTCAAAGCCTCAGATCTCAGCAGTTCAGCCTGTCAAATCTCAGTCAGGAACAATGTGTAAATGTGTCAGTGGTCTCAAGGTACAGGATACTTGAGTTTTGCATATACATTTTAATTTTTCATAGTTTCTTTAGACTCTTTCTTTCCATATATCACGGCACAACTAGGTGGTAAGCATGTTTATAGCATAAAAGTGCCCATAACTAATGATCAAATCTAGATTTCTATATTTTAATAAGAAAATGTGAGTTGTGCTTGCCCATGCAAAAGTCACCTCCATAAGGCTATGGTGTTGTTTGGGTTGCCAGGGTGTTACTATTTGGTGTCTAGTGTGTTCTGAATGGTTGCTAGTGTGTTGCTTATTGCACCTCAATATTATTTATTATATTAATTAAAGTCAAAAAGGCTCACCCGAAAGTCTATATGATATCCTGAGTTATAGATATTGCTCACATCCCTTATTCAATATAAATCTGTTGGATTTTTTTATTTATTTTTATTTAATTTATTTTTGCTAATTTTGCCAGTCTGCAAAAAGTCTAAACTTGCCACAAATTTGCCACAAGTTTGCAGCTCATTATTTTCACATGCAAATGAGCTTGTGATTCACCACAAATGTTTGCCAGAAGTTTGCAGCTCTTCTCCAATTTACCACAAGTTTGCCCACAAAGCTCGTTTGAATGTGAAAATCATCAGTGGCGAAATTTGCCATGAACTCTCAATTTTTGTAAGGGTGTTCACTTAGAAAAGTGATAGCACACCTCTCCTCATAAAGTCACCTGATTTGTTTTGCATATTTAATACTTAATACTTATTTAATTTTAATACTTAAAGGGACAGCTTGCCCGAAAAGGAAAATTCTCTTATCATTAACATACCCTAATGCCATTCCAAATGTGTGTCTTTCTTTCTTCTGCTGAACACAAACAAAGATTAAGAAGAATATTTCAGCTCTGCAGGTCCTCACAATGCAAGTGAATGGGTAACAAAATGTTAAAGTTCAAAAATCACATAAAGGAGGCATAAATCCATAATCCACATAACCGTAATCCATATAACTCCAACGGTTAAATCTACATCTTCAGAAGTGATATGATAGGTGTGGTGAGAAAATAATCAATATTTCAGTCCTTTTTTACTATAAATTCTCCTCCCTACCCAGTAGGCTTGGATATGCACAAAGAAAGTGAATCGACAAAAACTAAAGAAGAATGTAAAAGTGAAAGTGGAGATTTATAGAAAAAAAAAGGACTTAAATATTGATCTTTTCCTCATCCACACCTTTCATGAGATGCAATGAAAACTCGAACACATTTCCTGTTAAAGTCATGCAGCAGCGCTGCTGCTCTCTACTTGCACACATATAATATGTGAAACGGGCAAATGTTTTTGGATACTTTGTTGGTTTTATATTATTTTTGTTAAGGTGATTGGAAAATTAACTACATTCTCTGAATTGCAGGCAAGCAGCTAAAATATTGTTTACTCAATGCGACCCTTCACGTTTTTCAATGATTTGTGTGTCATTTGTTTTTGACCAATCACAAGCTGCAGCACCTCCCACTGTTCCTGTTCTTCCCAAAAGTACCTACCCCAGAGTAGGAGCAAAAAAGTCTCTCTAAATGGCTTTGAGGAACTGTAGTTCTCAAAAAGTAACTAAAACTGGCTTTAGTTCCTGCAGTTGGAAAGTGCCTATTGCAACAGTAGGCAGGGGTGTACTAATAATCAGCATCAATTTCATGTCAATGTCATGGTCGTTAGGCTAGCGTACCTGTCTGAGCTTAAGCAATAAAACACCTGCCAGAAATGATACTGAAGGCAAATAATCACTCTCCTTAATAACATTGCTAATTTGGTCCGCAGAGGAGTCTTAATTGCACTTTCACAGAGGACCTTGCTGAAGGACACACTTACATGATGCTAACAGCTAAACTTCTCAGCATAAAATGCCAGCTTCTAAAACAACCTCTCTGCTATATATCTGCTACCCCACCATTTTATTTCTGGAGGTTTCTCATAATTACAAATCACACATTCCTACCTATTTTTCAAATCCTGTCAGGGAGGGACGGCATTGGGCATCTACAGAGACTGTGGGAGCTAGCACGTTAGCACCATCATTCATCTCTGAACATGGCTGTGAACAGAAGCAAGCTAATTGAGTCACAAATCAAAAGGACCGGTACTGTACAGGCTCAGAAAGCATGAGAGAGTGAGTGAGTGGATGAGTGAGGCAACTTCATCCATATGAGTCTGGGACCTGTGCCAAAGTGCCATCATTAGAGAAATGTTCTTCATACTGTCACTTATGAGACTGAATACACTAGCAGAGAGATGCATAGCTGCTCTCCTACACATGTTGGGATGCCAAGTTTAACCAGATGAAGGGATATACTTGTGCCAAGGCTTACAGACATACATGGGTATTTAAACAAATGGAAATGTTATTGGAGCAGACATGTTGGATGAATATTTCAGCACAATGTCATGTAAATCTTGGGGGAAAGACTATCCTTAAAGGGATACCCAAAAAAATCACCAAAATTCACACAAAAATCAAATCAATATAAAAACAATGAAACATTGTGGTGTAAAATAAATACGATATATTCAAAATTTGGCACTATTTTATATTTCTGCACTATTAAGCATATTTGTGAACATTCTCAAATCATGCTGGAATAACATTGATAATCAAGTTTAGCACAAATTTATGAAGTCCATTCCAACTTGAGTACATACTAACATTAAAGCAGAACACCAAATACTAAGAAATGCTTGTATTTTCTTTTCAATCCAATTGTTACAGTAATTTAATAGTAAAAAATAAACATTAAATTAGTAAAGATTGCAAAATAGAAGCAATTTAACTTGTGGTCTAAGGCCTTGTTCAGACTGCCACTAAAAATAATTTTTTTGCATATCCAGATTGTATCCAGATGAGCTATTGATAGTCTGGACAGCAAAAAAACCACATGAACTCTGATTTTTCCAAATCTAATTAAAACCACATCGGGAGGTGGTTTCAAATGCAATTGAAATCAGATTTTTTTCAGATGCGTCTCAGTCCGGACGCTTTAGCTGCTCAATTTGGATTTCAAATGGTCTTTTGCGTCACTCGTAACACTCTTAACGTGACACACAACGATGACGTCAAAAATCGGTAACTGCAGCACGGAACATCTCAATATTTACTCAATATTTGAGTTTTTCTTGTGTGTCAGAATACTTCTGCACTACGACTGGACAGGGTGCTTATTTGGAGAGCGAGATGATGCATCTCCAGTTTTCCTGCATCTGTTTTGAAAGCATCATCACATGAGTACGCCTACGTTGTTACCAAAGCAATCCACGCAGATAGGTTGGTTATGTCTGAATGCACAAATCTGATTTGATCACTTGCAAGTAATAGTGTGGACAGTCTGCCTGAAAAGATCTGATTTAAGAACAAATCTGATTTGCCTGCAGTCTGAACATAGTCTAAGACTTTTGGACAACACTGTACATAGATACTGTGCATAAACAAGCACTAATGTTATTGGAACAGTCATGAAGAGTGAATATTTCAGGAAAATGTCATATATCTTGGGGGTATGACTAATACATATTTTGAATAAGGAATAATGCAGTTATGCAGTACAGTCATGCTTATTCATATGCATCACTATTCATATCCTAGCATCATACATGATTATATAATTTCATACAAGTAATTTGTGTTGGATGTTTATTTCTAGAGCCTGAGAAGTAATCCCAGTTTTGCAGAGGTTCATTTATTAGCCAATAGCATAGCATTCAGGATATGAAACAAAAACAGAAAATACAAGCGTCAAAATGCATTTATAGGCTTTGTGAAATAGTTCTTGGGATGCTAAAGCTAGGAATGCAATCTAGCTGAGTGCAGCCCTCAAATAAACAAGTTTTTACAATTGAGACAGTGCTCAGATTCACAGGTGAATCAGGAAATCAATTGCAATGCACAGGAGCAAGTGGCTCCTGAAAACATATACAGTGAGTGGCTGCAACACTCCCACACTGCACATTACAGAGAATCGAGAATGGCGTAATCGGACACAACACTGAAATTATTCTGCATTACTAGTTACCGAGGTCATAAAGAATTTGAATAAATTGTAAAGGTGTTAAGGTGAAAATATGCTGTATATATATATACAGTATAAATACTCAGGGGTGGAAAGAGTACTGATATATATATATATATATATATATATATATATATATATATACTCAAGTAAAAGTACTGTTACTTCTTAATAAATGTAGTTGGAGTAGAGTTAAAGTACCTATCCTAAAAACTACTCAAGTAAGAGTAAAAGAGTAGCACATTTAAAAGTACTCATGAGTAGCGAGTATTGAGTACTGAGTTGCAAAAGCTATGACCCTTTATAATAAAAACTCTATGCTGCAATTTAAAAATGTTGAACACATACTGTAATTTACATTCCCTTCTATAGCTGTTTGCCAGAAATAATAAAAAATATAGGTATTTTATGTTTGTGATTGACAACTTTTAAAATACATCACTAATCTATGATACTGTAAACACTACATGAATCTGATTTTAAAAAATAAAATAAATAAAAGGGTGACATGATTAAAGATATGAAAAGATAAAAAAGTTATTTTCAATATCATAATGTATGAAAAAATTACATTAAAATCAGTTTACGTGCATGGTCTAAATTTCCATTAATGCTGACTGAGAGAGTTATTGTTGCACATAAAACAAGTTCAAAACAATGAAAAACAATTTTCAAAAAAAAAAAAAAAAGAAAAAGAAAAGTAGGGTAACTTGGCACAATAGAGGAGGTAGAGTAGTTGTTTGATTAAAAAATGTTATTTCTCTCATTATTTAGTCACCGGATGTGTATGGCTTTCTTTCATCAGCAGAACACAAGCTCTTTTGGTCCATACAATTAAAAAACATGATAAAGGCTAAGCATAATTATAAATGATTTTATCATCTTTACTTTCCTGGTAATTTATTATAAAAATTAACACTTTCTCTACCTCAGGGGTCGGTATTATTTAAAAAACTAACAATATTATTAAAAAATATTATTATTAAATATATTCTATTACATTATTTAGCCAAATGTATTGAATGGTTTTCTCGTTTCCTTGTTATTGTTGTTTGTTTGTTTGATTGTTGTATTGTTGGTTATATGTACACTTCAAGTCCAACTTTTGATATTTCCAACAACACAAGTTCACTTTAGACCAAACCGACTGCGTTTACATTAATGCCTCATCAAGACAGGCATTGGTCAGAATTATAAAGTGTATTTGACCAAATACACATAACAGATGTAACAGCACACAAACATTAGCCACCTGTCAATCAAACAGTTGTCAGGAAATAAAAAGTCAATCTTTTAAATTGCATCTAGATCAACCAACAAGTGGTTGTCTTGTTATTGCGATCAATGTAATGAACACCCCTGTTCTAGATGTACGTAGATCATAGGCTAAGTGTAGAAAATTCCTCAAAATGTTATCATCGATATCACGGTCATCTCTCTTTTTTCAGATAATATCAAGATTGTTTTATTGCCCAGCCCTATTGATAACATTGCCTTAGTCTCTCACAGCAGCCCAATAATCTCAGTGATAAACAGATAAAATACAGGCTGCGTTATAGACACAGAATCTAGTAAGCAGATATATGAAATTTACCTCAATATGTTTCTTCAAATTAGAGGCAGGATTAATGATGATATCTGGCTTGAGCAAGTTAAACTCACATGATACAGTCAAGCAATTAGCCTTTTTCACTGTGAAGAACCCTTCCACGTGCAGCTGTGATATTCAGGTATTCAACTGTGCTTGAGGCATCCATAACAGATGGCACCAAATCTGCAGCTGCCCAAGTTTTATACATGTGATTTGATTTGATGGGAGTCACAAGACTCTCCCTAGCCAATCATGTTAATAGATAACAATAAAATCAGGACAGGGAAGTAGCAAAGTCAGGCGTGGGAAAATAACGCAGTAAAAGTACAGTTATACCACTTAAAATGTACTCAAGTAAAAGTATAACATTTTTAAACTATTTCAAATGTACAATTCTTGGGAAAGTTAATTACAGTAACGTGAGTATTTGTAATTTGTTACTTTTACAACCCTACAAATACTGAGGATTTTTTCTCAAAAAAAAGAGACATAGAGGTAGCGGAACCATAAACTGTAAAATACACAGTGCGATTTGTCTTTCAAATTAGACGTCACAGTTTAGCAACCAACAAAAACACCTGGAAGAGCTTCACACTACCAAAAACACAGAATAATGCTTTAAACTGGTAATTAATTCATCATTACTATCTGTTAAAAGCTCATATGTTGAAAACAGTGAATTTACACTCCTCTCATGCTATCATAAAAACACTAATTGGTGCATTTTGTTGCATAAAAGTAATTTGCTTGGCAATGGCAAAATAACATGATCATATCATTAAAAGCACTAATTATATATATAAAAAATTATAATTATCTATTATTTAAATGGTTATAAAGCTCTTATACATCATATCAGTATTTTGCTGTGCTTCCTTATATATATATATTTAATTGTAATATTAAATATTAAAGGTGATGCTGCATCCAAGCTGCTAGGTGTAAGTCCAAGATGACACAAAGACAAATGTTACTAAGTGCACCTTTAATAATAGTATTTTGTCCTGGTATGCTTAAAAAAAAAAAACCAAAAATGATATTACAACAAAGAGAATTGCCATTGAGTGTAATAAGAGTTACGTAAAAGAGTTACGTAAAAAGTTACGATTTAAGTAGAAGACACATGGACACATCTGGACACATTACAGTAATGATAATTTGGGTGGAAGTGTGCTTTTTGCATCAACTGTCATGAAAAGGCAAAAAAAATTTCCATTTACCCTTATAATCAATGTTCTCCATGTGCAAGACCATCCATTATAATCTCATCATACTGAAATGATTTCACCTGAAGTAATTTAATGCACACACTTTAATTCAAACATCCCTGCATGCTGTTGATCATGTAACTGTTTAATAATATGTCTTGACTGCCTCCTTAAGAGACTCTAAATTCCATGTCCTTGAAATTAAGCTGAACCCCCTCGTTTCTTCTTACTTGCCTTGAGTATTTCCATCATTCAAGCACGCATGCACTCACGCACACACACACACGCACACACAATTCTAATCTTGAACACGAATGTCACCCAGTGAATGGTTATCCATTAGAGAAGCATGCATCATCATCAATGAGGAAGGCATTGTATGTGATGGCTTGGGCTGATATTAACCTCCTGACTAGTTCAGCCTCACACTCTCTTATCTCTCCTCTGAAGTACAATTATTTTGTGCTAAATAGATGAGACAATGAATTATTGAGAGATCAAAGTACAACAGGGTCTTGCTTTAATTCAGAAGACTCATTTCAGAGTGGAAATTGAGTGCCAGCCAAATTTGACTTCAACATTTATCATAAGTGGCAATTATTTGCTTGATTGGTAAACTGAAGTTCGCAGAAATATCAGCAAGCTTAAAATGCCATAGCAATTCATAGAACTGTGTTAATGACAAGGTCAGCACCTGCTGTGCTTTGTATGGAAGCCTATTATATTCATTGCAAAACAAATCACAGTTTATTTTGGCATAGCCTCTTGTAGCAAGACCTTTGACACTGCAGCATATTCTGGCTAAGTACCACCCATTTAGACAGGAAAAGTCTCTGAGATCAGTTAGAAAATAATTTGCAGAAAATGTGTATGGACTCTGTAGATCAGACTAGTTCACAGATATAACTCTGGAAACAAAGTGGAATTAGCTAGAGTAAACATTTCTACTTGTAGATACCTGGTTGTTTATTACTACTGTATGTGCCTCAAACAAAACTCGGAATATCATTCAAAGATTTGATGCAATTAAACTGGCAAGATTTTGCAAATCTATTGATAAGTTCATCCTAAAAAGCATGCCATCTGAAGACTGAGACTAATAAAGTAAACCTCCCAACCCTGTATATACAGTATATACACTGATGAGCCAATTTGTAATGGTCAGACGACTGGGTCAGAGCATCTCTGAAAAGGCAAGGCTTGTGGGGTGCTCCCAGTCAGCAGTGTTGAGTAACTTCTCACAGTGGTCTGAGGGGAGACAAACCACACACCGGCAACAGGGTGTTGGGTTTACAAGGCTCATCGATGCGCAAGGGCAACAAACGATATCCCGTCTGGTACGAACTGACACAAGGCCTACTGTGGCACAACCTTTTTATGATGGATACAGAAGGGGGCCTTGGTAGCTCAGCGAGTATTGACACTGACTATCACCCCTGGAGTCTCAGTTCGAATCCAGGGTGTGCTGAGTGACACCAGCCAGGTCTCTTAAGCAACCAAATTGGCCCAGTTGCAGGGAGGGTAGAGTCACATGGGGTAACCTCCTCGTGGTCACTATAATGTGTGGATCTCGCTCTTGGTGAGGCGCCTGGTGAGTTGTGCGTGGATACCGCGGAAAATAGCATGGGCCTCCACACACTCTGTATCGGTATCTGCGGTAATGCGCTCAACGAGACACGTGATAAGATGCGTGGATTAATGGTCTCAGATGCGGGGGCAACTCCGCCACCAGGAGGACTTGGGAATTGGGCATTCCTAATTGGAGAGAAAAGGGGAGAAACAAATTATGGTCACAGGAGTAATGTGTCACAACACAAAGTGCATCACACCCTGCTGCGTATGGGACTCTGTAGCCGTAGACTGGTCAGAGTGCCCATGATGACCCCTGTCCACCATCGAAAGCACCTACAATGGGCACACAGGCGTCGGAACTGGACCTTGGAGCAGTGGAAGAAGGTCGCCTGGTCCGATGAGTCCCGTTTTCTTTTACATCACGTGGATGACCATGTAAATGTGCACCATTTACCTGTGGAAGTGATGGCACCAGGATGCACTGTGGGAAGACGATAAGCTGGTGAAGAAATGTGATGCTCTGGACAATGTTCTGCTGGGAAACCCTGGGTCTGGCCATTCATGTGGATGTCAATTTGACACGTGTCATTTACCTTAACATTGCTGTAGACCAGGTACATTCCTTCATGGCAATGGTATTTCCTGATGCAGCGGCCTCTTTCAGCAGGATAGTGCAATCTGCCATACTGCACACATTGTTCGGGAATTGTTTGAGGAACATGATGAAGAGTTCCAGGTGTTGTCCTGGCCTCCAAATTCCACAGATGTCAATCTGATTGAGCATCTGTGGGATGAACTGGACAAACAAGTCCAATCCACAGTGGCTAAAAGCAAATAAATGAAATGAAAATTATGAAGTTCAGGTTGCCAAGAGGAATTAATGTGACTGTTACACATGATTCCAGATTGTTTTTAACCTGGCAAAGTTTCAGCATCTGATAAATGGTGTGTTTTTCCTCCTTTTGCTATGGTGTGTAGACAATAATTACACAAGTTAAATGGTCAATCGTTTAAAAATCAAAGCATCCTAAAGAAGTCCTATAATCTGTAGCATTCGCTGCCTCATGGAAAGAGTTATGCATTTTCCATTTATTAAGAATAGGACTACCATGCTTGCAGGTAGTGACAGAGATTATTTTTGTTCAACTTTAATGTGATTTTATCTTTTGAAGATCTATGTATTGTGCTATTAAAGCTCATAGCTCACTGTGCACTTTATTCCTGCTATCTGAGATTGTGTTTGATGCATCGATGGCAATAAACGTTCTTTATTCCCAAATCCTGACTCCAGAACAAATAACACAATAACTCTTGCAGTTAAGTAAATATTACAAAAGGTTACTGTGCAAATATTTAGGGAATTAATTATGTATCATTAAACATTAAATGCATGAAGGACTTAAACATTTTTATCTATATTTTTGAACAAATTATGTCACTTATATTCATTTAAACCATAAGATTTGTACACAGCCAGGGTAAACTACACCTTATCTTTGTGTTTGTAAGCATTTTGTAAATCAGACGCTGTTCTCTGCGTTTCACAATCTGACTTCCTGAGCACGAACTCATGTGACTGTTCTCGTGCTGCTGTCGTCCAGCACACATTCAGTCGAACAAATGGTATTTCACATAAGGCTGACATTTACATGGATTTATAATAGGTATCTCAAAATAAATAAATAATTGATTTAGAGCTCATTGCCCTTTGGGTTTAGAGGCCCCTGGGCAACGGCCCAATCGGCCCGGTGGTTAATCCGTCCCTGGATTTTCATCATCATAAAATGATACTTCATACACCTCCTCAGTGATAGTTGTATTGCATATTTGTTTCCCACTGAGAAGATATGAAAAGTCTCTTCCTCCAATAAGGGCAAATGACAATGGATTCCATTAATGACATTTGCCACATTAATTAAATATGAGCACCATGAGTTACAGAAAAGCCATGTAAATTGCAATGTGTAATTCACTAAGTAGCTGAAGCATGAAATCCATTTTTCCTCTTCCTGAGAAAAGACTCTTCAAATTCAGTTTTATTTATTTTTTATGAGGATTTCCTTTTTTTGTAAATACCAAAAAAGTGTCTTACACATGTAGCAGAGAATTAGAAGAGAAATCACATTATACGTAAAATTCAATTTTTGTGACTTTTAATGATAATGTATACATCTATTCCTAAAGGTAGGATATATACATATTTAAAATGTGTGAAAAATGTACACATTTTCCATTCTGAGGTGTACACAAATTTTTGTTCCAAAAAAAAAAAATCTCTCTAAAATGACATATCCTGTACATACTTTATAGGAGTGTCTATTTGCTTTTCAATAGTCTGGTGGGGGGAAAAGACTGAGTCCCCAGTGATGCCGCAGTGGCATGGGGTGTAAAGAAAAAATGCTTTTTTCATGCAGACGACCCGGGTGCTAATCTGCCTTTTGACCCACACAAATAGATGACATCATGAGGAAGGAAAATTATGTGGATATATTGAAGCAACATCTTAAGACATCAGCCAGGAAGTTAAAGCTTGGTTGCAAATGGGTCTTTCAAATGGACAATGATGCCAAGTATACCTCAAAATTTGTGGAAAAATGGCTTAAAGACAACAAATTCAAGGTATTGGAGAGGCCATCACAAAGCCCTGACCTAAATCTGATGAACTGAAAAAGACTGCGAGCAAGGAGGTCTACAATCCTGACTCAGTTACACCAGTTCTGTCCGGAAGAATGTGCCCAAATTCCAACAACTTATTGTGAGAAGCTTGTGGAAGGCTACCAAAAATATTTGACAAAAGTTAAACAATTTAAAGGCAATGATACCAAATACTAACAAAGTGTATGTAATCTTCTGACCCACTTGGAATGTGCTGAAATAAATAATTAGCTCTACTATTATTCTGACATTTCAAATTCTTAAAATAAAGTAGTTATCCTAACTGACCTAAGAAAGGGAATGTTTTCTATGATTAAATGTCAGGAATTGTGAAAAACTGTTTTAATGTATTTGGCTAAGATGTAAACGTCTGACTTCAACTGTATCTATCTAACTATATATATATATATATATATATATATATATATATATATATATATATTTATTCATTTGTTTTTGTTTTTTATGAGTGCATGGTCAAGTGCCAGGTGCTCATGAAATGTCGGGAGGCAGAAGAGCATCCCGAGGCTTGGGTGCTGAGAAAAGTCTCAAAGCACTTACCTTGCTCCGGCGGGTTAGAGACTGAGGAAGAGGTCCCAGAGAGGCATCTTCAGAACTCGTCAGCGCTGGCCTGCCAGGGCTGAGCAGTCGCGGGTCCGGAGGCCGGAGAGCTGCGTCCGGGGAGCCGTGACTGTAGAGTTTTGGAGTCAGGGTGCCGTGAGAACAGCACGCACCGGCTGGATGACCCAGGGTGTCTTTAATGCTTTATTTTTACATCGCTCTTTATTGAGAATGTGGGTGAAACAAGGATTCTCCTCGCGGCCCTCCACCGGGGGGACGGAGTGGTCTTGGTACCAGCTCCGGAGCGAACGTCTGACTACCTGGGACGCCCGTCTCAGGAGCGCTTCGGAGATTTCCTGGTCCTGGAAGGGGTCCTGGAGACGGGGGGGGCATATGCAGCCTGCAAGGTGCTCGACGCTAGGGGTGAGAGCTGGGCCGGGTTGAGGAGGAGCTACCTGTTGTTTAGCCACTGGGTGACGCCTTCGGCGAGCAAGATGTGCATCTGCTTCTTCAACGCCAAAAACTGCTGGGCAAAGTCATCGACGGTGTCACCATAGAGGCCAAGCTGGGAGACGGGGGCGTTGAGAAAGTGTGCCTTGTCAACGTTGCGCATCTCCGACCAGAGAGGACGCTCCTGGAACATGAGGGTGGCCATTGCCCGCGCGATTGCCTGCGCTGTGATCTTCCTGGCTCTGAGAGCGAGGTCGGTGGCACCAGCTGGCGGCGTTCTCGAAACACAAGTGGATCGCAACTGCTCTGTCCACCTGGGGGACCTCCGTGTACCCGTGGGCCACCCCGCCATCCAGGGTAGTGAGAGCGGACGAGCAGTGGGGACAGTTCTGGCCAGAAAAAGGTGCCCTCCACAACCGCGTAACGGAACTGGGGGGAGGCGGGTGGTTCGTGTGGATTTACCCAGTGAAACCGAGCCCGTCGTCATCCCCAAATCGCCTTCATTGCCAGCCGGGTCGTCCTCAATACCGTGGGAAGAAGGAAAGACGTGGGGGGCAGCAGAAGTGGCTTTCTCTTGTGAGAAAAGAAAGCCTCGACCGCAATGTTGCAATGGCTATGTTCTCGCACTGAGAACATGAACCATTCATAAAACGCTGCCTGCGTGTGATCGCAGACCAGGCACGTGAGGCAGCTTTTATGATCATCAGAAGTGGAGAGAAATCAACTGCATCCAGGAACTACACAGAGGAGGAAAGACATATTTAAAAAGATACGTACCTGAAAAGGACGTTTATCGCCTGCTGTGTATAGCTTTTTTTTGAGTGGGAACTCTAACTCTTTTAGAGGAATTAAACTCTTTTTAGGAGGAGAAACACTCTTCCAGGCAATGAAAGCGCTGTCGAAGCGCCCAGGGGCGTGGACTGCACAGAGTGCATAGAGAGAGAGAACGCCAGCTGGAAACACGCCGTAGATCCAACAGCAGTGCTTATTGCCAGTAGAGGTGAGTGCAGCAGTGGTGAACTCAGCTTGCTATTGCACAACCATTTGGCTCCAAAGAAAAATTTTGACTGACACTCGCTGCCCCACTTCCCTTTATACTTGTATGTCCGGGGCAGGGCATGCAAATTCTGTCTGCCAACTTGACAGTGGCCTTTTCTCAAGTTCAGAGGTACGTTTGGCATCCCAGGAAGACCCCTTTTGTCACTTCATTCAACACAACGTCGAGTGAGTGACAGAAGGGGAACAAGGAGTTGTGTGACATGCGTTATCTTTGGTTTGTTGAAGACCAGACGTGTTTCTGCATTCTGGATCATTTGCAGAGGCTTAATTGCACATGCAGGGAGGCCTGCAAGAGTTACAGTAATCTAGTCTAGATATGTCAAGTGACTGAACCAGGAGTTGTTTGGCATGTTCAGAGAAGATGGGTCTTATTTTCCTGATGTTGAAGTGTAAATCTATATGATTGTGCTGTCTTTGAGATGTGGTCTGTGAAATTTTGTTGACATTTTATTTTTTTATTTAATTTATCAATGGTTACTCCTAGATTTCGGACTGTTTTTGAAAGCATGATTTCAGATGAATCCAGCTGAACTGTGATGTTATTCTCTACAGCAGGGTTGGCAGGAAAGACAAGGAGCTCTGTCTTCGCTAGGTTAAGTTGCAGGTGGTGTTCCTTCATCCTGGACAGGATGTCTGCCAAACAGGCTGAGATTCGAGCAGTCACCATGGGAAAGACAAGTAGAGCTGTGAGTCATCGGTGTAGTAGTGGTAAGAGAACCTATGTGCTTGAATGATTGGTCCCAGTGGTGTTGTGTATATAGAGACGAGAAGTGGTCCAAGCACTGAGCCCTGAGGTACCCTAGAAAGTACCTGATGTGACTTGGACACCTTGCCTCCAGGCTACCTTGAAAGACCTACCTGAGAGATAGGACTTGAACCTGCTAAGCACAGTTCCTGTGATGCCCAGAGTAGAGTGTGGACAGGAGGATCTGAAGTGTCAAAAGATAGGTCCAGTAGAATAATAATGTATGATCTGGATCCATATATCCAAATAAAAATTTAGATTGATTTCCTCATAGTTGGTCACGGTGAAGCTCATGCAGTTAAGAGAAAAGTTTGATCCAAGTAAAATCGACCATTGTTTACTATTGAAATATTGTAGTTGCCATATTTTTTGGCAGAAGCCATAGTTTTAGTGCAATTCACCCTGGTGTTACAACAGTAACATTAATATGGTGTTAAAATAATAACCATGTTTAACAAAATACCATGGTGATACTATGGTTACTGTTATAAAACAATGTTTTATTTTTGTAGGGGTAGGGGTTGGTGTAGGGTGTCTGTGGACTAAATACAATAAACACACTGCAGTGATGCCCCAATACTGTATTTTAGTATTTCATTTCAAATGCAAATAGCTTGTAACACTATTTGCACTTAATGCTTTTTGTTGCTTTTTACACTTGTGCAAATAGCCGCTGCCATACTATATACTTTATATTTTACTGTACAACTTTAAGCAACCAACCAAATGTAAGCACACTTACATTGTTTCCATATTAGAAGCTGTGGCCATCTGCAGTGCCTTGGCACTCTATACTGGGCAAGTCACACAGCAAGCCTAACCTTTGAAGAGCTGACATTTCTACTGCACTGGACTTTCCGGCATGCCTGCAGCTGTCTGAGATACTCCAGTGTTTGGCAGCAGAAAAGAGGGATTTGTAGATTCTGAAGCAGGCAGGTTGGTGCCCTCATCCTAGGGCAAATTCCACTGAGCCTCACATATACACATGTGCACACATGCAGGTGTGATTCCTGAGACTGTTTGGGTGGGCACATATATGCCAGGAATCATCTGAGGATTTTAACACATTTCCTTACCTCCCATCTAATAAGGCTCTTTATGCCACTAATGCGCATTTTGTAGCCCAGTTTATGAGACAAATCCTTCCTTTTGTTGCAGAATCAAATATTTCCAGTGTGTTTTCATTTGTCTGACCCTATGAGAGATTTAAAATGAATGTTAGACAGCAGCAGGCAGATGGTGAGCAGAAGGTTTAGAGTCAAAGAGAGTAAGAAGAATTAAAAAAATAACCCAAATCACACTAAACAAATACTGGAACCCTGTAGAAATATTTACACCTCACACTCAGTTTGGTGCTGGTTAAGCTGTTTACTGAACAAACACACAGTCTTGGCAGAAAAGGTGTTTGTGAGCAGCGTCCAAATTTGTAAACAGTGATAAAAGCCATTCATTTAAAGGAATAGTTGACCCAAAAAGGAAATTTCTCTCATCATTTGCTCACCCTTATTCCATCCCAGATGTGTATGACTTTATTTCTTCTGCTGAACACAAATGAAGATTTTCAGAAGAATATCTCAGGTCTGTAGGTCCATACAATGGAAGTAAATGGTGACCAAAATTTTAAGGCCCAAAAAGCATATAAAGGCAGCATAAAAGAAAGCCATAAGAATTCAGTGGTTAAATCCATATCTTCAGAAGCGATAAGCTAAGTGTGAGTGAGACACAGATTAATACTGAAGTTCTTTTTATGATCATCCCCACTTTCACTTTTATTTTCACATTCTTCTTCTTTTGTTTTTGACAAATCACATTCCTCAAGCATATTGCCACGGACTGGGCAGGGAGGAGAATTTATAGCAAAAAAGGCTTGAGTTCAGCAGAAGATCATGACATCTGGGATGGCATGAGGGTTGGTAAATTTTTCACTTTTGGGTGAACTATCCCTTTAAGTTGTATCTTGTTATGGTTGATGTTTGTCTTAGTGTCACTGAAATGTAATGGATAAAAAAATCAGTAAATATAATAAGTAGTGTTGCAATATGTTAATAATAATATTCACTAACTGAATCTAAAATCAATAAGGGGAAATAAATCAAACTTAATTTTACAAACTTATATCCCTTTGAAGTTTCGTTCCCCTTCTGTCACTCACTCGATATTGTGTCGATATAGTAACACTAGTGGTCGCTCCTGGGAGCCCAAGACATCTCTGATCTTTGAGAAAAGGCCAATGAAAATTGGCGAGTGGAATTTGCAGGCCACTCCCCCGGACATACGGCTATATAAGAGCTGGAATGCAACCACTCATTCAGACTACTTCTTCGGAGCTGAGCGGTTGTATTCACTGAGTTTAATTACTCTGTCGATCCATTAATCTCTGAGTCCAGTGAAGCTGTTGGATTTACGGTGCATTAAAGTGGCTTCTCCCCCTCTTGCACCGCTTGAGTGCAGAGAACGCCCCTGGGCACTTCAGCAGCCTAAAAGACTATATTCTTAATCTAAAAGAGTATATTTCCTTTCTAAAAGTGTGGCACTCACAGAGAGCATAATTTTTAAGATGTCTTTTCATCTGTGTATATTTCCTGGTTGTGATTATCACCTCTCCGCTTCCCACGGCCGCTATCGTGGTGGCCTCCATGGGTCACGAGGACGGACTTCTTCCTCTCCCATCTCAGGCTGTTCCGGGAGTGGTCATAAGGAGGGAGGTAAGTGCTTTGATGTCCCTGGGCTCGGCATGGCCACAAGTGGCACCACAGGCTCTGCCCCATCACGAGGCCCCGCCCACTGTTACGTCCGACATGATTGTTCCCTTGGTCCCCCTTGTGTGGAGCTTGGGGGCATGGCTATCGCTCCCCAACCCGTTGCTGTGGCTGATCAGAATTGTCCAACTTGGCTATGCGATTCAGTTCGCCAGGCACCCGCCCTCCTACAGAACGATGCGATAGAGCCTGTTCCTCCAGCCGAGATGAAGAAAGGGTTTTTGCAGCCTCTACTTCATTGTACCCAACAAAAGTGGTGGATTGCGGCCAATCTTGGACTTGCAAGCCAATCTTGGACCTGCGAGTTCTGAACCGGGCTTTGCAAAAAATGCATTTTAGCGAACGCCTGGCATCAAGATTTGTACGCGGTGTTAGACCTGGAGGATGCATACTTACATGTCTCGGTTTTACCTAGACACAGACCCTTTCTGCGGTTTACTTTTGAGGGCCTGGCATACCAGTACATGATCCTGCCCTTTGGTCTGACCCTGTCACCTCGCCCCTTCACGAAAGTCACAGAGGCAGTCCTTGCCCGCAAAAGGTTTCCCCATTGGTAAATCGCATTTTACTTGGGCAGAGGCCCCTCTGTCCCCGGTCACCATGTTTGTAGTAACCACTCCACACTTCAGGTAGGGACACTTCCACATGATGTGCTTCCGACCAGACTCAGTGAGACCATTTGATGTATTCCCACTCTAAAGCACCCCCCACCCCCCTGACCTTATATGGCCCCCAGCTGAACGACTGTGTTCCTTTTGGAGAGTAAGAAGAGAAGAGGCCACGGCTGGGTCTGCTGTCCCTAATTTTTGGAGCAGTCGACTTGTACCCGAGGTGCAAGGGAACATTTGACAACTACGAGTGCATCGTGGGTAGTTACCTGACAGCCTGTTAAGCTGGCTACGAGGCACACAGAGCTCTGCCCATCTCGCACCGCCAGTCCACATAACACAGTTCAGTAGTTCTGCCATTTTCCATAGGGATCCCAAGTGTCACTACATGGACACAACGTTGATTGAGTGACAGAAGGGGAACTGTTCCCTGATGGAGGGAATGAGATGTTGTGTCCCTCCTGCCACGACACTGAACTACCCACTGGAATGGCCAGGACCTTGTCTCGGCTCCTCAGTGTGAAACCTGAATGAGTGGTTGTATTCCAGCTCCATATATACCCATATGTCAAGGGGGAGTGGCATGCAAATTCCACTCGCCAATTTTCATTAGCCTTTTCTCAAAGATCAGAGATGTCTGGGGCTCTCAGGAGCGACCACTAGTGTTACTACATCGACACAATTTCTCGTTCCCTCCATCTGGAAACAGAGGTTAAGTTAGTAACTACAAAAACCTACATTATGACAAAACAGTATTTTGTATTTTATTCTGCTTTTTTTTTTCTTTTTCGGATTAAGGCAGAGGTCTTTAACAGGGAGATCTGTGGCAGAACTGCAGGAGGTCTGACAATTATTGTTTTATCTCAATCTAATTTTTGTGAAAAATTAATGAAAATTGGCATTACATATACAATATTAAGTTAATTTTAACCAATGCTAAAGTTAATGTTCAGCTATTCTTGTCCCTCCCACTTTTAAATGTCAAATTAAAAAGTATACAGTATGACTCTATATAGACATACTATATAGTCATGCATTAAATATGTAATGGCTTTGCAGTGTTACCATTATTAAAATAAATACAAATATAAAATCCAACACTCAGTTGTATATAGTGTCTAACAGGTATCTGCTCTGTCATTCAATCCACAAATGGTTACAAAAACACAAAAACAGTCCGAAATCTAGGAGTAACCATCAAACCATTTTCCTTGAAAATGTCCCTAGTTTAAGAAGTAGAGGTTTCGAAATTTGAGCCCAGCTGCTAAAACTGATTGACTTTGTTGAAGACTTAAAGGTTCTGCTCAGTTTATACCTCCTGAAAACAGAGAGTGAAAAGAAAAAGAGACTGGAAGATCACTAGCGTTTCTACTTCTACCATCCTCTCATATACGTGACCGAAAGTCCGAACTCTCTCTCTCTCTCTCTCTCTCTCTCTCTCTCTCTCTCTCTCTCTTCTCTCTCTCTCTGGTCTTGGCCCAAATGCCATAGTCTCTTTCTCCCTCAATCACTTCCTTTTCTCTTTCACATTTCTGCTCTGAGATTAAGACTGCACTGACACAGTGTTTTCACCGTAATCCTTAAGATCCTCGTTTGGAGCTTGGAACTGTCAGTCTATCACTCCCTCTGCTTCTTATTACATTTCCTTTTCTGTCAGCCTCTCCTGATATGAAGAGAAGATATCTTACCTTAGCAGAAGCAGGTAGTAAAATACATGTATTCCTGTGATGAATGTTCATTTGGCAAATTGCATTCATTGAGCCTCAGATCATGTATTTCAAACAGTCAATTTCAAAAATCTAAAATCTAAAATTGTCAATGCTTTCCAGCATAATATGAGTAGCAACACAATGCACACTGTAAATTATGCCAAACATTTCTAATGAAGATGGCACTTGTCAGTAACTTGGCAAAATGGGGCTGATGTCAGGGTATTGGAACATTAACTAGCAACATGCCAACTTCCCATGTGATCATGTTCCTTTTTCTATGGCTTTATGCCTTTAATCTGTCAGTTTACATTTCTTCTACACCCTGAGCTGACAGGATTCTAAACCTGTCTGTAACATTTTAATCTATTGATCCTGTTCTCTGGTGGGATCCTCTTTGTATTTACAGTCATTATTTGATCTTTTTAAATGAAAGGCTCATGATCATGTAACTTGCAGTTCATAACCTCAGTGTCCTGATTGATGTCTTTCTGCTGAATCTCCTTTATGATCAAGAGGTTGATTTAATAGCTGGTAGAGTAGCAATGAATAAGAAATGCAATGAAACACAGAGGAGTGCAGAGGTAAAGCTATGCTAAATCCATCCTGGGCTGCCGTATAAAGAGAAGGGGTCAGGAAGAGAATAAATGAGTTGGAGCTGCTATGGGACATGTGGGTGGGTTCATGAAGCCTAATAATAAATAAAGGCCCCTCATACTGAAAGTTATTAAGTTTAATATCTATCGTAAGACTCCTCTCAAGGCCACTGGAAGAAAACATATGAAAGCTTTCTTCTCTGCCAGTTAGTATAGTAGTAGTGGTAAGTATGCAGAAGAATTTTTGATTAATTTAAAGTTATTAAAATAAATGGATATTAAGAAACAAAAAAACATTTAAAAAAAAAATCAAGACATCTTTAAAACAGTATTTCATTTCAAATTATATTTCTGTTATTGGGGAATAATAGTAGCCTACAAAATCAGGCATCAACTGACATACAACGTTCCCTCTGGGGCGGTCTGTGTTCTATGATGGCTTTATAGGATGGTATAGGTGTATTTTTTTTTTTTTTTTTTTTTTTTTGGTGATAGGAGAAAGTACACACATAACATTACAGTGAGACAAAGAATATAAAATAAAGTAAAAATATAAATAGACAAGCCAAAAAAAATAAAAACTAGGACATAAACCATAGAATGGTATATGTACATGGACAAGTGGTAATATATGTACAAAGTAGGGGTAAGTGAATTTACATATGTACATAACATATATGTATATACATTATTGCACTATGGAAGTCCTAAAGGCAGTATGTGCAGATTGAGTAGATGGAGGGGGAGGAGGGGGGTTCCAGGAGGTTTCGGTGTGTGTGTGGGTGTGTGTGTGTGTGTGTGTGTGTGTATTGAAGATCAGAGCGGTGGAGGGGTGTGAGACTGGTGTAGCGCTTCCCTCAGTATGTTTGATGAGGGTAGGGCTTTTGGGTTCTTTTAATATATTTATCAAATGTATATTAACCCTGATTAACTCAGTTTTAAATGTTATCTTGGATCTCTCTTTTAAATTTCCCACATGAAATGTTTTTCTAACCTATCTATGAATTCACCTTTCTTAAGTTATAGTTTTAATGAAAATTGGTATGTCTCTCTCTCTCAGAATAAAATGTTAGCCTCTTTTTAGGTAAGTAATAAATTAACACAACACAAGGTTTTAGAAAAATATATCTCAATTATTTACTTAATAAAGAAATTATTATCTCCAATGAAATAAGAAAATGAAATAAGAATACTATGGTTCTTCAATGAAATAAGAAAATGAAACCATAATAACTTGCTAATGCATTCATTCAGAAAACTCTAATGCATCACATCAAAGTCACTTAAACCAACATACTTTGTGGGCCCACACACACGTTAATGCAATCTAAAGCCGGCAACCAAAATTATTATAAAACTAAAATACCGTAGCAGGCCTGTTAGATGCTTGTGTCCGTTGTGGCCCAAAACTTAATGGCCGCTTCACTCGTCAGCGAGCAAACAAAATAAAGAATACCTTGAGGTAATGTTTCTGTCCAGTCCTTATCCCAGTAATCACAGGAACAGGCTCAGCATCCGATTAGCATTTCAACACGAATTCCGTTGATTTCTCTTTCCTTCTCCACGTTTCTAGTAAAACTCACAAGAGAAGTTCTGGTTGCTCCACGCTCTGTCGAAATCTCTTTTTTGTCTTCAGGTCGAAAACAACAGAAAAAACCCCTCGAAATGTTCAACGGAGGGAGTCAAACATTAACTAGAGAATGTCGTTCACTTGTAATGAACGAACTCCAGCCTATACTTCAAAATGGCTAAGCGCTGACATTAACAGTAACACAAAAATAAACAGACTCGAAACTTCGTGTAGAAATTCCTCCCGTTTCTCAATATCCAGCTTTGTCACTCTTTTCACTGGTTGTCGTGAAAACAATCAGAAAACACAAGTTACACACTGGTTTGTGCACTACTAATTCAACAATTAATTCCGAAAATCTCTGTGCCACGCTCACTCTTTTTTTTCCTTCCTCCCACTCTTTCGTGCTGATCTCCAATCAAAACCAAGAGCGCTGATTCTCCGGCCCATCGTTCTTAACCCCATAAATGCTGGATTAGACAGTTTTCAGAAATACATGACCTTTTACATAAACATATAACTTTTAAACTGCTTTTAACATTTTTATCATAACTTTTACTTTTTGAATGAACTTCAACCTTTTTAATTACACTATTTATATGCTTTATTTATCGATGATAGACCTACTACAAACATCACTTATACCTTGTGTTTCTTTTAACCCGGTTACACCCTCCCCCTTCTAAAGGTTTTTGATGTCCTCATCAAACATAATGAACTTTTACCTTTTTTTTTAAATGTACTAGAGGAAAAAGTGCAGGAGTAGTTTAAATTAACTCTTGCCAATCTTAATGATAACACCTCTATGCACAATAGTGAGAGGTTGATCTTTTGGCCTACCAGGCTCATCGTAAGTTAACCTGATAACAGGTTTCACTATTCTTTTCGAGCGGTTTTCAGGTTTACTAACCACTTTAGTCTTAGTGACTGTCTCTGGATGCTCATCGTGGCAAGGGTTATCGGTCTCTTGATCACTTTCTTCCTCAGGAACGGAATCTTGATCACTATCCTCTTCTCTCATACTGTGGTGTTCCTCCTCCCCACTGTTTCTCTCTGACAAACTATCCTCAGCAGGATTTCCATCTGACTGTTGAGAAGAATCACCATCATCTTGGATGAGGTTTGACTGTCCAGCAGTATCTCTTTCTTTTGTCAAGATCTCCTTCAGGTAAGTACTGTAGGGTTTTCCCGGTCCATAATACTCCACATCTGAAGAGGAATCTGTAAACTCTTGAAGAGCTTCCTGTACTTCAGGTAAGACTTTCTTTGACCTCTTTTGTATTTCAGCTCTTGTTCTTGTCTTGACAGGTGACTTGTCCTCAGTCTCCACAGTTGGCATTCTCACTAACTGTCCTATCGGCAAAAGATGATCACGATGGAGAGTTTTGACACCTCCTCTTCTGTCCTCCGGTTTCACTTTGTACACTGGAAGGTTGGGCATCTTTCCCAGGACCACGTAAGGGATAGGACTCCAACGACTCTCCAACTTATGTTTCCCTTTCAATCCTAAGTTCCTTAGCAACACTCTATCGCCGATATCCAGAGTCTGGAATCCAACTCTTTTATCATAGGACCTCTTGTTCCTCTGATGTGTCTGGTAAGCCGCTTCAGAGGCAAGCTTGTAAGCTCTTTGCAAGTCTTCTTTTAGTTTGGCTACATATCGTGAATGGCCACCATCAGCTTTGCCATCAAGAGAGGTTCCAAAGCACAAGTCTATTGGAAGCCTTGCTTCTCTGCCAAACATTAAGAAATAGGGCGAGTACCCCGTAGCATCACATTTGGTACTGTTGTAGGCGTGAACCAAGTAACCAATATGTTTGCTCCACTGCCGTTTCCTCTCACAGCCCAGGGTTCCCAGCATGGAAAGAAGAGTTCTGTTGAATCTCTCAGGCTGTGGATCTCCCTGCGGGTGGTAGGGAGTGGTCCGGGATTTCCGGATTCCCATCATCCTCAAGAGTTCTTTGATTAACTGACTCTCAAAGTCCCTTCCCTGATCGGAGTGGATTCTGGCTGGCAAACCATAGTGCATGAAATACTTGTCCACCAGGATCTTTGCCACCGTCTGCGCTTTCTGATTTCGGGATGGGAAAGCCTGAGCATATCGGGTGAAATGATCCGTGACCACTAACACATTGCTGATACCTGCAGAATCAGGCTCCATGGATAGAAAATCAATGCATACCAGATCCATCGGTCCATTGCTTGAAATGTGATGTAAAGGCGCTACCCTCTGACAGGGGGTCTTCCGAGTGACACATTCTCCACAGTTCTTTATGTACTGCTCCACATCACATGCCATTTTCGGCCAAAAGAACCGGCTCCTCAACAAGTCTGTAGTTCTTTCAATACCAAAGTGTCCGAGATCATCATGGGTGGCCTTCAGTACCACTTCTCTGAACTCGCTTGGCAGGACAAGTTGAGTGAGTTCTTCTCCGGATGGCCGCTGGCTTAAGCGGTGGAGTAGCCCATCTTTCATCATCAGTTTCCCCATCTCCTTCTTTAGACGAGAGCGCTCTGAACAAGATCCATTCTCTTCCGGCCATTTACCATGTTTAACTGCTTGTATGGCAGATCGGATGTCTGCATCATTCTTCTGAGCTTCAATCAGCTCCTGCTTTGATATCTGCCTCAATGATTTCAACTCCAGGTGAGTTGGGAATGCATAAATATCAGGCACACAATCAGGCGAAGCTCCCAACTGATCTACATACCTCTGTGGACTGCCCACCGAACCAGGGATGCAGATTCGTTTGCAGATGGATCTCACACCAGACTGTGGTATGGTCTCCCATTCCTCTGAACTCTCATCAAGCATAGTCCGTGAGAGCAGGTCAGCATCTATATTGTGTCTGCCTGGTCGGTACTTAACATCGAAGTCATAGGTGGATAAGGCAGAGAGCCATCTATGCCCCACAGCACTGAGCTTGGCGGTCGATAACACGTACGTAAGCGGGTTATTGTCCGTACGTACAGTAAATCTGACCCCATACAAATAATCATGGAATTTATCCACAACTGCCCACTTAAGGGCCAGAAACTCCAGCTGGTGAACAGGATAATTCCTCTCCGATGTCTTTAACTTCCTGCTGGCAAAGGCGACTGGTCTTAGACCCTCACTGTGTTCCTGATATAAGACAGCGCCCAGCCCTCTCAAGCTGGCGTCCACATGCAGGACGTATGGCTTGTTGGGATCCGCAAAGGCCAACACAGGCGCATGAGTAAGGCAGTGGATAATCTTGTGAAAAGCCTCTGTGCAGGACTGGTCCCATCTCTCACCAAAGGGCTCGGACTCTTTGAGGTAAGTCTTTGAGTTGTCTTTCTCAGACTTCTTGCCTCGATGGGTTGGAGCATAGCCTTTTGTGAGCTCAGACAATGGCCTGACTATGGCTGCATAATTAGCGATGAAACGGCGGTAATATCCACAGAATCCCAAGAAGGATTGAAGAGCCTTCAGGTGCATAGGCTGTGGCCAACTTGTAACTGCCTCTATCTTGGCTGGGTCAGGTGATACTCCATTGGCCGACACAATATGTCCAAGGTATTTTACCTTTGGCAGGCAAAATTGACATTTGTCGAATGAAATTTTCAATCCAACCTCTGCCAGGCGATCAAGGACTTTAATAAGCCTCTCTTCATGCTCTTCTAAAGTTCGGCCAAATACAATTAAATCATCGAGGTAGACAAGGACTTCGAGCAGATTCATGTCACCCACAGCCTTCTCCATTAATCTTTGGAAAGTGGCTGGGGCTCCAGTTATACCCTGCGGCATCCTCTCAAACTGAAAGAACCCCAGTGGGCAGATAAATGCCGTCTTTTCCTTATCTTCCTCGGCCATGGCGATTTGGTAATAACCACTCCGCAGATCAAGAACAGAGAACCACTTGCTTCCTGTCATTGAATCCAACACATCATCAATACAAGGCGTTGTGTACTGATCTGGGATTGTTCGGCTGTTTAACAATCGGTAGTCAATACACATTCTCACAGCTCCATTCTTTTTGCGCACAATCACGATTGGGGATGCATAGGGGCTACGAGACTCCTTGATGATCCCTGCACGCAACAGTTCTTGTAGGTGCTTTCTCACATCTTCCAGGTCAGCTGGAGCCAGGCGTCGAGAGCGCTCCCTGAACGGCCGTGGATCCGACATCCGGATTGTGTGCTCTACTCCCTTGGCCAATCCAACATCCCATTCTTGTAAAGAGAACACCTGGGACCTTGTGGATAGCTTTTTACGGAGTCTCTTTTTCCACTCCTCTGAGACAGGTGAGTCCCCGAAGTTGATCAGGTTCACATCGAACTCTGTGTCAGCTGTCTTGGACGGAGAGAGAGGAGTGACTGCATCTGTCAGATACATATGCCCGATAACTGTTCCCACTGGTATGATTGACTCTGTCAACGACTCATTTTGTACCAAGATTCTGAACTGGTTGACGTTCACCTCTTCGCTGGGCACCACCGTGGGCTGCAATAGCAAACCCGCTGGGAGTGGAGCTACTGGCGACGAGTCCACCATCAGGATTTCTTTGTCAACTTGGCGCTTGTACTCGACTTTGCAGACTGCAGTACATTCACCACCAGGGGGCAGAGTCAGTGGGCCAGGGCCTTTCCATAACACACAGCCAATATCACCCTCTTCTTCCAGGAGAGTGGCTGTGCCAGGCGCTGTTAGCTTGTTGTCACTGTAACAGGCTTGTATCCCCAGTGTCTGGGTGATGTCAATGCCCTTGTCCTTACACTGCTGCACAAGACGTCGGATATGACTGGCATTGGTCCCCACAATGATAGGAGTCTGGTCTGCAGTTCGGGGCTGGGGGCAGATAAGAGCGAGAACTGTCACCGTCTGGTCGGCTCCTGCAACCTTTGCTGGATATTCAATGTCGACCACTACATACCCACGGTATGGATAACTGACCTCAGATTCACTTAGTCCCCACAGGGCTAAACCAGACACGGGGCGTATTTGGACATCCGACAGGTAAGTTTGATACCAAGACTCAAAGATAATGGTGACCTGAGAGCCACTATCAAACAAGGCATCACAGCAATGCCCATTTACTTTCACCGGTACTATGCTGGGTGGACCAATCAAGCCTTCGGGGATGTCAGCCAACTCTGATGAGGTAACAGCACTTTTCTTGACCCCACAGTTAACTTCATTGGTGGTGGCGTCGCCAGACTGCTGTCTGTCTTTTGTCACCTTCAAAGCATGAATTAGCTTTCTGATAACCTTGGCTTGATTCTCAGGGTTTCTGCACTTTGTGGCAAAATGTCCGCTCTCACCACACCTATAGCAGAAATTCTCTTCTAACCTTTTCGGCGCTCCCTTGGGGGAGTTTGAAACCTGTTTATAAGCCTCCATGGTTGAAACAGCAACTGCAGCATCTTGCTCAGGCATTTTGTTGCTCGTTTTCTGTTTTAGTCGTTTCAGTTGTTTTTTCAAGGCAGCCAGCTCGGCATCTTGCCGGTTCTCAGAGCCAGGCGGTGCACTAATGATTTTAACCTCCCTGTGATCATCTTTGACATGAGAGGATTTAGTCACTACTGATGCAACCATTGACTTTAGCTCTTTTATTTCAGCCTTTAAGTTCTGGATCTCAGCTTGCCTTGTATCCACTTCTGTATTAGCATGCACTTGGTGTACTGAGGCACGGAGCTTCTTTCTAGAATTTTCATACTCTTCCTCAGCACGGATCTCAGTCAACAGCTGTAGAAAGTTTGGGGGTGCAGCCTTCCTTTCCCTCAAGCGCAGCTGGATCAGCATCAGGTCTGAGGCGATGGCACCCCTCAGCAGTTGCTCCAGTCGGGCTTGATCCTTGCCGCTAGCCGGGAGGCCACCTCTTTGAATCACTTTAACTAGAGACCTCTCTAGACGTCGAAGGAAATCTGATAGTTTCTCTCCTTTTTGCTGTTGCATCATTCGGAAAGCAAAATAGAGCTCATCGCCAGACTCAGCACTTCCAAAAGCACTTTCAAGGGCTTCTAAGCACTCTTTTGGGCTGGCGTCAGGATTGGCGTGCCGCACTGCTTTCGCAATTTCTAGTGCGGGCCCCTTTAAACTTCCAATAATTCTGCGTCTTTTTTCTCTATCAGAGCATTCAGTCTCCTCCACCATAAGCAATGCTTGCTCCAGCCAATGCTCAAATGGTTCCTCACCTGGCGGCGTTGGTAAGGCTCCCGAGAACATGCGTAGTCGACCATAACTCCCACCATCAGCTGGTTTGGTTGTCTTTTCCAACAAGTCTCCAACAGCGCGAAGGATGGATTCAGTGGAGCTAGTGGGCAGGGGTGTACTGGGGAATAATGATTTGAGGTCCTCCATGGTTTTCCCTTCCGCCTGCAACAAACCTTCTAGTTTACTATTAAACTCTTCAGCAGCTGCCTGTGCCCCTCCTATGATGATAACAGGCCACGCCTCTCCACCATCAATAGGTATAACTCCAGTAGGAACACTCTCCTCTTGTACAGTCTCTTTACTCTCACACAAAACCATCCGTCGGTTTAGTCTTTCGCTAAAGTTTCTCCCACGGACACGCACTCGTCCTAAAGACTTGATAGTTTCCAGTGTTTCTTCCACTTCACAGATCTCTACATCTTCTGAGACAATGGTCATAAGTGCATGTGTCTCATCCAAACCCTCACCACGGCACCAGTGTTTTAACTCTGACACTAGTTCAGTTTTTTCCATATTAATTTGGTTTGTAACTTAGCTTAGTACTTTAGTCAGTCACCTTTAAACTCTATTTTATTTTACTGTAAAATCCAAGACATCCCAGCGGTGCCTCCATTTTATGTAGCGCTTCCCTCAGTATGTTTGATGAGGGTAGGGCTTTTGGGTTCTTTTAATATATTTATCAAATGTATATTAACCCTGATTAACTCAGTTTTAAATGTTATCTTGGATCTCTCTTTTAAATTTCCCACATGAAATGTTTTTCTAACCTATCTATGAATTCACCTTTCTTAAGTTATAGTTTTAATGAAAATTGGTATGTCTCTCTCTCTCAGAATAAAATGTTAGCCTCTTTTTAGGTAAGTAATAAATTAACACAACACAAGGTTTTAGAAAAATATATCTCAATTATTTACTTAATAAAGAAATTATTATCTCCAATGAAATAAGAAAATGAAATAAGAATACTATGGTTCTTCAATGAAATAAGAAAATGAAACCATAATAACTTGCTAATGCATTCATTCAGAAAACTCTAATGCATCACATCAAAGTCACTTAAACCAACATACTTTGTGGGCCCACACACACGTTAATGCAATCTAAAGCCGGCAACCAAAATTATTATAAAACTAAAATACCGTAGCAGGCCTGTTAGATGCTTGTGTCCGTTGTGGCCCAAAACTTAATGGCCGCTTCACTCGTCAGCGAGCAAACAAAATAAAGAATACCTTGAGGTAATGTTTCTGTCCAGTCCTTATCCCAGTAATCACAGGAACAGGCTCAGCATCCGATTAGCATTTCAACACGAATTCCGTTGATTTCTCTTTCCTTCTCCACGTTTCTAGTAAAACTCACAAGAGAAGTTCTGGTTGCTCCACGCTCTGTCGAAATCTCTTTTTTGTCTTCAGGTCGAAAACAACAGAAAAAACCCCTCGAAATGTTCAACGGAGGGAGTCAAACATTAACTAGAGAATGTCGTTCACTTGTAATGAACGAACTCCAGCCTATACTTCAAAATGGCTAAGCGCTGACATTAACAGTAACACAAAAATAAACAGACTCGAAACTTCGTGTAGAAATTCCTCCCGTTTCTCAATATCCAGCTTTGTCACTCTTTTCACTGGTTGTCGTGAAAACAATCAGAAAACACAAGTTACACACTGGTTTGTGCACTACTAATTCAACAATTAATTCCGAAAATCTCTGTGCCACGCTCACTCTTTTTTTTCCTTCCTCCCACTCTTTCGTGCTGATCTCCAATCAAAACCAAGAGCGCTGATTCTCCGGCCCATCGTTCTTAACCCCATAAATGCTGGATTAGACAGTTTTCAGAAATACATGACCTTTTACATAAACATATAACTTTTAAACTGCTTTTAACATTTTTATCATAACTTTTACTTTTTGAATGAACTTCAACCTTTTTAATTACACTATTTATATGCTTTATTTATCGATGATAGACCTACTACAAACATCACTTATACCTTGTGTTTCTTTTAACCCGGTTACACTGGGATTTTCAAACCTGTAGTAAAACACATTCAGTTAATCAGCCATTTATTGAATCTCTACAGAGTGAAGGGGATGTGTATTTTACTTGGTAATGTTTTTCAGGCCTTTCCACACAGATGCAGGATCGTTAGCTGAAGACTGTTTTTTCAGCTTTTCAGGGTAGCTTCTTTTAGCCACTCTGATTTCCTTAGTCAGTGTGTTTCTGGCCTGGTTGTACAAGATTTTATCCCCATTATTGTAAGCATCCTCTTTGGCATGACAAAGCAGTCTGAGTTTTCCTGTAAAACATGGTTTATCATTATTGAATGATAGCAATGTCCTAGTAGGGATGCACATATCCTAACAGAAACTGATATATGATATCACAGTATCTGTGTAAATGTACACTGTTAAGCCAAAACATTATAGCCAAATTTGCTGTTGGTCCTCCGTGTGCCACCAAAATAGCATAGATCCGCCGAGGCATGGACTCTGCAAGACCCCTGATTGTGACTTTTTGGTCCAGCGCATCCCACAGATGCTCAGTCAGATTTAGATCTGGGGAATTTGGAGGCAAGAGCAACACAATGTCTGCAGTGTGGCAGGGCACATTATCCTACTGAAAGAGAACACTGCCTTCAGGTAATACCATTACCACGGAGTGTACTTGGTCTGCAATTATGTTTAGGTAGGCGGCATGTGTAAAATTGATATCCACATGAATGGCAGGACCCAGCAGAACATTGCCCAGAGCATCACACTCCCTTCACCGGCTTGTCGTCTTCCCATAGTGCATCCTGGTGCCATCACTTCCCTAGGTAAACAGTGCACACATCCATGTGATGGGACTCATCAGACCAGGTGACCTTCTTCCGCTGTTCCAAGGTCCAGTTCCAACACTCATGTGCCCATTGTAGGTGCTTTCGATAGTAGACAGAGGTCATCATGGGCACTCTAACCCAGTCTGTGGTTACGCAGCAGGGTGCGATGCACTGTGTGTTGTGACACATTCCTCCTGTAATCATCATTACAATTTTCTATGACGTGTGCCAAAGTAGACCTTCTGTCGGTTCGGACCAAACGGGATAGCCATGGTTGCCCTCCCACATTTATGAGCCTTGGGTGCCCAACACCCTGTAGCCGGATTATGGTTTGTGCTGATAAGAGATTACCATACAAAAATGTTACTATTGTTCTAAATGAATGGATGTTGTCCGACGTTGTCAATTGATAAAACAATGATCAATCATATTTTTTGTTGGCAATACAACTAATCTACCATAATCCATGTTTTAATTTCTTGAATTTTGCCTCTAAATACAGTATTATTACTATAAAATTACAATGCATTCAGTTTAATTCACTGCTATTCCCTCTTAATTTATAAAAAAACAAGATGTTATATATTTACACTATGTAATACGGTTCCCCTTCTGTCACTCACTTGATGTTGTGTCGATGTAGTGACACAAGGGGTCGCTCTTGGGAGTCCCAAATAACCTCAGATCTTTGGGAAAAGGCCAATGAGAATTGGTGAGTAGAATTTACATACCACTCCCCTGGACTTAAGGGTATAAAAGGATCTGTAATGCATCCATTCATTCAGATTATTTCTTCAGAGACCAGTGGTTGTGTGTCAGCGAGCTAAATACTACTGCCGGTCCATTCACCTCTCAAGAAGCGTATGCTGTTTGATATATGGCGCATTCCAGCGGCTTTCTCTCTATCTGCATGATTAGAGCAGAGTAAACCCCTGGGCACTTCGACAGTGCTAAAAGTGTAAATATTCTGAGCAAAAGAGTATATTTATCTTTTTTAAAGCCACGTCTTTCTAAAGATGCCCTTCCGTCTTTGTGTAGTTTCTGGGTGCGGTCGTTACCTCTCCACTTCTGATGGCCATGATCACTGTCTCATGCGTCTGGGCCATAAACACTTTGAGAAAGAGTTAATGAATGGTTCATGTTCACATTGTGAGAACATGACAATGGCAACATTGTGGTCACGGCTTTCTCTCTTTCGGGGGAAAGCCACTTCATCCATCCCCCACACCGGACCTTCTACCTACGGATACGAAGCTGGAGGCAATTTGGGGGCTCCATTGGGTTTGGTTCCACCGGGAAATCCCCCATGGACCACTCATTCCCCAGCATGCTCATTTGTTCCCTTTCAGTTCCGGGATGAGATAGGAAGCTTGCCTCAGTGCCAGCCTAATGTCTCTTTTGGAGCTTGTGAGATGTATGAGATTTCGATTGCTGCATAGGAAAGCGCTGTGGTGATGTCGGATGCCGACGACTTGATTGGGCTAGTGCCTTCGGGTGTGCCAGCCGGTCTGCCAACACTTGTTCAGCCCTTAGACAGACCTTGCATTTTGTGGGAAGGAGTCCCCCTATAGCAAGTGTCCAGGCATCTTGTGGTTACGATAGATGCCTCCAAGTTAGGCTGGGGTGCCGTGTGCAACGGACAGGACTGCTCTTGGACAGGACCGTGACTGTGTTGGAACGTCAAACTGCTTCGGGTTGCTGGCAGTATTGCTCATCCTGTGGAGGCTATTGCCATTGATCCAGGGCAAGCACATGTTGGTCTGTTCAGACAACATGGTGACAGTAGCGTATATAAATTGCTAAGGCAGCTTATGTTTTCATCGCATCTCCTCCTCTGGAGCCAGCAGCAACTGAGGTCGCTGTGGGCCACTCACATCCCAGGCAGCCTCAACACCACAGCTGACGTGCTGTAGTGGCAAATGATGCTCAGGGGAGAGTGGAGACTCCACACCCAGGAGGTCCAGCTGATTTGGAGTCGATTCAGCAAAGCACAGGTAGGCCTTTTTGCTTGAATCCTCCCACTGCCCACTCTGGTATTCCCTAATGGAAGCCCCCTCGGGACAGACGTGCTGGCACACAGCTGGCCCTGGGGGCTGTGCAAATATGCATTCCCCCCCAGTGAGCCTACTTGCACAGACTCTGTGCAAGGTCAGGGAGGACGAGGAACAAGTCACTCTCGTGGCACTGTACTGGCCCACCCAGACTTGGTTCTCGGACCTCACGCTCGTCTCCATGCCTGGTCCCTGGATGGGATGCAGAAGACCACAAACTAATAATTTACTATTTCCAAAAATAATGTTTTTCAATAAAATACTATTTTATATTGACCATAGACTACTCAAAAACAAACAAATATGCAAAAATTAATAGGCAACATGTTGCAATATGGAATTGAGTGTACGTGTGTGTGCGGGTCTCCATAGAATTACTTCATTTTACAAATGTTCATGAAAAATTTAACTTCCCTTTTGGGCTGAGCGATAGGTTAAGAGCATTTTCTACGAGTGATTTTATGAAAGTTTGTTATTTTCTATGTGCATCCAGGGTGTGATATAGCACCTGCCACCTGCAAAATGCAATGAGGCTCAATCCATCTTGCAAGCTCCTCTTCCAAATGTATTTCTTGAGCGAGTAATTTTGCTTATCTACCCACTACAGGTGGGTGACCTGTAAGACGTCTCGGAGTGACACATGACAACAAATGCTGTTAGTCAAAAAGACGCGCTTGATGAAACACTTTATTATATTTTTTAGAACGGACAAAAGAAAAGCCATCATTGCTCTTGTCTGATTCGCTGTTTTTTCAGAGGCGTGCAACGGGACCCTGTCTCATAGAGCAAATGCACTTAATGAGTTATCACCACTTTTTTTCTGTATTACTCAACTGAAAACTGTTTGGAAGAATAATGTAATCTATGAGAATGCAAATGATCTCCGCACATCTCGTGAAGTACTGTGATTTTCGCTTTATTTCCATGTAACAGTTCGCTCTTATACATTGTGAACGCAACTTTGCAGGTGCAGAAATATATACAGGTATCTTTGTATTAAAGAAACAAAGATGAAAGTGATTAAATTATTAAGTAATACAAGACATGTTCACCTTAAATTTAAAATTTAGTTCTATTTTCTTTTCTTTAGACAGCACAAACTGTTGCCAAAGAGCAATACAATGACATTCGATAAGAACACACACTTGGCAGCATTTTTTGGGAACACGAGGGAATCTGTTCATCTGTTCTTCAAAATATAATCACGTTTCATCAAACGCACGTTTTTGTGTCTAATGTCTTGTAATATATCACTCCGAGAAGTCTTACAGATTGCCTTCCACAGTGGAAGGTACATCTGCAAAACATCTTAGGCTTCGTCTTCGCCTCCTGCTCCGCCCCACTGCTCCGCCCCGCCGGGTATGTCAAAAATAATCGTCCCCTTGGTGCCTCTAGCATGGAGTTTGGACGTGTGGCTCTCACTTCCCAACCCATCTCGCTGGCTGGCCCAGACCATCTGACTCGGTTACGCAATTCACGTAAATTTACATATTTATGCATACTATAACACTTTCTTTTTATAACTCCTTTATTCTAGCTTCGACTTGGACTACTAGTAACCTGGGTTACACTTTACTGAGATGGCAATACAATTATCAGCTCCATGAAAAAAATCGATCCAAGATGGCAGACTTCTAATTCATTCAATCCAAAAAGTATAGATGAAAGTAGTTTAATTAATTAAAATGGGATATTTTACCCAATATTGTATGCCATGTATTTGCATCCGTATTAGAGTGTTTCACTGTTACCTTAGCAACATGCTAAGCCAAGCTCTATTGAAATCATTTGTGAGTCAAGTCTCCTGTGCACATTGCATGCAGATTGCACACAGAGTTGCTATCTATGTAGAGCACTCCGAATTGGTCACTGGTTTCATTTCATTTAGTATGCTGCCTGAAGGGCAAGGTATACTGTTCTGATGAAGAAATGTGTGTCATGCAGACTGTGCACGAAGCGATTAGCACCTAAGGCAACCAAAGTATACTTTGGCCTTTAGAAAAGAAGTTACCTTTGTAGACTGCAGACAGGTTTTGAAAGCACTATAGGTTTAGCACAATAGGTTTTGAAACAGAGCCAATATCTTGTCTTGTACTGTAGATTTATTGTAAGTACAGTAGCTACATCTGGCTGATCGATGTGGTGAGCCAAATACTCTAGCCAATAAAACAGTGCAGAAACATTTTGATTTGTCTTTCAAAGTATCACAATCTGCTAAATTTATAAACAGCTGGGAAGAGACGTTTCTGTGTTGTGATTTGTTACTGTTTAAGCTTGTCTATTGCTCTGGCCTTTTCCTGACATTAGAACAGGAATTGGTTTCAATGTTCAGGAAATTATTGAAAATGACTGCTTGTGTTTGGGGAGCTGGTATAATTGTTTGGTCTTGACCAAAGATTTGCCTGACTTGCTGCTCCATAATGGTCTTCCCATGAGTCATCATTCCTCATTTGAGAAGCATCTCATGGGCAAAGGGCAGCACTACTGTCAAAGTTGGCTGCTCAGAGAGGCCGCAGACTCATTTGTCCTCACTTCTCACTTTCTTTCTTTTATTCTCTGCTTTTCTGTTCTCTTTTTTGATTAAAACATGTTGTTTTAATTTTGTGTGGGTTTAAGAGTTACAAAATATTAGTGACTTGTTGCATCAAAAATGGCTAGTCAGCTCAATAAAATGATTAATTACAATTATCTGTGTTCAAATAGAAATAAATGTATAATTTTGCATCATTAAAAAACTTTTTATGATGTAAATATGTTTTTACATTTATGCATTTTGTAGACACTTGTATCTAAAATGACTAACATTTAAGGGATACATTTTATAATATGTTTCCTAGGATTCAAACCGATAACTTTGACATTGCTTGCACCATGCTCTACCAGTTGAACTACAGGAACACCATTGTACTGTAATGTCACTTACATTTACATTTATTCATTTGGCAGACGCTTTTATCCAAAGCGACTTACAAAAGAGAAAAACATAAGCGAATCATCTTAAGGAGACAGTGGTATGAAAAGTGCCATATTGCAAAGTTTCACTAGCATCAGAAAAATATTAAAAACAGATTAAAGTGCAACAAGGTTTTTTTTGTTTTTTTTGTTTTTTTTGTGACCGGTTAAGTGCTCGTGGAAAATATGTGTTTTAAGTCATTGTTTGAAGACAGAAAGTGAGTCAGCTTCACGGATGGAGTTGGAAAGGTCATTCCACCAACGTGGTATGATGAAACTGAAAGCCTGAAAGGAGACTCTTTTTGTTGGTACAAGAAGACGTCATTCCTTAGCCAACTGCAGGCTTCTGGTGGGCATGTAGCTCTGTAGAAATTATTTTAAGTATGCTGGAGCAGACCTAGTGACTGTTCTGTATACCAGCATCAGAGCCTTGAATTTGATACCTGCATCAGCCAGTGGAGAAAGACAAAGAGTGGTGTAACGTGCTCTTTTTGGTTCATTAAAGACCAGACGTGCTGCTGCATTCTGGATCATTTGCAGAGGTCTAATTGCACATGCAGTGAGGCCTGCAATGAGAGAGTTACAGTAGTCCAGTCTAGTTATGACAAGTGACTGAGCAAGCAGTTGTGTGGCATTTTCAGAGAGGAAAGGTCTTATCTTCCTGATATTGTAGTGTAAATCGGCATGATCTTGCATTCTTTGAGATGTGGTCTGTGAAATTTAGCTTGTTATCGATGGTTACCCCTAGATTTCTGACCGTTTTGGAAGGCGATACTGTAGTTAAACGGTGATGTTGTGTTCAACAGCAAGGTTGGCTGGAAAGACAAGGAGTTTGGTCTTGGCTGGGTTGAATTGCAAGTGTTGTTCCTTCATCCAGGCCGAGATGTCTGCCAGGCAGGCAGCAATTCGAGCAGTCACTGTGGTGTTGTTGGGCTGGAAAGACAAGTAGAGTTGCATGTCATCAGCATAACAGTGGTAAGAGAAACCATGCGACTGAATGATGGGTCCCAGTGATGTTGTGTATATAGAGAAGAGAAGTGACCCAAGCACTGATCCCTGAGGTACCCCAGTAAGTAGCTGATGTGACTTAGGTACCTCACCTCTCAATGCTACCTTGAAGGACATACCTGAGTGATAGGACTTAAACCAGTCAAGCACAGTCCCTGTGATGCCCAGCGAGGAGAATGTGGAGTGTAAGATCTGATGGTTGACTGTGTCAAAGGCTGCAGAAAGGTCCAGCAGAACAAGGACTGATGATCTGGATTCAGCTTTTGCCTGTCTCAGAGTGTCCAAAGGAAACAAAAGGTGGAGTCTGTTTTAATATAGATGGGAAAGTCATGTTGAATTGAACAAAGTAGTGATCAGAGACATGTAAAGGTGTAACAAGAATATTTTATTAGAATAGTTTATACAGTTGCATGTAAAAATGAGGTCCAGAATCTATAAGATAAAACCTACAAATCCTTTAAGATCCACAAGTGGCCTACCATCCTCTGGCAAGGAGGACAGCAGTACATCCAACTCCTCAAGAAAGTTTGTCGACTGACCTGGAGGGCGACAGATGACAAACATGTATTTTTGTGGGTTGCATTGTAGTAATGGCATGGAATTCAAAAGCTGTATTGTTACATAGTGAAGATTGTTTTCCAAAGTATGTGGTTATCCTTGTCTCCGTCAGCGTCAGGATGCTGAGTGTGGACTGTGTGGCAAAGGCTGGAATGAAGTCAGCTTTGTTCACAGCTGAATGGCAGTTGCAGAGTCCCAATGAGAACAAGAGTGGAGCAGGTGCTGAAGTGCAAAGTGGCCATAGGTTGTGTGGGTTGCGTTTGGTCTTGCATCTATATTGTGTAAATAGTCTGTAACAGATAACAGGGATGTGCTTGAAGTCATGTGTTATTCGTGAAGTAGACATGTTAGTATGTTGAAGGAAAATAAGTAAAGAGATAAAAGTAAAAGATACTTAAGTGCTATGGTGAGTGGCGCCTTGTCTGTGTCCTTGCTCGGTGGCCTTGCACATTTAGACTCGCTGATCTTTACGCAAAAAGATCTTCACACGTGGAGGGCTTTACACGAGGGCTACCACTTGCACAGCTGCTTATGCATTAGTATTCAAGTCAAATATATACACAAATTTAACGAGTTGTTCACTGGAAAAATCAGGACATGCCTTAATGCTACTTAGCACAACAAAGCTAGTCACGTGGTCAACTGAAACTAAGGGTGGCACGAAGTGACAAGCACGTGAAACAAATGCGACTTACGTACACCGTAAATAAATTATGCTGCACATTAGCAATAAATAATATAATAAATAAAACACTTTAGCCAGTTTCACTGAACATGTCCACTGTTGATTGGGAAATAAAAAAAGCTTATCTACAGTGCTGCATACAAACCCATGTGTGATTATTTGTTGAAGTATAACAAAATGACAGCTGTGACAGGCATTTCACGCAAGAAATTCCAGAGTGATTGAGGTAGAATTAATTTGCACTGCCATGAACTGTTTTGCTTACACTTGACATTCTTTCCTCTCTCTCTCTCTCTCTCTCTGTTACATTCAGCTATGTTACATACTGCATTAAAGAACATTGCTCCATTGACATGACTGCAGTTGGATTCACTAAGGCAAGAGGAAAGATAAGATTTCAAATAAATGGCCAAGGAGACAATTGAATGCATGGTGCAGTCCCACAGAGTTAGCAGTAATGGCTTCTTATCGACAAGCTAATTCCCCTCTGGAATTGAATGTGGCACAGCTGAAAACAGATGCTCGGAGGAGAGAAGCTGCATTTCCTGCTTGTCATGTCCATATTACCTTCTAGTCTCTTTTAACCACATTTCTGATTATGTTAGGTTTGTGAAGGTCTTATGATTATGTTAATGTTAAGAACTTGCATTTGCATTTCCTGGAGGAAATACCAGAGTTTGGAAAGCAACAAAAACAATACTGCTAAACTGTTAGTTTTAGGTAGGCTTAGCTTTTAGGCTTTGGTTCTACTTATTTTAGCTAGTCGCTCCAGTCAGAGCCAGCTGGAGTTCAAAGATTTCACAGAAAATATGTGAAATCTATATGATGGTACAGACTCCGATTTCTTACCCTCCGTCTGATACCATCTAGTCAGAAGAAATTGAACATGTTTGATATTTTTGCGCCGACTATCTATGACAACAGAGGAAATCTTGTTAACCCAACCCCATCCTTAAACCTAACCACTAATACAGTGGCAAGAAAAATTATGTGATCCCTTTGGAATTAGCTGGTTTTCTGCATTAATTTGGTCATAAAATGTGATCTCATCTTCAAAGTCTTAGTCCAAGTCATATTCAAAGTATAGACATGTTGTTATGATCCTCTGTTGTCTGCCTTATGTTTTTTCCCTTGCCATCCCCAAAACTACACTTCCCATAATTCCCTCCTTGTCTATGTGTCTGTGTTTCATTGGTTCATTGTTTAATTACCCTGTTATCAGTTCTAGTCTGTTATTGGTTTTAGTTTATTGTCTTGTTATCTTGTTTTGACTTTTGGTTTCCCATTGGCTTACGTTTCCCCTTGTTTTTGTATTTAAGTCCTCATGTTTACCTTGTCCCTGGTCGGCTATTGTTTGGTAAATGTTCATGTTATGTATGCCCTTCACCTGCTCGTGCCCTTTGTGGATGTTTCTGTTGTTTACACTTTTGTTTTCCCATCGTAGATGTTTTATTTGTTCCTGTGTAAATCGTTTGCTTGACTTCGTGCACTTTCAATAAAACTGCAGTTAGATCCAACTCCTCGTCTGCCCTCATCGTTACACATGTGCTTAAGCTAAAACACAAAAAAAAATAATCTTTCATGTCTTTATTGAACACATCCAATTAAACATCCACCGTGCTGTGGAAAAAGCAACTGAAACCTTGTATTTAATAACTGGTCGATCATCCTTTACCAGCAATAACCTAAACCAAGCGTTTCTGGTAACTGTGGATTAGACCTGCACAGCATTCAGAATTTTGGTCCATTCTTCCTTACAGAAAGCTTCAGCTCAGCCATATTCTTTGGATGTCTGGTGTGAATGTCTCACTTGAGGTCATTCCAAAGCATCTCTATTGGGTTAAGGTCGGGGCTCTGAATGGGACACTCCAAAAGGTGGATTTTCATTTTTTGAAGCTATTCAGTAATGGATTTACTTGTTTATGGTCTTTGATCTGCTGCAACACTCAACGACTTTGGCAAACATCAGGCGTGCAGCAATGGTTTTGTTGGCAAGCAGTAGCTTCTGCAGTAGTGTTCTGCCATGGACACCATGCCTGTTTAATGTTTTTCATTTAGTAGACTCATGAACAGAGATGTTAACAAGTTCCAATGATTCCTTCAAGTCTTTAGCTGTCACTCGAGGGTTCCTTTTTACCTCATTGAGCATTCTATAGTGTGCCTTTTGAGTCATCTTGGCTGGACGGCCACTTCTAGGAAGAGTAGCCATAGTACTAAATTATCTCCAATTATAGATAGTTTCCTAACATCATTGTTTTCCAAAGTATGTAGTTGTGTTATCATTTTCTAAAAGTCTCAAAGCGATTGTCGCAATTGGACAAATGACAATGGCATTTGAGCGATGAGTTGAATATATATATAAGTATTTCATAAGTATTTCAGTAGTGCAGGCACAAAGTCTATTCAAAAGTTAATTCAAAAATGTAATTAATTGCAAGTATAATAATCATAAATATAGGGGGCCTGGGTAGCTTAGCGAGTAAAGATGCTGACTACCACCCCTGGTGTCGTGAGTTCAAAAAGGGTTTGCTGAGTGACTCCAGCCATGTCTCCTAGGCAACCAAATTGATGCTAGAGAGTGTAGAGTCACATGTGGCTCTCACTCAGTGGGGTGCATGGTGAGTTGTGTGTGGATGCTGCAGAGAATAGCGTGAAGCCTCCACACATGCTTTGTCTCCACGGTAACACGCTAAAAAAGCCACGTGATAAGATGCATGGAGTGACGGTCTCAGACGTGGAGGCAACTGAGAATCATCAATCTGCCACCCGGATTGAGGTGTCACTATGCCACCACGAGGACTTGGAGCACATTGGGTAATTGGGCATTCCAAATTGGGGAGTAAAGGGGAAACAAAAGAATCATAAATATATACTGTGTGTGTGTGTGTATGTGTGTGTGTATATATATATATATATATATATATATATATATATATATATATATATATAATATTATGAAATGTATGTACAGTGTTGCCTTGCATGTGTTGTAAGATTTTTTTTTTATATTTTATCTTAGTGATGAGACTTCAAGCAACATAAACAGTTTCCTTCAACATTAAGGCCAAAGTCTTCAGGACCCTGGACAGCTCCCTGTGCTTCATATCATACCAATAAACAACATCGAGCAGATGTCAGGCCAATTATACCCTTAAGCTTTCTCTCCATTTGTGGCAAACCCTGACCAATGAGAATGACTCATGCCCATGTTGAAAATGTAGGTATTAGCTATTAAATTATCATTATAAATAAGGATTAGTCACAAAAAATTCATCAAACAGTGGCTCACTGATGCTGTTGAAATGCACTCATTTACACAATGTACTTTTAATGACTTGGAGAATTAGAGAACAGGTGGCCATGGATATGCCTGAACAGAGGGAAATTGGCAGATCCGCTTGCTCTTGCTCTCGCTCTCTCTCTTTCTCACACTCTCTCGCTCCCTCCCTTTATTTATCTGTCATACTACCCTTCTTTGTGTCCGGCTGAAATTGTGGATGGTGGGGGTTTGATAAACTGAACTGTTCAGATGTGAAATGAGAACACACTTCAGTTGTGGTCACAGCTAGGCAACAAAACATCTCAGATCTGATAATGAAACTGCCCCATCGAGTGGCAGCCCCTAAAGCTTAATAAAGTATGTCCCTGCAGGTACAAACATCCTGCTGAGGAAAGCAGATGCTAGATGAAGGAAGGTTTCTTCCACCAAAAACAAGAGTAATGGAGTCACTGGAGCCTTTGTAGTCCTTGTTTTGGGGTCTACCAGAGACAAAGGGCTCATTTATTCACTAAATCTTATAGAACAAACCAAAAAACTACCAAAGAGCACAGGTTGATTTCATGTTTAAGGTTCTCAGCAGGTTACCCTATCCCACAGACAAAACCGAATGAAGTGTTTTCAGGCATGACCAGCTACGCCCTCTGTGTGTTGCAATTTATCACTGTATTTGTTCTGGTGAAGAAAGTGCCTACAAAACAAAATCTGGACTTCAATTCCTGAAACAGCTTCTCATTCACAGCAGGAGTAAATGCTCAGAAGTCTGTTCATCCTTTTCTTCCTCTCTGCAATCACTTGCAGCCCCAATCACATCTCTGTAGACAGCGACATAATTAAAATGCTATTTTGAATTTTCAGCTAGTCTGGAATAAATTGGTCAAAAAAATATTTTTTATTCAGATTTACTTGGTTAGTTTTACCTATAGAATTAAAATTGTGGCTCATGTTACTATAAATTTAAACTGAAAGGTGAGACCGTGGCTTGGTGTCACACAGGGTAGTTCTCACAAGTGCTATATCTAAGTAATTTTACTTTGACTTGGTAACCCCCATTTGACGTGGGGTCAAAAGTCAATTTGTGCAAATGTGTGTTTTCTTGAGGTTCTGTATGCTGGTTTCAAACACCTAGTTCAGAATTCTCTTAAATTAGAATAGATTTTTTAATTCTACCCTCCAAAGTACATTTTCATTATACATTTTTTCATATCATTATACATTTTTAATAGATTGTGAGAAAACAAATGAACATAAAAGTAATCCATACGGCTCCAGTGGTTAAATCCATATCTAAAGAAGCGATATGATAGGTGTGGGTGTGAAACAGATCAATATTTAAGTCCTTTTTTACCATAAATCTCCACCTTCACTTTCACTATAAATCTCCACTTTCACTTTCACGTTTTGAAAGTGAAAGTGGAGATTAATGGTAAAAAAAAATACTTAAAATCTGTTGATATGGATTAAACCACTGGAGTATTATTGATTATTTTTATGCTGCCTTTATGTGCTTTTTAAAACTTCAAAAGTCTGGTCATCATTCACATGCATTGTAAGGACCAACAAAGATGAGATATTCTTCTAAAAATCTTTGTGTTCAGCAGAAGAAAGTATGTAAAATCTGTGATGGCATCAGGGTGACTAAATAATGGGAGAATTTTTATTTTTGGGTGTACTATCCTTTTATTGCAAGGATCAACTATATTATGAAACCACATTTTTATGGAAAGGTTTAATGTGTTCTCAGGACAAAGGCATTTTTTACTTTTGTAAACAAGTAATATTCATTATAAATGTCATAAAGTTTGTATAATTTCTTAGTTATAATATGTGTATGTTTTGACATTTTTTGTAAGTCATCTTTTCCATTTTTGTTGTGCAAACAGTTGTTTTGAACTTCATAATTGTTTTACTTTTTTCTGTTATAAGTTGTTTAATGCAGGTGTAGATTTAAAGAGAGGTACAGGTTTTGTGTTGGTGGTAGGAACATATTCCCCTGAATGTTCCATTGTGACAGTTTGCCCTATATGGAGTGATAATATGCCCCACAATTGGGGCACGTTGTCACAAAAGGTAAACCTATGTTCAAAGTACTGTATCTTTTTTCCTGGGCAGGAACAGTTAAAATGTTCAAGGTACAGTATGTGTCACTGAGATTTTGGCTGCAGAGAGGGACCTTGGCTCAAGCCAGTCTCCAAAAAGTGAGAAGCACTGACCATTGACAATCACCCCAGGACCGAGATCTGTTTTTTGCTAGCCAATGAAAGACTGTGAAACAGCCAGTTAGCATGTCTAAGAAGAGATTTGGTAGACAGATGGCAGGGTGAAGTTGGAGGCAGATAGAGCATTTACTCCTCTAGTTACAAAAACTGCCAGTTCTCAGCTAAAAGCTTTTTTACAAAGTTGAAATGGTGAAGATTACTTCTCGTTGCATGTCATAACTCAATGAAGGGAGGCTGTGCAAGAAATAAAACTGTTGTGCTTTTCCTACAAATGTGTTTTATGTATATTGTTTTCACCTGAGTGAGAGATGACCATAGTGGTAACAAATGCTTTTTATATGTGCAGCGATGGACATTACTGCAAAAAGAACACCAGAGGGAGGTGTGATTTATAATGTAATACATACACACTAAAGTAGAGAGAGAGAAGAGAACACAATATGTCTTGTACACATAAGAACATCAAAAAATGCTACAATGCAATAACATTTTATTCTTTACAACCCTTAATGCAGGGGGGAAAGCACAACAGGCATTTTATATGAAACGCAATACAGCAAATGGAACATCTTATTTGTGTAATAGTACATATTACTGACAGTGAGTGCCTCTGTAAAGAGTTTTTATTCCTTGAGACTTTTTCGTGGTACTCTTTATCTAATTCTCTTGTCATATAAAGGTAATAAAAGGTGGTAGATTAGTGTTGAACAGCTCTGCAGGCAGCATATACCTGATCTCATTAAAACAGCAATACCAGGAGACAATGGCCAAACCCTTAGATCACAGCAGTGATAATTACTGCACTTGGGCCTGTGCAGATAACGCATCTGGACAGCATTTCCAAACTGTCTGTCGGAACTGTGCTGTTTCCAAACATGCAAATGAGTAGGAAGTGAAAAACAGGGGGACTTTCTCTTCCAAAGCTTTCATCATTGCACAAAAAAAAAAAAGTACGATGGGTAGTGGTCAGATATATTTCTATCTGACATATCTGTCTGTCTGTCTGTCTATCAAGCTAGCTAGCTAGCACAAGAGCCAGGGATAATAATAATAATTGTTGACATTTCACAAATGTTTTGCTTTTTGTGCCAAACATTGATGTTATGTAGGAATCGTAACTGACTAAAAAGCATGTTTATCACTTGGAGTTCTGCAGTAGTATGTGTGTCTGTCGTTTAGACTTGTACCTCTTTATAGGAAGAGTTATTTGTGCTACTCTGCTCATTAATTGCATTCACATGTTATAGTCTTTATATTGCTAATTAAAAAGGTATGTTCAGGATATTTAAAGACTAGATTATCATTTGGAGTTCGGCAGTTCTGTGTACATTTGCGCTTAATACTTTGTTGTACACACAAACTCTACACTACAAAGTCACTCTACAATCTTCCTGCATTTCTATACCACACAGTGTTCTATTCCTGATCTTGAATGCGAAGTAATGGATGAAACCCATTTATTTCAGAAATGCAATTTTAAGAGAACTTAAAGGCTTGGGTAAATGAGACAGGACCGGGATGCATGAAGAGTCCAGCTTTACAGAAATCAATGAAACAGCTTGTAGGGGAAGAAACTGAATTCAGGTACTCAAGATTTCACTGAGCAACATAGATGTGGGAAGCAACGATTAGTAAGTGCTTCTTTGTCTTTGTGTCTTGCTACTAAATGGGTTAACCAAGATTTTTTTTATTGCATAGAGCAGGTCTCTTAAAGGCTATGAATATGACAGCAAGGTTGGTTAGAGAGCGTGTTTTATGGGGCTGTTATGGCAGAAGCTATGTGGTAAACAAGTCACTTGAAGCTGTCAGTTTCTGTTGGCGCATCTGATATTATTCAAAGTGAGCGATCTGTGTCTTGTTTTGAAACATACTTCTGGACTGTCAGATAATCCACTTTCATTTAAGCTCTGGATAGCAGCTCTGCTATTACAGTTCTTGTATTTTTGGCAAGTGTGCAGCAACTCTTTATGCCACATTTCTTGGCCATATTTTGAAATGGTTTAATGTGGACCATTCCACATTACTGTATTCTTCGCCATGCACATTAAAACCAGGAAGTGAGTAGTGTAGAACACACATGTTAGAACTCTACTAGATCAATTAGACCCTACTGTATATGGCACGGGGCGGCACGGTGGTGCAGTGGTTAGCACTGTCGCCTCACAGCAAGAAGGTCATGGGTTCAAACCCCGGTTGCCCCGGCCTTTCTGTGTGGAGTTTGCATGTTCTCCCCGTGTCTGCGTGGGTTCTCTCCGGGTGCTCCGGCTTCCTCCCACCATCCAAAGACATGCAGGCTAGGTTAATTGGTGTCTCCAAAAATTGCCCTAGGTGTGGATGTGAGTATGAGTGTGTGTCTGTATATGTGTGGCCCTGCGATGGACTGGCGACCTGTCCAGGGTGTACCCCGCCTTTCGCCCAATGTTAGCTGGGATAGGCTCCAGCCCCCCGTGACCCTGTACAGGATAAGCGGTTGAAGATGAATGAATGAATGAATGTATATGGCACGAGGGTAAGTAAATTATGACAGAATTTTCATTTTTGTGTGAATTATCCCTTTAAAATCTGTTGTAAAGAAGCCCAACTAATGCTCCATTATCATAAAAAAACATGCTTGCTTATTTTTCTTGAAACTGTGCATAGGTTTCACCCTATGTTCAGAAATGTATACATTCCATGTAAAAAGTTGTATGTTGAAGAATCATCTCAGTTCTTAAAGGAGCGATGATATAACATAGAAGCACATTAAAAATAAAGGATTTAAACAGTCCAGTTGCAAGACATTTCAATCAATTCAATCATCCATTGTAGTCAGGATTACTCTCCTTCATTCCTGCTGATCCATACACCTTGTGAGTGGGTAAAGTTGTGCCAGATCTACTTTTGCAACTGCGCTTAAAAGTCTGCCGCAGAGCCTCACTTGTATGGGCTTAAAGGATAAAGCAGTTAATGCAACCTTCTGGTTGCTCACGGCCCTGCCATGCATGTTCCATGCCAAGACAATATACAAGAGTCATGGCCATCTTGTGGTGGCATGGGAGCCTGGTACTGAATACTGTCCTGCCCTCTATGACTCACTATTCAAAGACATATTAAAGAGATTATGGTAACATTTTACAATAAGGTTTTTATTCATTACCATTAGTTATTGTATTAGGTATCATGAACAAACAATGAACAATAGTTTTTTACAGCATATTTACATCTTTGTTAATGTTAGTTTTAACTAATAAAGTTAGTTAACTAATACAACTTTTGAGCTTTAAAATATATATATGTAGAAATTAACATTAACCAAGATTAGTAAATGACAAATGGAATCTTATTATAAAGTGTTACCGAGATTATATACATAACCTTGCATAGAAAAAATTAACAAAACAAAAAAACAAGCAGTTGTATAAATTCCTGACATATCCCACAGTTCATATTTGATACAAAGGGGTAACAAAAAGGATGAAAAAAATGTATCGAGACATCTAATTTAGTTAGAGACATCCAAACCCTGTCTGGGGTGTGATGGTGCTTAAAAAGACATTACTCTGGCTTCAAAGTGACAGTGGTAAGAGGCATGACAGACCATCATGCTTTATAGATCTACCTTATGAGCTCGTTCAACGTCACAAGTAGAAAAACATTAGAAAAGTCCATTGAGAGCCACTTCGCTGCTGTGAGCCAGTCATACAGGACTACACCAATCAGACTCCTACAAAGATAGAGGAAAGAAATGGCATGAAATGGGTGGAGTTGTAATTGAAAAAGATCCTGTCACCTTGGTCATGTTTATTGGTTGGTGACGGGATCCAGACATCCATGTTGGGTGTTCGTGTCGAGCACATGGCTCCGTGTTTATTTCCTGGCCATGTGCTCTTTCTGTCGTTGTTTCTGTCTGTTTGAGCACACTGCTTCAGGTCTGATTTCCTTTCCGTGAGCTCTTCTGTCAATTTTGTGTGTCATGTTCAGAGCATGGTGGCTGGATCCTGACTTCTGTCTAGTTCAGTCTCGATTCAGGTGTTGGGATCCGCACACTCATGCTCCATGTCTTGTCTTTGTGAGTGCATGGCTTCATATTTGGTTATTTTGGCATGTGCTCTTGTCAGTCTTTTGTGCTATGTTTTTTGTTTGAGCACATGGCTTACTGTCATGTTCGCCGTGTGCTGTTCTGTCTTGTCTATTGTTTTTGGTGTGAGCTCATGGCTTCTCTAAGGTTTGTTTGCCATGTGCTCTCCAGTCTCACATACTGGCCCCACCCCCTCGTTACATTGTTATAAGTTAATTTACGTCACCTGCCTTCCCTCATTACCCTCCTCTTTTCCTTCCCAATTTAATCTCCCTGTTTGCTCTGTCCTTTGCCAGTTTGTTGTTTAAATATACATGTGGAGGGTCTCCCGGTCCTGCCTGCCTGCGCTCCTGCAGATCACTGGCGATTTCTGTTGTGAGCCCGGACCTCGAGGCTCCCCATCTCCAGCCCTGCTGCCAATTTCCCATCCATTCCTTGAACTTCGTTTCTCCCCTACAAATGCCCATCATTTGTTCTGTGATTGAGTCTTTGCCTCTTTAACCCATTTCTTGACAGGTTTCCCTTAATTTCACATTCATACACAAAGGGCTAATTTTTGGTGTTATATATATTAGTTTTATTGGATGTAGGGCTTAAAATAGGTTGACAGATCTGCCACTTTACTTTGATTGTGAAGTCAATTACAATAGGGCTATTAAAACAAGCTAACAAGCATATTTCTATACTTAAAGGATTGCAGAGAAAGAACACCTGAGGGATTAAACAATTACAAATCTTAAAGATGTTAAGATCTTAAAGATGTTTGAATCATTGTTTATCAAATGTTTTAGCTGGATCTGTGCATGCTACAGTTTTCTGAGTTGAGCTACTTTGAGCATCTGAGGACCAACCATGCATGTTGGCACCAGCTGCTAATTTGATCATTTAGAAGATTTGCTTTCACATACTCATTTATAATATCTTATTGTTTTAGCTCAAAGTGTGACATGTACATATTTAATAAAAACAATTTACCATGCCACTGTTACATCAGAATTACATTTACATATAAATTAGATTAAAGATCTTTGGTATTTTTCCTGTGTTTCATCAGCACAGACATCAGGTTGCTGGAGTAAAACTCTTAGTAAGCATATAATTTTACATTTAGACATCTCTATGTGCCTGTATGACCTTCATAGATCCTCTATTGACTGGATTTGTAAACCCACAGCTGTTCAGGCAGCAAACCACACTTACTGACAGCAGACGGCACAATATAAGGACGCAGTCTTGCGTTCAGACACAGCTAGGAGAAGGGAAACTCCGAGTGCAAGGGTTTTTAGATGTTATTTTTAAGTTTCAAACTATAATAAACTTGAGACACTGTCCTAAAAATGCTGTATTTAAAGGCATCCATCTGCTGCATGTGTATAGATGTGTCCTGAGAAAAGGCCTCGTAATAAGTCTACCTTGGATTGATTAACAAATAATGGATTGCTGTGTAGCCAATGATAGGTTATGATTGTTTTATTGTCTAATCAATGCTTTACTCGTTACATACATTAATGTAAAGTGTTTTATTTATCTGAATCATGTGTATTGAATTTTGTTGGAAATTATTGATATATGCGATCAAGAGAGCATGTGGCATAATGTTGTTTACCATAAAAATTATTTTGACTTATCCTTCACACTTTACACTTTACATATCCTTATGTTCACAATAATAACATAATCATTCACATTTTAGACACATGTTAATGTTTTGATTAGTAATTAATTATTTGTTATTTTAAATTAACCATAGTTAGTTAATAGTTCTCAAGGAGGCGGATCAAATTCATTAATTATTGATCAGTGAAGTACCTCAGTCATCAGTTTGCTTTTTCTTACTGACTGGTTATTCATGTTTCTAAATTAGTTAATAGTAGTAACTAAAGTGTTAATGTTGCAATACTCATTTGTCCTGCGTTAATTCCTGCATAATTACCTTATTATAATGTGTTACCCTAATGAATTATAAGAATGATCTGGGTTCAATTTAAGTTAAGCTCAATCAACAGAATTTGAGGCCTAATGTTGATTACAACAAAATATATTTCAACCTATATTAATTCAATTTATATATAAAATTAAAAACAATATATATATATATATATATATATATATATATATATATATCACAGTTACAGTGAGGCAATAACAATGGTGAATGGGGCCAATACACAATATTTAAAAAGTGTTTTTACAAGCTGTAAACATTTGTGTTGTAAAATCCTGAGCAGAACTAAATCTACAGGCGTTAGAAAAGCAATGGACACTTAATATACTCTCTGAAATGTGTATTATCAGGGTCAGTAGCATCCACAACAGCAAAGATATAGACGGAGCGAAGGAGTAAGTTTGAGCTCCTTTCTAAGCTTTCTCCGGGGAAGAGACACCTTCAATGGTCTGCACACTATGGCAAGCAAACAGCAGAGAATGTCATTTCTAATTGCCTTCCAGATCCATCTCACTCTTTGTTCAAGTCACTGGTTTGTGTGGAGGTGCCAAGGGCTAGTCTTCTTCCCAGAAATGCCATAGCTGCCTCTTGGTGCTTGTTAAGGCAAGCAAGGGCGTAACTTTGCGTCTACCATTGGGGGGGTTAAACTCGCGGCATATTTTTAATTTATTTATTTATTTAATCATTTTCTTGTGTAAAGGTGACATGCTAATTTGCCGTTCCTGTATTAGAAATACATTGTGATACTTTTACTGATTTAGGCTACTTAACGTAAATGCAGCTGTTCACTTGACTATTTATGCCATAATGACACAGTAGTTAAATTAAGTGTTTAAACACTAGCCAGCAGTGGCAGCTTCCATTTAATTGGTTTTTTGTGTTCAATATCTTATGAAAAAAACAACAACAAGAACGTAAAGATTAATCAATTGCATCACTGTATTGGCACCTACATGCATCAAATGTATTATGCACAATTCAACTCTCAATACATTACACAATACAGGGTGGCACACTGGAGTGCAGCTTGCACCTTTTTTCTGAACAGATTTCACATATTGGTGGGCATCACCAAAACTTACCATCCACTAACAAAATCTAAACAAAAGCATGTAAATACAAAAGAAGGCCTATCTGTATTTTAAGGTATGTTACAACATATTAGGCTGCAACTTAACACACATACCATTCAGATAAAAGCACCAAACACCTGTTTATGTCTCGGTGTAAAAGAAACGAACTGTGCACACACTGACTTCTTAGTTAAGAGGTCCAATTTGTCCTGATGGATGTGACACACTGCAACATGGTTCAGCCTCTGCTGTGTCATAGTTGTGCGTAACCAAGTCTTTAATCGTCTAAGAGCACTAAAGCTCCTCTTTTAAAAAAAATAATCTAATTAAATATATACTCTGATTAATTAATCTAAATTAATCACATGCATCCATTTTTGCTATGAACATATCTTAAAAACAAGTTTGGCAGATGAGTGAATCAATTAACAGCCAAACCAACATTATAGACTTTAAAGTTCAACGTGTCTCTCTTTTATTATAATTTTCCATTTGGGTCAGCATAGTGTCTGGTGTCAGATTTTTAGCACGATAAATGCAAATGACTGAAGTTACTACTCACTTTCAATGACATGTGCAGAGTAGGCAACCCTAACACCAAGGTAATGTGTGGAATACCACCTATGATTTATCCTTTTTTGGGCCATTCAAACATGTAGATTTTTATTCACATAATTACTAGGCTGTTGCCTTTTCTATCCAGTAGGTGGCAGTTCAGGATAAGAAATAGCAGTTCAAGAAAATAAACTAAATAGTAGGAACAAAGAAATTAAACCAGCATAGCCTACAAGTGCAAACGGAAATGTAATGTGTGAAGTTACTGGAATGGAAATAAATGTAACCACCGTCTACATACTTTTGAAGACATTTTGTTTCAAGTGTGCAACAAATGTAGTCAATTTATTGTATGTGTGTACAGTACAGGCGTGCACGCTCAAAAGGAGTGGCGTAACCTCTGAACTAGCCCATAGCAGCTAGCTGTCAATGGATGACATCTCTAGTCACAAGTAAATTATGCAATCCCCCCCCAAAATGTGTGACTATATTGGAGCAAACAGCAACTTAAGTTACAATTCAGTGACATTGGTTCTACACAGTCCCTGGCACCCTATGGCTTTACCTCATATAGGACACTGGCAACATATAGAACATCTAGCCAGCCAACTCCAGTCAACAAAACAAATCATCAGCTAACTCAGTGTTTCTCAAACTTTTTCTGCCATTCCGAGGGGGTTCCGAGCCCCACCTGTCCCCAATCACCCCAACAAAATATTAATAAACTAGGCTTTAAGTTTAACTGTTAAAATGTATTTTATTAACATCATCACATTTTAAAAACTTAACATCAAATAACAGCATTAAAAACTTTCAAATAGAGAAAATGAAAGTGCAATTATATTATCACTTTGCATTAAATAAGACTCAAAAGTAGATAAAACTTGTGTTTGCATAAATGTTAGCCTCTGATAACATCAAATTCAGAAACTGAGAAAATACAAGTGTGGACTAACGTTAGTTGTGCTTTGATTCATTTTGTCACTTTGCAAACTCCATGCAAAAAGAACAAAAAATAAAATAAAATAAATAATAATAATATTCTCAAATTGAGCCGGAGGTGGTAAATTCCTAAAAATGTATGTATTTTTTTTTTAGGTATTTTAATACGATAGCACTGCAGCTACCTAAAATACGTTGCGCAAACAGCTCAACTAACGCGATCGTTATAAAGGTGTTTGAAAACAAAACACATCCACTTGCACATATTTGACAATCGGAATATCAGACATATCCTGCTATAGCTATATTTGAGAAATTTTGAATCAAAAAGGAAATAAAAGCAGATCATCAGTCATTCCGCTATTGTGGCTGCGGTGTGACAAGCAATAAATGACGCGTCTCCATGGGAACCATAAAGTGATACTACGATCAATAACGGTCGCCTTGAAAAACTTTTAAACTTACGTGTGAAAAGGTTAAGTAAGGCTTACATTTAAATGTGTCTTTGTTTTGTTTTGAGTGTATGGTCAATAAATAAAGTAATTAAAAAGATGGGCACAAAACCTGTTTGTCGCGCCCCACTTTTCATGTCTCATTCCCCACCCCATACTTTGAGAAATGCTGAGCTAACTTAACAGCTAACTTAGCAATGGGGTACCTCCGTTTGGTCAGAATTTTTCATCTTTTTGGCTGGTGTCGTCCAACAATGAAAAATTGTTGTCTGGCTGCCTTTCAGTGTCCTTTTCATCTTTCCATCAGTTGTCAGCTTTCTACCATTCATCCCAGCGACTGCGCAAAATATTGAACAAACTTGGTAGAGAAAGCGGGTTGGCTGGGTAATACCAAGTACTCGGTGCGGTGGGCGGGGGGTACGTTACAGATTATTTAATGATACTATCTTTCTTGCTGGCAAATGAATTTAATAAAGAAAACGAAAAAAAGTATTCATTCGGAATATTTCATATTTCTTTTAATCTGAATGATGATATTGGGGGGGTTATATTAGCTGGATCTGATTTTTGAGGGGGTCATGACCCCCGTAACCCCCGTGCAAATTACGCGCATGAAGGCAAGCATTACTATTATTATTCTTAGAGTTAGGGATTTGAGCAAACCCATACACCTAGTATTAAACTTAGGCACATAACTAGTCCCACACTGTTTGTGCAATGGACATGACTAAAATCTCAAATCATGCAGCTTAATGAGGAGAGGTACACTATATTACTTTTCTAAGCAAACTGACTTAGGCTTTTTCCTTACAGATCATAACCTGTTCTTACATCCAAGGTGCCAAATACTTATGCTCACGCAAGAGCCCAGCATGTCAACATAAAGATGCCAAGAGTAACCTCTAGCATCTGTTTCCTGGCGCAAGTGACAGGTACACCCAGGGCAGTCTCCTAATGCCGCCCATACACTATACAATTTCAAAATGTCATCGAATTGCTGTTCTTTTCACACTACACAACCAGTGGTGTAGTGGTGCCTGGAGAAGTGGGTATACTCTTAATTTATGCCCCCCATATTTTTTTTAAAGCAGCCCAGCAATGGATGAACGCCCTGTGTTATAAACAGTGACATAAGACTAGTCTTGCATATTTAGAGTAGATTTTGCAATCAATACTGGCCCAAAGACTATAGGAAGAGAGAACTACATAATTATGAATTTTGCATGAACTATTCTTTATTCCTTAGTCCAGCCACACATGAAAATTGGACAACTATTCTCTAACCTTGCAGGTAGTCTACGCCAGTCTTAACTGGGTGTTTTTAGGGTATATTTACATTCATTCACATGCGATTGCAGTGTTTCCCACTGTATATTTATGAGATTATGGGAGGTGGACCTCCGACCCTCTAGGGGGTTTGGGGGGCATGCTCCCCCTTAAGAAAACTTTGTACATTTTAAAGTTAAATACTTCCATCTGGTGCACTTTGGGAGCAAAATAAAGAGGCTAGTGTTGTGCTCTTGTAACAGTTTTGTGCTCTTAAAGCTGCAGTAGGCAACTTTGAAATAAATTGAACTGAGAAACAGCACCCCCAATTCTTCCCCATATACATGACTTTCTTCACCCCCAGCCAGATTTTAATTGACAGCTGTTCACAAACAGAGCCTGCATTGCCAAAAGCGATTGGCTAAAATTTGCTGGATTGACACAACCCGACCCACATTTTTCACTCAGAGCTAGAGTCTGTGGTGTTAACTAATCTCTCACAGGGCCTCATTTAACAAGACACCATGTTTATGTAGAAAAATTTAAATGAATAAATACTAACAACTGTAACTTTAACAATGTCATGCTCTAACCATTCTGAAAAGCAGGGTACAAACTAGGGATGTCAGTTTCAGCTTTTTATATTTTAACATACCACACTGCAAAAAATTATTTTGAATAAAATAATTTTTGTCTTGTTTTCCAATAAAAATATCTAAACATTCTTAAAATGTGATTTATTTACTTGACAAGCAAACTGGCATTAGATTTTAAGTCTTGTTTTGAGAGAAAACAAATTAAATTAAGTGAACTTTATACTTAAAACAAGAAAACAAATCTGCCAATGGGGTAAGAAAAATAAACTTAATTCAAAGGGAAAACAATTAGCATAACAGAGATGTGGTCTGAGTAGCTGAGGTGGGGGCGGGGCTCCGCCCCGTACACGCCTGGGATGTTTGTGTAAACAAGATCAAGCGCGTGCACCCCTCTCGTTGCAAAGTCCACATACTGATGGAATTTAGGGAGCACTGTCTTGAGATTCGCATGGTTGTGACAATCTCAAGATCTCCGGTGACAATAAACAGTCCGTCAGGGTGAGCGTTCTGCAGTTCACTAATAGCCCCATACAGTTCACAGAGCGCTTCATTAGCATTAGCGCTGGGGGGAATGTAAACTCTGGTTATAATAACAGTGGTGTATTCCTGTGGTAAATAAAAAGGTCTGCATCTAACAGTCACAAGCTCCACCAGCGATGAGCAGTAGCTAGAGACTAGCATAGAGTTCTTGCACCATTCCGTGTTGATGTAAACACACAAGCCACCACCGCGAGTCTTACCGCACAGAGCTGCATTTGTGTTGGCACAAAACGAGGCGAGCCCATCTAGCTGAATCCGGAACTCTGTCACTGAGCCACGTCTCCGTTAAAACAAAGACGCAGCAGGTCATCATGCAGCTTGGTTGTTGCATGAATCCTATTTTTGAGCAGTGTCTGGTGACGGTAGACATGAACACCGGTTGCTCCGATGTCCGTGTGCCACAAAAGTCAGGTTATTTAACAAAAATAGCACCATTTTGGATCCGAAGCGGCCGCAGCGTGCTACCATTTGGTCCGCCATCTTGGATCACAGAAACAGAGCATGACATCTCCTCTGTCTCACTGGTGCACTGCGTGAATAAACCCCATTTGCATTCCATGGCCGTTAATTGAATTGAGTCCTTTGCGTTCACAAAATGAATGTTTCTACCTTGTTTATTTTTCATGAGAGTTTGGCGAAAGTCTCTGTAGACGGCGTGCACATCAGAACACTTGAGAAGTGATTCATTTTCACAACTGAATGACACAAGTGCTTTTTCCTCATCAGACAGCATGCAGGGAAAGACGAGGCTGAATCCAGCTTTAGCTGTTTGTATTCAGTAAAAGGGACTCGGTTTTTGAAATAACACAACTCTATCACTGGCGAGTGAAATTGTTGACTTTTCTGTACTTTTCATTATTGAAAGTACAGCATCATTTTATTATGCCTCAATTTACTTGTTGCCAGTGGCAGTGACGATTTTTCGTCGTCCTCAACCAAATAACGGACGGAGTACTCCAGTGCAGATATCTGTGTGTGCGTGCGTGAGTTCACAGCAATGGGTGAGGAACTGACTGGTGCGCAAGAGAGAGTGCAAAACACAGCCTTTTATTTGATGTTATTATGAGAATGAGAAGGGCAGAAATATTTTAGATTTTAAACAATTTTCGGTTCATTATGAGACCGTGGCGGGGCAAATTAGACTAGTCAATTAATGGGAAACTCTGCGATTGGATTAGCTACTCATGTGCTGGAATGTTTTTGGCTAATGCAGGACACAACTGAATGATGCGCATCAGAGGGGATTTAAAAGTGAGTATAAGCAATGCAGACTTATAAAGAAGTGGGTATACGCCGTATACCTGCATATACCCTGCACTACGTCCCTGTACATAACTGTCTGTCTGTATCTTGAAGTTGCTGTGGTTTGCACATTACACAAGGTATCGGCGACAGGGGTCACACATTACAAATGCTTTCACTTGGAAGAACCCCTGACAACTCTTTTCTGGTCTCCAAACTACGTTTCACAATAAAACGCATGAGAAGTGATACAGTGTGAAACAGGAGAGGCTTGCGATCCAAGTTGTTGGTGTGGTGATTTGCAGCGAAAAACCAAAAAAGAAAAAGCAAAGAATATGCAGCAGAGAATGGTTGGGGAGACACAGGCAACAAGGATTGTCTGTACTGAAGAGAGTGTTTGAGATGAATAAATAATTTTGCAATTAACGCAGGTAGCAGCCTGCTGGCATTGTGGCTTGACAAGGACATGTTTGTGCTTTGTTTTTGTTTCAAATAATTGAAAAGCTTATGTGTACGTGAATTTATTTTGATAGAAACTCTATTTAAGCCAATTTATTCTGATAGAACCTTTATTTTAGCCATTTTATACAGATATAAACTCTATTTAAACCAATTTATTCTGATAAAAACTCTATTTTAGCCCTTTTATTCTGATAGAAACTGTATTTAAGCCATTTTATTCTGATAGAAACTGTATTATTGTGCTCACCATGCAAATAGATGCATGATAAGATTGGGTTCAGGGAGCTGCTGCGGATGACATATGAAAACACATTTCACACTGCAGGACTTGGAGTCACAGACCATTCTAGATATTTAACCTGCTAAATATCTCTCGGGCATATGCAACGCATCGGCACATCTCTCAGATCATGTCTTTGAAAATTCACACATAACTATCATCACTCAAGGGAACGAGCACCGATTTGCTTCTGATTTCAGGCTTTTGTCTGTAATCTCAAACAACTATCAGCGAGTGGAATATCAGGGCTAAAATCTTGTTATGTAAACTCGGCATAAGAGAGGCATCACGTGCTGCTTTTGGCATTCTACATATAGGCTGTGTCCGGAACCAGGAAAAGGCTGCCTCTGGAGGCTGTATATGGAGGTATGAAGGGATGAAAGCATGTCCGAATCCAATGTGATACCTTCGTCTGATCGATTTTTGAAAGGTGCATATATGTATCGTTCACTACCTATGAAATCCCACAATCCTGTGCATGTGGATCCACAGCGGTTGAGCTGAAGAAAGAAAAATGGCGGCCGAAGAGGCAGTTGCCAATTTGTGTATAAATGTACATTTTTATTCACTTTTCCCAACTTGATTCTAGATTATTTGACCATTGTGGATCAGTTGGTCTGAATGAAGCAGATACATTATCTTTAGAGGACATCAGATGGCGATAATCAGTTGCTGGTATCCTAGCAAATATGTGATGTTATGCTGCCTCAGTAGCCTGTCCAAAACCAGTTTCTGGAGGTACCTTCATACACAAAAGTCTGTTGAGTCATTGACTGATAGGACAGTGAGGCTTTTGCACAAGCATCAGTTTTTGACACCTTGGGAGAGTAAACAGGTTTAAAAACAGGCTTAACATGCCAAAGACTTAAACTAAAGGGACCAAAGCAATATACAGTAGGGTCAAGAATATCATAGTCCCCAACAACCTGTTCACTTTCTAATATATATATATATATATATATATATTTCAGTTACCTATAGAAGTTAGAGAAATACTCTGTTAAACAGATCCCTGTATTTGAATTGTGGTCCAATCCTAACAAGTCAAGTGCATTATTCTTGCTATATACTGTATTTCAAAGCGATCACAGATTTCTCAAACCTTTTACACATCATGCATCATTTGGTTTCCTCTGCGAGAGACGAGATGATCATTAATAACGCTGTTCCCATTGTGGTTTCTGTTGTCTGTCAGTCTAATTTAATTCTGCATTAAAATGAGTTACAATGGGCATAGGCATATGAGTGAATCAGCTCAGGTTCATCTCAGGACACTCTACTTCATCTCAACGTTTGCTAGCAGACTCATTAAATCTGTCAAACTCCCGGTCCCATTCAAACAACCTGTTCCATGACACTTGTGAATTTAATGAACACTCTGTCTATATGTGATAAAGAGAGGTGTGTTGGACAATGTCAGATAGGAGGACACAATGTTTTGTCTGTGTGAGTGATATGAACCAATTAGAAAATCTTACAGAAATAAATTAATGAATGCCAATATTTACTACTACTGTTTTAAAATATCAGAATGTTTAGCATCAGACAGACTGATCGCACTGTGAATTCAAAAACAGTAGGTCAGAATGTATAGTTGCTCAAATTGGTCTAGGCTTGTCGAAATTCGAAACCACTGCCCCCAATGGCTGAAGTAGGATTGAAGTTGGATTGTGTTTTTGAACGTATGGACAGGTGTGAGCTCAAGTTTCTGGGTGAAATGTCCATAGAGTTGCGCTAAGATATAGTGGCGCTACAGAGATCGCTCAGTTTTGCTCCAATGTCACAGCACGAAGCCACTATGTGTCAATTAAAAGTTCAAGAGAAAGATAGAAAAAGAAGGAGATAGTTGCCATGATGTGATTTATGTTTTAAAAGGGTGTCCTGGGTAGATTGATTTCATCAAATTTCATAACCCACAGTGGCATGACTGTCAGCCATGACATCTTATTGTCAGCCATGACGGTAAGCGATGAGCCCATTAATGCAATAAGACAAATGAAGATGGCCACAGATTTGACAAAGCAGATCCAATCCCATGACATTTCTTTACACAGTTCACAATTATAATTTTTTTATTATTATTTAAAGAAATAAAATCTACAGCAATAGATGCAATAACACTATTTTCTATGACCAGGCTGGTTCGAGCTGACAGAAAGGCTACGGTAACTCAGATAACCACTCTTTACAATTATAGTATGAATGAATATCAGAATGCACAACATGTCCAACCTTGAGGCGGATGGGCTACAACAGCAGAAGGCCACATCGGGCACCAAGTGTTTGGTTTATTAACTTGTCACAGTAATTATATACAGTAATGTATATAATGGTTATCGGAGCTGTAGCTTAGCAATTAGCTGAACATAGTCTGTCATGTTATGTGATGGTTCTTATGCAGGAGACATGAGGTTGAGTCTAGCTGGTGTCATTTCCTGATCTCATTCCCCTGTCTGCTATCTCCCTGTCCCTATAAATAAAGTGACAAAAAAAATCTGAATTTTTAAAACTTTCAGTTGCTGATAGCTCTCAACATATAATAACAATACCTTTGTGTAATGCCTAAATATTGCATTTTAAATGGTTTTGTCCAATTAAAATAAGTGAAAATGTTCTTGTTTACATCATTTGCTGGGCAAAACCTGGTAATCTTATTGTAAGCCAGACCTAATTAAAATTGCACAGAAATAAGTCATGTGAAAAAATCAGTCGCAAAACATGCACCAAGAACTTGTGTCTCACAGAAGTTCTGTTGCTATAGCAGTGACGTTCAGTGTTGCTTTGCATACTATGTAATAAATAGAATACAAATTTTAGAAAGTGAATTATATGGTCGAAATATCAAAAGCATGCCTGTTGTCTTATAAATTGAGCCGAGTGGTTAGATGGCTTCTTAACGTTCCAAAGATTCTTTCAGCAGCACTTGGGAAGTGCTTTTGGCATGCAGCCTTCTCAACTTCTTTCTCAAGGTTCTTCACAAGTGTATGCTGCTCTCTTGTGGTAAAAATGGACACAAGAAATGTAAGTGAAGGGGCAAATGGTGTCTCTTTGATAAAATAATAATTGTTTAATGATAAAATAAATGGAAATTTGTGTTAGGATAACCTCATATCAAAAGGTTAAACAAAGAAAACAAAGAAGCAAAAAAAAAATTCATGCAATGTATCTTTACATGACCACATTTGTAACCCTTTCATGTAACTACTAGCAATGTCTGATTATTGCAATACATAACATTAACAGCATGCTTTCTTCATTGCCATCCTTAGCCTTGCTCTTAATTACCACACACATAGGCAACATACATATTGTTTTTGTTTGTGTGCATTTGTGCATGCTTGATTGGTCACACAGATTCTTTACTGTTTTCAAAAAAAAAAAAAGTTAATTGCAAATAACTAATTGGAAAACTGTTTAGATCCTGGAATGACGGTGATAGCAGTGGGGTCACTGGGCTGTTATACAGCATGTAATGTGGATTATAGGAAGGAAACTTTCTCAGTGGAAAACAAAAAAACAGGAAAAATGCAGGTTGTCTGATTTGCTAAATCATATTAATTGTGATTTACGCAACAAAATTGTGTTTCTCTTCTAAACTCTTTGCTTCTCTTCTTCTTCTTTGCTTTCGATTAATGTGATTCTCTAAAACGTGCACTCTGTTAGATCACATTATGTAGGATGAATGTGAACCAATGAAATACATTCAACAACATGGGCAAGGGGATTTGGGCAGGGGATTTGTATTTACCAGCATGCTTTTCATGGGCCTTGATGCGGAGAGTAAAAATGTAGAAAATAAGTGCTATTTTAATGTAAGCATTTTTAAACAACATGAGAAAAGGGGGAAAAGTTTTAGAGATTAATGTTGTTATTTTGGGATTTAGAACTGATTCTGTTATGCTGGGTGTCCACTGTGGTGAAGAGTGGAGCTTTTGATTTGAGGACGGGTACTCATACAACAATCTGAATGATACTTTATGCAGGGGACAATTAGTTCTTAGCATTTAGTATGCAAATGTGTAGCATCGCTAGCTAAAAGTTAGCAAACTAGCAAGGGTTGTAAATTAAATGCCACAAAATTGTAAATCTAAATGTGGGGTCAAAAAATGCCCCTAAAAAACTGTTGTTTTAAATTGTAACGTCTGATACTGTGCTTAATGTATTATTTTCCACCTTTTTTCTGAACGCGGAAGTGATCCAAGATTTGACTGTGTTCAATTTCCAGTCTCCAGTGTTTTGCACTCGCATTGACGTATATTCTTAGTATAATGGCGTATAATGTATTATTTACATTTGCAAATATTGTCAAAAAGCACGGCAATACTTCACAGAGTGTTTTTTATAGACAGCGCCTCACCCGAGTGTGTAGATGACATGAAGAGATGGTCCAAGGTAAGTTACGTTGATATCATTAATTATTCTGAGTTGTTATGACAACCAACAACTGCACAAGTTGAGCTGAAATTCATTTTTACTCCAAGTAACACTTAAATGTTTGTTGTTCTCCTCTGGATTGCTGTTTTGACCATTTTTACTTGGCATCTCGAGACCAGAAATAGAAAAAAAAGCAATTAGAATCATCATGGCTCCACCTAGTGGTTGCTCAGGAAAACTGTGGATAGTCCTGGTGACCAGACATCCCGGTTTACCCAGGACAGTCTTAGGTTTTAAGAGGTGTCCGATTGTCCCGACAATTCTCTAAAACATATAATCATGTCCCGGTTTCAATTGGTAGGCTCACTGATTTTCTTCTTCCTAAATTAAATATCCTCATTGTTCTTCATGCTATTGTATCTGGTCTCGTTTGCAGAGAAGAGAAGCCATTTCAATGCATCGCACGTTGATTAGACCATACTTTTGGTCTGGTCTTTAAGTATATCAACTGATATTGATCTGGTTACAACAGCAATGGCATTGTGTGCTTGGCGCTCGCGCTCTTTGGCGTCCTGTCAGTCAGTGCAAGTAGAAATGCACCAATAAAAATGAGTTATCAACAACAAGCTGAAAGAAGCCGATCCATTTCTTTGTGCAACAGATGAAAATGCAAATGAGGAGTTTTTGTTGTCACTGTGAATATTCATTTCCCCACAAGCACAGAGGTAAATCAGACAATGTCACATTCATACAGCTATACTGCACTTTTTACATCATACAAGCAGGTGTCCCAGTTTGTGACTTAAAAAATGTGGTCACCCTATAGTTATACATATTATGGCATAGTGTATGTTGATTTAATTTTAAGGGTAAGAGTTAGGCCTAATAAATTCTGAGGTTCAACATTTTGTATTCATTAATTTATTTAATTAAAGTATTTGATATAAACAGATGAGACACAGTTTGTTTTATATGGTTAGAAACAAAACTGCCCTCATAAAGGTAAACAATGCCCCTGAAAATCACATCCTGGGGGCAAATATTACCCATTAAGGTAAAAGTTCATTTCTGACACTAACTAGCAAAATTATGACTGTGTAAAATATTATGTAAAACTGAGGAAATGAAATACAGTAGCTACTAACTTGGGTAATTTAAAAATAACTAAATTCCATTATGTTGATATTTTGTGAACAAGTTGTTTTCTGACAAAGAATTAATGAGCTAAACCTAGAGAGAGAAAAATATGTTGATCTAACTTAATTGATACATGTGGAACCAATGTACACAATTATATCATGTAAATTCAAAGCAATTTTTCAGTGTGTCTTTATATGAAATTTGTATGTGTGTGTTTCTATTTATTTATTTTTAATCCTCTACTTCTAGGCTTCAACAAGCCATGCTGAAATCATATCACTATGACTTGGCAAAAGAGACGGGAGAACATTTTACTTGACTATATACATGTATAAAGGGCAATAATGCTGCCCTTGTCAAGTTTGTGGCTAACGTAGCATTTCAAATACATTAAAAATAATAATAATTAAACTGTTTTATACTTTAAGTTCTGAATTTACCGTACAATGTTTAAATGTGTTTGGTCCAAAAAGTGAGGAGAAAGTTAATCAACATAACCATTTTATGCTATTTACTTTTAATTTATTATAATTGCTAATTACAATTGTGATGATCGAATTCGAAGGATGGTTTTCAATTTCTGTTGTTCCAACTTCTTCCTCTGTGGAGTTAAGGGCGGAAACCCCGTTTGAACCAATCATTAACCGCTACACAAGCACGTGTGTATCCCACCCTCTCTCCCTCAGATGAGTGAGAGGATACTCATCATCTTTGCTGAAGCGTTTCAAAGCGGAGAAAAGCCATGGCAGCAGCGAACCGTGTCCTTGTTTACGGAGGAAAGGGGGCTCTCGGGTCGGTGTGTGTGCATTGTTTTAAGACGAAAGGTTGGGTGAGTCAAACTGATTCTTCATTTTTATTGTAATGGAGCCGAGTCACTATGTGAGTCACAACTGTTGAATTGACTCAAACAAACTGGGACTTTGTTTTTGCATTAGTATGCCTTTGACCAACTATTTTCAATGACATGCATTGCAAACTGTTGTATTTAAATGTATTTATAGCGGTTTTCTATTATGTTAAAGTGGGTTGCTAGTATTGACATCGGAGCGAACGAAGAAGCGAACGCAAATGTCCTGGTGAAGCTCTGCGAGTCATTCACCGATCAAGCTGCACAGGTGGGTGGAGATAATGACCTGAGGTAAACCCCGTGTGTCTGCCAACACAAAGGGCTTATTATTAAGGTGCCTGTCATGCTGTCAGCGAAACGCAGTTTACTTTCCATTAACACTGCGACAGTAATTTCCTGCCTTGCTACAACATCCCCGGTGTCCTTGACAACCTATCTTTTCTCATTATTGCCCTTTTTGTGTCTGCCATTGACTTCAGACACTATTCATAATAATCTAAGTCATGGGCGCTACTAGAATGTGTTCTTTTTCTGGGGGGGGGGGGGGGGGGCGGCAACTATTTATCTCTTTGTAAGGAGGTGCTCCTCCCTAATAATTTAGCTTAGGTTGTTTCCCCCCAATCATGTTTTTGCATTGGTCCGGTGGGCGTCAGAAGTTTCGGGGTGCAACATTTTCTTATCTTTATATGTAACACTTATAAAATCATACACTCTATGCAACTTCATGTGTGTCAGAGGACTTTACATTTTACACTTGTTTCGACTAAATTGTAACAAATTACTGTTGAACTAGAGCCAAGTCGAGTAGGGTCTTATCAGTAATGTGATTTGATGCAGGTGATGTCAGATGTAGCCACATTACTGGGGGAACACAAGGTAGATGCCGTCATTTGTGTGGCTGGAGGTTGGGCTGGAGGAAACTGCAGCTCAAAAGGTCAGTGCAGCTTATTTGACAAATCAAATCTCACAGGAAACAGGTAAAAACATATAAACACTCTATTCAGTGAGACTTGCGTATTCGGGAGGTTTTTATGTTGTTAGAATCCATAGGTTGCTTATTTTCATAGTTGAAACGAGTGGTTCTCAACTGTTGGGTCAAGACCCAAAAATGGGTTGCAAGTCTGTTCTAATAGGGTCATGGACTTAAGCAAATCCAGTTGAGATTCACTGATATAGAATACACTGATTAGCCACAACATTAAAACCACCTGTCTAATATTGTGTAGGTCCCCCTCGTGCAGCCAAAACAGCACCAACCCGCATCTCAGAATAGCATTCTGAGATTATATTCTTCTCACCACAATTGTACAGAGTGGATATCTGAGTTACTGTAGACTTTGTCAGTTCAAACCAGTCTAACCATTCTCGGTTGACCTCCACAGAACTGCCACTCACTGGATGTTTTTAGTTTTTGGCACCATTTGGAGTAAATTATAGAGACCAAAAGATCAGCAGTTACAGAAATAACTAAACCAGCCCATCTGGCACTAACAATCACTCATGCGAATATCTAATCAGCCAATCATGTGGCTGCAGTGCATAAAATCATGCATATATGGGTAAGGAGCTTCCGTTAATGTTCACATCAACCATCACAATGGGGAAAATTGTGATCTCAGTGATTTGGAGCGTGGCATGATTGTTGGTGCCAGATGGGCTGGTTTGAGTATTTCTGTAACTGCTGATATCCTGGGATTTTCACACACAACAGACTCTAGAATTTACACCGAATGGTGCCAAAAACAAAAAACATCCAGTGAGCGGCAGTTCTGTTTACGGAAATGCCTTGTTGTTGAAAGAGGTCAACAGTTAACGGCCATACTGGTTCGAACTGACAAAGTCTACGGTGACTAAGATAACCCCTCTGTACAATTGTAGTGAGAAGAATATTATCTCTAAATGCTATTCTGATATGCGGGCGGGTTGGCACTGTTTTGGCGGCGCGAGGGGGACCTACACAATATTAGGCAGGTGGTTTTAATGTGTGGCTGATCGGTGTATATGTGTCCGATCATTTTATAATTGGTTTTGTTTTGCCAGGGTGATGTCAACCCTCTCTTTCTCGCTCGCTCGCTCTCCCTCTGTCTTTCTCTCTTTAGACTTGTGTAAGAATTCTGATATGATGTGGAAACAGAGTGTCTGGACCTCCACCATTTCCAGTCATCTTGCATCTCTGCATCTGAAACCAGGAGGTTTGCTTACCCTTTCTGGAGCAAAGGCCTCACTGGATGGCACTCCAGGTACAGTAGGAGCATCTGTCCTTATTGTCTTGAGATATAATTTCATCTACTGGATAAAGCATTCATTATTACTACATTGAGCAACACAAGATTGAGCTTTACAAGGTATTCTTGTCAATGCCAAATCTTCTAAATTCAATTTCAGTGTACGTTTACCAGAGGACACTTCATAATTTGTTGTTTATTTTGTGGAAGTAAATTTATACCACAGAGTAGCATAATAATTTAGCTTATGCAAGAAAAACATTTAAGTTTGAAATTTTGACAAAAAAAATCAGTAATAGCATTCTGGCTGTCACTTCTTAGTACTTCTTTAGTTTCTCCAATTGCCTTTCCTCCCAAACCTTTTTTAGCCCTGACTTGTGTTAAATGTTAAATTTATGTGATTTTGTTAGTGCCAATACATAATACCACACAAAACAGAGGTGGCCTCAAGCCTATTCAAAAAAACGCACATCAGCAGCCCTGAAACTGCTGCTTTGATTGGCTGAGAGGCTAGGGAGGGGAATGAGTCAGCATGTTTTTTGGAGATGGGAGCACATGTGGACTGTGTTAAGGAGTTTGTATTCCTTACCTACACTGAACTGATTTATACAGGAAATGCCCTGAAGCGAGGAACATTGCTTTAATATGATATTAAGGGAACCACTAGTTGGAATGTTTGATGTATTGTGTTTAAGAGACAGCAACTATTAAAGGTAAACATTTCTGCTGACCTGTCAAGACTTATAACCAAACAAGATCAGAATCATGTGCTACTAACACCACAAGCTCAAATAAATAAACAAATTATAGCCTAATAAACGCTATCTGGGGGGGTCAACATGTTGATATTACATGACTAGATGGCTATTACTACTTTTATTTGTGTAATGTCCATGTTATGGGACACTTTTGCTGGTGGAATAAATGAATCATGGCTGACTGCGATTAGCGCCTTTTTACAATAGCATCAATTACTGAAAACCGTTGCTTTTGCTTGATGCTTAATCCACACACTAGGTGTCTTTATGAAGTCCAAGACTGTCTTATTGGTCAGTGAAAAAATACACAAAATATTACTTGGTGCACCTTTAAGTAGCCAACTAAATACCATATTAAAGTAGTTTAGGGCAATGATGAAACAAGCATTAGTACTTGAATCAAAGTTATGTTGTTTCTGACCCTAGTTGAACCTTTAATTTATTTTGTTGAACTTACAAAGTATATTGTTACAATCATGTTGTAGGCCACATTCACACTAATAATGAAAAGGTTTCATCATGAAAACGTGTTAGTTTCGCTATATATTGGCTTTCCGTCCACACTGAGATGGCGTTTTTGTCCAGTGATAACTAAGCTTTTCAAAAATGCCATCCCAAGTAGATATATTTGAAAATGCTGTCTTTGCGTACTGTCTTTTTTTTTGCGGAAAAACTAAGATATCTAAAAACGATGACATATTTGTGACACATTCAACCGAAAACAATCCAGATGGCGGCCCATGTTGTAGCAGTATTGTTGTGCCTGCTATCTACTTTGAAAGCATTGTTAAAGATAACTTTGTACAACCTTCACAATTTACTCCTTAAAAGGCAATGGAAATCATGCTCTGTCCTCCACTGATCACTCCGTGTCAAATGTGAGAGGTTGTTCAGTACCACTGAAACAGAAAACACTGAATGCCCTTGTTTTAGAGAACATAGACAAGAAAAATATGGAGCTTCTCCACCTCTCTTTCTGATTGGCTCTGATTGTTTTTTTTTGGAATAGCTGTCTTTCATTTTGGGGTGGAGACACAATTCTCTTGATTAAAAAAACCCCAAAAATGGCTGGATATTGATTCAGATGCTAAACCAACAAACATCTAGATAGGGGAGGAGGCAGCAAAAGCATGCTTTAAACCATGTTTCTGGTTCTGCACGGCACACTTTTTATGACAAAAAAATTCTACGGCACACCACTATCCCACATAGGCTAACCATCGTCAATATTTTTCCTTTTCAAGAAAACATTTTTTCTGTCCCGTCTTAGTAGCGTGTTTACTTGTAATGTTTGAAATTCGGCTATGCAATAATATAAAAAAAAAAAAAACAAGTCACATACAGTGCTTGCGTTAGACTTTCTCATCGTCCATCATTTTGACAGACAGGGTTGTAAAAATTCCTTCACAATCTATTATTACCCATCATTTTAATGTTCATATTTGAATGATAATTAGACATTTAATAGCTTTTTTGTTTCATTCACATTTTTCATTTTTAATCATGAACTTACAGGATGAGCATATAGCAGATTATGCATTTATTTATTTATGAAGAAAACAGATGAACAACAGAGACACCACACGAAGCAGATGAATGTTCCCCCCCCCCCCCCCCCCCCCCCCCCCCCCGCCAGTGACAGCGGAGGCCACTAAAAATATGAACAACGCAATATTACAAAAATAAGTAGGCCTACGATTAAAATATGAACAAAACACATCCGCATCGACTTAAACTGTGTGCTCGTCTGTGCGTAATCAAACTTATCAAGGGAGACTGAGGCAATTGTCATTAGATTTTGCATTTTTGCCTCGGACAGACGACTTCTCGTGGCAGTTTTAATTTGGTTCTTGAGGCTGAACCCAGCGTCAAGTGCCACATTGCACTCCACGTGACAAGTTGCAGAAAGCGTCACAGAAGGGCGATTTTTACCAGTTTGCCATGAAAAAGGGAGATGTGCACAATAAACATTGAAAACGTGCATTTAAAAAGCTTGCAGTTGCTTTGATAGCAGAAAATGACTTGTTTATGTTTAGGTCTAAGCGTTTTCTTGATGAATTAAAATTAGTTTAATAACTGGGGCCTCTGATATTCGTAATCGATAAGGTAATATTTAATTAAAAGAAATAATGAGAAATTCAATGTCTCTGCACAAATTTGGGCAGTTTTTTAAATATTTCTTGTTGCTTAGTATTCACAAAGACATTATTGGTGAAACAAAAACGTGTGCGTGTGAAAAGCACTTTGGTGTAAAGTGACTATGAAAGTCACTTCATAGACTTCGATGTATTCACTCCCTTTTGCACATTAATCATTGCTCTTCGCAATCACAAAAGTGACCGATTATGGTTTCAAAACAGTGAATTTCTCCGAAAGGTGAGGAGTTCGGATCCCTGAAATTATTATTTTTTTCATGTATTTATTTTGTGGAATTTTATAATTTTCCATAGCACGCCTGACAGTCTTTCACAGCACACTAGTGTGCGGCAGCACAGTGGTTGGGAAACACTGCTTTAAACAAACATTACAATACATTTTTACAGTATATCAAAACACTTTTATCTCTAAGTTCAAGGAAAATGAAATTCCTCTTGATATGACCCGATTAAATTCACTGCCATGTCCCTTTTCCATATATAGTAGAATAGAATGTACTGTACTCCCACTGCATAGAAGGGAACCAATTGAATTTGCTTATTTCGTATTGCAAAATCCATTTTATTCTTTGCTTGAGGCACACACCAAATGATTATTGACCTAAACTCAAAGCAACAGCTGTGCCTGCGAGACATTGTTAGGCCAATTGTGTCATTGGCATGCTCTCAAGAGCCGTGTGTTGATGTATTGTGTCCCATCGTCTGCTTTATGGAGCAATTGCTGAATCTGTAGCACTCCGCTGTATGAAGACGGTTCTGTTCTCCGTTCACTCATTAGCTCTCCATTTCTCATTTTCTCTGTGTTTCTCTCTGGCTGTAGGCATGGTTGGGTATGGCATGGCCAAGGCGGCGGTCCATCAGTTGTGCAAGAGTCTGGCTGGTGAGGACAGTGGTCTTCCATCTGGAGCTGTAGCTGTGGCCATCCTTCCGTAAGAAGAGAATTTGTCAATCATTAAATGTTGCCAAAAACTAAAGCATTAGCAAAGTGCAAGTTGGGGTCCTTTACAAATTCACTGCTTCAAGATGAAATGTGTCATTTCTGTGCAACTTGCGTCACCAAACGGAATTGCGTGAACATGGACTGTTTTCAAAAAATGTTTCTTGAACATTGAAGCTTAAGTATTTCAAAAGACTAATCCACATTGTGTTGCGTTTTATGAGAATCTGAAAGACTTTAGATGCGTTTTTTTTTTTTTCAAATATTGTACATATTTTACTTTATATGTTAAATATGAATGCTCTTTGTTTTAACATGCATGACATTCTGCAGTCATTTGTATTCTTAGTGACCTGCATTGCACACGTTTGAATGTTGTCTGTTTGCATTAGAATAACGTATCTGGTGTGTGTTTTCAAAAGGGCAGGCTATTCTGTAAACTATGGCTTCAGGCTCTGTTCGATGCATTCATCTCCCACCAAGATAACAACATTATGTCATCTTCCTCCAGGGTTACCTTGGATACACCAATGAACAGGAAATTCATGCCTGATGCAGATTTTGGGAGCTGGACACCGCTGGAATATATCGCAGAGTGAGTACACATTTCTCAGATCCACCCAAATTTCATTGTGTCTACTGATAATACGATAATTGGCAGATTGGAACTGTTTGGAAAATGGAAAAAGCCTTATCAATTAGATAAAGCATAAAGTGGCCACTTTTCACCAGTAGAGGGCAATGGTGTCCTTCTAAAACTAGCAGATTTCTGCTGTATGTCATTCGGGGATGATCTGAATATTATGAAACAGACAGTATTGTATCAAAACAATTTGTTATGTATTATTTTAATGAAATTTGTAGTTTGTATGTCATCAAAAGAAGATTACCGTCCCTCGTCAAATGTTTTAAATCTAGATCTTCTAAACCTTCCTCAAAATGCTACATTTGATTTGATCATTTTAACCAAAAAACTACAAGCATCTGGTGTGAGCTCTATTGGAATGCAATTTAACCAATCAGATTAGAGGGACGGAACTATCTGTGTATAATCAGAAATGTAGCAAATTATTAGAGTAAATAAAATATATCTACCTATCACATGCTTATTATTACTCTAAATAATTTTGTTTTGAGGTTTAGAGATAAGAGTAATTTTACTTTTCCAGTATATCTCTGTCACCAATGTGGCCAAATCTCTCCTGCCAGTCTGCACAGATTAGAATGAGGATTTCATGCAACTCCATAATCCCAGAAGAGCTGAAGCAAACCCAGGTGGATTAGAGAAACACATGAGAGATGGAGGAGTATAAATAGTCTGTTAGGGGTAATTAATGTGTAGCCTCTCAATTCAGTGTATACTGTAAATTAAATGGTCAAATAACCTAAAAATGTGCTTTGTGTGGCAAAATGTACTGTAAATTAATTGATATTTTTTTAGTCAAATTAATAATTTTAGTATATTAAGTATTATAGTATTATTTAGTATGATTTAATATGATTTTAATATATTCCAAGCATATAGATGGTTTCGGTGCTATGTTTCATGAACTAAAACCAACAAATCTTTGATATTAATAAGGTCTTTAAAGGAATATTCTGGGTTCAATACAATTTCGGATCAATCGACAGCATTCGTAGCAGCATAATGTTTTGTGTGTGTGTGTGTGTGTGTGTGTGTGTGTGTGTGTGTATCTCAACTTGTCCATCTATTATTTAAAACAAAATAATCAAAAATCACAGTGCAGTGAGGCACTTACAATGGAAGTGAATGGAGCCAGTCCATAAATATAGCCACAAGACGTAATTGTTATGTGTTAACATGATTTTAGTGTGTTAAAAATTCTGTTCTATACATGATTTTAGTGTAGTGAAATTGATTACAGGGTTTACGGGTCATTGCAATGAAGTGGTAATATTGGATATAACTTTACACAGATAGTTAGTAAATAGTTGACAAAGTCAAGAAAAATGCTAACATCTTGTTGCTATACTTTTGAAATAATTTGTATTTTAGCATTTATTGACAGGCCCCATTCACTTCCATTGTAAATGCCTTAATGTAATTGCAGTTTGTGTTTTTTTTTTTTTTTTTTTTTTTTAAATGAGGCATGAGTTGAAATTATTATTTTTTACATTATGCCACAATTGCTGTTGATTGAGCTTAACTTGTTGAACTTGAAACATTCCTGTAAAGACCCCATTAAAATTAACATTTTGTGGCTTTAAGTCTATTTTAGTCAATGTCAGTTAAGGGGGTTCCGCAACGGACACGTCTGGCAGACGACTTAGAGCGTTCTAAAATTCAAAACAACTGTTTTCAATTAAGGTATGCACACCGCAGGCGCCACTCAGCGTCTGTCGGCGGTGCCCAGCTATGACTCCAGAGGCTGCTCAAATTTCTGCCGTGCCACAGAGAGGACATAGATTATTTACTTCAGCGTTCTTCATTCTTGAACAAGAGAAATCCCATGGTAACTTTTGTGTCGTTTTCAGAACAAAACGTTCCCCGTGTTTGATACCTGTGCCGTGTCCTAGCCATGATGTGGCGCTTCTCGTCCAGTGTGCAACCACCTTTAGCTTTTGAAGTCTCTCTATTTTGCACCTAAAATTGATGGATGACTCACACTGCACTCATTTTGTCCAATCAGATCTCCAGTTCCAACTTCCCGTTTCAATTAGAAACACTTCAACACTTAAACAATAAATACATCAATGAAAACTATAGGGCATGAATGCACATTTTTGCTTTTTACAGTGTACAAGAGACAAACAGAGATGGTACCTTGTCTAAAACTGCTACTGTTCCTCAAGAATGAAGAACGTTCCAGAGTCGACAAGACTTGTGCTGTTAAACACTTTTTCCCATCCTTTGCACAACTCATTTTCTCACTCTTTTTCTATTCCTCCCTTTTTCCCCCTCTCTATTCTCATTATCTCGCCCTCTCTCTCTCTTTCCCTCACCACCATCATTTTACACCTGTCTCTCATTTGTTCCAGAACCTTCTACAGCTGGGCCACTGGGTCAGAGCGGCCAGCCTCAGGCAGCCTAATACAACTAGTGACGACTGGGGGGGAAACAGAGGCATCGCTGGCACAGTAAAGCTGAACAAAGGAAAAAAGAGCTGAGGAGAGCATTGTTTACCAATACTGTGCAGCAGAGGAGAGTGTTCAAACAAAAAGGACGGAAAATTAGAGATTTCCATTCATTTAGCCTCATTGGGCATACACAACACTGTCTCTGGGTGGACAAAGTATTGTTTTATATTGATTAATTCTCATGTGCTATACATCAGTCAAGCAGAATATTGTTTAAGTGTAATTTCCCTGCTGGAAAAAAAATAAATAAAAAAAACAGAAGTTGTTTTTGTGCTGGTTTTCAGCAGGTCTCGTGGCTGGTTTTAAAAATATTGTAAGACCAGCTAAAGACGAGCTTGACTAGGCTAGATCAAGCAGCTAAGACTAGCAAACCAGCAGGGGTGTCTTAACAAATTTTGTGCCGCTGTCATATTTGAAACGTACAGTCCAACTTTTCAGAAGTGGCCTTAGCTTGTGTTTGTGTACAGTAAGTGTGAGTGTGTATGTTTACTGCCTGAAATGAAGTAATTGAAATGAAATCATGCTCTTTTTTAAAAAAAAATATTCCCTCTCCAGTGTGTTCTGATGCTAATTATTTTGTGTAGACCATACTTGCACAATAAAGATCATTAAAAATAATATTGTGTTGTGTGTCTATATTTATTTTTTATTTTTTATTTTTTATTTTTGTCTTTACTGAACCAGAGCCAGTTTGAAAATGTGGGATGGAGAATACAATTTGAGAGCTGCAACTGGGGATTTCCAGAAAATAGTGACTTAAATTTGCCTTCTGTGCTATATTTCAGGTCTTCAGAAGTCATATGGACTACTTCTATGGTGTTTTCAGGAGTTTGACAGTCATGAACATTGTATTGAAAGGATTTGTGAATAACAGCCAGGATTGGTGAGTAGCAGAATACATGTAACAGGATTACATATGTAAAATACAAAATATAAGTAACTGTATTCCACTACAGTTACAGTTTAAATCACTGGTAATTAGAATACAGTTACATTCAAAAAGTATTTTGATTACTGAAGAGATTACATTTTATTGTTATTTGTTTCACTTAATATTTAGTCCTTTTCAGATGGAAAAAAATATGAAAGAGCTTTTGAACAGCGGTGAAACACTTTCTTATGATGTTACATTCATACGAGCAGACTGAGACAAGTTTGAAGTAAGTTTGGAGCAGAAGAAATAGAAATAAACCTTGTGTAAATTGTCAGCTTCACGCATAGCTATAATGCTGTTTCTAGACATACACATGTTACCAGACACGATCATATTTTTTATCAAGAAAATTCATGTTGGATCATAATTTCTTTTTTCTAGTAAGACACTTTGATCTTGTTTTAGTTAAAAGGTTTAGGTTTTTCAGAGAATGTATTTTGTCTTAGAGTTTTTATAGTCAAAACTATAGGTGGTATTGCTGTCTCCTCTAAATGCCCAACATTGGCTAACAATGGCTGGCACAAGTCATCTGTATCCAAATGTAAACTAAACTGTTTGATGTTCCACAATTTACAACAATCACAAATAATTATGAAGTATTTGGCATGACATCATTAAAGATGGCACTAGCAAGCAACGTCGGTGGCCACGATAACGATCAACAGTTCAACTGACTCTCAGCCTTTATCTTGGTACTTTTTTGCCCTTTTTTCAGTTAATTAAATAAGAGGAATATAGAACTTAGACCCTTGACTGTGCCTGAGAATTTGAAATGGGTATCTGTTTTTTAGAAATGCAACCTACTTTTCTTTTTCAACAAAGCCAAAGCCAGAATTGTTCCTTACGCTCAGCATTCTTGTGCTCTATATATTTTAATTCATTTATTTTATCAATATCAGTGCAGAGATAATTTTAAGACAAAAGTTCCTCAAAAATTGGAATAAAATGTGAAGGAACACTGATTAGAAATATCACAAAAATAAATGAAAATGAGTACAAATATATTTTTAATTCCTAATTTACTAGGCACATATAGAATGCTCAAATAAAAAGAGACATGCATATCAATTAATATTTCACATGCAGTGTTGTCAGTTTAATGTGACAAATAGTTAAAAATAAATAGGTAACCGGTTCCATGTTTAATTTTTTGTGAAATTGTCAAAATTTTCAATTTTGAAAAGAAATAAAAATCGCCAGAACATTTTTTTCATACTGTTTAAAGGACACAGTCTTGCATTATTTATGCTAATATAAGCAATTAAATATAAGCCTAATTATATTTTGGAATATGTAAGTGTCTCTGTCAGAAAATGATATGTAAATTTTGTGAATTATTAAAAAGGCACAGCCAAAGACTCATATTAGTTCCCATATTTATTTGAAAGAAATATATTTTTTAATCATTCCTTGTGCTTCTTTAGATGGTATTTATTTGAATTAATTATAAAGCAATTTATTTGAAGTTAAACTGTGTGCGTGTATCAAACTGTTTACAATAACAGGGCTACCTGAACGGGGGGGTTCAATTATCAATGCCATTGTACGCCCCTGGCTGCTACAATAATCTGACTTTAAAGGTATATTTCACCCAAAATAAAAATTTTGTCATCATCTTCTCACCCTCATGTTGTTTCAAACCATCAGTGTTCCATCTGTGGAACACAAAAGGAGATGCAGAATATTTGCCTTACTTTCACTGTATGGAAAAAAGATATCTAATATCTGCCTAACATCTTTTGTGTTTCACAGAAAGAAAAACAAGAAATTCAGGTTTGAAATAACATGAGGGTGAGTAAAAGACAGATAATTATTTTTTATTTATTTTTTTTATTTTTTTTTGGGGGGGTGAACCATCCCTTTAAATAAACTGTATAACCCTCTTAGATAAAAAAAAAAAAATTTAAAAACTGCTGTTACTTTTAATTAACTTTCTATTCAACATCGATTCAATGTCTTTTTATTTGAAATTAATACTAGTCAGCTATCTAATGTGTGAATTTTCAGCCATGTTAGATACTGATTACGATTTCATTGTGAAGAGAGCGTATTGTCAAATTACAATTTCTTACATAAATGTTAAGTTCAGTTGTGGCACCCTTTTGCAAATGATCTTATTTGAAACTAGATAATGGTAAGTCATCGAGCAATTTCAGGTGTTATTTCCTTCTAAAACTACAGTAGTTATATTTTATGGTTTGATTCACTCTTGATTTATTCATCAAGTCACACCAACACGTTCATTCATGCAGTCATTCTCTGTCTGTTTATGCTCTCTCTCTTTCTTTCCCTCTCTTCCTCTCCTCATCTCTGGATCTCAGTCTGACTGTCACTCTCTTTCTCTCTCCCTCTATCTCTCTCTTCTTCCTTTGCCTCATTTGCAATGATTATGTTATCAGGGCAGCCAGGCAAAAGGGTGGAGCAACCATAATTTCAGTGCTGGATTAGGCTGAAATAACGAGGTCACCAAGTTACTGTTGCCTTGGCAACGGCACATCTAAGACCTCAGGATGCCATTGCAAATCCAGGACCCGGGAAAATCTTTGTCTTTGTCTTTTTTGCTCTCTTTTTAGACTTTAGATGCATCCATGTTTGTTATGGTTTTTCAATGCCTGAACCTTTTTGGTTTTCTTACAGAGAAATGCATTTAAAAATGTTCAGGCTCATTGTATTGAATTGGAATGCTTCCTAATGATATTGTAAAGTATACCTGTGCTGAGCATCGAAACTAGAAACAGTGAGTCTACAATGAAAATAGGACAAACTTGTTTATCCCCACCCAAGCGTAACAATGAACATTGTTCTATGAGAAAATGACTACTTCCAACTACTTCAGCTGAAGTAGCAATATAAACATGCAAACAAATGCCTTCATTTTATTTATTTTTTTTATAAACAAGGAGTTGAAAATATGTTTTGTGATAATCAACATTATGCCACAAATGCTGTTGTTTAAGCTTATCAATACAGAAATCTAATATATAGCCCAAATGAACACACACACACACACACACATATATATATATATATATATATATATATATATATCCCAAACCCGAAACAATTCTTTAGAGCTTAATTACTATACACTGTAAAAAGTGAAAACATGCAGTTGCTACCTTACAGAGCTATTTTTACCTGATCTGATTGGTGTAACCTAATGTAGTCGGGTTAATTCAGTCATATTAAATAAGATTTTTAACTTTGATAAAACAAGTTCATTTAGATGTTACTAAATGAAGCACATTTTAATTACCTTACAAAATATTTTTGAAGTGCAAAGTGAGGTCAGTCTTAATTAACAAGTAATTGAATTGACTAAATGATGTTGAAATTTCAATGATATCCACCAGAGCTCACACATAGAACAACTAAAAGACATGCTGCATGATAAACAGAAAATGTGGAGTATAGCTTATCACTTACATTTATGTTAACCACCTTCAGCTAAAATCAAACTAAACAGTAGCATTAAAAAAAAAAGACCCTGTTGCTCATCTTTCACTCCCGCTCTTTCACAGTCCCTTGTCTTATTTAATTAATTAATTCCAATACACAATAAAATAACATTGTGTGATACTTAGAGATTCCAAAATGATTCTTAGTTTTCTGATGAAATGGCGTGAAGTGCACTCTGAACGTTCTGACTTTACTGACATGACTTTGAGCTCTTATAGGGTGAAATGTGGAACTCATGGCTGTGATTGGCCTGGAGCCAGTTTAACAAGCAGACTTATGCCCCATACATGGCCCCTAAATGACCCCTGCCATGCAGGTTGTGGTCTCTGTGTTATGTTTCAGTGCTGGTCATTCTGGCATGGAAACGGAGGGAAATGAACACAACATAGGGCAATATTGTGAAAAAAAAGAGAATGATATATGCAGAGGGTGAGTAGAAAAAATGGAGGATTGGGCAAGAGATTGAAAGAAGTGGCAGTGGACAAAAGGAATTCTGGAAAAGGAGAATAAGCTGAGAGAGAGAGAGAGAGAGAGATGCAGATGCAGAGAGGGTCAGTGTTACTGTGTATACACAGAAAATCCCCAAAGGAATTTTTGAAGGCTTAAATCCAAAAAAGAAAAAGGCAGCCTGTCCTAGACAAAAACTATTTGTTGTTCAGACATTGAAATGACTTTATGTGCATATAATCTGGATGGTCACCCCTACCTATTCGACACGGCACACATAGAGTACACATAATACCAGTCCTTACACATAAACACCAGCACTGACTTTATCATACCTGTTTCAATATATTCTTACATTATCACAATGATGGCAAAAAATACTTTAAATTAATGGTTCATTTGTTAAGTGTTTGTAAATGACTAATAACTCATTAACAAACTCATTGATATGCAGTTATAACAACATGGAAAGGGTGACATGCAATACTTGCTAAATAGAGAGCATTTTAACTTACATTTATGAATGCTTAATAAATACATTCATTCATACTTGTATTAATCAAAAACATAAAATTCCTTAAAGATAGACTATTATAGTGAGATTATAATGAGGGATTATGTCATTTAGAAACATTCCGCTTCATGTTTATATTCATTACTGTTGATTTATTGGCTCACTTGTCACTTTCCATGTCAAACGAATGGTGCTTTTCCTTTTGGTGACCCAGTTTACCTAGTCACATAAAGTTCTCAAAAAACAAAACAAAAACAAAAAAATTCAGGTCTTCATGCTCATTCGCGGCAGATAAAAAAATCAAAATTAAGCCTGATGACCATTAAACCATACAGAAATGTATGTGCATAGATTTCTAATGTTGCCAATGCCTTAATAAATGCATCATATGTGCATGTCCATGTTCCATTGGACACTTCCACAGGTTACTAATGTTAAAAAGGTGTTATTAAGTCTTTATAACATGTGAGGTAAAATGTTCACTATTTGTCATGAAGGTCACCTTTAACTACATATTCCACTAATTTTTGACTACCACAAAATTTATTAAAAATCACCTTGAGACCAGTTGCAAAAAATACAAATGTTAAAAGGACATAAAAAATATAGCATCATTTGTTTGCAGATGCCACATGGTTTGTTATTGCATTGTTATCTTATTCAATGACTTTCATATATTTTAAAGTGTGGCTTAAGTGTCAACATGCTTTTTGGGGCCATTGTATACATTTTGTGATGTACAAACTCAGCTATTATTGAATATAATATTCGAATTATTACAGGAACCCAATTAAAGCTGTATCTAAAGCCATTACACATCTGGATATATAGATGCTATTTTTCAATCATAAAAACAAAGAAGTGTTTGTTTTTCTGTATTTAGATGCCAGTGTTATAACATGTCCAATTCTGTGTGCAGTCAGAATGTTCTGTGTAGAAGCAATCTGCTGTCTTCCAACAACATTAGTTTTGAATCTGTGAGAATGATAATCTCATCGTGGCTGACGGAGTAATCTCCAGTTTGTGTGTGTGTGTGTGTGTGTGTGTGTGTGTGTGTGTCGATGGAGTCTTTTGCCTCTCTCGCGCACTCTCCCTCTTTCTCTGAAGTGTCAGTGTATCTGAATGCCTGCAGCTCTGACCACTGATATTCATACAGTCAGGCTGTCTTTCAGTTTGCACTTGTGTGTATGCATTTGCACTTGTTGTTGCAGGGTGGTGATTTCTAACATCATTCATTGCATTTATTCCATGAAATACATTTGCACATGTGCGTACACAAAGCAATTACCCATAATTTCAGTGAGTTTACCACTGGTAAGGGTTGGTCTTAGGCAGGAAGCACAGTTACACAAACTATTCAAATCACTTGAATCATTATCTAGCTGTTGCTGTCATAAAATAGCAATAACAGCAAAATGACAAAGGACACTAATGTTCAAAAATAGTTAAATGTATTAATAGAACAAAAGTCTGAAACTATCTTCTGGCAAGCAATATAGTTATTGAGCCTAGCCATAGATTGTTTACGGTTACTAAGTAACACATCATTTTGGATGGGAATGGGTATTATCAGCACTTATTTATCAGCAATTAACAACAACTTTAAATGCAGCTCGTCAGAATTTAGACTAAGAGCTATTCGTTTTGTACTAATTGCAGTTCTGGTCTCAAAAGCTGATTGGTCAATACAGCTTTCCAGCTCTTGTAAAATCCATGATCAGGGTTGGGGAGTAACAAAATACATGTAACAGGATTACATGTTTAAAATACAAAATATAAGTAACTGTATTCCACTACAGTTACAATTTAAATCATTGGTAATTAGAATACAGTTACATTCAAAAAGTATTTTGATTACTGAAGAGATTACTTTGCATTTAATTGTAATTTGTTTCATTTAATATTTAGTCCTTTCAGATTGAAACATTTATACATATAAACGATCGAAAGAGCTTTTGAACAGTGGTGAAAAAAATTGAAATAAACCTTGTGTAAATTGTCAGCTTTACGCATAGCTATAATGCTATTTCTAGACATTTTACATGCACGTTACCAGACACAATCATATTTTTTATCAAGAAAATTCACGTTGGATCATAATTTCTTTTTTTTCTAGTAAGAAATTTTAATAATTAAAACAAGTGAAAAAATCTACCAGTGCTGAAGTAATCCAAAGTATTTAGAATATGTTACTGACATTGAGTAATCTAACGGAATATGTTACAAATTATATTTTACAGCATGTATTTTGTAATCTGTTCTGGACTACATTTCAAAAGTAACCCACCCAACCTTATCCATGATATAGCTATTTAATTAATATCATGATATTGATTTTATACAACCGTTCAACAAACAAGTAAAATTAAATACATAATTTAGGGTGCTTTCACAATAGCACTTTTGTTGCACACCTGGGTTTGATTGATGTCAAAGTTTGGTTCATTTAGATGATGTGAGCACCCTGTTTTACAAGGTGGTCTGGGGTACGGTACGGTTCATATTTCGCATCTTTGCAGGATCCCCATAGCAATTATTATTGTATAATGCATTTCTAATACCTGCTTTTCTCCAAATAAATAACCTTCAGAGAGCAGCTCACATTCATTGCATCCGTAGGCTCACAGCAGACAAGCTCTAACATCCTTCATGTCATTGCACATTCAATGCATCCATGGTAGACAAACTTAAGAGTCCTTCTGTGCATGGGAGTTTTGGTGGTAAATCTGAAGAGATAAATACTTTAATAATAAAAAAAAGATGATGTCTTCTTGAGTTGTTACTTAGTTACAGTGGTAAGCAGCTGCTGCTTGTACTCACGTTGATGAAGTAATCAGAACGTGTTTCAGACCCAAATAATATAATATGAACAGAGGCCAGTGGGGGCGGGGGGAGGGGAAAGGAAACAAACTTGGGTTCGGTCCAAACCATCACACCAAGTGTGAAAGCACCCTTAAGTTTTAGACAAACCTATCTTTTGAATTGAATAAATGTTTTTCAAAAGAGGCCAAATCATCAACAACTACTACTGAACTGCCCTACACTCAATAATCTGTTTTTAAAGCGGTGATGTTTTGTTCGTGAACAAAACAGTGTTTTTTATCATATCTTTGAAGAAAACAAATCATTCTTATTCACTGCAATCTTCTCGATAGTGAATGACTGTGTGTTTTTCAAAGAATCAGATGAGTCAATAGCTGCTTTTTCACCATTGGACTAAACAGTTCTCGTTGTGGAACTGTGCCATTCCGTACCAATCCGGGCATGTTGGCATGGTTACTTTATCTTAACAATGTGGTGCTGCGAAATCAGGATTAGAAAAGACTGAACAATTGATCAATCATGAGTCAGCATGTCACTTTAGGTGTTTTACCGGAATGGTTCTCTGTCCTGAGAACTGTGCTCAAGTTGAAATGCTACTGGAACCGTTACTCACCATGCTCAGAAACGTTCGCCCTGATAATAGAAAAGCACTTAATGATTTATTCAATATAAAAGATGCTAATTTGTCACCACCTACTGGTGTAAATATGCAATACTCAGAGATGATCATTGAACGAATCAGTGAATGAAACCAAAATGGATGATGAATCCAAATGCCCATCACTATTTGTAAAGCCATGAACACGTAGAAGCAGAATTGTACAAATAGTGAAGCATTCCAGTGCTTTGGAACAAATAGGAGGACCGGAACTGTGACACGAAACACCTGTTCACCCTCTGCAGCTGTGCGTCACCCATATCTGATCATATTATGGACTCTCATACATTAATGTACAAATTTTATTACTTGGAAATCTAACTGGGCTTGGTTCTGTACTTCTGTTCTCAGGCTCCATTTTGTGTGGTTATTACTGGGTAAAATACATCTCTACAATTTGTTTAAATATTTGGGGTTTCTAAAGACAGCAGAGAACACCTTGGCTAACAAATGTATCTGTTGCTTGTCTCATTTCCACCTAACAGGTTTCATTCTCATATTAATTACTGTAAAACAGTATTTGACTCAAACTCAAACTTCCTTCGAATACATCTCTTAGTCAGGCAAAACTTCAATACATCAGATGTGAGTGAGATGCAACAATTCAGGGCTGATTCCGAATCCATTGTGAGCGTGGAACATGTGTCAACACATGTTAGTTATTTTCTGTCTGATGTTAAAGGAATAATCATGAACCAACTACAGGACAGAGCGCGAGACAGACAGGAGGCAGCGAGGGAGAAGGTGTGTGCGTCCATGTTCAGGTCTCCTGCTGAGGTGGAGTGTGGGGAAAATTCCACTTCCTCTTTCCCACAACGTTCAGTCGGAGACTATTCCCTCGAGACTGGATTGTGTGTGCCCTAGAGAGACAGCCTCACAAACGCACACACAAATCACAACACACAATCTCAAACAATATATATGCATATGCTATCTTACATACTTATGGGTGCACATGTGGATGAACAGTCTTCATGTGCAATGTGTGCATGTCTACGTATGTATGTGTGTGTGTGTGTGTGTGTGTGTGTGATTCAGTCAGACTGTGAGGTTCAGGCAGGCTTCCTCTCTTATTAACTGACCTGCAGGGGGATGGGTAGCAAGCTTCAGGAGAGGAAGGAGAGATGGGGGAGGGAATCGGTGTGTGTGTGTTGTGTGTGTGTGTGTGTGCATATGTGTGTGTTGCTGGTTTTATAGATGTGTGTACTGTACTTGACATTCTTTCTCCCTCCCTCTTCCATTTTTCTCCATCAATAAAACTGGGTGTTTCCCAGTACAAAAATGATTAAATCAAATCACAGGACACTGAGACAGAGTCATTTATCATGTTCGGTAAATGTGTACATATCAGATTCCCACGAGACTGTTGTGTTAGTTGATATGTAAGTGTTCATGAAGGGCCTCAACCCCATGACTAAAATTGTAAACAGATGTTCGATGAGGGTGAAGATCTATGTAGACTTCAGGATTCTGGGCAGCGAGAGAGAAAGAGAAAGAGAGAGCAGATAGGGAAACAGTCAGTAGGTTAACATGTGCAATTATTATTGGGTTTTTCCAAGTATACATGACACAATGCATAATCGAATATTTGAAACAAGGATGACAGCTGTTGAATGTCATGCTTCACCTCTATCTTTTGGAACATGCAAACAATGACGAAGCTGGTACATACATGCTGGATGAAGCTAAGCTATAGGCGCATTATCGAGGTCTATTAGTGGAACTTCGTACAAATCTGATACAGTACATGGACATTTATTAACAAATATATATATATATATATATATATATATATATAAAAAAAACATAGTTCATATAGTTTTTCACTAGTATTTGGGAAAACTTTTTTGTTTGTGGTATTTTTAAATATATGTTGCATATGTACAAGTATATTACTTTTTTATACCAGTGAAAACCATATATGAACATGTATTTCAAATATGTGTTTTGCATATATTGTCATGTTTCCGATTTTTGTATGGGTGGTATACATTTATTATTTTTTGTCTGATTTAAATCATACTTTTAAATGTGGAAATGTAGTATGCTAGAAAGAAATATTAGCACAAGATGGAGAAATCTGATGAAATTTTACAAGTTGGCTTGCACAAAACGTACGATGAACAATGTGCAAACCAATGAACAATGTGATTACAATTCTTCCTAAGTTTTACCCCTAACCTAAACCTAACCATAGAGCCCCTGTTTACACCTGGTATTAAGATGCATCTCGGGTGATCTGATCACACGTTGTCAAGTTTCCACCTGTTCGCTAAATGCGTCTCCTGTGACCAATTTTGTTCGGATTTGGAGGGGAGGGTCTCTGATTTCATGATGAAATACATCAGTCACTATGCTACTGTGTTACTGCATGGTATTAAAGTGCAACAAAAACAGAAAAGACAAAGAAAGCAAAGAAAAACAGCTCTCAGATGCAGCTGAAATGTAATTTAAGTACAAACCCAACATATTGAGCAGAATTATCCATTATTTTAGTGTATTTCTTATATTAACCTGAGTGTCAGATTTGAGTGCTTGTCATCTGTGTCTTGTATGTTGATATCAGACACACGGAAGAAAATCTGTGAAGTTTTCATGCTTGTGTATGTATCCGCTTTATCAAATTTTCTAACTAGACGGTTATTTCCACTCGGCTATAAGTCGCTCATACCCGGCAAAGTTTAAACTGTTGGTTTAGCACAGCATTTGATTGACTGGAAAAGGGTGGCAATTCACTGGCGTTCAGGACGCATTCAGGGTGGATAGCATTTACACCTCAAATGTGATGTGGTCACATGCATTTTTGACAACCTTCCTATGTGGTTTTTGTGATTCGATCATAAAACGTTTTAGACCCCGTTTAGACATCTATTTGGGGCTGACCACTTGTGATCAGATCACCCAAAATGCATCTTAATACAAGGTGTAAACTTGGTCAGAGTCTAACCCCTTATCCAAACCCTAAAGCTAACTGTGTTTTTAATAGATAAATAACTTCTGTGTTCAATGGAAGAAAGAAAATACTGGAGACAAGGGAAGCATTACAGTATTACAGGTATTGACACATCAGTCATTTATATTGCATGAATAACGATGGAATGAGTAAACAAATGTGTTTACAGACATATATTCTTAAAATAAAGTGTTGATTAGGAGGTTAGATAACATTTGATGCCTGTATAGTATTGATTTGAAATTTTTGTTTGTTGTTTGGTTGGTCTCTATATAGGAATAACAGAAGCACCGTTTTGTATGAACCAAATCATACAATATCTTACATTTTCTTTCGTGTGCTTGTGTGATATATCAAGCAAATCTATAGCTATAATAAAGGTAATAATCAGCATTGAAATAAGGTTGCTATACACATTGATATAAGGCTGTTTGCCCCACGGAAAGCATTCAGTATAAAACCCAATCCATTTAGTTTACTCTTGTGGTTTGGGAACAATAATTGCCTTGAATTTTTGAGTTCAGCCTTCCTTAATTTTCTTTTATGTCCGCTACTCAGGCACAAGATATAATGTATGTACGAAATACACAAATAAATTATGCTTTGCAGCTTGCAACTGAACTAAGTCAAGGTAATTGTTTCCCATAAATCACTCGGGGGAAGTCAACAGTTAGGTTCTGCATGCCCAAGTGACACAAGTCAGACAAGCCAAGCATGTTAAACTGTGAAATTAGATTTTATTTTATTTTTTCTATTTTCATTTTCATAACAGTAGAACAATTTAAAAGGTTTCCAGACTTTCAGGTTGGGCTATAGAATGTCAACAACAACATTCCTAAAAAGAAATTGAGTATGTGTGAGACTGAGATATTGCTGTTTGGTGACCACAAGCAAGTAAACACTGCTTTCACATCACAAGCATGTGATATGCCACTGAAATTAACTCCTATATCGAATGCAAACAAATAGACACACACAATTACCGCATGGAAAGGTCAAATGTAATGAAGTATAGAGATAAAGCACACAGAAGATTTCAAATGCAATGAAGACATCAGTTGTAATTGCCTAATGTGCATGAAACAGTTCAAAGGTTAAAAGTTATGAGAAAACAAGATATTACTGTTTTCAAAGAGTTCTGATTGTCTTCATTTTAAGATGTTGTTGTCAACGTTCCTTCAAAAACATGCCTGTCACCCTTAATGCTAAATGTCCCTCATGCCATTTGACCCATTTATCATCTTTCTGAAGTTTCCGATTAATTGAGTGACAAACTGCTATTTTGTACTTCTTAATGAGAAAAGCTAAATATTGTTTGTCTCAGCAGTAATGGATGTTTTCTCCTTAAATGCCCAACAAGTAAACCATTTGTATCTAATACAAGCAGAGAAACATAATTGAAAGGCGTCTTTCAATTAGACTTTGTTTAAATTAAATAATGAAATAAACATGGAGCATCAAAGTTTTAGCATTTTTTACCAACTCTCTCTCTCTCTCTCTCTCTCTCTCTCTCTCTCTCTCTCTCCGTTATCCAAAGGGGAAAAAATATGCTTGACAATATGCAAATAAGGCTGCAAGCTATTACGATGCTAATGAGATTCTCCAGCAAAACTAGCAGTTCCTCCTCGAGCACAGGGGTACATTTCATCCATATTCAGAAATAATTTGAGAGTGTATGTGCGTAAATGTGTGCATGCATGTCCTAGGTCAAAATCACAATGTTCGATGCCACATGCATCTACTCTTGTTTCCTGGAGTAAAGATCTGTTGGTCTAACACAAACATTTTAAAATCACAAACCTGTATAAACATCTTGTTCCCCTTTTCCTTCAGTAATGATTTCACTAGGTTTGTTTGTGTTGATGAAGATGCTTTGTCATATTGTAAATTGGTATTGAAGGCTTGATCATGCTGCTTATCCTGAATTGTTCTGAAGATAAAGTGGAATGAATGTAAGATTAGTAATTATGCAAATGTTTACTTACAAAGTTAACATAAACTTGTAAGTCCAAATCCATTTCTACATCTGAAATCCATGAAAAGTAACCACAAAGATCAAGGAAAGAACAATACAAAATAAAGGGCCTACATGCCATCACTTTAGGGTGACTATTTTATGTACACCTTAGTTGTTAAAGTCTACATGCAGTATATAATCAAACCTGAAGACATATTAAAGGTAAAAAACTGTTTGTGTTTGGATGTGTATGTGTGTGTGATTGAGTTCAAACCTGTCAAGAAGGCGGCATCCGCCACTCACCATGGTACGTTACCATAGTAACAGTGGGGAGCCTGGCGAAGGATTGTCTATATGTGTCCTGACCCATTTCGATTTCCCCAAGAAGTGCTCTTCCTCTTTCACCTTACCACATATATCTCCCTCTACACCACTAACTCCACACTCTGCCTCTACTTCTTATTAAAAAAGCACTCCCATTTCAGCCTCTCTCTCCTTACATTCAGAATTAAAACTAGATTGCAACTAAAGAAAAGACGGAAGTTCTTTTTTTTATGCCGCATAGCCTTTGGTCACACTCTGCAGAAAAGTGTTATGGGCAAATTTGCCAATCCCTTCTGAAATATTGAACAGAAAGTTCTTGAGAAATTAAATAATGTAATTTTTAAAAAAGTTAATTAATAGATTTTCACCCCAACTTTTGTAATTACCTATCTCTTTGCCTGGAGTGTTTGGAGTTTAACTTTCATTTGTCTAAAATGGTTGAAACTTTTCATCTCAGCCTCAGATAGTTCAACAAAACACAAAATATAAGGATTTAAAAAAAGAATATTATGGCTAACTAGACTAGATTAAAAAGTTCGCCGAGACAAACTTTAAGTTGGCTTGTGAAAGTTTGGCCCAGAAAGTTTAAAGTAGTTTGAAGTTTAAAGTAGTTTCAAGTTTAATTTAGTTTAAAGTTTAAATTAGTTTAAAGTAGTTTGTCACAGTAACCAGGTGAAGGAAATGAGGAAATTAAATAAAGTCAACCCAGAAGTCTCTACGATTTTCTGTTGCATAGATATGTGATTTGTTACTTGGTTGCTAGGGTCACAATATCTGGTTGCTAGGCAGTTACCAGAGTGATACATATCAAGGCTACTTTCCATTCTGAGTGAAATAAGTCAAACAGGAAGTCTCTACGATTTTCTTGTGCAGAGATATGTGCTTTATTACTTGGTTGCTAGGGTAACCCTGTCTGGTTGCTATGCAGTTACCAGGGTGATACTTGTCAAGCCTCCTTTCCATCCTGAGTGAATAAAGTCAACCCTCAAGTCTGTATGATTTTCTGGTGCAGAGATATGTGATTTGTTATTTGGTTGCTAGGGTAACCCTGTCTGGTTGCTATGCAGTTACCAGGGTGATACTTTTCAAGCCTCCTTTCCATCCTGAGTGAATTAAGTCAACCCAGATGTCTCTACGATTTTCTGGAGCAGAAATATATAATTTGTTACTTGGTTGCTAGGGTAACCCAAACTGGTTGCTAGGCAGTTACCAGAGTGATACATATCAAGCCTACTTTCCATCCTGAGTGAAATAAGTGAAACAGGAAGTCTCTACGATTTTCTGGTGCAAAGATATGTGATTTGTTTCTTGGTTGCTAGGGTAACCCCATCTGGTTGCTAGGCAGTTACCAAAGTGATACTCATAAGGCTCCTTACAATCCTGAGTGAAATATGTCAACCCCTAAGTCTCTACGATGTTCTGGTTCAAAGATATGTGATTTGTTTCGTGGTTGCTAGGGTAGCCATATCTGGTTGCTATGCAGTTACCAGGGTGATACTCATAAGGCTCCTTGCAATCCTGAGTGAAATATGTCAACCCCTAAGTCTCTACGATGTTCTGGTTCAAAGATATGTGATTTGTTTCGTGGTTGCTAGGGTAACCATATCTGGTTGCTATGCAGTTACCAGGGTGATACTTATCAAGCCTCCTTTCCATCCTGAGTGAAATAAGTGAAACAGGAAGTCTCTACGAATTTCTGGTGCAGAGATATGTGATTTGTTACTTGGTTGCTAGGGTAACCACATCTGGTTGCTAGGCAGTTACCAAAGTGATACTCATAAGGCCCCTTGCAATCCTGTGTGAAATATGTCAACCCCTAAGTCTCTATGATATTCTGGTTCAAAGATATGTGATTTGTTACTTGGTTGCTAGGGTAACCATATCTGGCTGCTAGGCAGTTACCAGAGTGATACATATCAAGCCTCCTTTCCATCCTGAGTGAATAAAGTCAACCCGGAAGTCTGTATGAATTTCTGGTGCAGAGATATGTGATTTGTTATTTGGTTGCTAGGGTAACCCTGTCTGGTTGCTATGCAGTTACCAGGGTGATACTTGTCAAGCCTCCTTTCCATACTGAGTGAACAAAGTCAACCTGGAAGCTACTATACTGTGGCTATGAAGATTTTAGGTCATTACTTATTGGCTGCTTGATAAAATAAATCCTCTGAGGGAGAGAGAGAGGGAGAGACGCAGGGCTGACAGGCCCTTTTTTGTCTGTGTGTGTGAAAACGTCAGTTGGGATTTCAATTTCTGAACATTCCGCAATGTTGTCAATGGGAGTTTTTCCGAGTTTTGATCGTCATTTTTAGGAAAACCGTAAGTCCGATCAGTTAGAAAAGATATAGCAACTAACTTCAGAACAGTCCAAAGGTCTAGTCTGAGTTTGGAGTTTGTAGAGTTAAAGCTCTAGGCTGCATTAAAGTTAACAGTTTTCTAAGATACAATATCAGTAAGTTGGCTCTCACAAGCCAACTTAATTAGCATAAATTGAAGAAATGAGCTTTGGAAGGCATGTTAAGGCCATGTTGAAAAGGCTTCCAAGATTGAATGGGGAAAGTTTTTTTTTTATTTAATCAACATTACTTTTGTCTTTATTTCGTATAATTAATGTGGGTGGTAACCATCCCTTAATTACTTTTCTTGCTCTTTTTACATTACATTGCATGTGTTACGTTGTAATTACATATTATTACATATGTAATTACTAAACAACATGAACAAACATGTTCATACAAATTTATTTTGAAGAGTTGCTTATACATAGACATTGTAGTTTTATTACTCTTGTAATTAATGATATATACATGTAATAACAACATAGTGAGCTGAAACTGGGAATAGTTTATTTGTTATGTAGCAGTGGTTTAGTGGTATTATATGCTGGTTTCAAACCATCATAAATTAGAATAAATTTTGTAAATTAAAAGCACTAAAACTAAATTCAAATATTAAAATATTTTTGAATAGCTCTTGGGTAAACAAGAAACACACATTGGCAAAGCATTAAGGAAAAGCTCACCAATTTGAAAATTGATTTTAATAGCAGAAAGGTTAAATGTTCTCCGGGCAAGGGTATTTCAATAAATGTCAGTTTGGGTCAAGATGTGTCAACTCTATCAGATTTTGTTTGTAGCCTGCATTGTAATTCATACAATTTATTAAATACAATTCCTGTTGGCCAAAACAGTGGTTTGGTATTTTTGTATGTTACCTGTATATTATGTAAGGATTAACTGACGACTGACCATTGAATTATTTAAAAAATAATTCACACACCAAGGTGGTAATGCAAGCGGCAGAGTGGCCGTTACACGCGGGTGTGCATTATTTTTCAATAACTGAATGGTCCGGAGTCAGTTATTCTGCATATACCATGGTTACCACACCTTAAGACTCCATTCAGAGTTTTATCTAAAAGACATTTTCTGTTTCTTGGCCCTAAAATGCTCTTGTGAGCGGAACTACTTTCTTACGTAATCTAGCAAGGGAGGCTCGCGCTGCTGTTTAGTACTTACTGGAGTAACAAGGTTATTTATGTGTCTCAACGTGTGACTGTTGGTGAGAGGAGAGATAAAGTGAGAGAGAAAGAGAGAGCAAGGGTGCATTTCAACTGAAATTGAAATAAATCTCAGATATTATAAACATTGTTTATCATTCTTATCCGATTTGCTTAGTCAATGTCTTTGTTTTATATGGTTGATTTGCCTAAATGGCTTTTTGAAATATCTGAAGTAATTTAGCGGTCAACTATATGGTCAAGACCTGGAACTACTTCATAGCCGTGCGTTTACTGAAAAATATTTGCAACCCTTAGAACCTCGGTCAACCAATAAGAAACAAGCATTCAACAGACCCGTGTTATAACATTGAATGTTTAAATGTAATTATTATTGTTGAATTAATTATTAAGTGTTTCATAAATGTTTTACTGTTCACGTTTTGGAGAAAAAGCCTATAAATGACTGTTTAATGGCAGGTTCCCATTGTGACAACTTACCCCATATAGGGTGACAACAAATTTGTTGGCCTATACAGAAACTTACCTTTAAAAACAAACAAACAAACAAACAAACAAACAAACTAAATAAATAAATAAAAAACATAAAAACAAAAGTGTGACAACCATCCACGTTATCCCTAACAACACACAATAATGTCAATTGTTACCAAAACAAACATTTTCATAAAGGCCAATACCTTCTAGTGGGATGGTAAGACTTGCCTGGCTCACGCTCAACAATGTTCCAGTGCAGCCTGCGGCTATCCAATGAGAGCCCATCCCTCCTCCTCCTCTCTCCCGCCTCCTCCGCGCGCTCTCATCTCTCCACTCGAGCGCTCTGCCTGCTGCTGTCTCGCGGCGTTTGTAGATCTTTCTCGCGCGCTGTATGGATGCTGAATCTCTGGCGCTGCTGTAAACGCGAAACGGAATCAACATGTCCAATCCTCCGCACGACCCGTTCTACTCGTCCCCTTTCGGACCGTTCTACCGGAGACATTCACCGTACATGGTGCAACCTGAGTACAGAATCTATGAGATGAACAAACGACTCCAGTCCAGGACAGAGGTGAGTTTGGCATCGCTCCATCGATGTGACTGTGACAGCTATAGTTTGGGAAAAGTTATTTTGGCTGATGCATTTAGAACATTATTCTCATGCTTTCCCGACTGGACATGTTGCCTCGCAAAAACTAAGAGTAACACTGTAATCTAAGTTAATGAAACTATATCGTATAGTTTTTAACTGTGACTTTGTGACCACTGTAGTTACATGGACTCACAAGTGTATTGTGTAAAATAATGAGTGCATTCCAATTTAGTGTAGGATATTACATAGATCATTTAAACATATTCATCGCAGCGATTCCCCAAAATTCAAACGCACTTCCACGGATTCATTTCGAGCTTCATGAAAGCAGATGTGCATTTTTCTATACATTTTCAGCACATATTGTAGGCTACATATAGTATAGGGGTCCCACACACGTAGAAACAATTATGACTTTCGCATGTACTTTCTGAGTTCAGAAGATTTTTGACACCCTTAACAAAACCAAAAATTCTACCAGCCACTTTGATCAATAATTAATATCCACGTGGAGGAAATAAGTTAATGAACAGCACACCAGCGCAGAGCAACACAACAGTTTAAATGGTCTTAAACATAACCAGTGTCGGGTGTAATGCATTACTAAGTAATTCATTACTGTAATTAAATTACTTTTTCATTAAGAAAAAGTAAATAATTAAATTAATAATGTTTCTTCTGATGTAACTGTATTAAATACTGAATAGACTATAAAACAATTCTATATAAAACAATAGTGAATTTAAAATCGAAATTTAAAATACAATGTTAAAATATATGTTTTCTACTTAAATGCTGCCCCTTAAATGCTTTGGCCAGATCATGAATACTTTATTTATTTTATATGATTTATTTGAAAGAATGAAAAGAACAGTTTCATTTCTATCCTTGTATTTTTCATCTGGTCGAGGTTGATCAGGGTTTTAGACTGTTATTAATAATAAGTAATGCAGTTACTTTTCAGACAGAGTAATTAGTACAGTAATCTAATTACACTGTAGAAGATGTGATTAGTAGTTAGTAATTAATTACTTTTTTTAGAGTAACCCAACACTGAAAATATCTTCTTTAATAAAAACTGAACAAACATGGTTAACCTGACTGAAATTTTCAGAAAGAAAAGGAAAATTGTAAAGTTAAATTTACGAAAGATGCTGAAAACACTCGTAGCATAACCTTACTGTGTTGCTGTGTAAGAGTTGAACTGGCTAAGGCTTACAATTTTGATAGCACAAACTTCTCTGAAAAAGTTAGATAAAAATTATTTTAAATATTATTTATTATTTTTGAATATCATGTTTTGACTTGTGTCAAATAGAAGCATTCAGTGAATTCAGATCTTCAATATTTGTGTCCTGTCATCCTGTCATCTATCTACACAGACAGAAATAAGTCCTTTAATATTCCCATTGTATAAAAACATGGACTACATGCGCCTAAATGACTACCATCATTCAAAGCCCCCTTGATAGTACTTAAACTATAGTTAAACAGCTGTAAATAATAGCGGTAAATATTTGTGCTGTGATACAGGGAAGTGTCAATTATGCGGATCCCAATGGGAAATAGTCATGTTTTCCTAAAAGATCTGTCTGCTGGTTATAATACATCTCAGCCCTGCACAAATAACCTGTAACCTGTACCTCCTCAAAACCATCACTGTATTCACTCACCTGTTAAAGACCAATTACTTATCACAATATGTCATACCTGTGATGTTATAGACAGAGCTTCTTGTTCTCAAAATGCCATTCCCATCTTAAACATTAAGACTTCAATTTATAAATAGCATTTAGTATGCTAATGAAGCATACTGTATTGCTGGCAGACTTCTGGCACATGAGCTAGTGCTTGATGGAGGTGTTGTAACTTTAAGGAGATCTGTGCTGTATGTTGCAGAGATGCAATGGCACAGCATCATGAATAATGCATGAGCAGTGGCCTAAACCCTGAAGACTACCTCTCTGAAACGGCACTTACCAAACAGACAATAATAAACACATGTGCCAGTATATAATTTTAATCTTCACAACCTCACTTTGTTGCGCTATGGAATTTAATAAGATTAAATCTTTTACATACGTATATATACCCTCATTGGGAGGGTAACAATGAGTTTAGTTGATAAATTTGTTACTCTTGTTGCATGTGGAAACAGCTATTGCAATGGAGTTCTAAAGGGGTAAAATAGAGATGTAGAGGGAGAGAGAGAAATACATTAAAATCTTAAGGAACAAAAAGTTAGATAGTTTCCTATGTATTTATGCAAAGCAAATACCCTGTTCCTGGTCATTTGACCACCAGAGGATATAGATGATGTGGCTCCACTAAAAGCGAGACTTTGATTGCTTATCAAATAGTTAATAGTGAAGGGAAAGTTTATTTAACTTAATACATATAATAAAAATATTGGACTAGGTATGACCAGAAATGTGTCTGTTTTGTATATTAAATTCACCCCAAAATTTAAATCCTCTCATCATTTACTCACCCTATGCCATTTCTTTCTTCTACTGAACACAAACGAAGATTTTTAGAAGAATATCTCAGCTCTGTAGGTCCTCACAATGCAAGTGAATGGTGACCAAAATTTTGAAACTCCACAAATCATATAAAGGCAGCATAAAAGTAATCCATAATACTCCAGTGGTTAAATCCATTTCCTCTGAAGCAATATAACAGTTGTGGGTGAGAAACATATCAATATTTAAGTAATTTTTTACAATCAATCCCCACTTTTATGTTCATATTCTTCTTTTGTTTTAATGGTGATTGCATTCTTAGTGCATATCGCCACCTACTCGGCAAGGAGGAGAATTTATAGTAAAAAGGACTTCAATGCTGATCTGTTTCTCACACACAACTATCATATTGCTTCTGAAGACATGTATTAAACCACTGAAGTCTTATGAATTACTTTATGTTTCTTATGTTGTATGCTTTTTGGAGCTTCAAAGGTCTGGTCACTATTCACTTGCATTGTATGGACCTACAAAGCTGAGATATTCTTCTAAAAATTTTCATTTGTGTTCTGCAGAAGAAACTCATACACATCTGGGATGACATGAGGGTGAGTAAATGATGAGAGAATTTGAATTTTTGGGTGAACTATTCCTTTACCAAACTCTCAGTAAATGGTCGCTTCCCCCAGTGGCTGAATCTGTAATCGACTTGAACATATAGTAACCTATATGTGAAATGTCCACAGAGTGGCAATAAAAGAGAGTTGTAGTCTTAGTTGTAAACGCTGTAATACAGACAAGAGGAATGAATATTTTATTAACCTGAACCCAAAACCAAAACCCAAACCATAGACTTAACCATCAGTGGATTAAAAATGTAATTTTTAGAGGGAAAATGCAACCTCCGAATCACATTCATCATTGATTTTGCGAATGTGATTATGTCCTGGTTTCCATGAGACATTTGAATTGATGCAAAAATTATTTATCTGACTTCTTTTTGGTGCTCAAGGTTGCCTGAGACATTCATAGTTATACTTGTTTTTTATGCCCCTGCCAATGTTCAAACTAAACCTATGCCACTGAAATTAATAAACATCTCTACACACAATTTATCTTTCAGATGGTGGGAATGTTTGTAAAAGGTTTGATATTGTGCATCCTTCTTGAAAATTGTAGCACGTAAATGCCACCATATTGTTCCAGAGATTACATTTTTACTTGTTTTGTTTTCAATATGTCACACATCAGACAGGACCCCACAACCTGTTTTTGCATAATAACACAACTTTTTTGCAAATATCTTTGCAAACAGTCAGTGTAATATTTATTAGACAAACATGATGATGTGCATTTGAAGCCAGTGGTAATTTAGCCAAGATTTTAAGGGAGAGTTCTCCCACCAGCCATCCATCATGTAGTCTTACAGACTTTCTTAAAAGCTCCAGGCATACAGTGATACAACAGGGGTATTACAGCGCTAAAGTAGCCACTGTCAAACAAAGGTGTATAATAACCACTTGGCTCTATATTTCTCTGCATCAGTTATTTAATGACCATACAATAAGGCTAACAAATCAATGTATTGGTACTAAAAATATGAGAATTATGCTCCATGGCGTGCAGCACTTGACTGAAGTGAAAGTAGAAAAGCAGGAAGGAGCTTAGGGAAGCTAGACAAGAGAGAGAGCTCAAGTCCTGACTCTTGACTCAAGAGTTCTCAGTACAGAAGCTGCTGATTGATGTATTTTATTGTCCAGAGACTAACACTGTTCAGCCCATAGGCAGAAAACTAACTTTTGAGCAGAGCAGTTAGAGTGTTGTGATTTAAAAAGTGCAGGAGAGTTTGACACTCCTGTTTGAGTCCACTATATAAATGGACTGTAATGAGTTAAAATTGAAATGTGTAATTATTATTTTTTTTGGTTAAAATACTTTCTTCTATACCAGATAAATGTGCAGAGATATGTATAGGTTGATTACCCTGAAAAGTGGTGCTCTGTTTTGATTTAGCATCCATCTTGCTGCATCCGAAAGTTCATGTACCCTGAAATCCATCCCATTCAGCCAGATTACTTACAAGTGCCATCCACCATCAGACTTTTTTGCAATTTAAGTGTGATCACATTTCTAGCACATTTCTAAATGCTGTACAAGTTATGCTCAATTGACAGTGTTTGTAACATAATGTTTATTATTACAAAATATTATTTAAACTCATCCCTCCTTCTCTTTAAAAAAAGGCAAAAACCAAGGTTACAGTGCACTTTGGAGGGTTTAAAGAGGCCCTATTATGCTTCTTGGGATTTTACCTTTCCTTTAGTGTGTAATATAGCTGTTTGTGCATGTAAAAGGTCTGCAAAGTTACAAAGCACAAAATCCATGCAAAAGGCAGTTATCTCTCCCACAGACAACACTGCTCAAGAACTACAAGAAACTGACTGTTTGTAGTCCAGCCATTTCTTCCGTAAAGTATCTTTTCCATTGCGTGGTACAACTCGACTCAAATTGAATATGCTTGCTTTTTTGGGGTTTTCCACTGTGGATAGTACCTGAAACTTTTTTTAGTACCACCTCAGTCGAGGTTCCAAGTGAGCCAAGCCGATAATAAATGTGATGTCAATATCCTGCAGATCACTGACTGGTCCGACACGCGACATCAACCCGCTAGTTTTAAAGTTAGCAACAGCGATAACAGTATCATTTGTTCAATCGACTTTTGAATTGTGAAAAAAGAAATGGCTGTGCGCAAAACCACGCCGTGGTCAATAAACGAGGTGCAGCCAGTCCACTTGTTAGCGATGAGCAAAACGATAAAGTCTCTCAGGAAATGTATCAGCTGTTGGCCAAACACGGCTACCACCGGACCTATCAACAGTGTAGAGAAAAGTAAAAAAAAACTTACAACTGACTACGGACCTATCAAGATAAAGTGGAAGTGGTTCAACCAAATGGATGCTATCTGATCCGGTGAGCAATGAGAGGGAGAGTGGCCGGAACTGGCGTTGATCCACGATGGAGGATGGTATGTTTTGTTATGTTAACTCGATACTCTGCTTGAACGCTTCACTTTATTTAGTTGACCAGCTACTGGAAGCTTGCTTCTAAAACAACCAAGCCAATTTAACTGGTACACTTGTGTAAAATCACCATGCAACAACTGCTTTATGCAGCACAATGAGCTAGTAGCTAACAGCTAGCTGTTGTGTTTTGGTCAGTTTGTGTCATGTTTAAGATGATGTCACGGCAGTAGAGGTGGCGCAACTATGATGATCAGCCTATTAACCCACCCACGTGAGGTGGCACTAAACTGCAGTGGAAATGCAAACTCAGAAATGTAAAGTGAGTAGAGTTGAGGCGAGTCGAACTGTAACGTGCAGTGGAAAAGTGCCATATGTCACTATGCAAAATTTGAATAATGCCCGCCTACGGGCTACTTTGGCCCACCCTCAAACAAACGTAGTTACTTTATAGCAGAGGCCAAGATGAGTTGGGTTAGTGTTGTCACCATGTCTTCACTGCGAAAGCAAAACCTCTTTGTTTGGATTCCAAAGGCAAAGAATCAGTGGTTAAAATGTATTTTAATTATTAAGCAGTACAATCACAACCAATGCTGGATTTTCAAAACGGTTACTCCTTTTTTGGGACAATCTGATGCTTCAGAATCACAACCTGTAAGTAGGCTTGATTATTTGTGGCTTTATCTTCTACTGAGAGTTCAAATGTGGAATTTTGTGTTGTAGCTATGGTGTACACCCAGTGCACAGCAGTAGGCCTCTGTTAACATGCTAGCTAATTTTATTGTGTTGAAATAGTTTTGCTAATCAGCTACGGGCCCACTTTTAACCACAGTTATGTAGAATTATGCAGATTGTATGTCGTTCTTACTATCGTGATTAGTGATCAAGTGTGGAGATGGATTTATTCTTACAAATGGTAATTTTACATCTGCAATCCACGGTAGAGCTCGGCTAACTTGCTATGTAACGTTATTGTTTTGGTGAGGGTTTAATATTCAGCTGTGGAACGGCTTTTCCCTAAAACAGTGTAACAAAATGGTCAATCTCAAGAGACATATATAATTATCTAATTACAAGCTGTAATGTTACGGCCGCTATCGTTAGCCCATGGCTAACTTGCTCACTAACTCTCTAATACAGTAATGTCCAACCAGAAGTAACCTCTGTTCTCTGCTCATAGCTCGGGTGAAAAACGTTTGGCTACACCCATTCCAGCAAAAGATGACTAACTTAGATGCACTGCGTGTCTTTTACTTGAAGCTTTGTTATGTTCACAATAATCAGCTGTGTACTTGTAAGAAAGCTACTAAATTAAAACTTACCACTGTGAAACGTCCTGTTCAAGTCATGCTTGTGAAGGTGTTTTGGATCGATCAGCTTATTCTTTCAAACTTTCATCATCTGACTCAAACTGGTATGCAAAAACCGACGCCATTGTTACCGTAGTTACAATAGTGTTTACAGCTGTTAAGGAAGCATGAATCTCGGTTATGGTAAAGGGCATTACATTTCCTACACACGCTCTACACGGTTGACCAATCAGAGCAGACTGGGCTTTTTGGAAAGGGGTGCTTTAAAGAGACAGCACCTATATCAGAGCATTTGAGCCAGAAGATGAAAATAGGTTTAGCAGAAATGTACAGTATGAGAAAACCCCCCCAAAATAAAATCATGAACCTGTAAATTAGCATAATATGGGCTCTTTAAGGCTGAAATGTAAAGTTTATAATAATAAAAAAAAAAAAACACTTACATTAATTATTCTGTTAAAACTTACATTCACTTCCATTGTAAGTGCCTCACTGTAACTGTTTTGCTTTTTTTTTTAGGACAATTTAGGACAACCAAAATCGTGTTACCCATGAACACACAGGACACAATACATTTATTTTTGGGGTTCTTTATTATTTTTTGTAGTTGCTCTAAAAAAATTTTGGCAGCTCTATTGTTGTTGAATCAACCTCCAACAGATTGAAAAAAGAGAGGAACAAACATCAAGGGTATAAACCCAAATGATAAGCTATTAGAAATTAATTCTTAATTCAAACAACACTTCTGATAGTGGCAAACAGATTTACGAATTTAATTTTCATAAATCAAAAAACAATATGCAAAACATTATGCTAATTATATACAAATAATACACAGTTGACTGACACTAAACAAATAAATAAAAACAATGCACAAAAGTAAATACATACACACAAACTTATTAGACAGTGTCTTTTGTAACACTCACAATGCGGTATGCAGAGAGGTTTCAATATCAACCACGTTGAACCACTAATCTCGACAACTCTGACGTTGTCACGATACACACATCATAAAATACAACATTGGGTTTAATTAGGATGAGAAATACAATATTGATCCTTCTTATAGGGTATTTATTTTACAGAGTATTTCTATTTAACCTTGTATATTAGAAAGGAAGGGACAAGTCGAAAAAAAATATTTGTGGTAATCAACATTATGCCACAAATGCTGTCATTTGAACTTGTATTGAAGTGTTTATTGTAAAAAAGTAATTATTAACTCTCCTTAACAATTTAAGGCAACTTACTGCAAAGCTTTTTTGAGTTAACTAAATTTAAGGAAAATTAGTTGATCCAACTTAACAATTAAAGTTGGATTATAAATATTTACATGTAAAACTAAGTTCAATAAACTCACATTTTAAAGTTTAGCAGACCATAACTTTTCAATAGGTCTAATGTTATGTATGAATTAATATAATAACAATTATTTAGATGTCTTCATAAGTTGCCATGCTTTGACCAAAAACACATGAACAAATTTGTGCACCAAAATATTAGAGTTTAAAGAGGATATGAATCAAAATCACATTTACAATAGATTTTTCATGTCTGTGGGAGCGCTGGCCTTATTAGACATGCAGTAAGTGGTTCTCAATATGTGAAATATTCAATCAGTTATCAGTTGTGTGCAATCATCATGAGCGCAATGTAATTTTTTATCTTAAAACTACATTCAACTACGTATGTAATCAGCTGCAGTACAAATTTGTTTTAAAGTGCCACCGTTTTAAATTTGCATATTCACTTCTCAAGAGTTAGAGTTAGTAGTTAGTAGATATTGATTTGCCTATGAAAATGTTCACCTTTACATTCAAAACTGACAGCTGCACTTGTTCAAGAAATGCAGTAAAAATAAAGCAAGAGCCTTAACATTTAGATCTTTCTCAGGAACATTTAATACAGCTCATGTCTAGTTTTGTACTTTGAGGCAACCACTCTGTAAGTGCAGTTATGGTTGATAGCAATTTAAGATGTTTGCTGCATTTAAAAAGCTTTGCTAAACTGCCACATAAGCATATGCAAATAGGCAGGCTGGTTAACATTCAGAGGAGGAGTCTCGTCGACCTGAGCTGGTATAACTTATTAGAATAGCACTCATTAATATTCACAGGCTCAGAGAAAGTGAGAAAATGAGAGAGATAGAGAGAGTAAGAAAGAGAAGGTGAGGTCACCAGGAAGAAAACAAATGAAAGGCCAGCTTTATTAATCTGTCTAATGGTTTTGGAATGGGATGCGTTTATGTAAAGCAACAATGCAAGTTCTCAATGGCATTTCGTTTGATCTAAGTCGATCGATAATGCATTTCACTGTGGAGAAACTCACTCTCAATGTCTGCGAGGTAAACCAATCAGCTCCTCCACAGTCCCATCAGGGCTTAAAATGGCACCAAATGGCAAATTAGTCTAACCATGTCCATCATCATTTATATTACATGATGCTTAATTGATTTTGTAGGCAGCAGGTGATAGACAATGGATTGTGTTTTAAGAGCATGGGAAAGTTTTACATAAATTGACGTGCACAAATCGACAAGCTTTGGTAAGCAGTCAGCATTATAGGACTGATATATCTTACTAGGGGTGGAAATCTTTAGGCACTTTACGTTTCAATTTGATCTCGATTTTTGGAGTCACCATACAATTCTCAAACGATTCTTGATGCATCTCAATTTTGTAGTGCAGTAGCGCAAATCTTAGATGAGTAAGTGGCTCATTGCCAAGTTCAGTGTTAAGATTCCACATAAAAGCTGTACTTAAAAATGTCTGCTCTGACCCACCAGTGAGAATAGAATAAGCAAGTGTAGAGCAGAGGAGGGCGGGGCCGGGCTGGAACAATGTGTGCCCGATCCCCAATCAGCCTGATGGGGTTGCGCGAGGGATAAATGTGGCCGGTGACGACGGTTCGAGAGAGAATGACATGCAGCTGCTCTGTGTTTATGTTTGTGTGTTTTCTGTTCAGTTTATCATTAAACTATTGTTTATATTGCCAAGCCGGTTCTCTGATGCGCTGTCACGTGGTCCCTGATCACTCCTCCACCCTCTCAGGCAGATGGCAGCTGCTTCTCCCTGGGCAGACAGGATTCAGACCGACCCCCAGCGGACAGAGCGCCCTTCCGCGTTCTCGGCGACCCTTGGGGACTCTCCTCCGCCCCTGGCAGTAGCCGTACCTCACGACCCCTCCGTGTTTTTGGGGGACAGCAGGGCACTCCCCCACCCCTGGCAGCGGCTCCATCACTCTAGGCGGTCGGGGAGTCCAGTCCCCACTCGCCTCGTGGACGGTGGCCGTTCCCCGCGTCCGGGCGGTGGGGCTACTCCGTCCCCCGGCGGATGGCAGCGGCGCTCCCCTGTGTGGACGGCAGTGTCAAGGACTTCGCGACAGGCATCCCTCCTCCTTCCTGGGTTTCAGCACCAATGTAAAGCGGGTTAAGGGAAAGGAGTATGCGAGAACCGGCTTGGCAATATAAATAATAGTTTTAATGAAAAACTGAACCAAATAAACATAAACACAGAGCAGCTGCATGTCATTCTCTCTCTCTCTCGAACCGTCATCACCGGCTGGCTTTATCCCTCGCGTGCCCCCATCATGCTGATTGGGGAGCGGGTATGCATTGTTCCAGCCCGGCACTGCCTCCTCCGCTCTACAGCAAGTGCAATACCTAGCAATATAAGTGGCTTTGGAGCTTTAAATATATTACTGCATCAGAGCCACTTTGAACAGATGCAGCCCATCTGCCTCAAGGTTTGATGTGCTGTACTCTCTGAGATGGTATTCTGCTCACCACAATTGTACAGAGTGGTTATCTGAGTTTCCACAGCCTTTTTGTCTGCTTGAACCAGTCTGGCCATTATCTGTTGACCTCTTTCATCAACAAGACATTTTTGTCCACAGAACTGCCGCTCACTGGATGCTTTTTGTTTATGGCACCATTTTGAGTAAACTCTTGAAAATCCCAGGAGATCAGCAGCTACAGAAATACTCAAACCAGTCCATCTGGTACAACAATCATGCCACACTTCAAATCACTAAGCCCATATCTGCATGATTATTTGCATTGCACTGCTTCCACACAATTGGCTGATTAGGTAATCACATGAATAAGTAGGTGTACAGGTGTTCCAAGTGCTCAGTGAGTGTATGTCTGTTTGCACAGTGTAAATGCACATTTTTGTGGTATAAATGTTGTTGCAGACTGCATGGCACTTATCTGTAATGTTTTGTTGTGTGTATGCTTTCCAGAAACCATAATTAATAATCATTCATTAATATATAATTTTTTGTAGATCCACCCTGAAACATTTTAGAAAGAATTGTGATACATCAGTGAATTGACTTCCCCCCCCACCCCTATTTCTTAACAGAATTTGAAATATAGAATTCATGTTCAGATTAATACACAATATGAATCATTGACATTTACAGGTTTTATGGCCTTATTGATTTATGTTCCATTTCAAACGTGGGCTTTTTTGCATTTTTATAAGCTACAATTTATTTATATTTTCTTTTACACTGGTTTAATTCCTTTTTGACTTTGCAAAGTTTAAACCTTTTTAAACTTGAAACTTTATTGTACATTCTCTTTGGCATAAAGATAATGCATTACCCTCTGGCTACATTATGCAAAAACAGGTTGTGGGGTCCGGTCTGATGTGTGACACATTGAAAAAAAAACAAGTAAAAAATGGATTCTCTGGAACAATAAGGTGGCGTTCAAACTGGCAGGATACTAGGACAATAGTCCCACCTTTTTCCTGAGGCTTTCCTAAAGTTCCTTCCAGGCAACACTGTTGCACTGATAACAGATAAAGAGGGATCACCCATTTTTACCAACATCCTGTTTTCAGACTATTTCTATGCAGATTCTATATATTTTTCCTTTTGTCCAGCCCTGAGTGATGATGTTTTTGAGAAGCCTTGAATGTGTGTTATCATTTGATTGAATGTTGGACATTTATAAGTGGAACATCAATCTCTGAAAAGTGCTATTTGTCAGTTAGGAAGTATTCTACATGTGGGGATGTGCGGGATTCTAACTATAATTCATCAATGTTTGGATGGGATGGGAACCTATCTATATTCATCTAAGTAAGCTGAGATGAGAGCACATACTTAAATGCTTCAATGTTCTGTAAACTAGCATAAACATACTCTTGGGACTATGTATGTGTGTTATGTTAGTGCATGTTTTGCAGTGTTAGCTTAATGTTTTAGAAATGGCACAGGATCATAGTATTGTGTGTTCAACGATTAGGTTGCCAGACTAGAGAAAGCTAGTCAGATTGAAATCAAGTAGGAATACATCAAATTGGATTTCCGATAGCACAAGTGAACCCACCTTTCTGGAAGTTTCATTGGTCAAGTTGACATTTTCTCAACTTTTGGGTTGCATGACTGTCACTGTGCATTTTTTCTCTACGTCGGTCTTTGCAATACCCTATTCCTGTTGAAATCAATACATTCGAGTGTTCTGACACAGTATAGGCTAAACTATAAGTGGCAACCTTAGTGTTCTTCAGCAATTCAGTATGCTGTGTCTCATGAATTGGGGACTTTCTTAAGGTCATTATTTCATTTTTCCGTGCCTTATTTAATTAGCATAATTCAGATTATATACACGTATTACCTTACAACAGACAGCAGAACATGCACAAGCAGATGAGAATAGCCAGCTAAGAAAATACCCATAAAACTGTGTCAAATGTTTGTGTTTACTGCAAATTCTACCACCGTTTTAGGCTGTTTATGTAGTTAGTATTCCCTAAGATATGTCTGTGGGTGCTGTCACTGATATGTAGGTGGAGGAAGTTCAACAGCAGTCATACAAACCCGGCATGTGATTGCCCACACTGAGATGTGCTCAGCTCATCAAAGACCTTGTGTACATTTCATGAATCCTGAAAGGTGAGTCTAAATGGAGTCTACCTAACTGAGGATTTTTTAAATGTCAGTTCGCAGATGTGGATATATAAGGACAATTTACACCATTTTGTGGTGAATGCTTAGTTTGCCTTTAGCACAGAACCATTCAAACAGAGAGGTGTTGATATTCCTCATTGTACTATTAGGCCAGTTCACACTAGTCCAACAAATGGCAACAAACAAGGGAGGTGGAAAACTACATACTTTCAAAATTGACTTTTTGGTGGGTTGTCTGAAAGATTAGTTGACTATTTGGTTTTAAGGAAGCCCTGTATATTTAGGCTTGTTTCGGCTTCACCTTACCCTGATCAAACACGTTTATAAGACGTTTTAGCATTGAAACACTAAGTGAAATTTAATGTTGACAAAGTTGAATTATTTCAAACTTGAAATGACATCTTATAAATGCGACACTCTTTATGTGATATTAAAAAAGAAATGTCCTTGAAGGGCACTGCTGGAAGGGGATGCCAATCAAAGGGTTGTTCCAAACAAGTGAGCAACTAAATCTTTTCACAAAGGGCCCTTCCATTAGTGAAGGGTACATTCATACACTACTGCCCTTCTCTCTTCAGTGTTCCTACTTCAAGGGCATTGTCCTTCAAAGTAAGTAGGGCACAGGGATGCTCACTTTTGTTTTGAATTTGCCCATTATTACACAATTTTGCCCCAACAAACACCAACATGTTTAACAATTGTTAGAAGTTGGTGCATTTTCACTTTATATTAGGTGCCTTTCATTACTATGTACTAACATTAAAATACATACAATACAGTGTACGTATTGTGTAACTACAGGTTGTTCTCTTAAGAGTCACATTTGCTGCTACTGAGGTTGAAGTACGGTTAGGTTTAGGGTTTAGATTAAGGTTTAGGGTAAGTGTTTGGGTAGGGTTAGGATTAGGATTATGACTAGGGGTAAAGTTAACAATGTATCTACAGATGTATTTAAATGCAGATAATTTAAATGCAAGTATTGCAACAACATGTACATTGTATAAATTGCTTTTTTTTATTTAAGTACATTGTAGTTAAAAACACCTAATATAAAGTGGGTCTGTTGGTGCTAGTTAACATTTGTTGGAGCAGTTTAAAGTAGCATTTAAATGATGGTAGTAAGTGTAAGAGTTAGGTATGTGCATGAGTAATCGACAAATCAAATTGCCTACTTGTTCTGCACCAGCTAGTTGATAATTAAAACATTATATGAATATTGCAAATTGATTTTTCTGTGAGCATTGGCCTGCTGTGAGCAGGGTTGAATACTACTTTCTGCCTGATTCTCTCACCAAATCCCACATTTACAATTTAGTCCAATGGGGGGCGGTGTGGATGTGTGTCGTAGAGTTGTTGGATGAGAGAAGTTATGATGGTGTATGTGGTTTTGAAAACAAAGCCTAGTGTACTAGGCAACCAGCAATACTTAATATTAGTAATATTTTGAATCCCATTTAATGATTTATTCATTCTATTAATATTCGGTTCTTGTTGGAGTCATCCAAACCAATAGTGGAAAGAAACTTTGAAGCAGTACGAGAAACTCAAGAAGCTTATCAGAACAGTATGTATGTATGTACGTGAAATCTCTGAACAGGGGCAGAGCAAATTTTCCAAAAACATTTCAACCACTTGTTTTTCTGAATACTAACATGTGAAATTCTAAAAACGTGATGGCCTTTATGTAGACTCAAGAGTTTATATATGTGCATTACACTGATGCCATCAGCATTGGTTTCTATTTGAAAAAAATATTTTTTTACTTTTAAATGTTTTTTTTTTGTTTTTTTTTTTTTATAAATGCATATTGTTAATTTAATTATGTTCCCCAAAATAAAAGCATTGTTTGTTGACGTTACATTATTTTGAAACCATTCTTGGTATTGTTTGTGGATAAAACAAAATATTAATTTCACGTACGCACTATACTTTTAACCTACATATTTTGAACCTACATTAAAATTTACGAGGAATCAATTACTTGTTTTTTAAGGTTAGAGTTCTCGACTAAATTTTTTTTTTTTAATGCCCATCCCTGCTAAGAGTGTGTGCATGTGTCGCACATTTGGTTGTCTTTGGTCAGGACATATCAGTTCGTTGGTGTGTATGTATGTGTGCTGTAAGAAAGAGCCGCTATTGTTATTTACAGAGGACATAAGACGTTGTCTCTCTAAGCTCCTGGATCTACTATAAATCTGTTGTGCTTGGCCCCGGCAGAGCAGTGACTGGGTCGAGAGCCACCATTGGCACATTGATGAATCCCCTTAGACATTCCAATCAATACGGCTTTATCTTCAGGCAACCCGTGCAGGCACCAATGTTAGTTCACCTGGTGTCCTGGAGGACTGATCGGTGTGCTGTACGTCAAAGCTCACTATCAGCTATAGCACGCTAGACAGTCACAATCAGCAGTGAAGCCAGGAACCTCTCATTTTCTATGTCAGCTACAGATTACTGATCTATAGCTGAATTTCTCCCCCAGCTGTAGTGTTATATGTCATCATTATCAAACATGATCTATGTCTCTGAAATGTAGCAGCTTTAGTTTATTTCATCTGTCAGTCAAGGACAAAAACATACAAGAACAGCACAAAAATTTATAGATTTATCACTATATATCCAAAACACATAGCTAGGGAACAACATTTGAGGAGTACTGTATAAAAATTGTCCTATTTAACTGAAAGGAATAACAGTTGTATCCAGTTCTGTCCAGCTTTGATACATCACATACCTGTACGCAAGTTTACAGATATACTGTTTGCGAGGGCTGCTGAGGCATTAAATAGGGTTAATTAGGGCAAATGGCTGATCAGATTTCCTATTGATTGTGACAGTGTAGATTGCCTTCCAGATAAATGAAATCCTATAACTCTGGAGCCTGCTGCAGATACTGATAATGCCGTTAGCGGCCATTGAAGTCCTTTCTTATTAGCTTATAACAAAGTAATTAAAACAATGAGAGTGTAACGTAATTAAGTTGCATGCTAACTCAATATTTTGTCTGTGTTATCTCAACATATATGCCTGATATCTTCATTTCAGAGTATATTAGAGAGATCTTTCACCAGTTTTGAACATTTGGGTCATTATCTTTATTATTTAGTCTCGAGCAATTTCATGAAACGACTCAGTTGTTTGTGATTTACAATATATACAAATATAGGTCTTAAAAAGCTTACCAATGAAGTCATTTGATATAGTAATACTTTTAAAGTAACCTTGGAATATTTTGTTGTTTTTAAAAAGTATAAAAGTGTTCGGTTTAAGATAATTTAATTGTCAGATAATGCATCTGATCACCCATTTGCAAGTTTCTCAAGATTACATCACAGTGATGTATATTAAAATAAATAGCATTGTTACAGTAGAAATATTTAGTATTTCAGTACTCACAGTATACTTCCTTTTCATTAATATTTACATTTGCCATTTTAAATTTGTACAAATGTAAGGGATAATGTACAGTCAGCCGGTTGTCATCACAAAATAAACCCAGACAGGTTGATCTGGACCCTGATGCTAAGCAAAGGGGCAATAACAACCGACTGACAGTACCATACATTATCTCTCTTATTACATGGCTACTAACCAAATAAATGGACATGAAACATTTATTTGTGTTGAAATTATGTAATTATGTCAGAAAGAAGAAATTGCTGAACAGCTGATTTGCACCTCCAGTTTGCGTCAGAGTTCTTGTGGTTTATTATTTTGCGAAAATGACTGACTGCTCATTATCCAGCTTATTACAAGACTGACTCATATCTGCATGATTTTATACATTACACTGCTGCCACACAATTGACTGATTAGACAATTGCATGAAGAAGTAGATGGACAAGTGTACCTAAATAAAGTGGCCAGTGAGTGGGTGTATTTATTACAGGGCTCTCTGGAATACGTGATTCTCTTTGGTAAATGGCACCATCTTGCAGTCTGATATGTCTAAGTAACAAATGCACATCCTGGGATTAAGTCATATCAGACCGGTTACTAAACCAGTTAAATCCTACATTACTACATATCTCTGAAAAGCCAAATGTATTGTACTGTGTTTAATATTTAACAGTTGTTGTCAGATACAGTCATAGTGTGTTTTTGTGTTCTACTCTGGAAATTGAAAAACAACCTAATTTTTAAGTCTCTATCAGAAATATTTATGAACATCTAGGCATCATGGCCTAACCTGAGGTCAAAGGTCATCATTCTTAGAGTAAAAGAGGTGACCATACAGATGGATCCATGAGCCGTGGGCCATTGACCCCAGCATCAGAAAGATGTTGCCGTAAAGAAGATCAATGAACACTCAAAGAGAGCAGTCAACACTTTCTGATACAAACACTGTTTGACAAGCTCAGCACGAGAGTTCCATCAATGGAACTGTGAAGAGATATTGACCTGTAAGGGAGCTCAAAGAGCACTGGGATTCCAATCACTACTACATTGATGGTGTATATTGTGATGCTATATGGCAATTTTCCAGCTGAAAGGGAAACAATACTGACTCAAGTCAGCTAAATACATGGCTATGAGATACGTCTGTCTTTCTAGAATCCTCTAACAAAGAAAAAGAGGAATATAGGGAAAGATAGAAAGTGATTAGAGAGAAGGAAGTTTGTTTGGTATCCTTAAAGCTTTGCGGATCCCCAAGAGGCCAAGATGGGGGGAAAAGGTAAGACAGAGAAAACAAAGGAAAGCAGGATTATCTGATGAAGTCAAATGTCATGCTGAGTATGAAAACAGGGATCAATCACACACAAATACATGCACACCAGTGGATAGACCTTGTTGAAATAGGATGAACCTCTATTCTATAGGGTGCCTAGTCTCTGATGAGACATGATTTCTAAAGTCTCTACATCATCAGTCCATTTCTGGAAACCTGTTGTATTAATGTATTAGATGTCTACTGTTGGAAGTGTCCGTGCTCTTATGGATATGCCCGGATTGGCCATTGGGAGCACCTGATTCGGGAGAACAGGCTGGCCTGGCCTGTCTTACACCTGATTTGACCTGCCGTTTTATTATTTTATGATTATTATGATTTTATTGCCTGCCCGATGCAGAGTCCGCTTATTGTAAGCATGTCTGTGTGTCATGTGTGGTAGTCCAGTACTAATAACCAGCTGTGTCGGACAACGGCAGCCCTCTGACATATTGAACGGAAAAACCATCACCTATGTCACTCACGTACATTGACTGAGATGGCAGGTCTTATAGTGCACTGACTCGCTTCCAAAACAGCACAGGCTAGACGGTTTCCTCCATGCTGGAAAACAGCCCTTCTAGAATAAGGGACCCAGGACCAAAGGTCTCCAGGGTCGGCCACTATGTAACGTGACGCTGCCTGAAGTCGACAGCCCTAATTGTAAACATCTGAGAGGGCTTGTGATCTGTCACTAGGCAACATGGGCCAGATGGCAACATTGGGCTAAACAACATCTGTTAGAATCAAAGTGCTGTCAATCACAGGATGCAGTGAAGTCTATTTTTGCATATGCTGTGGATGTTAGTAGCTAGTGTGCCATATGATGAAGTGTCCTTGATTTAATTTAAGTGAATCAGCAAATCTTTCCATAAGCTGGGGATTTTGAGTTTCTAGGTGCCTAGGATGTACACAATTTATGAGGAACTTTGTTGTTATTGTGGATTTTAATAACCACATATAACACATTTTTAATAAAGAACAACTTTATGAGCTCAGATAATTTGAAAATTAAATTTGCAAAACAGTCACAAAATTAGCTTTTAAGGGAAAGCAGCAAGATATCAGTGGGAAAGTATGGTACTCTAAACTGCTACTGTTGTGCTTACATGAAAGCAAGTATTGAAAATGTCTTTGTGTTTATTAATTATGGATGGAACTTGACAAATGACTCAAGTAAATGAGTGATAATAACATTAATCAGTTAACCTGCACACCCTTTTGATCACAAACATTAGCCATGACAAATCAAAACAGACGCTCATGAACCCTTTGTACTACACAAATAATTGTGGTGGTTTTGGAAAGAAGGCACTTGGGAGCTGTTGTCCAAAATTCTGAATTAAAGAGTTTTCTAAAGCCATGGACTTTTAAATTTGTTTTACTTTTGAATTATGTTTCAATTATGTGTGTTTGTAGTGGATGTTGTACATTTTGGGTTTGTTGACTGCAGGGATTTGTGCAATACTACAAATATAATACCAACCTTAAAAACATTACTGTAATCTGTGAATTTATATAAGAGACAAAACTAAACCAACTGGTAGAGTGATCAAAATTCAGGTTATCAATTTCAAACCTGCAATATTCTTATCCTCTCCCACTTTTTACTCTGTTAAATAAATGTATAAACCTGGCAGAGCATATAACACAGTGTAATTAACTCTTGTTAATTAACCGTGACTCTCTCTCTTCCCCAGGAGAGTGATAGTCTGTGGTGGGATGCATTTGCTACAGAGTTCTTTGAAGAGGACGCTACATTGACCCTGTCCTTCTGCCTGGAGGATGGACCAAAAAGATACAGTAAGATTTAGGTTTTAAATATTTTTTTAAGCCATTTTTTTCTTTTCTTTACAGCATTTATTTGTCTTCTGGGAAAACAAGGATGCGTTTACAATAATCCTGTCTGCTGCTATGAGCGCTTTGAAAGAATAAATTATGTGAGATTCCTGATGTTGAATCATAGGAATATATTTGAGTTTTGTTAAAATGTATGACAGTTCAAATGTATGTCACTAATGTGAAGCAGTTAGTCTCAAGCAATTGAGATATCCATGAACACAACTTTTTACAGTTATGACCATGAAATTGACAGCACTAATTATTCTTGGACGGATGGAAGTTCTGACCAAAACGTTAACACACATTTCCCTGCCACTTTCTGTGTTGTTGTAAAACCATTCAATAAAACTGCTACACTAGTTTTTGAATGAGGTTCTGTCTACTGTTGTGGTATCAGTGATTTCAGATTGACCACCCCCTACACGTCATGTAAAACTAATGAATTGTGATTGGTCACCTTAAAGAGTGTCCTGTCCAGACATGATACAATAAAGCTACAAGCGATAAAAGCTATTTCGTCCATGCAATTCAGAGTTTTTGTCCTAACCAGCCGCAACCATGACATGAGTCGCGTGACAGGACATTTTGTTGATTGCCTGGTTTTTGTTTATGTGATGTTGCATCAGACTTGAATTGTTCTGTGCTTACTGTAATTTTAACCTTGACCCGAGTGGCTGAAACTGGAAGTGTTGTTGTAAGCATGGGCACATGTGAGCTCCAGTTTACAGTTTAAATGTCTATGGAGTGGCACCAAAAGCGAGTTGTATTTTTAGTTGTAAATTATGTAATACAGTCAACAGTATATGCATATTTTATTAAACATATGAACTAACCCAAACCCTAACTCTAAACCTAACTGTCAGTGCATTAAAAAATGTAATCTTAGAGGGAAAATGCAACCTTCAAATCTTGATCATCATTGATTATTTGAGCGGGATTATTCCTAGTTTACATGGGACTAGAACGCAGGTCTCTAAGACTGCTCATGCAACGCCACAGGAAAAAGTAAACACATTTAATTTGATGCAATGTCTGCAGGGAAATGGCGCTTCTCAGTAACTCTATATCAGGGAACTGAAACATTATGTAGCAACATATCGAGTTCCTGTGTATCTTATGTGTCGCTTTGAGAAGCCCCGCCAGCAAAGAAATTTCATAGGTCAAAAATCTCTGCACATAGCAGATTTGTTCTGATTGGCTGTTATTGTGCCAGTTTATTTTTTGAAGGTGTTTATAATTCGTAAATTGACTTGCTAGGTTATTATTTGTGAATTATTATGTCTGCAGAGTTGCCAGAATTTGCCTGATCACATTGAAAACTTGAAAGTGAGAGAGTAATTGTTTGCAGCGAGTTCACTAATGTAGTTTTGGTTGCATTATTGGGCTCTGCCAGACTGCATTTTTGTCTTTTTTCTCATTTTCTGTTCTGTAAGACCACATCTTTTCCCTATCCCCTGTTCACACATACTTTCTCCCTTTCTCTTTCTCTCTCTTGCTCTGCCCCTCTGATGATTTGAGCTGTGTTGTCTGTCCTTATTGAGTTCTCTGCTTTTGGTTAGTCATGCAGAACAGTCTGCCTGTTGAAAAGAATGAGTGAGTCAGACTCCGGCTGTTCACTGAGGCCCCCTCTCTTCCCCTGGTGTCTTTGTAGTGCTGATAGATTCAGAAATATATACTTTTATTATGCAAAATGAATGTGCCATTTGACTATGGGCAGCATTACCATAGACTCATTGGTAAAATGTTTAATTGTAAAGACTTCTACTGAAAGAATGCATTACCCCCAATGTCTTACAGTCAATGTAGATTCAAAGACCTTTTTTGTGTGTTAATTCAAAGTTGCTGTACGTAATATTTTGTAATCCTCACATGCGGCTTATAAAAGTAGAAAGACCAAAACTGCACTTGCTTTGAAAGCCCATGGGGAACCAATCCCGCTTATCGATTGAAGGAGGAGTTCAGTCCATCTCTTGTGACAGCTCATCTTTAGTCTTCAGAAATGACTTCTCTTAGTTTCAGCCACAAACATATACCCTCACTCCATCACTGTCACTCACACGCACACAAAAATGCAGCATTCTACTTTGCTTAGGCTCTCTATAAATTTCTCTATCCTCACTTCACAAAGGATCATGAAGGATTTTCCAGCATCACATCAGTATGTTTGTTTTATTGTTGGCTGACATGTTTAATCACTGTTCAAGTTTCATAGAGTAAATCATTCCTCTGCATTTCATCTCAAGTCGTTAGATCAAAGATAATCTAATCCACTTTTTTGTTCAACTTGTGATGCTTTATAGGAGAAGTCCTGCTTTAATGTATCATGTATTTATGAATTATTCATTTGAAAAAAAAAAAAGATGTATCCCTTACATCCACTATTGCATTTTTATTACACAGCTTTTTCTGAATACTTCATTCTGTTTGCAACATTCTGTGGTCGAATATTTTTCTATCATATGTTATAATATATAAATAGTCTTAATGCAAAAGTGTATAATTCTGTACCCTATGTGTTTTTCTTCTACAAAACCTTAAGGTCTCAATTTGACCTTTCAAAATTTACAAACTATAGATTTTATGTCATACTAAAGTAATTTTCCATAACAAGTATAACGATTTTAATTTCTTTGTTTTCAGACCAATCTATCATAATCACAGCTAGAATATTTTGATACTCAAAATACATTATTCAGCACAGTAAATTAGAACATGGCATTTATGAACAGAAATGCTAGCAAATGGTTAAAAAACACAAGAGTGAAACTATGGCTTTGGCATACATCTATTTTTCTTTTACTTTGTCATTTTACTTTTAAAATGTTTTATTCATCCTCTACTTTTATTCTTACTGGAAAATATTTTTAGCTTCTCAGATGCTCGGTAACGTCACATGTTCATTGCACAGTTGTTTTAAATCAAGAAAGTCTCCTATACCAGGTCTTCTAAGCAACCAAATTGGCCCGGTTGCTAGGGAGGGTAGAGTGGTGGTTCTCACTCACAATGGGGTGCGTGGAAAGTGGTGCATAGTTTGCAGAGAGTAGCATGAGCCTCCACATACTGTGAGTCTCTGCTGTGTCATGCACAACGAGCCACGTGATAAGATGTGCGGATTGACTGTCTCAGAAGCAGAGACAACTGAGACTATCCTCCGCAACCCGGATTGAGGTGAGTAACCGCCTACTAAGGAGTGGGAATTGGGCATTCCAAATTGGGGATAAAAAGGGGATAAAAAAGGGGGCTCCAATAGGCTGATAAACCTCATATGAAACATTCATGATGACAAATTTTATGAAATTAAGATTAACAAGGTTAAAAATATGTTTTATTTGCTTTAGTTTTGTCTTGGTTTATGTACAGTACCTGCAATCATTCAGAGATGACAAATATATATATATATGTTATGTTATATATATATATATATATATATATATATATATATATATATATATATATATATATATATATATATATGTGTGTGTGTGTGTGTGTGTGTGTAAATAAATAAGTAAATAATATGTAAATAAATAGTAGATGTCTTCAGTAAAAATAAAAAATATCATTAAACCATTCCAAAACAATTATAAAATATCCTTTACAGTACATGCAGAAAAACAAGATGCACTAAACAAGGACTTTACACTTATATATTCACAAACATGTACAAACTAAATTGTGGCCGTTATTTCATCGCAGTAGCATTGTGGATAGATGGATAATGGATGAATAATTGAAATGCATTAGTTTAAATGGATTCACTTTCTCTTCTCTCTTTCACACTCTCTTTTTCTCTCCTCAGAATTGCTCACTTACACACTCTTTCTCCCTTCTCTCTTTTTCTAATTCTCACTCTCCTGGACTGAAGCTTGTGGTCTGTCATTTGGCTCTCTCATTTCTTCTCCCCTTTCCTCTTTAGTGATGAATTGTTATGTGTATACATTTAATTAGATTTTCATTTATACAGAACATGTAACTTCTGTGTCAAAACAAATGCAGTTAGGTTCTGGTTGGCTGTATTACTTTAACAATTGAAAATGTAGTCTTTAATAAAACATCTAAGTGTTGTAATTGCATGTGACATACTGTGTCCCTGTTTCAAAATCTAGTGAGCTGCTTGTTGTCAGTGCCTGGTTGCATAAAGCACCTTAAGTAAAATTTTCCCTTAAGATTGCCCTAAAGTTTCCCTTAAATTTAATGGTGTTGCAGAAAACACCTTTAAAGGTAAAACCTCATAACCCCCTACAATTTCCCTTAAATAATAATTTTTTACTTAATTATTCCCTGAAGTGTTGCATAAAGCCCCTTAACTGCCATTTTCCAGAGTAAACATTTAGGGAAGTAAAACTTCACCTTAAGTGTTGGCTAAGAGTTACAAGGTTGCTAAAAAAAAGGGGGGAAATGTTTTTTTTTTTTTTTACAAATAGGAGCGCTCTTTAGACCACCTTAGCAATAATAAACAAGTGCAGGATTACTGGCAATCTAATATCAAATCTAATACCTCACTATCAAAGGTGTCTTTCTGAAGTGGACATTCACCGGCCATAAAAGTAGAATCCTCCATTAATTGCTCCATATGATAAACTCAATACATTTTTAATTCACACAGAAAAAAATGTGTACACAAAAAGTGTTTAAACCTATTAATTTTGAGTATTGTACCTGAGAATCAAATGAAAATCTGCCCATGTAACCTCCAGAAAATGAGTTACAAAAATATTACGCCTTATTCTGCAGCAATCACAAATGACTGTAATTGGTGCATCCAGAAAAGCGCTGGTAAAAGTAGGGATGCACCAATCCGATACCTGGATCGGCATTATCTCCGATACTGAAGCTTTTAGACGGATAGGGAATTGGGACGACAAGCTCGATCCAAATTAGATACTGTGTGTTAGTCATGTTCATTACTGTCAAACTCAAAAAATTACATAAAAGAACCATAAAAACACCATTAAAGCAGTTCATATGACTTGTGCATTTTATTCAAAGCCACTTGAAGACCTGCGATAGCTCTGTGAATCACAAAAGGCCGTTTAAGAAGCAAAAATATAGTATGCGCAGCTACAGCGTGTCAGTGAATGGTGCTGCTCTGTTGACACAAACTCACGCACAGGCTGGTGATGCACTCATGGTTATTTTTAGCCTTCACACGGTGCACAATATTTGAGCGCTACTCACGAACAACATCTCAGAAGTAGATGCTCAGTAGTTCGGTTCACTTATAATATGCATTTAGAATGGCAACAGAGGTGCATTTTGACAGAATTTCTATAAGAAGCGAATAAAACTACTGTGAACTTGCCTACAAACAGACACATACAGGACTTCCTGGAGAGTTTAGAGTGTGAAAATTAAAGTGTGAGGGTTTCAAAAGTGCACGATTTAAATATATTACAGTTGTATTAAAATTAATTAAAAGTCAATAATAATAAAATTAATAAATTCTTCTTATTATTGTCATCATTAGTATTTGTTTACAATTTATAACAATATTTAAGTTGAATGGGTTCAAAAAAAAATAACTGTGGGAATGAAAAGTGGACTGATGTCTTACAACTAAACTGAACAAAAAAGAGATCTGAATCCTTTAAAGTCCAGAAGCAAGTTGAAAAATTTGGGGATAAAAAAAGGGCTAAATAAAATATTTGGGCAAAAATAAAACAATGGTTTCTTTTCTACTAAAGATTCCCCATTAGTTCCACACAATAATGTAAAGATATTCTATGCAAAAAACAACACTGGTATCGGTTTGGGAACGGTATCGGCCAATACTGAGATTTCCGATATCGGAATCGGTATTGGTGCATCCCTAGAGAAAAGTAACAGGTGCCACTTGACAGTGCTGTTTATGCACTAATTTAAAAGAGGTCGGACAATAATTTACACATCAATAATGATACTGAGAAACTTTATTAGTAACTAGTATGGAAATAAAAATCAGTAAAACGTTTTTTGTTTTAAAATTCCACAAATGTCTATATTGTACATCAGTGGTAGGGACATGACGAACATGCCTATGGTAACAGTAGAACAGTAGAAAAGGTAAAACCCTTAACGGTTTCCCTTACCTAAGAGAAGTGTCTAAGTCATCATATGCAACACCCTCAAGTCATTCCCTGTAAGGGGAAATAACACCTTAATTGTTACAATTAAGGGAAAAGCTTATGGTGCTTTATGCAACTAGGCACCGATCTTTCTAACTGATATGGAACCTCAAGTGAATGGTTTGGAACACTTTACATACTGTATGCAGAAACTCACCACGTGAAGTGCTTTGGAGACTCAACTAACAATTAATTTCAGTAGAGTTTAGCTTTAACATGCTGCTAAACTAACAATGTGATACTTTCAAAAGCATAAAAATACATAGTAATTTTTCATTAAAGAGAACTATTTTGTAAATGTGATAAAGGCCCAAACTGGTTTTAAAATGTACACTGTTCTTTTGACGTTCACACAGGAGGTTCAACTAACATATAATTATATAAATAGCAGGCAATATCCACACTTCACAAATTCTTTACCAAAAACTAGATTTGTGAATTGCCCAAAAAAGAAATCACCAAATAGCATGAAATATACAACATGCCAAGAACTGAGAAATGTATGTAATAAAATAGAGAAAATAATTAGATAGTTAATTACTGTAATGTTATACAGCCTAGATCATTGGTTGCCAAACTTTTGCTAACTTTGTAACCTTATTTTAGATTTACTCACTCTCTCTGCCCCAGGGAGGACATTTGTCTTATACAACAAATAATATAGAATAAATAACAACACATGGTTCGGAATTGCATTAGGCTGTGTAAATGACAGATTGTTCAATTTTTAGGTGAACTACTCCTTTAACTCGTATTGAAAATAGTTTGAAAAACTCAAATTTATTGTATTTTCATAAAACATATATGACTCTGTCCTTGCTACAAGCTTAAATCACAATGGAGTCAAAGCCAGAGGTAATAACATGTTTTAGTTCAAGTCTGAGGGTGATAATGCTCATACTTTGAGTTTTATGGATTATATTCTGTCAATGTCAAGTGAATTTTCTATAGGACAACTTTAAAAGCTAGCCAAATAACCACACTAATACATTTCATGAATTTACAATATGCACTCGTTCTCTTTGTCTTGAAAACCTCCTTTAATGTTTTAACATTTAAAGTTATGAATGATATCATTAATCACATACTGTACATAACATATTTTCAATTCAAAATGGCGAATTTCACGAAAAGGTGGGTAGTTTGCATCCTTGATCTGAACTGCTGACATTTGTTTTGCATGGCACTGAAATAAATCATTAAGTTCCCATTTAGCTTCTATGAAAATTAAATCTAGTCTAGAAAAATCATGTTTCATTTTTTTAAGCGCAAGAATGAGTTTGTCTCAACAGCCCTTTTATAAGGTTTAATAATTCAGGTAAGGAGTGCCCCTATGGCATAAATTTGGAATTTATATCACTTAATTTGTCAAGCTTAGTACTTAAAAGTGCTGTAAGTGATTTTTTTCACGGAAAGGTACAAAACAAATTGTCCTACTCCCTGAGAGATATTACTTAAATAAGTCTTGTAAGATATCTCAATGGTCTCCGTTACAGCTCTACATTTACATTTACATTTACGTATTTGGCAGACGCTTTTATCCAAAGTGACTTGCAGAGCCCTTATTACAGGGACAATCCCCCTGTAGCAACCTGGAATTAAGTGCCTTGCTCAAGGACACAATGGTAGTGGCTGTGGGGATCGAACCGACAACCTTCTGCTTAACAGTTAAGTGCTTTAGCCCACTACATCACCACTCCAGATGCTCTAAACTCTGATCTCTAATCTCTGTTGTTGCAGCGAATTATTGAGATTTACTGCCATTTTTAAACCATGTTGTTCATAACAGTTCCCAGTTGAGAGCACTATTGTGTTGCTGTTGTTTTTAACAACTGTTTTTGCTCAGTGTCGGTCTCAATAAAGCTCATTTGGTATCTTTGAAGTGGAGAGTTTTGGAAAGAGGGGTGTGGCTAATCCAACGGTTCAGTCTCGTGGAAGTAGAATGGCTAAAATCGCTTACAGCACCTTTAACCTACATACCTAAGCTGAAGATAGGGAACTTCCAAAGATATGGATCAGTACATTGAACTTTCATACCTAAAAGACACCATCTCTCTTTATAGCATTATTAACAGGGGAATAATTAGCAACAGAACTGAAGCACTGTTCTTGTTGTGGGTTGAGGCAAGGCCAGTTTCAATGCGTGATGCAACGTTACTGCAACAGTGGCACCCTTGAAAACTTCCACCACTGATCCACAACACTTCATCAGACAATAACTGAACAATCACACACCAAAGTATTAGTGTATTTGGGTGAAAAGATGTTGCAGGTGGTTTTTAGGTGAAATCATCTTTGCTTTTGGTGGCTTTTGCATAACAATGACACATCTCAGTGAATTAGACTTGATTCAGTGCCAGTTCATGTGAAAAGGCAACCAAACGATATCAGGCTCATTAATCAGGTTTGAATTGAACAAAATGCTGATTTAAGTATCTGATACTGATGTTGTTGAATTGGGTTCTTTAGCAGTCATGAATGCTAATTGTGCTCTGATGATTTTACACAAGCTTTGCACTCTTTTTTCAAGGGAGTCTCTATTGACTTGGGAAGAAAAACACAGCAAAGAGAGAGAAAGAGAGCGAGATTGATTGACAGTGTGGGGGGTAGAGCAGGCTCAGCTGCAGTCCGACGCTGGCAAAGACACAGGTCTCTGATGACTGACAGCCCAAGTTTCAAAACAACCTTGAGATGGTCTTGTATGAGATGGATATAATGCAGATTAATGAGAGTTTGAATTAAAACCTAAATTGAATTAAAACCACACTCCACAGGATGTTGAATTGAAACTGCAATAACATGAAGAGGAATTTATGGAATTGCAATTCAAAAAAATTCAACACAGTCACACAACTAGCCTGATCTCATGAAAATTATGTGACTGTGGTGTCATCATTTGATCACATTTGTGTGAAAAGGAGTAACATTATTGTTGTTGTTGCGCCTCTAGGATTTATTTTCATAAAATATAGGTATAGTAACATGTTTTATGGGAACAGGTAGAAGATGACAAAGGAATGTCATTAGTCCAACATAAGTTTTGTGACAAAAATTAAATAATTGCATGATTATTTTTGACTAATTATACCTATGTCCTGAAATATAGAATATTTTTATCTAATGAGACCTTTTCTGTTTGTTTTTTTAAATTAGACACACTGTAAAAGCAATTAACAAAGCAATTAAAATATATTTTAATTGAGCCATACACTGCCACAAAATGTTCACCACATAGTTTTCAGATAATTATATAAAAATAAACATTGTCATCAAAATGTGGGGTAAATTCGAGCATTCTGGTAATTGTGTTCTTCCAATTAGGTCCATACATTTATAGTTAATTTATTAAATATAATGAAATATAAATTAAATAAAAATTTCAATAGCTGGCATTCAAAATCTATGATATGTGTATGATAATAAGTTAATGGGTAATGTTAATGTATTATTAAAAACAACCCTTATACCAGTTAAACAAATTTCCTTGAATTTAATTTAATTTTCATTCCACTTAAATGGATATTTCTGTTTTTTTGTCCATGCAATATAAGTCAATAGTATTCAACGTTATCAAAAAGAATAAAAATAACCATACAACTCGATTGGTTTAATCCATGTCTTCTGAAGCTTTATGATCGCTTTGGGTGATAAACAGACTAACATTAGAAAAAGTCCTTATTCAAATATAAATCTAGGCTTCTGGCCAATTGGAACGCAGTGCAGGGTTTGATATTGTAAGAAGTTATCAGGTACTCAATTCCTGTGCCCTTTTACATCAATAGCACAGTGTTTATTATCAACCTTTTGATGACCGCTGTACGTTTTAGTATCCCAAAAATGGCTATAATTATATTTTAACTTGCATTATACATCCTTTACAAAAAATAACATCACTGGAGTTTTAGAAAGCATGAGGGTGAGTAAATGATGATAGAATTATCAACTTTCACTTTAAATCAAATGCTAATTGAATTTCTGCATCCTGTTTGCTATCTCAATTCAAATTCTGGAATTCTGAATTGCACCCACCCTGCTAAGGGCAGTTTTGCCAAACATGGTGTGTGTGTGTGTGTTTGGGCAACAGGATAGTAGAAAATCTGTGTGAAAGGATGGGTCATTCTCTGCTCTTCTTGCTCTCTGCTATCTCTCTATCTCCCTATTCAATAACAAAACAATCCAGTCTTAATTTTCCACTAGATCCGCGTCAAATTTATGTGTGTGTATGTAAGAACGTCTCAGGTTACTTAACTGTAACCCTTGTTCCCTGAAAAAAGCGGAACGAGATGCTGTGCTTGATTCAGCACTTTGGGAACGTCTTTTAGGAGTGAGCAGCTGTGAATATGTGTGCAACAGATCAATGAAATTGACTAGAAACTTTATAGCCTCTGTTGGTGACATCATCAGAATGCACCAATACCAGGAGCTATAAAAAGATGCGCCACAGTTGCATCGTCAGGTATATTTGTTTGAAGAGCAGCCCTGGTGCATCCTCAGTGCAGCAATGAAGTGCAGCATCTCGTTCCGCTTTTTCAGGGAACAGGGGATACAGTTAAGTAACCCGAGACGTTCCCTATCAAAAGGTCAGGGCAATAGCATCCCTCACGCAATGTGACATTGTTTGCTTGGTGGCGGCAGCCCCATGTTACGGCCCCCATGACAAACAAATAGTTGCACTGACTTACGCCACTGGCTAGTGCGGTGGACGTAAGCCTGAAGGGCACAGACTGGACACAGTCCGTGAAGTCTCTCATGATCTGGCGTTGTAAACGGCGTGGAACAGAAGGCTTCAAGAGCGATGTACCACTGAGAAAGTAGCCTTAGGTTGGTAGTCAGGATGCGGGTGCAATATTGCTTTAGCCATTCCTGGGCAACACAGACAGAGCCTGCAAATCCCCAATTCTTTTTAGAGAAGTAATCACCATAAGAAAAACCATCTTGAGAGTCAGAAGTTTATCAGACGCTGACTCTAGAGGTTCAAAGGGGGTCTCAACCAGACCCTCAAGGACTATTGCTAAGTCCCATGAAGGGATCCTGGTCCTAACAGGAGGTCTCAATCACATGGCTCCATGAATGAAGCGAGTGAGCAGAGGATGTTTCCCCAATGGCATCCCGTCAATCAAGGCGTGGCAAGCTGATAGAGCGGCCACATAAACCCTGAGAGTGGCGGGGCATGTGCCTGCGCTATCAGTAAGAGGCAGGACCCTTGCTGGCGAACTCTGGCCAGGACTCCCGGGAGCAGAGAAACTGGAGGAAACGCATACAGGCGCATTCTATGTATGCACCATCACGGCCAGACCCAGGGGGGGCTGACTCAGAGAGAAGTAGAGGGGACATTTGGACATCTGTTGGGAGGCGAAGAGATCCACTTCTGCTCTGTAAAATCTCAACCAGATTTTGTTTCACTGGGGTGGAGTTTCCACTCCCCTGTCTGTATTTTCTGTCTGGACAGTAAATCTGCTCCCACATTCAGGCATCCAGGGATTTAAACTGCTCTGATTGACAGGAGCTTGCCCTGGGCCCAAAGGAGAGTATGCTGTGCCAGTCTGTTCAGCTGGTGTGACCGTAGACCTCCTTGATGGTTTATGTAAGAGACTACTGCTGTGTTGTCCACCCGCACCAGGACATGGCAGCCTCTCAGATACTGGAGGAAGTACTTCAGGGCCATAAATACAGCCATCAACTCGAGACAGTTGATGTGTCAATCAAGCTGACGACCCTCCCATTCCCCTTGAGCTGGGCGACCACTTAAGACCACTCCCAGCCTGTCAGGGAGGTGTCTGTCATTAGCAGCTTGTGACGGCAAGACGCACCTAGAGTGGGACCCAAGGTGAGGAACCAGGGTCTGAACCACATAAAAAGGGTACGTAGCGCATGGTGCGTAACCCTTATCTGCCTTAGGGGACTGGCCCTTGAATGAAATCCCCTGGCTTTGAGCCACAACTGAGCCACAACTGTCTCATGTGCAAAAGGCCCAAAGTGATCACTGATGATGCAGATGCCATGAGACCTAGTATTCGTTGATACTGACGAACAGTGCAACCTTGGCCTAGCCTGACTTTGCTCAGGGTGTTTTAAATGGTCTCGATTCGAGCGGGAGACAGTTGTGCTCATGATCGAATTCCATACAATCCCCAGATAGGTAGTTTTCTGAGTGGGAGAGAGAATGCTTTTCTTGATGTTGAGTCTCAAACCCAGAGAAACCAGATGAGCTAAGACGATATCCCTGTGCTGTAATGCCAGTTCTTGTGACTGTGCTAGTATCAGCCAGTCGTCTATATAATTCAGAATATGGATGCCACGGACTGCAAAGGAGCCAGTGCTGCATCCAAGAACTTCGTGAATGTGCGGCGTGATAAGGCTAGACCGAATGGAAGAACCTTATATGGGAAAGCTTCACCCCTGCGAACCTCAGGATTTCTTGTGTTGTGGCAGAATTTCTATATGAAAGTTTCGACACGACCATCTTGACGGTTAGCACCTTCAACTTGAACGCCTTGACTGAGCGATTCAAGCCTTGAAGGTCTAAAATCGGACGCAATTCCCCATCCTTCTTGGGAACCAGGAAGTATCTGCTGTAGTAACCTGACGCAATGTGACATTGTTTGCTTGGTGGCGGATGCCCCATGTTATGGCCCCCATGACAAACGAATAGTTGCCCTGACTTATGCCACTGGCTAGTGCGGTGGACGTAAGCCTGAAGGGCACGGACTAGACACAGTCAGTGAAGTCTCTCCTGATCCGGCATTGTAAACGGCGGGGAACAGAAGGCTTCAAGCGCGATGTACGGCTGAGAAAGGAACCTTAGGTAGGTAGTCAGGATGAGGGTGCAATATTGCTTTAGCCATTTCAACGCCTTGACTGAGCGATTCAAGCCTCGAAGGTCTAAAATCAGACGCAACTCCCCATCCTACTTGGGAACCAGGAAGTATCTGCTGTAGTAACCTGACTCTCTCTCTGGAAGGGGAACATGTTCTATGGCCCCTTTGACCAAGAGATTTTGCAGTTCTTTCAACAGTAGACATGCTTGTTCCGGTTTCACGTTAGTGGGAACCACGCCGTTGAAACACAGATGACGGCGAACAAATTGAATTCTGTAGCCTTTTTCTACTGTTCTTAAGATAACCTGCAAGTGTCTCTTCTTCTACCTGCGGCATCATGGAATACCCCCGTGCCTCAGCACCCACGATGGTCGAATATGTAGACGTCGAAGGCACGAAGACACAGGAAGTATAAGGTTTCCGCCATGAACGAGAAAGCTCGTCATGGAGGTAATCAAAGAAAGGAAGGGACTGATTTAGCATTCCCTTCCCTTGGCCACCAGACAGAAATCTATCCTCCAGCTTGGAGCATTTGGGGGTCTCTTGTTCGCGTGGCCAGTCTAACTGTTGTCTGGCCCCCGCTCCTCGGCCAGATCCATACGAGAGTCCCACGATGGAAGGGTGGGCGCTGACTCTCGGAAGTAAGCGAGACGTGTGCGAAGCATTTTCACTGAAAACAGATCACAATGCTCGCACCCGCCCCGTCCCAACGCAAGAGCAGCATGCTCTTCCCCAAACACAAAAAACTAAACTGGTGTGTGTCCGTTTCAGCCATAGAGTGTAAACATGGGAACACACACCGCTTGCTTTATGCTCAGCACAGCATTAAAGTGTAGCTTTTGATAGGGAACATTTGTGTGCATGTATCCTATGGAAGACCAAGTCTGTCAATAATAAAAAAATTCTAAATACAGAAATATATTTGCAAATAAATGTAAAAAATTTAAAAGTGTACATAGCAATAATAAATACATTTCAAGTGTGATATAAATGAGTATTTCTACTTTTATGTCCTAATTTATGTATTTAAACATTCATTCATTTCCACATTTATTTATTTAAACATTTTCAGTATATATATTTCCAAATGTATTTATTTCTATTATTATTTATTTCCAAATGCATTCATTTCTATATTTCTTTCTCAGTATGGTAATGAGGGGGCATGTTTTCTAATTCAGGCATAGCAATCAAGCTCAAAGTGCTCCAGAGTAAAGGCCACAGATACATCTTGTGTTTGAAATTAAATGCAAGTCTACAGACTTGAAATATAGCCACAGATGGGAGTGGACGTGCATTTTTTTTTTAAACATATATCTGTAACAGAGCAAGTCACAGAGTGTATAAATTATTTTTGTCGAAATAATGACTTGGATATGACCAAAATCTTATACTACTGTTTAAGTAATTATTTATCACCATAACTATGTACCAGCACGGGCTCTTTTTTTCCCACTTTTTTTCATTTTTTACAGTTATCTGCAGATACATTTATTTATGTATTTATTTATTGATAGGCTTGATCCTCCATAGTATCTGATTGTCTGATGCATGAACAGCCAAGTAAGACAGGTACTCATGTGTATCCAACATTAACCTCATAATAATACAAGCACAAAGTGTGGTTCTCTCTAAATTGTTTCATTGTGCGTCAGGTAACAGGTTGAGTGTTTACCATGTCCATTAAAGCTCTCTGAAATGAGCAGGCACTGTTATTGTGGGGTATGTGAGTGTCTGTGTGTTTTACCCAGGAATTGGGACAGAAATGCAGTCGTGCTGCATGGTAGATTAGGTAAATACAGAGTCATGAAAAAATGAGGAGTTATGAGGAGCTTGGTGCACTTTTGTGCCCAGAACCTTCCAGAACACAAAATGAATGAGAGGTGCCCTTTTCTACAGTACATACTCAGAAACTTTATGGAAAATACACACACTAGCTTTTGCAGATTGTTTGTAGATGTACACAAACACTCCCAAAGACACATGCTAGCTATATTGATGATGCATGCATTTGGCCAGGCTTTTTTATATAATGGACTAATGTAAGACTAATGGATAGAGGATATATGTGTGTGTCATCACAATATTAAATGTTTATGTAGCACTGTTCGCGGAATTGGGACCCAGGTCAACCCCAGTATACAATCACTATTTCTTTTAACTTTTTATTCACTCCTGACCAGCCTTTTTCTGTTTTATGCTGATGTCCCCAAAGTTCTCGCTTCCCTGCTTACTGAAACTTTTCCCCTCCTTGGTCAGTATATAGTTGGTTGCCAGCATATGCTGTGTTTTGGATGACTTCCTTGGTCATACAAATTTGTGGTCCATCACTAAAACACCACTAACCAGCATGGAAATGGTCTTCTGTTTATTTTTTCTTGTTCTGCACCTTCTCCTCACTGTTTGAACAGCACGATAGAATTGTATTTTTATTTGAGGATGTTCTAAATAACTCATAAAACAGTCTCAAACTCATCAGTCTAAATGACTTGCTCACAAACTGAATCAGTCAGAGCTGTTTCTAAAATAATATCTGACTCATGATCCATAAGTCATTCATTTCAGTCATATCTGAATCAATATAAACCACGAACCATTTCTGTGTTACAGTAACTGGTTGTTCATACAGTGTATGGTATAATATAGTTAGGATCAATTATTTGGTGCTTCCTCAAAAGTTCAAAATGAATTGTTAATGGTTTCATTAAGGAATAGGTATCGTAGGTGAAATCAGAAATGGTACCAAAGTTGTTGATTTCCTTATACTATTCCCTTCTCTACTCTCTCACTGTAAAAAAATATTTTAGCAGGTAACCTAAAAATTTGTTTCATGAGGTAACATCATAACCATATCTACTGAAGTGATACGATTGCTTCAAATGAGAAACAGACCAAAACGTAAGTTCTTTTCCACTTTAAATCTTGACATCTGGCCTGATTGGAATACAGTTTAGGGTTGAAGACGATGATGCCTTGATGGTTGCCAGGTACTCAATCCCGGTATTATTGTTCATCAAAGAGACGCTGCAATTTAATTTTCTATTGTTTACCTTTAACCTTTTAGTGACTGCGGTACATTTTAAAAGTAACTTTATCCTTTTAACTCTCATCTGCAATTTCCAAATATCCCATCAGGGCTTGAAAACAGAGAACCTGGAAACATTGTGTCTGGTTCGTGTATATACTGCACATTAGGGATGTTTATTATCTTATTTGGAAAGGCACAAATAATGACTTCAAAAGGAATAACAAATTCTTCAGAATAATAGAAAAAAATATTAGGTATACTGATTATCCATGAAGTACAAGGATAAAGCAACGTTTTAAATAAACATATGCAATTCCTGACGAAAGTCGTGTGACCGAAATATTGCCATAAATAATTTATTTTAATACTCCTTGCAAGATAGTGTGCAGGATTTTTTTTATTTTTTATTGACTAAAATAAACATGAGTCAGTGAAGCAAATATTGCTAGTGTAAACTTTATGAATGAAAATGTGCACGATGTGATTTCAAATCAGATGTTGACGATCTAAATTCTGTGCCCGTCTCAGAAATCTGAGCTTGTCAAGAGTAACATTAACTAAGATACTATATCATATACATTTTCTACTTTTTCTCCCCAATTTGGAATGCCCAATTCCCAATGTGTTCCAAGTCCTTGTGGTGGCATAGTGACTCAATCCGAGTGGCGGAGGACTCAGTTTCCTCCGAGTCTGAGATCGTCAACCCACGCATCTTACCATGTGGCTTGATGAGTGCGTTACCACAGAGACATAGCATGCGTGGAAGCTTCACGCATCAACTTACCAAGAGCTCCACCGAGAATGAACCACATTATAGTGATCACGAGGTGGTTACCTCATGTGACTCTACCCACCCTAGCAACCGGTCCAATATGGTTGCTTAGGAGATCTGGCTGGAGTCACTCAGCATGCCAAATTCTTAAAATGTCTGTGCACATTTTCCACACGAATCACACGTAATGATTTCCATGAATGCATTTTTAAACCAACCATAGCACGATTATGAATTCCTGACCTGATTATTTCACAATGGAGCACATCTGTCAAGTTGCATTCTTCAGCTTTAACAACATATTTCGCAGTTAATGGGGCTTTTATATTTAGCTTCATCTGGTAAGAAGTTTTTTGTAATAAAATAATAATGTAATTAAATAAAAAAACGAATAATAATAATATTAATATTATTTATATTTTATGAATAGACAAACTGTATACAAGGCATATTTTATTTATTTTAAGGAACTATAAATATAATAGTGCTACATTTAAAAATGGCTGTTTTGGTTAATTAAGACACACTACCGGTTTAAGCCCCACCCACATCTGGATCTATCCGAATACAGATCATTTTAATATATCAACAGATAGAGATATAGATAAGGACATTGGCTTCACTGCACATGCTTCAAGCATGTGAAAATGTGTGAATGAGCTTCTCTCGTGATTGCAGCAATGAGACTGCAAATGTCAAGAATTATGGTGAATAAGGACTTCAATTTTGATCTTTTTATAACAAAAAGTGATCGTATCGCTTAAGAAGACATGGAGTTGGATGTATTCATTTTATGCTGCCTTTATCTGTAAATGACTAAATGTTTATGTCCTTTTTGGAACTTAAACATTTTGGACCAAATTGACTTGATTTGAAAATGAATTGAAAATCGCATCATATATGCTTCAAAATATCTTTGTTTGTGATCTGCAGAAGAAAAAAGTAATAAAAGTTTGAGATGGTATGAGGGTGAGTAAATGATGAGAGAATTATAATTTTTGGATGAACTATCCCCTTAAGGTAACAAATGCATTGCTCCACTTTTTACAGTGCTGTTTCTCCCTCTCCCATCCTTCCCTCTTCTACCCCTGATCTCTCTTCAAATCTCAAGTTCATCCAATCTCTCTTCCGTGCTTTCTACCTGAGGTGAAAAGTTGTTTCTGTAGGCCTGGTGTCAGGTGCGCTCAGCAGAAATGAGGAAGGTTATTTAAACAAACCTAGCAGGGAACCTCCCCTCCTGAACAGTAATTCACTCAGGGGGAATGAGAGGGGGTTGTTAAATGGCTCATGGCACAAATGGACGAAAAACCTCTTGGAACAAGATTTTTCCATGTCCTCTTTATCAGTGGCAAAGACAAAGCCATATCTTAAAGCATCATCTGAAAACCAGTAGAGGGCTGAGAGAGGCTTAAATGCTGCACTGAATCCTGACAGTGACAATTATACAGGCTTCAAGAGTCCTGTGGTGTCAGACAAAGTTTAGTGATGGTTCTGACACAGAGAATACTTGATGGAGAGAGTGCTTTAGGACATCTCACTGTGCCCACAAAATAAAGATTTTGAAAAGGAACCAACCTAATATCATTGGAGAATCTTTTCTTAGAGCTTTTCTTTGAAAACAAAACTGGTGAACTGGTGCTCAAAAGAACCCAGTAATCAATAATCTGAAGAATTTACATATAATGCAATATAAAAACTTTTTCAAGCTCCAAAGTACCATATAGCCACTATTCAATGAAAAATATTTCTTGATGAGAATACTCAACACTTGATAAGGTACTGGATAAGCACTGAACATTTTTATATTATTTTGTTATATTTAAAAGTACAGAATGAGGGGAATTCTACATTGTAAAAAGTGGTAACTTGCAATTTCTAAGGATCGATTTCAGCTTGTTTATTAATGCAATTTTGCCAATCTCTTATGGACATCGACAGTTTGAGAAGTGTTCGTCTTTTCTCTAGCTGTGCTTCTAGTACATCAGAGAGATGAAAACACATTGTCTTGACACATTCTCAAAAATTTGATACCAGTCTTTCTCTACCATAGTTGCTCCCACCAACCCATACATTACCATCCACCACCATGATCACACGGGAAGTCTGCATGTTGTTACCGAGAATTCCTGTACCCTAGGATCAGCCACATTATGCCGACTCACTGCCAATCACAATCTCCTATCAGACATTTTTACATTAAAACCCGGAATTAATAGCATGAGCTAAATTATTGACGAGCGTGATTTGTAGGCAAAAGAAAAGTCAACCTACTGTTCCCTTTCAAAAAGCTACACTTATGATGCTGTGCTGAGAAAAGCGCTTTGGGAACATCTTTTAGGTGTGACCAGCTGTGAATATGTGTGCAACACGTCAATGAACATTGACCGGGAATTTATAGCCTCTGCCAGTGTAATCATTGGACGCACCTGGGGCAGGGCTATAAATAGTTGCGTCACAGGAGCATCGTCAGATCTTTTATCTTCAGATCACTCTTTGTGTGTGCTTTCACGAGCCTGTCAGAACTTTCTTTCCTCTGTTAGGAGTTAGAATTTGTTAGGCAGTGCGCAGAAGACCTTTTCTCTATGTTGCGTTCAAAAAAGTGGGGAAAATAAATAAAATAAATAAAAAATATAATATGACAGAAAGTCAGGGCAAACGATGTGTGTTCCCCTGTCTCCGCTCTATGGCCGAGAGGGACATGCACCTCTGAGCATTCCGTCCATGATAATAAATTAGCGGAGGAATTACTCGACGTGGTTACTCATGCGGTGGCCAGGCCTCAGTTAGACTGGCCACGCCAACAAGAGACACCCAAACGCTCCAAGTTGGAGGATAGATTTCTGTCTGGTGGCCCGGGGAAAGGGAATGCCTCATGAGTCCCTTCCCTTCTTTAATGACATTCATGACGAGCTCTCTCACTCATGGAGGAAGCCTTATACTTCCCGTGTCCACGTACCCTTGACGTCGATATATTCGACTATCGTGGGTGCTGAGACACAGTCGAAGAGACACTTGCGGGTTATCTCTCGCCGGGTTCGGCATCATCCCTAGGGAGGGGAAAGGAGGGGAAAAGTTTCAGTAAGCAGGGAAGCGAGGACTTTGGGTACATTAGCAAAAAAACAGAAAAAGCCTGGTCAGGAGTGAATAAAAAGTTAAAAGAGATTGTGATTGGATACTGGGGTTGACCTGGGTCCCAATTCCGCGAACAGTGTTACATAAACATCGTCAGATCTATTCATTCTATTCATAAAACATCTCGTCGCCCTCAGCAGCCCCCAAAGCAAGACCTCAGGACACTAATTTCTAAGAGGAAGAAACCCTGACGGTCTTGTGCTTAATCTTGTGGGGGTAGCTCCCCTTCACTTCACCCATCCCGGTACCCCCACGAAACCTCTCCATTCCCACCACCTCCGGTGTTTCGGGAGATAGAGGCTTCCATCAAAAAGTTGGGTGTTTTGCTGCTTCCTGCATTAATTCAGGACGCGGAACACTCGACACCCCCTCAACAGGAAGTGTTAAAATTAATACCCATCTCAGAGAACCTGGCAGCGTGGAAACTTCTGCCAGATATTTTTATGTGGGTCCTAAGAACCTTAGAAAAGGGCTACAGAATTAAATCCGCTCGCCGCCGTCCGTGTTTCAACGGCGTGGTCCCCACTACTATAAACCGTAGCAGGCATGTCTACTGTGGAAAGAACTGCAAAATCTCTCGGTCTAAGGGGCCATGGAACGTGTTCCCCTTCCAGAGAAAGAGTCAGGTAATTACAGCAAATACTTCCTGGTTCCCAAGAAGGGTGGGGGGTTGCGTCCGACCTTAGATCTTCAAGGCTTGAACTGCCCAGTCAGGGTGCTCAAGTCCAAGATGCTAACTATCAAGACGATCGTGTCACAAGCCCAACATCACGTTTGGCTGGTCACGATTGATCTCATGGACGCATATCTTCATATAGAAATTCCGCCACAGCACAGCAAGTTCCTGAGGTTTGCTTTCGGGGGCGAAGCCTTCCAGTATCGGGTTCTTCCATTCGGCCTAGCCCTATTAACCCGCACATTCACGAAATGCATGGATGCAGCACTGGCTCCTTTGCGACTCCGGGTATCCGCATTCTGAATTACATAGACGATTGGCTGATACTAGCGCAGTTCATAGAACTGGCAGTTCAGCACAGGGGTTTTGTCTTAGCTCATCTGGTTTCTCTGGGTCTGAGACTCAACGTCAAAAGAGAGTTCTCTCTCCCACCCAGGGAATTACTTTTCTGGGGGTTAAATGTAATTCGATCACGATGCGGGCACAATTGTCTCCCACTTGAATCATGATCCCTTTGGGCCTTATGCATATGAGACCGTTCCAGCTGTGACTAAAAGCCAGGGGATTTCATCTAAGGGCCGGTCCCCTAAGGTAAATGAGGGTTGTGTGCCGTGGGCTTCGTTCCCTTTCTATGTGGTTCAGACCCTGGTTTCTTACCTTGGGTCCCACTCGAGGTGCGTCTTGTCATCGCAGGCTGCTAACGACAGACACCTCCCTGACGGGCTGGGTAGCAGTCTTAAGTGGTCGTCCAGCTTAAGGGGAATGGGAGGGTCGTCAGCTCGATTGTCACATTAACTCTCTCGACTTGATGGCAGTATTTCTGGACCTGAAATACTTCCTCCAGAGGCTGCCATGTCTTGGTGCGAGTGGGCAATACAGCGGTAGCCTCTTACATAAACCATCAAGGTCCACGTTCATGTCAGCTGAATCTCTGGCACGTCGGATTCTCCTTGTGACCCAGGGCAAGCTCCTGTCACTCAGGGCAGTTTATATCCCTGAATGCTCGTATGTGGGAGCAGATTTACTGTCCAGACAGAAAATACCTACGGGGGAAGTGGAAACTCCACCCCAAGGTAGTGGAACAAATCTGGGTGAGATTTTACAGGACAGAAGTGGACCTTTTCGCCTCTTCTCAGACAGTGCAGTGTTCCCTCTACTTCTCTCTGAGTCACCCAGCCCCCCCTGGGTCTGGACTCGATGGCGCATACATGGCCCAGAATGAGCCTGTATGCATTTCCCCTGGTTTCTCTGCTCCCGGGAGTCTTGGCCAGAGTTCGCCAGCAAGGGTCTTGCCTCACTCTACCAGAGGGGTCGCTTCCTCTGAAGCCTTGGCTAGAGGTGTCCCTCTGCAGCATGTTTGTGATGCGGCAGGCTGGTCCTCTCCGCACACATTCATTAGATTCTATAGTTTGGATGTTCATGCCACTCCGGGCTCTTATGTTCTCGAGTCGACATCTCAAGCTCATGTCTGAGACCTCTCATGCTCTTATGAGCACAATACACAACCGTAGGGGGTCCGGACAGCCACAGTGCGGCGGCGTGGGTATTCTTGTTCCCAAAGCACTTTGCTCAGCGCAGCATCATAAGTGTAGCTTTTTGAAAGGGAATGTCTCGGGTTACTTAAGTGTAACCCTTGTTCCCTGATAAAAGCGGAACGAGATGCTGCGCTTTACTGCCACACTGGGATGACACAGGACTCCTGTGACGCATCTATTTATAGCCCTGCCCCAGGTGCGTCCAATGATTACACCGGCAGAGGCTATAAATTCCTGGTCAATGTTCAGTGACGTGTTGCACACATATTCACAGCTGGTCACACCTAAAAGATGTTCCCAAAGCGCTTTTCTCAGTGCAGCATCTCATTCCGCTTTTATCAGGGAACAAGGGTTACACTTAAGTAACTCAAGACGTTTTTGATTTCACTGTGAGATCAGTTTGCATCCACAGAGTGTGCAATGTTAAAAAAGAAACAGCTTAATGAGCATAAACAAAATAAAGTGCCGCTGTTAATGGCAGATTAATAAAAATTACCAGACAACAATACATCTCCAGTCACTAAAGTTAGTTTGGTCAAAAATAGCTAACACCAAAATGCCACTCATGTTTCTTTTGTGTTTTGTTTCGTTTTATGTTATCTGATTAATTTAACAAAATTTTAACAGAAATCATTTTGTATATGATTAAAGGCTCATAACAAGCTTGATTAAAGCTACATTTCAAAGGAAAAAAATGTTATGATCTAAGGGCGGTCTGGAACCATATTAACTTACGCAGAGCCTCATGCCTACTCACATGCGCGGATAAGAGGCAACATGTGCAGAGTGGGACAGGACATAAATGAAGTGTGTTTGGTGCTAGAGAAAAATATTCAAGAATATAACACAGAAAGATCAGTTCTGGTGTACACAGCACTGTTGTTTTGTTGTGCTGCTCACTAGAGACAATGAGAGGGCGCAACCATTGTCATGATGTCTTGCTGTCTGGATGGAACCAATCCAGGGTCCGGAACAGATTGTGGTGATAATTAGCAAGGCAGCTAACGTTAGCAACTTCAAACAGTCTGACAAAGCCAAACTGCTTGCGTTTTTAGTAGAGATGCAGCAATCGACCGACCAGGGACCGGAATCAGCCGGTTTTCCGCATGATCGGCCCAGACCGGTGACTGGCCAGTCTCACGTCTTTCCGATTCCGAGCCGGTCCGTTTTGTTGCCAGCAGCGCAGGCAATAACGTCACAGCCGCATGGAAACATGACATTGGCGTGGAAGATCTTCACTGTGAGTGAAAAATACATAAAGTTCGCAATTTGTAATATTTGTAAGGCTAAAGTAAACCGTGGGGGAACCACCACGATAACGTTCGGAACAACAAACCTAATTAGACACTTAAAACATACTCACCCAGCTGAAAATACCACTTTTAAAAAAGAAGCTAAAAAAGTTTTACCTCTGATATTTGGTATCTAACGTAAGCTTAATGTCAATGTTGAGCGTATTGGACACTTTAGTTTTGTTCATAGGCTTGTAATATTTGGAATTGTTTTGTTAGACGAGTGAAAAATAGAAAAAGGTCCATTTATAAAAATAGTGGAAAATGACATCCGTTTTTTTATATAAAGCAACTCATTTGCAGTTAATTGTTATTTCTACCTCTTTCCAGTCACAGAGCACATTATATATCAAAAGTCAGAGAAGATCCTGTAACATTGTTTGGGGGAAATTGTCATGTTTAATAATTAATTTTATTATGAAAATTAAATTTTGCATTGAAGAAAGGTAGATTTTGTTTGTATATGCGGTCAATAGTTCTTAGAAAGAAAATCGGAATCGAGAAAAAACGGTATCGGCAGGTCACACTTGCAAAAAAATCGGAAATCGGAATCTGCCAAGAAAATTGCAATCGGTGCATCTCTAGTTTTTAGTGACGCACCTGATCGTCAAGATGTAGAACACAGGCTAAATATCTAAACTGTCTCAACAGCTTATCATCGATATCGTGGATTTTTTTATCTCGATAAATATTGCAATCATTTTATCGCCTAGCCCTACTTACCAGTTTATACAGTGTTTTCATTAGTTGAATGGAGTACTTTTATGGTGCTTTTATTCCTTATCGGAGCTTAGCAGTATAAATCACCATCCAGCTGTAGTAGGGAAAACAGAAACTTTGGACATTCGGCCTAACATTTCCTTTTGTGTTTTATGGGATACAGAAAATAATATGGGGTTTGAAAAACATGGGGTGAGTAACATTTTCATTTTTAAAAATGTGGTTGTCCAAAACTTTGCTGTGTGTACGAGATTGGTGTATTGAATGTGAAATACTACAACTATTTATGTGATATTCAGTTAATGGTTTTATGTTTCATGGAGAGCAGCCATTTCAGTGCATCAAACAGGGTGCATTATGGGAAGTCATACTGGTTGATGGTTGTGGTGGCATCCATCCGGGAGCCCTTGAGGAAGTATGTCCTCCATGGGCATGCGGTAAAGCTGGGAGGGGAAGCGGGCCAAGCCTCTGCTGAATTATGGATGGAGGGGAAGGAGGGGAGGTGTGGATCACCGCACTGCACTCTCAAACAGAGGCAGTGGTGTGAGGCCAAGCGTGTTGTGAGGGTGGTTGTGGGTGAATGGAGCTGTTCGCCCGTGTCTTGTTTTGGCGCGGATGTCTTCAGGGATTACAGCTGGAGAGGGGAGAACTCGAAATCAATCAGACAACCTCTCTCTCTCGCTCTCTCTCTCTCCCTTCCTCCACATCAATGAGACAGAGATGTGATGAGTCAGAATATTCTCCTGTGGTGTATCATAATCACAGTGCGATTCTATCTTTTCATCTACTGAATCTGTTTTCTAATCAGTCACCGTAGCACAGATCCTTCAAGACACCGTGGCCTAAACAACACCTCACAAACTCGCATTCAGATTGTGAGCTAGAGTTTTCATTAAGTTTTACTCATGTTGTTTTTTTTGTTTTTTTGTTTTTTTTTCTGTGCTAGGTCACACATACCTTCATAAAAAAAAAATTTATTCAACTCGTCATTTTTTAAAACAGAAAAAGGCTATTTGAATTAGCAGCTAGCACACATTCAGAACTAGTAGTCAACTGAGAGGTTTTTATTTAATGCTCAAAGCCAGTAACATTATCTAGAGAGTAGTGTGGCCGATATAATACCCGTACAGTATATACAGTATATAATAAAATGTATTGACAGCAAATAATATGTAAACAAAATTGCTACATTTAAACTTACACTTATTTTACACAATATTACGAAAAAGATTCTTAATCTGGGCACAGTTATTGGCCAATGCTGATCATTTCAAAATAGCTAAATTTAGCCTTAATTAGCTTGTCTCGTGGACAAAACTTGACCATCGCTACCGAGGTGATTGTGGTATTTCTGAGGTGAAATGTCCACTGAATAGCGCTAAAAGCGAGATATGCTTTCTCCCAAACAGATCATGTTGTTAAGGCTAATGCTCTATTGAGAAATTGACATCCCTACCCTAAACCTAACCGATTGTGTCATAAAAAGCAAAAGTGACATGAAAAACAATTGCTGAAACATCCATGTCATTTTGTTGTGCTTTTATCACACATTCGGCTCATGCGTTGTTCTCTTCAGGGGTCGCAAGTGCAACTATCTATCAGTTGAGTTAATGTACAATTTGATGGTGGTCGAACAAGATTATAAATGTAGTTGGTTGTGTAACACAAACATTAAAATGTATTGCCTTACAAATGTTTTGATGTCATAAGATAGCATTGTGTGAGGAACAGGGTGAAAAGTCTTTCTGATTTGATAACCTCCCGTTCTTCTCGTGATTTGTGTGATAGCGAATAAAAGTCATTGTAGCGCCTGTAGTGTTAATTTGACCAAACTGTAGCAACATGTACAACAAGCCACTTAAAAATAATTTTGCAAATGTGTAGGAATTGTAACGTAACAACCAGTTTATTACTATTCAGAACCACCAGGAAGAAGACCATCCAAGGGTTTGGGGTGTCAATGAACTCCAGAAAGAAACTAGCATTTAAAGACGTATTTCTCTGTACAGACCATGTACAATAGATGTCATAATTTCATGTTACCTTTTTTTCCACACAGGATATTTAATTCTCTGAGATCAATGCTTTTTGATGACAGTTTTAGAAATAGGAAGAAAGAATGAAGAAGAGGAAGGAGGAGAGAGAAAAAAAAAAGTTTTATTTAAAATATTTATATTTCATATTCTGGGCACTAAATTCCACACTAGTGTGTGTGTGTGTGTGTATTCAGTTTGCATCTTTAACCCTTTCCTTGCTTGTTTCCTTGGGTTATTATTAACGGTGGTGTAATTTTTTCAGTGTAAAAAAAACCCTCTTCTTTTCTGCTTCTTAGCAGGCAAAGAGAACTTTAAGTAATGTGTGGTTTATTTCCCTGAAAAGTGTAAACACTGTGGCTCTGTTGCGCTATAAAAAATATTGCTTTGTTTATTTGATCATCACAGCCAACCTAATATTGTCTCAACCAATGGCGTGATTTTAGGGCAGGACTACATGTTTTGGAGGCCAATGGTAGAAGGGGGGAATTTTTCAGGTAACCGTCTTTGTGAAGAGTCATTATTATAATGATTCTCTTTGGTGACGGTAGTGGCACAGAAAGTACTCACTTCACCTTTAGCAAGATGGTGGGACCAGATTTATATTTGCTGTGGTGTATATACTGTAAGTTTCAAAAACGTGTCCTGCTTTTAATATCACATTTTATCCAAAGCAACTTACAATTGAGGTTGCATTCTGAATAAACTGATGATTCTGATGATAATTAGCATTTACTAAGTTTTTTTACAAACTATTTTTAAACAGTACAGAATCACATGTTGCAAACAACATAATTATTTTAGGCAGAGGTTAACATTTGCCTGATCCTCCAACTAGCAAACTATCAGCTAGATAGCAAAAACAAGCTGTCCGCTAAGGGGGGCTGATTGTGTATTCTCGCATCTCTATAATCATGCTCTTAATCTGAGTGTTGTCCCACCAGAGCGGGTGAAACATGGAGTTATGGTAGAGGAATTTGCATTTGGGGTTGGGAATGTATGTGAGAGAGAAAGAATATAAGTGTGGGTTGTGTGTTGGAATAGAGCGACTGTCCCTAGAGAAATAATTACTGACAAAGAAGGGTAGGACGGGAGCTGTTCTATTCTTTTTTTTTGCCCGTCTTTTTACCACAATCTTTTTGGAACCCTGACTGTGACTGTCTCAAAAATATTGCACGCCTCTTGCAGTTAGTAAATATTGAAGTCAAACAAGTAATTCCACATTGTGGTGTTTGATAAGTTCACTGTAGCACAACACTTTGACACACTTTTATAAATTTGAACTCACCTGTGCATTTGTTGCTACGACCTTATAAATCCTCACAACATGGTTAATAAAGAACAAGTTTTGTGCATCAGTGTCTATAGCTCATGCATGGCAGATGGGCTTGTATACTTTTTGGTCTGTTGTTTGGAAAGTCACAGTGTGCCCTGAAAAATTGGGTGTAATATTCCATTCCTGTTCTACTGAACCACAAGTAATTATGCTGCTGTTACAGTTTTTGCAAGGTTTTTTTATTTTTCCCATCAGAATTTTCTCAATATTCACCTGTTTTTTTTATTGAGATCTCACCTGGGGAAAGTCAGCCAATGAATGGCTATACACATTTCTTAATATTTCTCAAATCTTTTCAAGAGTTTTATAACAAAAGTATGTGTTTCTAGGTTTATTGAAAATTAAAAATAAAGTGAAGAGGCTTAGGCTTTTAGAGAGATCTCACTTTTCTTTCCTTCTCACAATGCACACTTTTCCTGGCATGCTTTGCACTGCAGAACACTGCATTGGCTGCATAATTTCATCTTTATTCAGTTTTCCACCTCCCCCTTCTCTCTTTCTCCCTGTCTTCTTCTCTCTGTGGTTGGAGTTTATGTATCTGTGTGTGCTGTTCATTTAGTTTGTAATTTTTGTCTTTTATAAGATCATATTTATCAACTAAATACACTACAGTTGTCTTGGGGTAGTTGAAATGGAGTCCTAAACAAAAGTGCATTGGGAGCAGCATGTACATCTGTCAGTCAAGCTCAATGGGAATAGTTGAATTTTATCCTTAAGTCCCTTCATTGCCCACAACTAGCGCTGTCACAATAATTAAATTTGGTGATTAATTGTCAAACAAATAATTGTGATAATGTTACAATTAATTGTCTGCTTTAGGGCTTTCACAATTCTGATGATTAACTGTCATTCAAATTGTCATACTTCTTAAGGAGAAAGTGTATTATATAATATTATTTTATATTATATTATATTATATTATGTAATGTTAAAATATTTTTGTCCTATATTCTGAAAATGTGTTTCTGTATTGTATTATATCTAATAGGGCTGAAAATTTGAACAACAAATCGAATTAAGATTATTTTGAAACATATTGTGATTGTGATGGGCAAAGATGTACTTCTGCCAATAGAAATACTGTTCAAGAAAGTGTGTTCACAGCTGAGTCCTCTTAAAAACAACCACACCAATGACTAAATAAATACAAAATAGAGTGGCTGTGTTTACATGCACTAATTTTCATCAATCCAAATAAATTCAATCCGACTGCAGATTCCGAATGTGCTGTTTATATGTCCCCTAAAATCTGCAGTCTGATATAAATATTTGTTTACATGTGCATTACATGTATTCTGAACCAAACTTCTGTGCATGTGAAGGGCGTCAGGCGATGTGTTCTGAAGAAGCAGAGAAAGGCTGAGAAAGTGAGAAAGGCACTAAAGTCTGTAATTGGTGTTTTTGCTTTGTTGATATATCTTAAAAAAATATTCCAGAGAAGCTTTCTTCTTATGTTACTCACTCTACATGGCAATCTGACTTTATCATGTATTTGCCTGATGCCGATTCCTCCTCCAATATAACTGTAGGCATCTATGGATGCAAGAACGAGGTAAAGATATGTGGGTGAGAGTTGTCCTTAAAGGAGTTTACAGATGTGGAATGGAATCAAAATAATAGGGACTTTAATCAACATCTATGGACGGGACGATACACAAAAACCACTAAGTAATAATGACGATGGAATGGAGCATTTAATCATTAAAGATAAAAAAGGTAGGCTATTTAAAACAGCAAGAGAAGCTATGCTCACAGTGTTAAATAGCTGTCAGAAGAAGAGTTTTACTTTTGTACAATATAAATAGCCTATGCCTAAAACCTAGATATTATTATTAATAGTCTACCGATATTTAGATTTTTTTATTCAAAGCCTATAACCGTGTGTGTAATTTAACATAAGTTTTTAGGAGGATGTTTAGGCTATTTAGTGTGTTCAGTTCTCTTGTAAAACATATTCCAACATTTACTTTCCTAATCTGTCACGTATGATCGACCGTCACTATGGCAAAGAAGAAATGCTTTAGAAATTGTGGTTTCAACGTCAGGAAGTGAGTACATGCAATGGAACACAGAGTGCCATACATGCACATCCTGCTTAAAGTCCCTATTAAGAATGACACAATGTTCTTTTTTGCTTTATGAGATGTCATGAAAGAACATGAGTGCCCTGCAGAATATTAATTGTTTTGTCATTGCTTTGTAGGTTCACGTGAAGAGTATCATATATAAACATACATACACACAACATCTCTGCGCATGAGCGCAATAGGGCTGTAACGTCCCAGTCGATTAGTCGATTAATTGGTCGATACATTCGGGTTGACCAAAATTCTGATTGGTCGATTTTTTGCTGCGTTCATTTCATCAGTTTTGCCGCGTTCATTTCATCAGTTTTGCCGCGGTCATTTCATCAGTTTTGCCGCGGTCATTTCATCAGGTGGAAAGCACTAATTGCTAATGGGGGTGTTTTCAGGACACCCCTGTTTCACAGGTAACAGTCAGAGTACCAGAGTTCAGAATACCCCCCTTGTTTTCACTTTTTTTGGATTAGCCCAACCCACTGGAGAAGACTGATAGATAGGCTATAGAAGGTTTGATGCTGAATATTATTTATTTAATTGTGAGAGAATTTAATAGTCAGTCCTCTTCTAACATGTCAACAACAAAGACATCGACAGTGTGGCAGCATTTTGTTAAAATTGATAACGGGAATAAGGTTGAATGCAAAGTTTGCAAGCAACAGTTTGCCTTCCACAGCTCGACGACAAACATGACATATCATCTAAAAGCGGTAAGCTAACTTGTCTGCGTTAGGTTGCCCTGTCTGTTTTGAGTAAACTATATGAACATATCAGAATTGGCATATTTCAATGTTTTAGTGTAATAATCGTTTTAGGCGCACCCCTCCGCAATGACGGTAGCATCCCCCGGACACACCCAGACCACGCTGGATTTTAAGCCTCCTTTATCATCCAAACGGAAAAATAAAATCACTTTATTTAGTTTCGTTTAAAATTTGGCTGAATAACATGTTGTAGGTAGCCAACTTTACTTTTATGGTTCCCTTTTATTATTGTGCAAACTTTATTTTTTTAGATCAAATTTATTTCTAGTATTATTTATTGGATTTGGGCACTTTATTTTTTTTTATTTGCCCACTGTTTGTGTTAGTTTTGAGCCTAAGATGCTTTATTTTTCAGTTATGCACTTTATTTCGTTTCTGCTCTTGATCTGGTTTGTTTAATAAATATTCTTTTTTTATTAAAGTGGACGTGCCTTTTGTGTTTTTTAAGAGTAAAAGCTTTAAGTTAATAGTCTATTCGTGTGTGTCTCAGCCGCGAAGCTGAGCTCATGTTCAGCATGTTGTGCGAGGACATGCACAGAGCAGCTGAAATGACAGTGACAGTTATAACTTCTTATTATAACATATGACAAAAAGAATTGTCTAAATTATGTTGCATATTCCTCAACAGTTCTTGTGATGATATCACTAGTTGACAACATAGTACTATTTTCGGAAATCATAGGCTATGATATTGCGCAGGTGCACGTGATGCAACGCTGTCAGAGCCGACAGACTCGTGTGTCAGACTCATTTCAGTGCAAAATAATTAGGTCAAAAAAGATTTAATATACTGAAAATAGCCTACTAGTTTTTTTATGTTTATTTATAATTAATTTAGGCGGACAACAAGGCTACCAAGTACTGCGCAAAGTGCGCAGCTAATTAATGTAACGTTTTTTTTCCTAACGTCATTTTTAGTCGATTTTTAGTCTAAAATGTCAGGACTTCAGTCGACCAAGAGTTTCTTTTGTTGATTACAGCCCTAGAGTGCAAAGTATTTTGAATACGATTGAGAAAGTTGGATTCAAACTTACTGGCTAATATTTTCATTTTAATCTGATTATTTTAGGTCTACACCACCCCCTTCAATCTAATGGAAATTTAATTTGGATCCAGCTCAATCGGATCATTTTTGTGTTTGCATGAAGGCTTTTCAATCTGATTGAGCTATCAGTCTGATTCTAAACAGATTATTCGTTTGCATGTAAACGTGGCCACTGAAACACACAGAGAGAGAGAGAAAAAAGATTCACATCATCTATAGCTTGAGAAATGCTCTCATCCACTCTACTGTCCACTAAAACCTTTATGAGGTTACTTTAGATTTCGATAGGAACTTTTAGAGGCCATGCATATTTGCAATTACGCTAATGTGCGATTTGTGAATCTAGAGCACTGTAAATTTAATGCACTCAGCTAATTATCCTCACAGATGCTTTGAGTATGTGTAATACACTACAGAAAACAGCTGTGCACTTACAGTAAATGCAGCGAGCAGTGCGTGCAGACTATTTATCTATTGAATTAAATTGCAGCCAATTACGGTTTGAAAATCGCACTACGTCATATTGCGATTACAATTTTATTTAGATAAATCCTTCAACCCTAATATCTACAGTAATATAGTAAGCGGACATCTTCTCTTCTGTGTCACTGTGTGTCATTAACACTGAGTGTATGAACCCACAAGAACCAAGAACATTTGCCAGTACACAACAGTAGAATTGAAACTGAAACCAGTGCACTTTGCATTCACTATTAAAACCCTCTCTGACATATTCACGGGAGTTTAGTGCTAATCTCTGCTAACAGCGTTTGTATCAGAATAGGCCTATCACAGTGATTAAATAATCATCTGACACTGCGGTTATTTGATCTAAATGGGGTTATTTAAGGTAACCACGATTATTGTGCATTTAAATTCCAATAATTTTTTACTGTCCAAGTAAGGGAATGAACGGAGGTTTGTGCCAAACTTCCTTGAAAATATAAAAAAAAAATTTGTGAATGCAAAGCGCTCCCGTTTCACTTTAATTTAATGAGTGTGTAATAGTTAAGTGTTATTTGTCATTGTGGGTGTTAATGACACTGCATTATTATTCATCATTATTAGGGCCAAAGAACTGGAAGTGCGGAGGCCCTGTTGTTCTTCTAATGATTGTTCTTCTTCTTTTCAAGGTTTTGGGTGCTTTTGGTGGCACTTAACATGCTTAAAAACCATGAAATTTTGTCAGCCATTAGGCCTGGGCAAAAGGTCTCATAAATTGCGAGACAGGTCATGGTCATAGCGCCAGCAACTGGCAGCAGGAAGTGTGGCTTTTACAACAGACTTTGAAATATTCCTGTTATTTTTATCTGAAACCCTTCCAAAGTTTTTAGAATGATGTTCAGACACTCCTAGTGCACAATAATCACATTGAATCTGATATTTAAATAGTGTTGCACTGTTAGTGCTACATGGCATTGTACTCCATCTGGATTTGTGGCATATAATTTGTGGCCAATCTGTATTTTAATAATAATAATATGTATATTATGTTTAATCATGCATATGACATGAATGTGTCTATGGTGGGTCATGCTCATAGGGCCTCCAATTGGCAACAATAGATGTGACACTTCGAATGGACTTTGAATAAGGTAATAACTAAGGTGAGGGGATTCTTGATATCTTACATGATACTTTCTTAGCCACAAGTCAAATAACAAGGGACTGTTCAAGGGTTCACACTTGCCATAATTACACATTTATTACATCTATCACACACATGTTGTTAACCATTATGTCTGAGCAGAAGGTAAGACATGGTGTCTTATTTGTTTACTCAACCAAATTCATGTGTCCATCATGAATTGTTTTCCGAAACCCACCGGGTGGAATTGGACCCATGGTGATTGTGCCCGTCATCGCTGCTTGCAGCTGTATTTATTTTTAATTTCCTTTATTTCTCTTTCTTATTTATTTTTCTCCTTTTTTGGTGACCGATACTTCTGTCTGTTTCACTTTATCTCTCTCAATCACTCTCTCTTTCTCTCTTTGTCTCTGTCTCTGTCCCTCTCCCAGTCCTCTCTATGTCTGCTTTACCACTTGAAACTGAACTCCTCTTTCGTCTTTTTGGCTACTAGTGTTGGCATGCATCCTGGAGCCTACACACAGCGTGAATTAATGTGCCTAATTATCACAACGTTAATTATTTGTAAATTGCGTGTTTGGGTACACATTACTTGAGAGGCATATGTTGCACAACGTGTTAGCCGAAACAAGTGACTGCTTAATCCAATCTCTGGAGTGCTCACTACTGTAGATGGGCCAATCAGTCTGTAGTCCCTTCAGAAAATGAAAAGCAGGCGGACATGCTCAGACATGAAAGACAGACAATTATTGTCACAAACCTGCTGAGGCTAACTTTATTTTTAGAAGAGGGTATGTGAAGAGCTCCCTCTACAGGCTGTAAGGAGCAGGACGCTCTCATTCTCGGTTTCTTTCTTGTCTGGCACAAATTATTCAGTATGCAGTTTAAAAAAAAATGTAAATGTGCAAGGGGCACCAATGGCAATCTTTGATGACTTAGTGCCCTAGGAATAATAAGGCATGGCCAAAGGGGGAAAAAACAGTTTTTAACAGCTTAGCAGTTCTTTATGTAAGTGTAAGGCATGTTAGTCTTGTGGTACATTTTTCTTTTTCGTGTGCAAGGGGACCAGGGTACATATCCAGACAGGGGCGTCACTAGACCCCTTTTACTGGGGCACGTGCCCCAGTATCAATCTGCTGTGCCCCAGTAAAATCTCAAGTGTGAGTTTTAAAAATTTACTTTATTTGTCAGTGCATTCATTTTGATTGATAATCCCGGAAAATAGAAATGGATCTATAATAATTATACTATTTCTTAAATCTACATTTATTACGTATCGTATCTTAATGGGGATATAATTTATTACAGCTGACAGTTACACGAGAAGACAAGGTTTGAACATCAACCGTAACAAGATAAAACTGAAATTCACTGCTTTTTAATACTTCTGTGTACAAATTTGTAGGCTGTTTATTGGATCAATACAGGTAAACGTCATATTATGCGACTACTTTGTGGAGATTTAAGACTTAAGAACAGGTGGTGCAACTAAATTAAGCACTGCGTTAGTTACAAACTAACTACTAAGCCCTTAGTGTGAACTTTAAGTCATAACTTACGTGAGAACTTACGCACAGCTGGTGATGAATCTAAAGTAAGTTTCTAAATAATACAGATGATCTTATTTTGACTCAAACATTATTGGCTCCTGTAGATGAACATCAGAAAATTCTTTGGACGAGGCAGGGACAGGAAAGCATGAGTTTGAAGGAGGTAAGACTTGATAAACAAACTACATCCTCAGCCGTCAGAGTCAGGTTTCAGACATTAGATGAAAAAGCATCAAGTCTTAGGTAAACCTCTGTCAAGTCTATGGAATTGCAGAGAATATAAACACATTTGTGTACTGTCTTTGATTGTGTAAGATAACAATGAATCAATATTTTGGATATGAAATTAATCATTTAATTCACTAGCGCTAGTTTAGGACACTACATAAACAGTCGGCAGTAACAATGGCTGCTGTGTGCTAATTACCTAGTGACTAAAAAGGACTCTAGTTTGGCTTGTTTTGAGTTGTTGTTGTAAGTAAAATTAATGAGTTTCAAATGTAAGTTTGAACTAGCTAGCTAGTTATTAATTTATAGAAATGACACTTCTGCATTTATAAAGTTAAAGATAGCTCAGCTATTTTTGCAAGCTAGCAAACAATCTCAGTCAGTTTAGCTATCAACTCTGCCTAGCGACCAACTCTCTGCTCATTCTGAGACCTTTTTGTCTGAGGCCGTTTCGCCTGAGGCCGTTTTGTCTGACGTTGGATAATGCAATTCCATAGACTTACATGACAGAAGTTTTCCTGATGTGTAATTTGTAATATAGAAGAATGCAAATGTGCAAGAAAGTTTTCTCCGGTTTTGTTATTTGCATATACAGTGTATGCATATTATGCTGTAAAACATACTGTGCATGAACATTCTCAATATGTTGAAGATATTTAAGTAAATATTTTCATAAAGATTAATATCTCTACATGTTAACCTTTCCCAGTACTTGTAGTGTAGGAATAGTGGGTTAAGCAAGGGAAGTTTGTACAGTATAGTGCATTGAGTTGCACACTAGTTTGAATGTGCCAAAATGACTGGAGTAATGAACCTTACCAAGTGTTTTTGGATATTTTATTACTGGTCTGTGAGATGACTTTGATAGACAGCACATTAAATTACAGGTTAAATATACAGAGCCCAAAATAAATGTGTAAAATATATGGAGATATGTGTGTAGGCATTGAAGCTTTGTCCTGCTCATAGAACATCTGTATTCTCAGTATTTGTATTCTGTATTCTCTGTATCTGCATTCTGCCTATTTGTATTCTGTATTCTTGGGCTGGGCAATATGGGTACAAACATTATATCTCTATATTTTTTTTAGCCAGTTGACAAACTTTTATATAAATAATTATGCACTTGCTCTGAAGTTGCTTAAAAGTCAATGTTTTTTGTTTTCAAAACAGCCACTGTAGTTGTCAGGATCCTCTCACTTTGCCACAGGATTCTGACACCCATGTTCTGTGTTTGTGTGTTCATGTTCTGAGCATGGGTTCTGGGTCCTGACTCTTCAGCCTAGTTCGGTTTCTGTTGAGTCAGAAACATAATCTGTTTTTAGTCTCCTGTGTTATCACATGGTTTTGTGTTTGTTTGCTATGTGTTTCCCCCAACCCACCTCCTTGTTACCTTCATCACACCTTTAGCCCTTGTTATGTTAATTGTCTTCACCTGTTCCTTGTGTGCCCTACCAGTAGAGATTGTGGTCCCTTTCCTCTTGTGTTTGGCAGATCAATTTGTTTCCCATGTTGTTCAGTTGGTGTTTGTTTGCCCAGCCTCCCAGTCCAGTTTGTCATCTTGTCTTTGAGTTTCAAGCTTCCAATTTCTTTCAGAGTTTATTATTGTTGTTTTTCTTTTCAGTTTTTCCCCCTTGTGAGAGTTTGTTTTCTCTCTTTGTATTCTTTTATTTAAGAAAATCTTTATTTTTACTAATTCCTGCAATTTGCTCCTCATTCGTGATGCATTCCGTGACAGTACACTAATAGAATCAAAAGTAAAAATCAAGTTTCAAAAATATTTTCCTGAATTTTAAACTAAATGAACACAAGATAGAATTATATTTAATATTTTCATTTATATACAATGATGCATACACTTAAAATCATTTATTTTAAGATTTACACTTTCATAGCTAAATTCAGTAACACTTTGTTAAAGCCATATAGGAATGAAAGTTTAAAAAAAGTATTTGAATTTACATTACATAATGCTTAACAGAGCAATAGTTAATGTTACATTAACTAATGATCTGTTAAGCATTATATAATGTTTTTAAATTATTTATTAATGAAAGTTATTATAAAGTGTTACCCAAAATTCAATCAGATTTAATTGAGTAATCTTTAATAAAAATAATATACTTAGTTAATGTTCTCTTAAACAATACACATTTCAACTTGATGAAATGCGTAAATCTAAAAATAGGCAGAAACATTTTTTTAATGTAGTAGCCTAATAAAAATTATTATTTACCTGAATATATTGTTTACTAAAGCATTTTTGTGAATGATCTTCCCTAACTTATTTTTTAGGAACCCAGTTGAATATTATATAATACTAAATTATTGTTATGGGATCCAGTCAAGTTCATTATTATATAATGCGTAATAATGTTTTACTATTATTTTGAGGATTAGATTTGTTTTATTCAATAGTAATGTGTTTCTGTTATTTTCATTTCACCTGGAGCTTTTATTTTGGTCGGAACACTGAAAGTGCATTGCCGTGTCACCGTGTGTATTTGACCGTTTACTGTGTTCCTCATTACAAATCTGGTGGTATTTCCTTCTTTTCTTTGATACTCTGTCAAGTTTTAGATTTGTAAAATACCTTTGAAAACAGCATATCATGCCAGCTCTTTGGTATAATTAGCCCCTCGCATGCACACAAAGCAGTGTGCCAACCATTTCCTCTGAAATTTGCACAAAACATGTATTCATGTAAAGTCACAGCAATTAGCGTTGTTATATTGACATATGACTACATCAAGATTCTGACGTTATTGTGATTAATTGTGCAGGCCTGAAGGATTGTGCAATGAGTCTTATGACGCTTTTTTTAAGAAATGAATTGGCCAAATAAGATGTGTTAAAATGATCACTATATTTACGATATTGCTTAATTTTTATACCCTCAGCAAAATCATCATGATTATATCGTGAATACTCAATATATCGCCCAGCCCAGAGGGAGCATATTGTTTTAAGCATTAATGTGCTTGGTTATTTCAACGCATTTACAATTGCCTGATACTGTACCTTCACACACACTCAGTCAGTAGTTTTGTTTTCACTGGCGTCTGTGTGTGTGTGTGTATGTCTGTGGTTTTATGTTCCATGGTTAGGCATGGGGGCCACCATGCCACAGTGCTCCAGAACTTTAGTGGGCAGTCAGGTTTGCCCTCTGTAACAACATCCTCCTTCAGCAAGACACCTCTCACTGTCACCCTACCTGTCAGCCTTTCATTTTGTATCTCTCTCACTTTCTTTCTCTCTGTCGCACGCTATCAAGGATGTGCTGAACTCCATATGTTCAAAATTGAATAGTTGGTAGGGCTGGGTCATATACAGAATATGCAGGGTTCTCCTGCATAGAGAATTATGAGGCAGCCGCCTCCGTCAAATTTCGTGCCACCTCCGTCTGTTGGCGAAACTCAGGCAGGCAGTAAAATGCACAGATAAAGTGGTGCTCAAGCACCCGCCTTCTTTCACTAGAGAAAGGCCCTTTTTGCAAGGCATTTTTAATTTAAGTTTTTATTTAAATTTGGCCCTTGGCATCAATTCTCAATTAAACGTGTGCCCGACATCTGCATTTAAGTTGTAATTCTGCGAGACCACCCTGCCTACCTAACCAGCCTTCATTTGTGACAGCCAGGTAAGAATAATGTTTGCCCTAAACTTCAACATTGTTTGCCACTGCTGTGAAATTAAACCACTATAAAAATTCTCCATAGAGCCAGCAGAACTTAGGCAATAGCCCTCCATTAAGCTTAACAACATGCAAGCTAATCAGGTGTTGGCTCAAAAGAGCAACGTGCAGGGTCGGAAATGCCCCCAAAATTCAATATTTGAATTGCTCTTGTTTGATTAGTTTTTTTATATTAATAATATAACATAGCCAATCCTCTGTTGTCACCAGAAACACCGGTGCGATCACCTGACTTTTTCCTTGATAACAGCAGAAGGAAATACTATGTAATTTTTGGTCATACAGATAAGAGTAAGACATCATTTGAAACTATAGTGGGTTTATTTTTATTTGTGTACACTCACAATAACAGCAAAACTTTGAGGTTTTGTAAAATAAAGAAATCATACAGGATGCTCTTTCTGCCGTCTCGGTCTCTGTGGACTTCTGTCTGGAGCGCATCACGAAAATTAACCTAAACTCAACGTATACTTGCCTCACAGACATGAGAAATATGTTTATAGAAAGCTTGAATTGTGTACTTTTAAATGAATCAATTTAAATTGAAAACAAATATTCTCTGATTGTGTAATCCGTATGAAACCAACGAGAGGTACAGTCTTTCCATTTGATTATCATTTTTGGAAGAAGACACGCTGTGAATTTACCTTAGAAGAAGATCCGATACGACCTTTCTAACACAAAAAGTGTCTCACTAAAGAGCATTTTGTGAGTGAAAACTGGAGTCTACAAAATCTATTATGTGTTTCATGGCCTTATTTCAGTGACTTAATAATTACTAACCACACATAATCTTGATTTTCTCAAAAAGGCAGGCTCTTATGTTACAACACTGCTGAGAAAGTGATGCACTTTATTTATTCATTTTGTTCATTATTAATGCTTGACATGATGACTACGATCATGCCAACTGTATCTAGGCAAAATGTTGTATTGTTTTCTCAAAGCAAGTTATGGCATTTGGAACCAATGTAGCCTTTTTTATCAAAAGTCCCCAAAACTCTCCATACCAGTGATCTGATGGTTTTACTGAACCTAAGAACTACGTGCATTTGTAAATGCAAGAATAAACCAGAAACTTAATTACATAGAATAAGTAACAAGTAATAAGATCCAGCATTGTTTCAGTTGTGCACATGGTAAATCAAGTCCTGTCAATCCAAGCGATCAGTCCAATCCAAGCTGTAAAACAGTGGCCAATTGTTCTCTACACATTGTCCCTTCCCACCATACCCACCCACATACTTGAGATCAGAGATGATCTTATTATTGGTTTAAGAGGTTAATCAAGTTTGCTGTTTGTTAACTATAAATGAACAAATTAGCTGATGTTGTTTTTAATTAATTTAATGTTGAACAGGTTAGCTTTCTTAATTAAATATGCTATAAATTGATAATTGTCATTTTCTTCAATCATCTAGTTATTAGAACGCCTAAAATATGTTGCTTGTAAGTGTTTGCTTCAGCCAGTGAACGGCATGTTACAAGTGTATGTGTGCACATGATCAGGATAGTACCACCTCTGCCTCATTTTGAGTCAGGAAAAACCCTGAATATGTCCGATATAATTGCAATGATTTTGCAGACGATATAAAATTAAGCAACATCGTTATCATTTTATTACGCTTTTTATTTGGCCACTGCATTTCTTTAAGGGCACACCATTAGATTTATTTGAGAATCATTCAGGGCTGCACAATTAATCAAAAGAACTTTAGAATCGCAACGTGGTTATTAAACCTTGATGATGACTGATTGCACTGTGAATTCAGCGACAGTATAGAATGTATAGGATATAGAATGTTCTGCTGCTGTAATAAGTCTGTGCTTACTGAAATTCTAACCACTGTCCCCAGTGGCCAAAGCTGGAAGTGTTCTTAAGCCTATGTGGCACTCTAGCTCTTTTTAAACGCCATAACACTTTTTATGTAAATGACCCTTAAGATGCATTCTTGCATTTAAGAACAGCTAGACGCTGCGGAATGGAACAGAAATAAGGGTTCACGAGACATTTTTGGAACTAACTGTTAATTTGACTCATATAGCAGTGCAATGGTCAGAGACATCAGACTGCATGTAAATGGCTGTAGCGGCATTGCTTTTCAGGTGATGAATGGAAAGAAAACTTCTTTGAGAGAGTTTTAGCATTTAAACTAGTATTGTGAGTCATACCTCCCTACTCCCTTTAGCATTTTATTGCCTGTATCTCTGGCTGTGCTGTTCTCTCAGTAATGCACATTTCATATTTATTTTCACTGTCCCTTCGAAACACTCTTTCACTCTCTCTACCTCTCTCTCTCATTAACAGTCAGCTCTTGTTGTAGCCTTACTCTGTATCTTAACCACTAGGGAGACCTTCATCTATACACTCAAGCTAAGTCTGCAACCCCCCCCCCCCCATCCCCTTCTTCACCCATTTTCTCACTCTCTCCCCCTGCAAAGTATTTATGTGCTGATTTAGTCATGCCAGGCTTTAGACAATTTAAGGAACAGGCCACGCTTGCAGCCATTTCATTTTCTCCTTCAGCCCGTGCAGTTTTAACCGGTGGGTGCTGTGGCGTCTGTTTTAAGGGAAGCTTGGTAAATGAAGTTCTCTCTCTTGCTTTCTCTCTCCACCATCCACCACCCCCGTTACGCTCCCTCAGGGCTGGTGGCAAAAACGTAATTTCTCTCAAAGGGGAGTTTGACTGTAAGATGGATTATTTCTGCTTGAAATCAGACGCTAAGCTGGATAAGGCTGCTCGTCTGTTCAGTTTCAATATTAAAATGATAAGTTAACGGCACAAAGCCACTTGCAAAAGTACAAGTTGTCTCTACGGCATGTCTGCTACTTTCTTGGCCAAAGATGTCAAGCTAAATAAAGCAATAAGCCATGAGGGGTTGTGTTTTACAGTGATTTTAAAACAAGTAAGAATAGTTATTTGGCACAATGCCAAATCCACAATATAGTTACAGCTATGATGCAAAAGATCTATTCACTGTATCACTGCACAGCACCCATATGTGTCCATAATTTTTGTTGCCTAGCAATGTTGTTAAAAACTATAACTTTTAGAGGAAAAATGGCATTTAATGAATCTGTTTAATATAAGCCAGTTTTAATGAAAATGCCAGAAGAATCATCACCGATGTGAGTTAAGCAGCTACTTATATGTCCTTGAGATACAATTGGCAGACCTAGATGAACAAGCTCCTCCAGAACTTAAGTTTGGAACTTCGTTAGGTATATAGACACTACAGCTGATGTATTTTCTGGACTTTGGAAGGTCTTTTGTACTGCGGCAAGACATGCTCATCGAGGTCATTTCAGAATCAAAACCGGGAAATAATCTAACCATGCAGATAAACTGTACCAGAGGCTACACGGCCACATAGTGGCTCTTTTTTGTTTCTTCATAGTTAAACTAAAATATGTGTTGCATTATTATCTCCAGCTGCAGGGAAGAAAAAGTCTCAGACTCTGACTTTTTGCAAATCCTCTGCAGGTTACTGTAAACACATTACGCAAAAAATGTGATCATACTTCATATAACTTCTTCAACAGCTGTTGTCAAACGCATCACACAGTCTTGTTTTCTCGCCACTGATGCGTGGTCACATCATGTGAGGAGGCATCTTTTTGCTCAGCTTTATTTCACGGTAACTGTGTCAAAAGCTAAAGTGTAAGGATTAGTTTACTTTCTCCAACAGCATAAATTCAATTCTATGCGAAAGCTTCATGAAATTGTCACAGGACCTATTATGACCAATGCCAGGTCAGATCGGGAGGAGGCTTACATTAATGGGCATTTTCAAAATTCGGTCAAGTATTTTGACCCATAAAAACAATGAATCAATTACTTGTGAATTAAAATGGAAGTTAAAAATATTAAGTATGGCATCTACGTGAAATAACACTGTTGTGTTACAGTTAGCCTTCAGGTTCAAAGCTACAGTAGCTAGGTTTGGGTATTGCTAGTGACACAGCTAGTTATAATCATCAATTGTGTTGTAAAAGTCATCATAAATACAGAATTATTCTTAGCTATACTATTATTATAAACGATATGAGTTAATAACATACCTGTAATAAAATATTCAATGCAAAGCCGTGAGTTTGAAAGCTCTGGTCAACAGCGCTGCACAACATTTATTTAGCTTAAACAGACATTTTAAAGGTAACCGCTAACTTTTTGATGACTGTACGGTCAGCTATCTATAGGTTTCGCTTACTGTTCACGCAGGTAATTTTGCCACCACTGTCTATAATGTAGGTGGTGACATTGCCAAATTATTGGTTTATGCTGATGGCATTAGTGTAATGCACATTTACAAATTCTGAGTCTACATAAAGGCCATAACATTTTAAATTTCATGTTATTATTCAGAAAAATAAGTGGTGAAATTTCACTCTTGTGCCAGTGTTAAGAGATTTAACACACAAATACTGGTCTGATAAGCTTCCGAGTTTCTTGTATCGCTTTGCAGTTTCTTTACACCATAAAAGCAGATCCTTGTCAATAGTTTAGAAATAAATGAGAATCAAAATTTGACAAGTATTGCTAGTGCTACACTAGGCTTTTTTTTTTAAATCACAGCAGCTAATCATTTCTTTTTCTCTCATCCAACACCTTGACGACACACATCAACAGCGACCCCCAGTGGACTCGATTGTAACTGTGAGATTTGATGAGAGATTCAAAAGGAATATACAGTATTCAGCCCTGCTCATGGCAGGTAAATGCACAAAGAAAAATCAATTTGTGATTTTCGAGTAGTGTTTTTAATAGTTGACTAGCTAGGGAAGAATGAGTACTCGATTAATTAATCACTCGTGCACATCCTTAATTTATGCAATTTATAAACAAAGTGGTTAGATCATAACAGCAGCCTGAATGTTGAATTCATGTGAATATGAATGATAATTGCATCATATTAAGGACTATGACCAATGATTAGGGCTGAACAATTAATCAAAATAAAATCGAAATTGCGATATGTCAGTGTGATTATTAATCTGCAAGGGCTGTGATTTAATTACATAAATAAATAGTCTGAACCCGTAGCTCGGTTCTCTGTATTACACATACTCAAACCAAGTGTGAGGCAAATAAGTGAGCATGTTACATTTAAAGTGCTCTAGATTCACTATAATAACCTCAAAACTCCAGGTTTTTGTGGACAGTGGAGTGAATGAGAATATTTCTCTGCATTACAAGGCCATTACAGAGTCAATTCAACCACAAAAAGAAATGCCTTCCTTCAGTGCACTGCCAAAATAAAAGCTTCTGCCAAAATAAAGTCTTGAGGGTTTAACTGAAACACATCTCATCTACAAGAAATCTCACCTACAAGTTAAGAAATTATTACATAATATGGTATTTTTTAATAACAATAATAATAATAATAATTATTGTTGTTTTTTTGTTTTGATAAAATTATACAAAAATATATTAATGGAGATCATGTATGTAGTATGTCTTAATTTATCATTGGGTTCAATACAATTATAAAAAGTGGGCTAGGACCCAATCACAAAATGGACACAGTGAATAGATACAATGTAAAGATGTGAATCTTTTTTCCGCCTCTATGTTTCACTGTATTTTTTTATTTAGTCTGTTTTTTTTTTTGTTTTTTGTTTTTTAAGAGAAATCAAGTGTGAACACCCTTTCTTGAACAGTATTTCTTTTCACAGTAGAGCATCTTTGCCCATGACTTAATTATGGTCATAAGGAAACATTTACCAGGCTTTTTTTTATGTAAATAATCATATGACGGTTATTTTGTAAAGTAGATTTTGTCACATATGACAGAATTATGTCACATATTTGTTAAAGAAGAAATCTACAGATTTATGGAAATTTACAGATACTGGCACTATGTAAAGGCTGTGAAAAATATGCCACAATGATTAAGATTTGGTTGGGCGTGGGGGCCGACAACTTAATGTTACACTTCCTAATGTAGTGCTTCAAACACTAAGGAATTTAAAGGTGTTGAGATTTAGAGTGAATAAGAAATGCATTAAAGGAAATCAATAAGCACTGCTCAAAAGTAAATTAACTCTCTGATTTCCCTCCTCAGCAATCGGACGGACCCTCATCCCTCGTTACTTCAGCACAGTATTTGAGGGAGGTGTGTCAGACCTCTACTACATACTGAAACACTCCAAAGAGTCCTTCCACAACTCTTGCATCACTGTGGACTGTGATCAGTGCACCATGGTTACACAGCACGGCAAGCCTATGTTCACCAAGGTAATGGAGAGAGAGAGAGAGAGACAGAGAGAGAGAGAATGTGTGTCTGTTTGTGTGTGTGTGTGTGTACATGCTTAAACTACATTGTCGTGACCAAATGTCCCCATGAGGGAAATGGCTTATTAAACATACTAAACTATGTTTTTTGAAAATGTAAAAATGCAGAAAGGTTTTTGTGAGGTTTATGTTTAGGGGTAGGGTTATGGTTAGGGGATAGAAATTATTGTTAGATCTGTATAAAATCCATAAATTGTGTGGAAATCTATGGAGAGTTCCCACAATGATGTAAAAAAGTTTGTGTGTATCACACAGTGTCCTTACCTGCAGTAATTTGATTTCCCCTTCTGTCACTCACTTGACGTTGTGTTGAATGTAGACACAAGGGGTCTTTCTTGAGAGCCTCGCATACCTCTGAACTTGAGAAAAGGCCAATGAGAAATTGGCAGACAGAATTTGCATGTCTCGGCCCTGGACATACAGATATAAAGGAAGCGGGCGTGTGTCTGTCAGTCAGATTGTTTCTTCGGATCCGAGCGGTTGTGTAGCAGCAAGCTGAAGTTCACTACTGTTCCACTCACCTCTTTTGGCAAATCACTGCTGTTGGATCTACAGCGCATTACCAGCGGCTTTCTCCCTCTCTGCACGCTGTGCAGTCCACACCCCTGGGCGCTTCGACAGTGCATCTGTCTGAAAGAGTGTTCTCTCCTAACAGATTTTTTTTCCATCTAAAAGAGTTTATTTTCACTCACAAAAGAGCAATACACAGCAGGCATTGAATGTCCTTTTCAGGACGCATCTTTTTAAAGGTGCCTTACCGCCTCTGTGTGTTTCCTGGATGCGGTCTCCAAGACTGATGGTCATAGATGCTGCCTCGTGTGCCTGGGTAGCGGTCACACTGAGGCAGTGTTTGTGGATGGTTCATGGTCTCACTGTGAGAACATGACCATGGCAGCGTTGCGGTCGCGGCTTTCATTTCTCAAAGTGAATGCCACTTCAACCACCCCCCCCCACGTCGCTCCTTCTTCCCACAGGATTGAGGACGACCCGGCTGGCGATAGAGGCGATTTGGGGATGGCAGTGGGCTCTGAATCCCGACGAACCTCCCGCCCCACGGCACGCTTGCTTGCTTCCGTCTGGGCTCGAGGTGAGCCCATTGTGCCCCCAGAATTGGCATGCTTGGGCATGGCGCACGGCTCATACTGTGTGTTAATCACCCCTTCCTGCCGTCAGACTTTCAACCCTTGGACAGACCTCTGTTTTCTGTGGACTGGAGTCCCCGTACAGCAGGTGTCCAGACGTGTCGTGGTCACCACAGATGCCTCTCAACAGGGTTGGGGCACCGTGTGCTGCGGGCACGCAGCCGCTGGCTCCTGGATAGGGCCTTGGCTGCGTTGGCACGTCAACTGCCTAGAATTGCTGGCTGTATTCCTTGCCCTGCGGAGGTTTCTCCCGCTGATCCGGGGCAAGCACATCTTGATCCGTTCAGACAGCACCGCGACGGTAGCGTACATAAATCGCTAAGGCGGTGTGCACTCTCGTCGTATGTCACAACTCGCCCGCCATCTCGGGTAGACTCAGGTCGCTGTACGCCACTCATATCCCGGGCAACCTCAACAGGACAGCGGGTGCGTCTCGTGACAGGTCTCGCCCAGTGGAGAGTGGAGGCTCCACCCCTGGTGGTCCAGCTGATTTGGGGCCAGTTCGGCATTGCACAGGTAGATCTCTTTGCCTCCCAAGACAATTCCCACTGCCCGCTCTGGTACTCCCTGACAGAGGCCCCTCTCAGGATGCTTTATGCTCTATGACGAGAAACATAGAAAAAGAAAAGGCCACAGCTGGCCGGCTTGCTCCCATGATAGTCATGTCGCCTGTTCCCACCTTAGGGGTGCTGGGAACCTAAGGTCTGTATATGACACTTTTTCTGGGGGCATTGGGGAGGGTTATGTGAGGCCGATACAGTTGCTTCTAGCACGCAGTAGCTTGCTTGCACCTGTGTCAGCAGTTCATATAACACGGTCTAGTGCATGACACTTTTAAATGGGACCCCTTGTGTCACTACATTCGACACAACATCGAGTGAGTGACAGAAGGGGAACATCATGGTTACTGTAGTATCCTCCGTTCCCTGATGGAGGGAACGAGACGTTGTGTCCCCCTTGCCATGACACTAGACCTACCACTGTAAATGGCCGTACTTTATTCTCGGCTCCCCAGTGCGAAAGCCTGACTGACAGATGCATGCCCGTTTCCCTTTATACCCATATGTCTGTGGGCGAGACATGCAAATTCTGTCTATCAATTTCTCATTTGCCTTTTCTCAAGTTCAGAGGTACGTGAGGCTCTCAAGAAAGACCCCTTGTGTCACTACATTCGACACAATGTCTCGTTCCCTGGAGGTTACAACAGTAACCATGATGTTTCTGTTCTTTCTCTTTTTCTTTCTTCCTTAAAAAACTTAAAACAGCAATTGGCTTCATCCTTAAGGGGCTTTCACACCATCAGCAATTTGTAGCACAAAGCAACCAGAAGTAATTAATTTTCAATGAGAGTTGCAGATATCAGTTGAAATTAGTGACAGCGACCATTGCAACACAATAACAGTAATCAGCTGTTTATGAAACAGTGTGACACTGACAGTGATTAAATAGTTGTAGGTCACCAAGCTGCTGAGATGTTGGTTGCTAGGAGGAATTCCTACTCGACTGCAGTATCCAACTGAATTATTGGTAGTCGCATCAATGCTCATTTGCATAACGTTGAACTTGGTTGCAATTGTCGCAGGAAGGCAGGAAAATTCAATTAAGAAATGAAGAAATTAAATGAAGAAATTAAGAAAATTAAATGAAGAAATTAAGACATTAAATTAATGATATGGTGCAATTACACAAATAAAGAAATATTTTTTTCTGGTTGTCAACAAACAAACAGAGCTGTTTTTTTTATTTTGTGCATTTTGCTTATTACATTATCATTTCAGACTTAAAGGAGTCTGTTTGAAACGGTTTCCTTTGGTTCTTAAGTTTATTGTGATAAGCCCTGTAAACTGTCTAATAGAAAAAACAAACTTGATAATTAACTACATTAAAGACAGCCATTATTCTATGTGATTACCTACTTTTGATTAATTTCATAGTCATACAAAAACTTGGTGAGGTATGTTGCATCTTTTTTTAATTTCAGTATTGTCTTAAGAAACTAAAAAAAGGACACTTAAGCAAAATGAATAAATAATAGCACAAATTAACTGTGACAAAATTAAACAAGTTCCAACACATTCAAGCATTCCACGCACATTTCAAAGGGGAGACAAATGTACAAGTCAAGATAATTTGTCATGCATAACAGTTTTACCTATTACGTATACAGTAGCAATTGATCTAAACCAGACCAACAGGGTTTACAGTATCATTTATAAGGGACACTACCCTTTGACTTTATGACTGTTGACATATTTCTTTTAGCACAAGGGTTTATCCCTCAGTAGAGGCCATTTGAACCACTAATAGCATCACCATCTTACAGTATGTTATCAACAGATTTTATGTTTCCACCTTGTCCGTCAAGCACTTTGAATTATTTTCACCCACTGATATGGACTAATCCACTCTAATCCATAGAAGAGCCCATGTGAAGTCAAGTCATTTTAATTTGTATAGCACTTTTCACAACACACTTTCTTTCAAAGCAGCTTTACAGAAAATCATGCATTTAAAAAAAAATAATTGTAATGTCTATAAAGTCTTAGAGAGAACATTGTGTAGTTTGATTAAATATAATTGTACATTGTGCATAAAAATAATAATTAAATAAGTAATAATTGTATTTAGAACCCCAGTGAGCAAGTTGAAGGTGACTGTGGCAAGGAACACAGAACTCCATTAGATGCTTGTTAATGGACAAAAATAACCTTGGGAGAAACATGAATATAATGCCAATATTATTTATTTTTGTGCAGTGCAAGTCATGGTTTAAAATTTGTAAACTTAGTAAGTGTTAAGCTCCAGTGTTTTAAAAAAAAAGATTTTGTATGAACATCCGTCCTGGATTAATTGAAGAAGTTCACATAGATGCAATTGTCCTTTGTTAGTTAGCTGATGAAGGCTTTTGTTGGCAATTAAATTATAGTCTATATATTCAATTTCTAGAGTGCAGTCCATCAATAGACAAAGGTGATGCAGGCAGAGATCAGTGAGGTGCATCGCAGTTCAACTGGCAGTACATTTCGTTGAGGTTCGGTGGGGTCCATCCTAAATCCAATGTTCAGGCAGTGGCATATGAAGTATCCTATGTCTTACAATTGGAGTTGGCATCGGTTCATTGTTTGAAGTCCATTGTAAAAGACTGAAGTGATGTCTGGCTAGCACTAGCTGCATTTAGTTGTCATCACTCAGAGACATACACTCACCTAAAGGATTATTAGGAACACCATACTAATACTGTGTTTGACCCCCTTTTGCCTTCAGAACTGCCTTAATTCTACGTGGCATTGATTCAACAAGGTGCTGAAAGCATTCTTTAGAAATGTTGGCCCATATTGATAGGATAGCATCTTGCAGTTGATGGAGATTTGTGGGATGCACATCCAGGGCACGAAGCTCCCGTTCCACCACATCCCAAAGATGCTCTATTGGGTTGAGATCTGGTGACTGTGGGGGCCATTTTAGTACAGTGAACTCATTGTCATGTTCAAGAAACCAATTTGAAATGATTCGAGCTTTGTGACATGGTGCATTATCCTGCTGGAAGTAGCCATCAGAGGATGGGTAAATGGTGGCCATAAAGGGATGGACATGGTCAGAAACAATGCTCAGGTAGGCCGTGGCATTTAAACGATGCCCAATTGGCACTAAGGGGCCTAAAGTGTGCCAAGAAAACATCCCCCACACCATTACACCAACACCACCAGCCTGCACAAGGCATAATGGATCCATGTTCTCATTCTGTTTACGCCAAATTCTGACTCTACCATCTGAATGTCTCAACAGAAATCGAGACTCATCAGACCAGGCAACATTTTTCCAGCCTTCAACTGTCCAATTTTGGTGAGCTCTTGCAAATTGTAGCCTCTTTTTCCTATTTGTAGTGGAGATGAGTGGTACCCGGTGGGGTCTTCTGCTGTTGTAGCCCATCCGCCTCATGGTTGTGCGTGTTGTGGCTTCACAAATGCTTTGCTGCATACCTCGGTTGTAACGAGTGGTTATTTCAGTCAAAGTTGCTCTTCTATCAGCTTGAATCAGTCGGCCCATTCTCCTCTGACCTCTAGCATCAACAAGGCATTTTCACCCACAGGACTGCCGCATACTGGATGTTTTTCCCTTTTCACACCATTCTTTGTAAACCCTAGAAATGGTTGTGCGTGAAAATCCCAGTAACTGAGCAGATTGTGAAATACTCAGACCGGCCCGTCTGGCACCAACAACCATGCCACGCTCAAAATAGCTTAAATCACCTTTCTTTCCCATTCTGACATTCAGTTTGGAGTTCAGGAGATTGTCTTGACCAGGACCACACCCCTAAATGCATTGAAGCAACTGCCATGTGATTGGTTGATTAGATAATTGCATTAATGAGAAATTGAACAGGTGTTCCTAATAATCCTTTAGGTGAGTGTATAGCAGTAGATTCTGACACCAAGCAGGAATGTAGCTGGATCTGGCTGGCTCTGGTAACCTCGAAATATAAATCCCAAGGTTGAGACATGGAAACAAATATAATACAATTATGATGCCATTCAATTTTATGCAAAGTTATAGATGTTTCTGGTTCAGGCAGACCTAACTAAAGCAGCCTAATTGTGAGTTGATGGATAAATTAGGTATATACCAGGCTAAATAGATGATTTTTAGTCTAGACTTAAACCGAGTGAGTGTGTCTGCATCCCAAACATTGTTAGGGAGATGATTCCATTGTTTAGGAGACAAATATGAAAAGGATCTACCTCCTTTTGAGGATTTTGATATTCTAGGAACAATTAACATGCCAGAATTTTGTGATTGTAATGAACATGATGGAATATAGTGTGTCAGAATGTCACTTAAGTACTGTACTATGGAGCTAGACAATTCAAAGCTTTGTATGTAGTTAACAGAATTTTTAAATTAATATGAAATTTAACAGTTAGCCAATGTAACGATAAAATGGAGCAAATATGATCATATTTCTTGGTTCTACTCAGCATTGTGGCAGCTGCATTTTGAACCAATTGAAGTTTATTTATTAAACTTGCTCCTCCCAGTAATGCATTAGAATAATCTAGTCTTGAGGTCATGAATGTATGAATTAGTTTTTCGGCATCAGCAACAGAGAGCATGTGTCATAACTTAGCAATACTACTGAGGTGGAAGAATACTGTTCTACAAACTTTGGGAATTTGATTTTCCCAAAGTTTGGGTATCAAGATGGGTATCAAATATAACACATAATTTCTTCAACGTAGCAGTACATCCATCGAGAGTCAAATTATATTTTAGCGGCTTATTTTTAGAGGTTTTTGGTACAATAATTAGAACCTCTGTTTTGTCGGGATTGAGTAGAAGGAAATTTCTGGCCATCCAATCCTTGATTTCATTGATACACTCTGCTAATTTGGAGAATTGTTAGAGAAAACTGTATTCATATTTTCTGTTATTACATCAAGTTCTTCTAGACTTTTTGGCTTACTGAGTATGTGAGACAATTCTGTAAAATTATTATTGAAGCTATCTGTTGTGTTCGAAAGGATAGTTCTACCTGAATGATAACATGGTGTAGATTGAGTGACATTAGCTGATCGCAGCAAACAAGAGACAAGGAGATGTCTTTGGAAGAATTTCTATTGTATCAACATCAAATCTTCTTGACAAAATTTAATCTAGCATATGATAATGGTGATGAGTTTATCCTGTCACATTTTGTCTGACTCCAAGAGAGTTGAAAATATCGATAAATGCTAATCACAATGTGTTATTTACATTATCTATGTGAATGTTGTAGTCGCCAGCAATTATAGCTCTATCTACATTAACTACTAGATCTGACAAAAAAATTGCAAATTCACCAAGGAAATCTGAGTGCGGCCCGGGTGATCTGTATACTGTGGCAAAGGCAAAAGATCACAAAGATTTATTTATATCTGATGGTGTCACAATAAGCATTATTAGTTCAAAAGTCTTAAACTTATATCCTGTCCTCTGAGTAACACCAAAAACTTCATTGTAAATTGTAGCAACACCTCTATCTTGACCCTTCAGGTGAGGCTTATGTTTATAACAATAACCTGAGGGAGTAGATTCATTTAAACTAATGTATTCATCTAGTTTAAGCCAGGATTCAGTCAAGCAGAGCACATACAAACTATGATCTGTAATAATTCAATTTAAAAGGAGGAGGCGAGAACCGGCTGCACAATATAAATAATATTTTAATGATAAACGTAAAACAAAGGACAAACACACACATGATGAACATGTCCGTAAATTATCTCTCTCTCACACTACCGTCTGCCATCAGCCTTTATCCCTCTCGAGGCTTGATTAGCCTGATACGGGACCGGGTGTGTAGTATCACGACCCGGCCCCGCCCTCCGCCCTGCCACAATGATATCTAGGTGATACAATCTCTGTGTGTTGTAGTTTGTGTGACCTGTGTTATGTCTCAAGGCAGCTACCATATGTTTGGATTAACCAGTTTGTCTGCTTCCTGACCTGGGCCCCAATTAGTAAAATACTATAACTATTAAGACTATGAGCCAAATTACTAGAGAGGAGAATGTCGCCTTCCCTGGAGAGATGGAGTCCATCTCTCTTTAGCAGGTCAGCTCTACCCCAGAAAATCTTCCAATTGTCTATAAATCCTATGCTTTTCTCCATACACTACTTAGACATCCAGCCGTTCAGTGACACTAATCTACTATAAACCTTGTCACCATGATGAGCAGGGAAGTGGCCAGAGCATATTACAGTGTCTGACATTGTTGCAAGTTCACACACCTCTTTAACATTATTTTAATGATCTCCAAATGGCGAAGCAGGATCGTTAGTGCCGACATGAATAACAATTTTAGAAATTCTACATTTAGAATTAGCCAGCACTTGTAAATTTGATCTGATGCCAGATGCCCGAGCCCCTTAAAAGCATTTAACTGTAGTGGCTGGAGTCTCTATTTCCACGTTCCTTACAATAGAATCACCAATTATTAAGGCTCTTTCAGCATGATTCTCAGTGGATGCATCACTGAATTGGGAGAATCAATTGGAGTCCTGTTAGAATCCTAACAGGAATGGGAGTGTGGTGTCACTTTGCTGAGCAAGTATGCCACCAATATGTCACCCAAATTCCCTGCTGCGGCGGCTCTACATCCGGAACCAAAGTGTGTGTGTTGCTCGCTGTACTACCCGCATCTACCAGCTTCTCTTTCTCACTGACCTCCACTTGCATTCAGATGCGTGTCTCTTACTCATTTATCTTCTCCATCAGCCTGACTAATTATTTACATTTATCACATCTGTATCCCTCACTGCTGATGGTAAAACCTATAGTAAACATGTGGCATGCAATTCAAGAAGAAATTACATGAGCGTATGTCATGACTCACCAACTACTCTTTCAACAACTGATTCCAAATTTGAGCTCTTCTCTTACTGTACTTTGTGTATTCTTATCAAAGCAAGTGCTACAGTATGTATTCAAAGCCATAGTCTATTACAATCATTCTCAATTGCTGAATGCAATCAATAAAATGCAGCTAACCATGTAATTGTGCATAGTTAGAATGGCAAAATAAATTGGTTTGTTAAACATTTAAAGGGAGTAGAAGATGCTTCTCATATTGTTTGTAGTTAACATCTTGCATCCAGTCAAAATACAGTATTTTATTACAAATTCATCATTCACTCTGTAGAAGCTAGACAAGTTAGACAAATGCCAACACGGACATCGAGGAAATCTTCCGCAAAAAAAGAAACAAACGAAACAACAACAAAAAAAAAACATAATTTTCACAAAGTACATTTTTTTTCCACTTGTTTTTCCCTGCACTCCAAGTCCTCATGGTGGTGTTATGACTCGCCTCAATCTGGTTGGCGGAGGGTGAATCTTAGTTGCCTCTGCATCTGAGACCATCAATCTATGCATCTTATCACATGGCTTGTTGAGTGCTTTACCGCTGAAACATAGCGCATGTGGAGGCTTCACGCTATTTTCTGAGGCAACCATGTACAACATATGTGACTCTACCCTCCCTAGCAACCAGGCCAATTTGGTTGCTTGGGAGACCTGACTGGAGTCACTCAGCACCCTAGATTCAAACTTGTGACTTCCGGGGTGGTAGTCAGCGTCTTTACTCGCTGAGCTACCCAGGCCCCCACATAGGAAAATTTTGATAATGTGTTGGGTTGTCAACTGTTGCCCAATATAAAATGTGGGTCCTGAAGTAAACTCAGGTAAAAATCACTAGTTTAAAATATTATAACTGATGATATTTTGTAGTCATCTACAAAACAAAAATGGAAAACATTTCATTCATGAACTTCAGTTCACGAATGGATGTCTGGACCAGCTGAAATTATAAGACACACACTGAGACAGAGCTTCTTTACCATGATAAAAGAAGAAGGAAAGAGAGATGCTTTCATTTTCACTTTGCTTCTTCCCCAGAATGTTATGTGCTGAGTGATAGTTCTGAACGAGTGAAAAGACACACAAAGAAAAACATTCAGAGATCAGAAGAAACATAGCGATACAAAAGTGTGGAGAGAGCGAGAGAATGAGAACGGTCATGTGATGGCGCTGAGCTCTCTCCTGCCAGCCTCTTTTCTTGTTGATACTCCAGAGACCATCTGTGCTGAGGGCATTGATTAGAGTGGCTCTGGCGGGATTACATCTTTGCCGTTGCCATGCCAACTAGTCAGCTGACGCTTCACCCCCCACCCCAATTCCCCTTTCTCTCCCTCCCTTCCTCCTCCTCCTCATCATTCGGTTGCCCCAGCAACAGAACACTGGGGCTACGAGTAGTGCAGCTCTAAATTCAACTAAATGTTTTCTAATCCTTTTTTTTTAATTTTTTTTTTTTTACCATAATTGGTAATGGTTTATGACCTCTGCATGTATACAGCATTTTTTTTTTGTGTTGGTAAGCTCATCTCAAGAATTTCCATTTCACTGGTCTTCGGTTCAGCAATACAACATGAACACCTTTCATTTGGAAATGGCTACAAAACTTCAAAGCTACTCTGACATTTTATGTCAACTGACTGTATACAGTACATAAATCCCACCTGCATTGGGGTGATGCATTCTTTGACCGCTGCCACTATGAGAATTTTTTTTAATGTGATGTGAGTAAGATATTTACAGAGTTCCCACTTTCAAGTATAATGTGGAAATATCAGGGAACATAGATTTCTGAATGTCTGTCCATTCTCAGGTGTGTACGGAGGGCAGATTGATTCTGGAGTTTGCCTTTGACGACCTGATGAGGATCAAGACGTGGCACTTCAACATCAGACAGTATCGAGAACTCATCCCTCGAAGCATTCTCGCCATGCACGTGAGTTTGATATCACTCTCAAGTGAGTTTGATATCACTCTATTCTTGGCCTCTTATATCGCATTGTTCGATGGAGGGAGTTGGTTGGTAATATGGTATTTACCAGGCAATGGTACAAATGTGTCATTTAGAGATTTTGTTATTTATTTTGCAGTTCATACTGTGGTAGTTGTATTTGCAGGGCTATTAGTGGGCGAACTGCTTTACATTACACATACACTTCAGAAGGATGATTAAGTTTTTATGTTTATTGAGCAACATCGCAAGTTTCCGCATTAATAAAGAATTAAACTCCAGTTCCATCACGTGTGCATATGTTGGCTATTTTCATGAAAATTATGTGATTGTGGCAATATTTTTGAAAACTAAATGACATGCCTTATTACACTTTTGCCTGCAGTTTCCCAGTGAAATTTCCAGTGGTAGACACCAAAAGTGTGTAAAATTGTATCATAATTAGACTAGGTTTTTAAGATGAAAGGACCAATCTCCTTTTAGATACAGACATCGCCTGTCAATCATCTAGAGAACGTCCATGCTTTTTTTAGCCTAAGCTGAGGTAAAGAAGCACAATTTATGAAACCAATGTTGTCAGATTTTACTGCTTATTTGAAATATGTTTTTGATTATAATCTTAACCAACCATTTTGGAGATTTCATGTTCAAGTAGAGAGGAGCTGCACTTGTATGTTGATTGTTTTCATAATAGCTGCCCGGGAGCATTCCAAAGATGGCTGCCAAGTGGACTGACTTGCTAAAAAGACTTTCGCTAAAAATGTACTTCCCTACCTTTAAACGTTAACATAAACCTCACCAATAGTGAGCTAAAATCAAATGAGAGGTAGAAACTAGGGCTGCACAATTTGGACAAAAAGTCATATTGCGATTATTTTGAAAAATATTGCGATTGCGATTTCAACTACGATTATGATGGTAATGTTTTCCACATGTTCAACTGCAAAAAGGCTGCTGGGGTTTTCACACTTGAGCCCTCTTAAAAAAACCTAACTGAGACCTTTTTTCAGTTCAACCAAAAACAAATACATTTATAAACAGTGAAACAAAGTCTTCATATTCAAATGTTACCGTCCACCATGTGCCTGTTTTTGTCCATTTTGTGATAGGGTCTCAGCCCACTAATCATCATATATTATGTATATTATGAATATTAGGGATGCTTCAATCAGGATTTTAACATCGGATACCGAGCTCCAATTTTCTTTTCATCTCATCAATTGATGCTGATCATTTAACTTTTTATCAGCAGTTCTGTCAAAACTGGTTATATGTAAAGTTTCTGCTCAATGTCACTGTTAGCTGAATTTCCCGGTTGTTAAAACCATAGTTGTTGCCTAGTTTTTGCTGTCAAAAATAATGTTGGTTGATTGAATACTGCAATAAACACAAAATATTATTTTTTAAATATAAATGTTACTCTTTATTCTAGGCCTTAGTTGGCTTATATAAATGATTCTTTACTGTAAATAAGATAGTCCTAAAGAATGAGGTTCAATGTCAATCTGAAGTTGAACTGATAACCCATTGGTGTAATTAAATTTAAAGTGATAATATTGGTTAGTTTGTCACTATTTCATTTAATTATTTTTATTCATTATTTTATTATATATAATTTAGTAATGTGTTATAGTATAGTAACTAAATATTTAATATAGATTTATTATATGTACGTTCCTTCCTTTTTTAATTTTGGTGGATGTTGGTAATATTAGTTCCGCTTTCATTTGTTTCCGTGGGGAGTGTAATAAGTGCGACACGCTCTCTCATGAAGTAAACAAATGACAGGAGACTGGAGGAAGAGACGTTTCTGGACTCTACAGGTGTTATTGTTAATCCTGTTTGCTCAGCAAGCATTTAATAAATATGTTTGAATTATTCCCCATCTTGTAATCTGCGTTATTATTATGAAACCTGTACCTTGCGGAAATGGAGATGCTGCTTCCACAGATAATAATAAAAAACGCTTCATGCAGGATGTGCCAGTTTAGTGTAAATAAAGCGTTTAGAGCACATAAGCAAACAGAACCGAACTCTGAGCACTTCTGTTACTGTAAGCATGAGAGCGAGTTGTGGAGTGCAGAACCACTCTGAAAACACCAACAATACTCTAACTTAATATAGACTGCAGCCCAAATAAACTTTGAAGAGAGCAGACTATTTATTTATTTAATTAAATCGCAGCCCTTCCAGTTTAATAATCACACAAGGTCATATCGCGGTTTCGATTTTATTACGATTAATTGTGCAGCCCTAGTAGAAACAAAACAGACATTCTTACCTTTAAACAATGCCTAAGCCTCACTTGTTTTGGATTGTGTCCAAAAACAAAATGCTAAATGAAAAGTATATTTTCTGAAGTAACCACGTCATCTCGTGTTGCTTCTATGACACTCTAGTCTCACATGTCAGCTTGTGCGCTTGACTGGTCTCGAGCCACGTTCTTCTAAGACCAAAGTCCAACAATCTATGAGGTGAGCTCCCGCGGAAGCTAATCACATTGAAATAAGTGTATGAATGTATACATTACTGTTTTTCAAATGGTGCGTTATAGTAAATGTGTTTCAATATCATAACATAGCAGTGTGTGAGTAACAGTGCAAAAAATAAGTGTTTATAAAGTCTTAAACAACTGTTGTGATTTGTGTAAAAGTGAATAAAATGCACAGTTGTTATTGCTCCTCTAGTGTTAATTTCAGAAAGAAAAGTCGAATTTTTTTTTGTAATAGAAACATTCATTCTATGAGACTAGATTGGCTATTTTACAACTGCTTTTTGGCTTATCCAAGCATAATATAGAGTTAGAACTGAATGTTTTGTAGAGTTTCATAAGCTTGGGAGTAGCATGTTCATTTAATCCGGCCAATCTCATCGCCAGAATAAGCATGTATAAATAGTTGCTTACCTCCATGGCAGCGACGACTCTTCCGGCATCCGGCATCTGGCCCCGCCTTAACCCGAAGATGTCCCTCAAACTCTTCACCTCCGATCTGAATTCTCAACTGTCCCTGACTCTCTCCACAACAGCCTAATGAGTCTGGGAAAACTTCAAAATAAGAGTCCTTGAATACAGTGGAGACAAACTGTGACATTACCCCCCTCCCCCTCTCCATTAAAGGGGGACTCCTGGCGCCCCTAGAAGGATGATGGCAGGGAGATGACATTAGAAGGATCCCAGGAGGATGATCTGGGGGCCTAGGGGGCAGACTCAGGGCTGGGAATGGGTCCGGGGGCCTGGGAGGTGGCCCTAGGGCAGGGAATGGGTCTGGAGGCCTGGGAGGCGGCCACAGGGCAGGGACTGGATCTGGAGGCCTGGGAGGCGGCCACAGGGCAGGGACTGGGTCTGCAGGCCTTGTAGGTGGCTACAGGGCAGGGACTGGGTCTGGAGTCTTGGGAGGCGGCCACAGAGCAAGGACTGGGTCAGGAGGCCTGGGAGTTGGCTGCAGGGCAAGGACTAGGTCAGGAGGTAGAACCTCTGGAGGAGGAGACTCTGGGGAAGTGGGCAGAGCCACAGAGGGCGGAGCCAAGGAAGAGTCCGAGGGTGGAGCCGTGGAAGACTCTTGGGGCGGAGCCAAGGGAGGCAGAGCCATGGAAGGCTCCGTGGGCGGAGTCAAGGGAGGCAGAGCCGCGAGAGGCTCGAGGGGTGGAGCCATGGTGCTGAGAAAAACTTCAAAATAAGAGTCCTTGAATACAGTGGAGACAAACTGTGACAGATATATCCTGCAATACAAGTATTATTAAAAATAATAAGAGCACCAATTACTTGCCTCATACAACTCTGTTTTTATGTTCATGGAATCAAATTGACCCATATTAACAAGTATTGCCACAAATTAATAAGCCAATAACATCAGAAGGTGAAAATCAACACATTTAGAAATGCTAGGCTTTTATTTCTGCACACAGGATCAAAACTACATCAGGCGCTTTTTATAACGGAGCTGCATACCTGGGATTATGGCTGCTTTAAATTTGTCCAACCACCAGATGGCACTGTTTCCGACACTCCTGAGGCTTTGAATCTTTTCCCAGAGCAATTGGGGGGAAGCTTCATAGCTTCACAAGGCTTCATTTGCCCATCCCTGTCTCCCTCCTCTCACCCTCTCCAACCTCCCAGCGCAAATCCTCACTCAACAGCAGGGCTTTAAGCAAACTTACCTCCCAATATGCAATCAGATCATCCTCCGATTCCAGGATTTCCACTGCACGTACTGGTCATCCTCCCTTCTCTTCTATGACAGTTCCTCTAAATATCTATTCTTATTCCATGCAACCTGCTCTCTCTACCAATGTTCCTTCTTCTATCCCTCCCTATCCATTGGCTTCTGGAGCGTAACGTTTTTATGATGATTTAATTTCCTCCCCAACAACATCCATTTGTACACAGACGCAGCCCCGTCCATCAGATTTGAAGGATTCTACAGGTTTGCATCAATCCTAGCCCCCCAATCTAATGATCTTACCTCCTCACTCTGCTTCCTCCGCCCTGTTCGAAATGTACCCTATCATAGTAGTGGCCTCCCTATGGGGGCCGGAATGGACCACTAAAAGCATTTTAGTCCATTGTGACAACCTAACAACCATCCAGTGCGTTAACAAAGGCAGATCCTGATCTCCAGAATTGGCACATTTTCTTAGATATGAATCACCATCCACAACCAATTCATAATCAAGGCTGAGCACCTGCCAGGCTCAAAAAATCTGATCGCTAACTCTCTCTCTGGTTTTCTCCCAGAGATTCAGAAGGTGAAATTCAGAGCTGAAATTCCACTAAACCACCCACTCAAATTCCTCCATCAAGCATCTCTGGACTCTCTCATTGTCCAAGCCATATTTCCACAAACCCTCCAAACATACTGGACAGCTTGGAAATGATTAAAACAATTTCTCAAAACCTACAAACTTCCCTTCCCAGGTTTCTCTCTACTTTCCATTTCATCCTTTATCACACATCTCAACCAATCCAAAAGTATTTACGCCAGAACTATCAAAGGGTACCTGAGTGGCATCCATTTTTTCCATAAAATAATATTCAGCAAAAACACCATAAAATCCAATTCAAATTCAAATTCACCTTCAAAAACCACCAGACAGCTTCTAACCATTAATCTAATAACCAGACGCCTAACCACACTACGTCAATTTACCTTTCTAAAAACACCACCAAAAACCCCCAATGCCATGATCATTCTCTTCTTTTTTTTTGGTCTCCTCCACTGCTATGAATTCCCCACCAAAGCAAAATTCCATCCCAGTATTCATTCCGCTATCTCCGATTTGCACATCCTTGACAACGATATCATCAGATACCACATTAAACAGAGCAAAACATAAAACCATAAAAGGGCATTCAACTTATATTTTCCACCTGCCAACCCCCATCCAGCCCTTTCAATCACTTGCCCACCACCTGCATTTCAGAGGTTCCCAAGTCAAAACCCCTCTCAACCTGCTCTTTGTGGATGACAACAACTGTGGATGACAACAACCAGGCAGCTCCAATTTGCCTTGCCCATACACACTCTCTTTGAATGACTTGCATCTGGAAGTGGCATAAGGTCAAGTTTGGAGTGGGGCGGGCCCACCAGCCATGGGCGTTGCTAGTCCTCCAGCGCAACAGCAGCTCCCATGAGAGCTCATTTCCATACAGCAGCAACCGCCACTGTTTCTTAAATGTTTAGCTTATTTACACACTACCCTTTCTTTACCCTTCCTGCAGCTCCCAGTTTCCTGTCCCCCAAGCAGGCTCTAGTATGAGGCTGCTTCTGCAAGTGGCAACTGCTTGTTCTTTCATCTGTGGTACTTCAGGTCTCATTCCTTTTGGGAGTGGGGGGAAGCAGTCTTTCAGCATCTCAATGTTCCTACCCAAACACATTGCTTTCTTTGTTTCACGAAGATCTGACATTAGCAACTCGATGCCCAGTCTTGGCTTGTTTTGAGGGTATTCGAGTTCAGGTCAAGTCTTGAGCCTCGAGCCCTCCTCCCAGGACAGCGAGCCAAACTCGTTTACATTATCCTCACTACAGGATTAAATTAACTTGCGAACTACTGAAATCTCCTCCATCCTCTCATCATTATCTCTACAAGTCCTGGGGAGTATTCAAGCTCGGGTCAAGTCTCGAGCCTTGAGCCCTCCTCCAGGGACAGTGAGCCAAACTTGTTTACACTATCCTCACTACAGGATTACATTAAATTGCAAACTACTGAAATAATATAAAAATATTGATTGTTTGTTTTTAACTCAAGTATAAAGCAGCTGCTTTTGTGCTAATGTCAGACATATCATTCATTTTTTATGAATAATCCTATCATGTGGTTTACATCCATCAATTTCCCAATAAGAAAATGAGATAGTAGTACCATTTTTATTTAATTAAAGTATTTAATTCACAGGAATATCCAGAGATAGACATACTTGATTATTATATTATAATACCATTTTCATTTAATGTCCAGAAAATATTAATTATATTGTGATATATAACATTATATTTTTACTAAATTCTATATAGTTTGAGGTCATATGTGTGCAAAATATGATCATGAGCACAAAACATACAGAAGATGGGGTACATTGTCAATACCTTCAGCCCACTGTACTTATTTTTCATATGGCATATAAAAATGAAATTTATCTTTACAAACCAATTTATTTGTAGTCTCGGATGGAACAAAGCTGTAGTATAAAAAGAACAATCATAAAGTCAGATTAGTAATCTACAGAGTTTATTGAACACTACCAATATTCTGTGATGTTGGAAATTAAGATATCAACTGTAAACATGTGCCACATATAAATTATTTTCTAATTTTAAAATGTTTCAAATCTTTTAATGACTCGTTGCTTTTAAACCCACCATACTGAGCTTTAAATCCATATATATATATATATATATATATATGGATATATATATATATATATATATATATATATATATATATATATATACTGTATATATATTACTCATCTCTTACATTTGTCAATTCATGAGATTCAGAGTAGTTTTTTTAAATTTGTTCACAGCAACTCTGTGTTCACGTGAAATTCACATGCCCTTAAATTGGGCCCTTTGGGTATAGACTGTATTCAAGAGATGGAGAGGGAGAGAGAAAGTTTGTGAACAAGGGAGAAAGGACTTTGAAGCTAAGGAGTTTGTGTTGTGAAGCTAAATGAGTTTGACTGTCTACATGCCTCTGAAAATGTTGATTCTGTGAAGCATGTAAAGCATTGAAGTGGCGATTAAAATCCTTACCGGAGTCTGGAAAACCCACTTCCCTGTGTCCTCCTAGTGTTGTGGAGTCTTTCACACTGGTGCAAAAAACCCAGGAATTGAAGAAAAAGTACGCCCCATGAAGTCCTCGCAGTTGGCAGAGATCCTCTAGTCCCTTGCCAGCCTACACCAATCCCACCAACATTCCCTGCTTGAGCCTCACCAAGAACAAGATCGCCGGTTTTGCGAGATCCTACAAGCTGAAGCAGAGGGCCGGCATGCTATCCGGAGCATCCTCAGCCAGGAGAGAGCCCTGGTCACGCTCCGGACAACCACAGGCCCCTGCCCCCACCCACGCTCTTGATGATGTGGCAGAAGACAACCCTGAATGACCAGCCGCCCGTTTACCTTCACCCAACGTATCCAAGATGCATGCCGGATATGGCTGCTGGCAGGGGCTCATGACATCATGGGAGTGATCGACCAGGTTTTGCTAAAGCAGCTTATCCATCGACTACCAAAAGGAATGGCAGAGTGAGTCCAGTACCACTGCCAGGCATCGCTGGAGGAAGCTGTCCAATTGGCGGAGGACTATATTGCGGCATAACCAAGGGTGGAAGAGCCATCTAACTCTCTCTCCCCTCCCCCTATGTTTTCCCCATTCTCTTCCCCCTCCCCTCTTCCCTCCCACTCTGCTCTCTCTCCAGAACCCTGTGCATGGGGGTTTGCACCCCCTCCAGTATCTACAGTGCCCTGCCGCACTCCCCCTCGGGTGGAAGTGTCCGCCGACGCAGGTGCGGGTGTGGCACCTGAGCCAGCCTGCTGGAGTCACTTCCAGGATCAATGGCTTGTGATGGAGCTGGGGAAGGTAGTCCGGGTCCCTGACACTCCACAGGCTGTCCCTGACCGTGCCTGAGCATACCGGATACCGATAAGTGTCAAGGGGGGTACTCACCAAGCATTGGTGTACACAGGTTTTAATCAAACCACTATCCACCAACGCTTGGTTCAACACGAGGCTTTGGGCACAGCTAAAACGATGAGGGTGAAGTGTGTGCATGAGTATATTCACAACTACTCTGTGGTGACCCTTGTGATAAAATTCCGGGGAACAAAGCATACAGCTGTGGCCAAAAGTATTGGCTGGGACATACATTTTGTGTTTCGGCAAGTGTTTCTGCTTCAGTTGTTGTGGTGTTGATTCACATTGTTTCTAGATTATTGTTCAGAGTGATCAGATGCATTTTAAATAATTGCAATAAGCTTCATTGGCCAAAAACATGAACTTTATCACAAAAACCCAAATTTCACAGTTTTTTGTCCTGGCACAAAATGACCAGCCAACATCAATCACTAATCACATAGATTAGATTATAAGAGCAGACTGATTGCTATAAAAGGAGGGAAGAAGTGCTTCCAATCATTGTCTTCTTGTTAGCAATGGTTACCTCTAAAGTAAGACGTGCAGCCATCATCTATTTGCATCAAAATGGCATCACATGCAAGGAAATTTCTGCAAAGAATATTGCACCTGAAAGAACCATTTACCGGATCATCTAGAACTTCAAGGAGAGAGGTTCAACTGCAGTGAAGAAGACTTCAGGATGTCCCAGAGTGTCCAGCAAGCGCCAGGACCATCTCCTCCCGAAGAGTAAGCTACAGAATCGTGTCACCATCAGTGCAGAGCTTGCTCAATATTGGCAGCAGGTTGGTGTGAGTGCATCTGCATGCACAGTGAGGCGAAGACTTTTGGAAAATGGCCTGGTGTCAAGAAGGGCAGCAAAGAAGCCACTTCTCTCCAGCATCAAGGACAGACTGAAATTCTGAAGTAAGTACAAGGATTGTACAGCAGAAGACTGGTGCAAAGATATTTTCTCTGATGAACCCCCTTTCCAAATGTTTGGGGCATCTGGAAAATCGATAGTCCGGAGAAGAAAAGGTGAACACTACCATGAGTCCTGTGTAGTGCCAACAGTGAAGCATCCTGAGACCATCCATGTGTGGGGTTTCTTTTCAGCCAAGGGAGTGGGCTCTCTCACAATTCTGCCCAAAAACACTGCCATGAATAAAGAATGGTATCAAAATGTCCTGCAAGAGCAACTTCTCCCAACAATCCAGGAGCAATTTGGTGATGATCTGTGCATTTTCCAGCATGATGGAGCACCATATCACAAGGCAAGAGTTTCCCTGCAGAGAAGGAAAGCAGTAAGGGTGCTTACACCTGAACTAGATTACGTATAACACCTGTCTCTAATTCCAGTGAGCATGGCGAGAGCGGCAGATAAACGGCTATGCCACCAGCAGAGGCAGAGGGAGTCTAGCACAAGGAAGCCTATGATGCTTGTGAAGCTAATGCGTTTATGTTGTGAAGCTAATTAATTTGTTTTGTGAAGCTAAATGAGTTTGACTGTCTACGTGCCTCTGAAACTGTTGTCTGTGAAACTTGTAAAGCATTGAAGTTCCCTGTGTCCTCCTTCCCTAGTGTTGTAGAGATTTCCCTATTGTAAACCTAAAAAAGGGAGGTCTTAAAAGAGTGAAATGGCATTTATGGCTCAGGTGATTGGCTTAAAAAATACACATGAGAAAAGATGGCAGCAGACAGGTCAAAGGAGGTCTTGTACCAGTCAAGCAACTGATATTGAGTATTTATTTAATTTTATTGGATATCTCTCTCCAGGTATTATAGATATATATATTATATCTACTTGATTGAAATTTGCTTTTTTGCATAGAACTCATGTTGCTAAACACAATTTGTCTTAATTAATCTGGTCAATGAACTTCACAGTAAATAAACAAAGAGCATTAATCCATAGCTCACCACAAAATATTTATTTAGTTTTGGTCAATCAGTATTAATCAGAAATGCATTCAAAGTAATCAGAGGGATTCAGAGTAATTGCACCAGTGAAATCTGTTTCAGTAGATGAAAAAATTATCTCACCCCAGGACAATAACCCTTAAAGGTGCATTCAGTAATTTTTTCCTGAAGACATGAATTGTAATTTTGCAATATATGTAGGAAATCATGACCACTCACATTAAAATTAAGACTCCAGACATATCAGTATCCTTATATAAGCTTTTTTATTCTACATGGATAGGGTCCACACACACAGGGGGGCTGCCATGTAAGAATCACATAACCAGCCAAATACTACTCACTTAATCTCAATTTCCATCCTGTTATTTGACACTTTCACTCATTGATTAAGTAATCATGGCTGACTGTGAATATCAAATTTCTACAATGGCACCTGAAACAGAAAACAATTTATTTTAAATGATGCTGTATCCAAGCCGCTAGGTGTCAGTGTAAGTCCAAGATGACACAACGACAAAAGATATTGAGTGCATCTTTAAAACCAAAATTTAGATTAGCGGTTGATTGATATGGGTTTTTCAAATGTTAAATGTTATATTATTTCATTCTGTACATTTGGCTATTTAAACATTTGACAGATTCTTTCATTCAAAGTGAATGACAACACATTCAAGCTATACATTTTATCAGTATGTGCTCCTTGGGAGTTTAATCCATGACCTTGATGTTGCTAGCATCATGCTCTACCAGTTGAGCTACAGGGACCTGGCCCCCACCAGAAATCCAAAATATGTGATTACGTCCTTGGTCTGTTCAATTAAACATGACTCCAGTCAATAACATGGAGAGGTGGTGGTGTAGTGGTCTAAAGCACATAACTGGTAATCTGGTAATCAGAAAGTCGCTGGTTCAATCCCCACAACCCCTTGAGCAAGGCATTTAACTCCAGGTTGCTCCGGGGGGATTGTCCTTGTAATAAGGGCTCTGTAAGTTGCTTTGGATAAAAGCGTCCGCCAAATGCATAAATGTAAATGTAAACGTAACATCCTGCTGAGTTTCGGTCAGTAAATGTGGAAATTGCTGCATTATTTTTATTTTTTTTGTATTAAGTGATGAAGTTCCTCTATTTGTCCCTCAATCAGGCTCAAGACCCTCAAGTCCTGGAGCAGCTCTCAAAGAACATCACCCGCATGGGACTGACCAACTTCACTCTCAACTACCTCAGGGTAAACAGAACCCAATTGATGTAGTCAGTAGTCATGTTTCTATCCAAGTTTTGAATTTAATTCATGCAAAAAAAAATCGGAACATCGCAAAAACAATTCTGGGGAAATTGGTGCAAAACAGAAATTAAATGGAAGTTGAAGCCACTGTGGCTCTTTTACTGAATGTAATAAATTCCTATTTATGGTCTAGAGTTCACAGACAAAATGCTCTGGCAAACTTCATGTTTGCTAGCATTCAGTGGCAGATACCTTATGTCTGGGAGCTACAGCGTTTCAGACAGGATAACCAGAGCAACATTTGAGATGCTAAGTGGTGATATTGATATTTTCTGAGCGAATTACGTATTCACATGGCTTTTGAAGCAAAGTCGCATGACTTTTTTGATGCACATCTATATTCCCAAATATATTCTATAGGAATATATTCTGTAAATGTGTTTCCATCATAGTTTATGTGCATGTCTTCTTATCGAATAAAAAATGTATCTGCCTCAAGCGACCACATTCTTTTTTTATGCACATTTTGGAGATGTTATTTGCATGTTGGTGTGTCCATCTAGCATGTGTGTGTGTGTGTGTGTGTGTGTGTGTGTGCGTGTGTCTTTAACTGCTCTGAATTTATTAGCTGGCTTCCTGGTGGCTTTTTTAATCTCATCATTTTAACGTGAGTGACAGCGCTGTTTTGCAAATGGGAAAACAAGAAAGAGAAGAAAAGTGAATTGGATAGAGAGAATTAGCATAGCATTAATGAACGTTCCTGGTTTAGGTGCAGCATTGTTGGTCTCAGCACTGAGCCCGAGCACAGGGAAACGCAAACTTGTTTATAGTGAAAAAAAGCCCTTTCAAGGTTTACGAACTGCAGTTTTTCTCCCTCTGTGTGAATTTTTCTCAGTTGTTATTCCACTCATTAAACACAGCCTCACATATAAATGCAGGGTTAAAATGCAGCAGCGCAGTTTAAGCCAAATTGTGAATTAAATTTGGATTAGGTACATCTCTTGTAACAGTGAGTCTGTGTGCCCTCAGCCAACTCCACACCCAATTTTTATACCATTTGACAGGACAGAGGGTTTTGTACTCTGTATACTTCACTGCACATGACCAGACTTCCCAAAACAGACCTACAGTTTTGATAGGGAAGTCAGAGAGATGTACCATGAGTCCATATTGAAAATTAGGGATTCAATTTTAGCATGGGATTCATTTCAACTAATAAGAATAAAACCAATAAGAAATTCTGAAATTCATGTTTATTTTTCAATTCAACTTTTCACTCAAATCACAATGCTGATTATATTATATATGGTTGTTTCTTCAACTTCCGCCACTTTTAGCACTGTGGACTTATATAAAGTAAAGTCTCTCATAAATGTTTTTTTTGTCTGCTAACAATGCCCAACAGTCAAGTTCCCCTTCTGTCACTCACTCGACTTTGTGTCTTATGCAGTGACACAAGGGGTCTTTCTTGAGAGCATCGCATACCTCTGAACTTGAGAAAAGGCCAATGAGAAATTGGCAGATGGAATTTGCATGTTCTGCCACGGACATACGGGTATAAAGGGAAGCGGGTATGCGTCTGTCAGTCAGATTTTTTCGTCGGAGCCGAGCGGTTGTGCAGCTGCAAGCTGAAGTTCACCACTTTTCCACTCACCTCTGTTGGCAGAGCAATGCTGTTGGATCTGCAGCGTGTTACCAGTGGCTTTCTCCATCTCTGTACACTGTGCAGTCCACGCCCCTGGGTGCTTCGACAGCATTGCTGTCTGAAAGAGAGGTTACTTCTAAAAGCGTATTTTCCCCTCTAAAAGAGTTTTTCACTCACAAAAGAGCAATACACTGCAAGCGTTGAACATCCTTTTTAGGACATGTCTTTTTATAGATGCCCTTCCACCTCTGTGTAGTTCCTGGATGCGGTCGATATCTCTCCAAAACTGACGGTCATAGTCGCTGCCTCGTGTGCCTGGGTAGCGATCACACTGAGGCAGCTTTTGTGTACACATTGCGAGAACATGACCATGGCAGCGTCGTGGAATTCATTTCTCAAGGTGAATTCAGCCACCCCTTCCACAGGATTGAGGACGACCCGGCTGGCAATGGAGGCAATTTGGGGATGGCAGCGTGCTCGGTTTCGCCGGGTAAATCCCCATGAACCACCTGCCCCCCGGCACGCTCGCTTGCTTCCGTCCAGGCTCGAGGTTAGTGCAGCTCGCCTCACGGCCAGCCCGCGTTCTCCCTTGAGCCCCCAGAGTTGGATGATGACGTCGCCACTGCAACAGAACATTGTCGAGATGTGTGATGTTGACAAGGCCCGCTTTATCAACGCCCCCGTCTCCCAGCTTGGCCTCTTCGGCGACACTGTCGCCGACTTTGCCCATCAGTTTTCAGCAGTAAAGAGGCAGGCGGAAGCTATCTCACACATCATGCCGCGGCGCCACTCCAGCGCAGCCCGCACCCGTCTGCCCGCCGAGGGCATCCCCCTGCATCCAAGCAACAGGCAGTTCCGGCTCAACCCGGGCCCAGCTCGTAGCCCCAGCAGCGTATGCCTTCTGTCTCCAGGACCCCCTCTATGACCCAGAAAGCTCCAAAGCACTCCTGAGATGGAAAACCCAGGAAGTCAGATATTCGCTCCGGAGCTGGTATCAGGATCACTCCAACCCCCAGTGGAGGGACGGGAGGAAAATCTTAATTTTCATTATTTTCTTTTGCACCCACACTGTCAATAAAAGAGCAATTTCCTCACTCCCTGGGTCATCCAGCCGGTGCGTGCTGTTCTCACGGTGCCCCAGCTTCAAAATCCTACAGTCCCGGGTCCCCGGTCGCAGTTACCTCACTCCCGGCAATCCCCGACGAGTTCCGAAGATGCCTCTCAAGCAAGGTAAGTGCTTTGAGTCTTTTCTCTGCACCCCACCCGGTACGTCAAAAACTATCATCCCTCTATTGCCCCTCGCTCGGAGCTTGGATGCATGGCTTTCGCTATCAAACCCGTCGCGTTGGCTGGCCAGGACCATCTGACTCAGCTACGCGATTCAATTCACCAGGCTCCCACCTCGTTTCAGCGGTATTCGCTCCACCTCGATGCGCTGCGAAAACGTCAGCGCCTTATGGACAGAGATTACAACCCTCTACTCAAGGTCGCGATAGAGCCTGTCCCACCAGCCGAGATGAAGAAAGGTTTCTACAGCCCATATTTCATCGTACCCAAAAATGGCGGTGAGTTGTGGCCAATCTTGGACTTGTGAGTTCTCAACTGGGCTTTACACAAACTCCCATTCAAAATGCTCATACAGAAACCTGATGGACGTGTTCTTCCACGTCTCCATCTTGCCTCGACACCGACCTTTCCTACGGTTTGCGTTCGACAGCCAGGCTTATCAGTACAAGGTCCTCCCCTTCGGCCTGTCCCTGTCCCCTCACGTCTTCACGAAGGTCGCAGATGCACCCCTTGCCCTACTACGGGAACTCAACTACCTCGATGACTGGCTCATTCTAGCTCACTCTCGAGAGTTAATATGTGCTCACAGGGACCATGTGCTCAGGCACCTCAGCCGTCTAGGACTTCAGGTCAACTGGGAAAAGAGCAAGCTCGCCATGGTTCAGAGCATCTCTTTTCTCAGCATGGAGTTAGACTCAGTCTCAATAACAGCATGCCTCACAAACGAGCACGCACAGGCAGTGCTCAGGTGCTTCGCTCTCTTCAAGCCCGGCATGGCGCTTCCTCTAAAACAGTTCTAGAGGATCTTGGTGCATATGGCATCCTCAGCCACGGTTGCACTGCTCGGGTTGATGCATATGAGACTGCTTCAGCATTGGCTTCAGACTCGTGTCCCGAGATGGGCATGGCCCCACGCACATACCGTGTGTTAATCACCCCTTCCTGCTGTCAGACTTTCAACCCTTGAACAGACCTCTGTTTTCTGCGGACTGGAGTCCCCCTACAGCAGGTGTCCAGACATGCCGTGATCACCACAGATGCCTATCAATGGGCTCTCCCACTGATCCGGGGCAAGCACGTCTTGATCCGTTCAGACATCACCGCTCTGGTACTCCCTGACAGAGGCCCCTCTCGGGACAGACGCGCTGGCACACAGCTGGCCCCGGGTCTGCACATGTACACATTTCCCCCATTGAGCCTTCTTGTACTGGTGCTTTGGAAGATCAGGGAGGATGAGGAACAAGTCACCTTAGTGGCTTCTTACTGGCCCACTCGGACTTGTTTTTCGGATCTCACACTCCTTGCGACAGCACCTACCTGGCAAATCCCCCTGAGGAAGGACCTTCTTTCCCAGGGACGGGGCACCCTCTGTAATCCGCGCCCAGACCTCTGGAACCTGGACAGGACACGGAAGATCTGAGTGACCTACCATCTGCAGTCGTAGACACGATCAACCAAGCCAGAGCTCTTTCTACCAGGCAACTTTACACCCTAAAGTGGCACTTCTTTGCAAATTGGTGTTCTTCTCGGTCTGAAGACCTGCAGAGATGAGCAGTGTGGTCAGTGCTTTAATTTCTGCAAGAGAGGTCGGAGGGGATGCTGTCGTGGACCACCATGACGCAGTGGACGGCAAGTCCTTGGGTAAGCTCAACTTGAATATCAGGTTCCTTAGAGGCGCCCGGAGGCTGAATCCTCCACGGCCAAGCCTGTTCCCCTCCTGGGATCTCTCAGTGGTCCTCTCAGGCCTTCAGAGACCCCCCTTCGAGCCACTTGACTCAGTTGAGCTCAAGGCCCACTCCTTGAAGATGCCCTCCTAGCTTTAGTTTCCATCAAGAGGGTTGGGGAACTGCAAGTGTTCTCTGTCAGCGACACTTGCCTGGAGTTCGGTCCGGCAGATACTCACGTCATCCTAAGACCGTAACCGGGCTATGTGCCCAAGGTTCCTCATAGACACCACTACTGTGGGACAGTCGTAATTTTTTTTAAAAATGAAATCGAAAGAAATCATTTTCACACAATAAATACTGAAAGGTTTTATGATTATTTCAGTCTTTTTTATATTATCATGGTTTTAAAAATGCAATAACTTTCATAGTTTAATATTGAAAGTCTAGGTCTTGAAAAAAAAACTTTAAACTTGACTCTTGACTTTTAAATGTCACTCTATATGTACAATGTATTATTTTTCTTATACATTCCCATGGGTTTACAAAAAGCATTAAAACTGTACTGTCATTGGGCTCTGAGAAAATTAATCATTAATAATTTTTTACTGGCTTAAACTGTAATGAAGTTCAACTTCAAGGTTTTTAGCTCTCACTGTAAATCCTTGTGGCAGCGGGGGTGTGGTCAAGCGTCCGTCCGGGGAGAGAAAGCGGTAAGGGCGCTTGCACCTGAGCCAAATTATGTCTAACACCTGTCTCTAATTCCAGTAAGCATGGGGAGAGCGGCATAAGAGCGGCAGAGCGAACAGAGAGAGAGAGAGAGAGATCTACATGTACACGGCAGCCCAGCGTTGTTGTTTATGTTTAGTTAGGAATTGTGTGTGTTAAAAAGGTGATTATTTTGGAGAAGTGCTGTATGAGACTGTGGCCATTAAAGAAAGGAAAGAGTTATCTGAACCCACGTGAGGGGAAGAGGGGGAACACACAAGGGGAGGGGAGAGAGAGAGAGAGGGAGAACAGGGCTCTTCCGCCCTCGGGTACGCCGCCAAGTGGTCCTCCGCAAGCTGGACGGCCTCCTCCAGCGACGACGGGCGGTGGCACTAGTGTAAAGAGTGACAGAGACGTGGGTTCAGATAACTCTTTCCTTTCTTTAATGGCCACAGTCTCATACAGCACTTCTCCAAAATAATCACCTTTTTAACACACACAATTCCTAACTAAACATAAACAACAACGCTGGGCTGCCGTGTACGTGTAGATCTCTCTCTCTCTCTGTTGGTTCTGTGGCCGCTCTTATGCCGCTCTCCCCATGCTTACTGGAATTAGAGACAGGTGTTAGACATAATTTGGCTCAGGTGCAAGCGCCCTTACCGCTTTCTCTCCCCGGACGGACGCTTGACCACACCCCCGCTGCCACAATCCTGTAAACAAGATCATTTTCCCTCCTGTCGGGGTAATTTCTCACGATCCTGGCATTGGTGCACTGTTAAAATGACTCATTAGCATTGGTTAAAAAGACTGCATTTTTCTCAGTGCATTTAGCAATAGATCCATACTGAGGACGTATCCTTTGCTCGGATGCAACAAGACCACTGTCCTGCAAGATGGACAAGGAATCTTGTAGGTTTCCTAGCATTCAGACTAGAAATAGCCCTGCTTTAATTGTTTCCCTGGACCTGTGGAAGTGAGAGAATACAAGTGTTGTGATACAATCCTTTCAGCAGTAAATGGTTTGTGTATGTGTGTGTGTGCTTATCCATGTGCATTTCAGACCACCAGCTGTGTAAAGAGTTTAAAGACCCCTTCATTTAAAATAGGAATATTATGAATTTTAGTTCAAGTAGATTAGATTTGAAGCCATTGTTGTGTCCATGTACTACTTAAAGTTAAAAAATGTATCTTTTAGCTGATATAAGCATTAAAAAATGTGCAATGTTTCTCCATTGAGAATGCCCCTCCCACCACTTGCTTCTGATTAGCAAATGCATGAAGCAAATAACTTGATATGTCTCGCCAAAACTTCCTGTTTTAATAGGAAATACGTCAACACAGGGCAAAAAACTTGCTGAGCAAAAAAATGGTCTTTCAATTAAATGTCACTTTGCTTAAATTAGTTCACATTTACTATATAGTCTAGTCAAAAAAGAGTTAATAATGTTGACAAATTATACAGATATATAATTTGTCAACATTATGAATAATTTTGAACAGCACACAATATAGTAAATGTGAACTAATTTAAGCAAAGTAAAGTCAAACCCAGGGCTTGGGTCAATGAGCATCAACAGGGTAAATTTAGAATTTTGTCAACTGGCAGAAAATTATGCTATTAAATTTACTCCTGAATTTGTGTGTTCTGGTTTTTGTGTCTTTTTTCTAGTTGTGTGTCATACTGGAGCCAATGCAAGAGCTAATGTCTCGACACAAGACCTACAACCTCAGCCCAAGAGACTGTCTAAAGACATGTTTGTTTCAGAAGTGGCAAAGAATGGTGGCCCCTCCAGGTAAAACCAAATCATTGTCCATGTATTACAGAATGCTCTCAATGGCTGTGGATATTTACAAATGTGTGTGTTTAGCATCTCGGTAATGGGGAAAATAGGCTCTAATTCCGCTCTGTGTTGGGACCTCTCAGGCAAAACGAGTGGGAAGTGTTTTAAAACAGCGTTCACTAATGTTTAGCTTGCAATCTACATAAAACCAATAATGACATCTTGCAAGCTTTATCTAATGGAAACAAGATGGTTTCAGGTCTGATTGTGACATTTAAGAAAAGACATTCTCTTTTTCACATATATTTTCTAAAAACTCACTTCAACGAGACAATTTTATAAATTTACAAAATAAGCTATTATGATCATTATTTATTGCAAGAAATATATTTTTGGCAGTCTTGCATTTGTTTAAAGACACTTTAATTGGTTCCCAATCATTTTCCCACACTGGCCATACAATATTTATGAATAAATAAACCTAAAATAATTATATAATTTAAATTAAGATATTACTACAATATCAATAATGATCGAATGACTTTAAAATAGTAAAATGTAATCACTCCACAATATACAAAGTGTAGGATTTCACAGCCCAGGACACAGCATTTCACTAGAAATTCAATAAAAAAACACTAGCACACCAAATATGTTTTATTGTGTTGTAAGTACTGTACACTGCATTTGGCAAGTGATGTAGTGTTGGGCTGTAAGATGTAACTCTCATGTTCTGTTTTTATTAGCTAATATGCCATTTTAAAAGCTTAAAAAAACATACTTTACATAAAAGTATCAGGTTGATTCTTCATGAGTTTTCCTAATCTAATGTAAATTGATTATAAACAATATTTCAGTCCTCACGCAAAAAACATAAAATTTCAAATTTGAAAAGAGGGTTAAATACATCAGCAGAAACCACCCATTTGATGTCACTTAGACCTTTGTATGTCTGTCTGTAATGTTCAATTAGGTGAGGCAAAAGTTAAATATCTAAATACAGCTTTTAACGCGACGGGTTTGATAGCGAAAGCCATGCATCCAAGCTCCGAGCGAGGGGCAATAGAGGGACGATAGTTTTTGACGTACCGGGTGGGTTGCAGAGAAAAGACTAAAAATGGCAAAGCAAAATCAGGAAAACCCCTAGTGGTCGCCAGGGTAATCATGGCAGAGCCCCCATCCAAGGAGCGGCTCTTGAAGCTCCTTAACACATAAACACCAAAAAAAAAGAAAAGTTTATGGGAGGAGCAGGATGCGGAAGCCCAGGGGGGCGGATCCGCAGGAGGCAGAGGCTCATGGGGCAGAGCCGCAGGAGTCTCAGGGAATGGAGGCTCAGGGGGCGGAGGCTCAGAAGACCAAGGAGACCATGGCTGATCAGGTGGATGGCCCGGAGACCAAGGAGGCCATGGCAGATCAGGCGGTAGACCAGAAGACCAAGGAGACCAGGGCTGATCAGGCAGATGGCCAGGAGACTAGAGCAGATCAGGCAGATGGCCAGAAGACCAGAGCAGATCAGGCAGATGGCCAGCAGTTGAAGGCAGATCAGACAGAACAGCAGGAGGCTTTGCTGCAGGAGGTGGAGGCTCAGAGGGCGGAGCTGTGGAAGGCTCGGATGACTCAGAGTTCAGAGCAGCTGAAGGCTCAGAGAGCAAGGTACTTGGGGACTCAGAGAGCAAGGCACTAGGGGACTCAGAGAGCAAGGCATTAGGGGACTCAAGAGATAAAGGCACTAGGGGACTTATAGAGCAAAGCACTAGGGGATTCAGAGTTCAAGGCACTAGGGGACTCAGAGAGCATGACACTAGGGAGCAAGGCAGCTGGGAAGTCAGAGGGCTCAGAGGCCAGGGAAGCTGAGGATTCAAGGGGCAGAGCCATGGGGGTGCTGCTGCAGGTACGGCCTCTGTGGGCGATGAAGCTGGCACTGGGATGGTCGAGGCTTCAGGCTCTGGGATTGGATGGGCGAGGTTTCAGGTGCTGGCTCTGGGACGGGTGAGGCATCAGGCACTGGCTCTGGGACAGCCGAGGCTTCAGGCGTCGGCTCTGGGACAGGTGAGGCTCAAGCCGCTTGCTCTGAGACGGTCGAGTCTTCAGGCACTGGCTCTGGGATGGGCGAGGCTTCAGGCACTGGCTCATGGACCATTGCAGGTATGTACGCTGGCTCGTGGACTGTGGCAGGCATGGTCGTTGGCTTGTGGGCCGTGCTAGGCATGTGCGCTGGATTGTGAACGGTGGCAGACGTGGGCGCTGGCTCGTGGACCGTGGCATGCGTGGGTGCTGGCTCGTGGACAGTTGTAGGTGTGAGCATACCAGGTGCCACTGACGGTGTGAGAGGAACCACCGGGACCACAGAAGTTGATACTATCTCCGGCAAGAGAACGATGTTATGCTCACATGAAGGGTATAGAGTGATGAGCTGAGATGAGAGTCACTCCAGTTCTACTAGCTTGTCAAGGCATTAAAACCCATTAAATAGTCCCAAAAAGAAAGTCCTGTCTGACATAACTTGCCAAATTCTGCTGCTATTCCATATCTTGGTCAGTTATTCTGCAATGTTCAGTGAGGCGAGGCAAAAGTTAAAGATCTAAATACAGCTTTTAATGAAGGTACGCAAAGCAAAATCCGGAAATCCTGGGAGCCTGGGTAGCTCAGAGAGTACTGACCACCACCCCAGGAGTTGTGAGTTTGAATCCAGGGTGTGCTGAGTGACCCCAGCCAGGTCTCCTAAGCAATCAAATTGGTCCAGTTGCTAGGGGGATAGAGTCACATGGGGTAATCTCCTCGTGGTCTTGATTAGGTGGTTCTCGCTCTCAATGGGTCACGTGGTAATTTGTGCATGGATCGCGGAGAGTAGCATGAGCCTCCACATGCTGTGAGTCTCCGCGGTGTCATGCACAGCAAGCCACGTGATAAAATGCATGGATTGTGATAAGGGAAGGCAACTGAGACTTGTCCTCAACCACATTTCTTTCTTTTTTTCTTTTTTTTCAAACACAGGAAACATTAGAAAACAAGAAAACAAACATTACAACATTAAATGGAAAACAACTGAAAAAGAACACAGGAAAACCAAGGGATAAAATACATAAGGGGTAAACGAGGAAACAAATAATCACAAGAACCTGTGAACAAAGACAATGACAAGAACTACAAAACCCATAATCAAAACACATGACAGGGAACAATAAACATACATGGCAATCTATAGTTGTCCCCAGGTTAATCGTGACACTATCTTGTAATGTCCCTTAAGGGCTCCCATCCATATCAATAACAGTGATTTAAAGATGTATACACAGTATGATTTAAACAGTAACAACATGGCATGTATGAGACAGAGAACAAATCCTCTATCTGCTCCCTGTGGGTGAAACCCTGTATGACTCTATCTCTTAGTTAGTCTGCAGCATTGGCTTTCTCACAATCTGAGTCAGATTGGATATTCTGTAATTGTTGTTTACTTATTAGCTGTGCTTCCCCTATTCTTTTAAAATCTGGAGAGTGCTTGTGTTTAGAACAGGAAGGAAATAATTATGCCTTTATTCCCTAAAAAGTTTTTTGCATGTGTATGGGTGGACAAACACAAAAATAAGGCATTTTCTTAAGTAATACAAAACCCTGCAGATCCCACTAGAGTGTTTATTATTGTATATGACTATATGACAACACTTTACAATAAGGTTGTATATAGTAAGTTACATTAGTTAATATAAACTAACAATGAATAATACATTTACAGCATGTATTATTCTTGGTTAATGTTGATTTCAACATATACCAATAATTGTTTCTTTATTAAAAGTTGTATATGTTAGCATTAGGGTAGTACATTATGAACTAACATGAACTAACAACGAACAATCATATGTTCATAAATTAACATGAACAAAAATTCATAAATGCTGTAAAGTTATATTGTTCATTGGTAGTTCATGATATCTAATACATTAATTCTAACAAATAGAACCTAATTGTAAAGTGTTACTGACTATATTATGTGAAATTTGTCTTCAATACTACGTGTAAACATCTCCCTGTGTGTGGTTAGTAAGAACCTCTAAACATTTAATTTTCAGATGTCATTTAATTTTCAGATGTTTGCTCTTATTTTAATTAATAGACTGTATTAATGTATTACTGTCCAGAACAGTCTTTACGATCCTAGTACAATGTTTAGCACAAGGATATTTAAATAGATTTTCTTTAATTAAAAAAATTCCATAAATTAATGTTAGAATAAAATTGATTCACAAAATACAGCAAAGCTTTTTTAGTCTTGCATTTTACATTTGCATATTACTGGTTTCTGAATATACATTTAAAATGTCTCTATTATATGTATTTTATCTGGAAACTAAAACTTGCTTTTGAATATGATTTTAGCTGGACATCCACAGAACTTCAAAACGGAAATTTTCCCCACAAATCACAAAAAAGGTACTCTTCCTGTCTTGTACATTAAATATCTTCTAATAGAAAAGGTGAATTCTGTGTCTAAATGGAAAGCCATGAAATATTTTTTTCTCTGTTTGAGTCATAAATGCTCAGCATAATTTTTTTTTTAGAAAGTTATATTAGTCACAAACATAGGTAACACTTTATTTTGTTGGTCCCAAGTAGATATTTAACTGACAATAAGTGAATTAATCATAAGTCATGCTATAGCTAGTAAACAGTGTTTCAACAATCATTCAGTAGACTATCAATAGCCTTTATAACAGCAGCAAAATAACAGCTTATCGACTGACTTGCTATAGGTAGTAAACAGTGTTTCAACAAACATTGTTTCAGTAGCCTGTATATAGATCTCTTTTAATTACCTACTTACATTATTGCTGAGAACATCAGTTCATTCAAAGGTCTTAAATAAAGATCTATATACAGGCTACTGAAAGTCTACTAAATGTTTGTTGAAACACTGTTTACTAGCTATAGCAAGCCAGTTAAATAGTCACTTATAGTCAGTTAAATATCTACTTGGGACCATCAAAATAAAGTGTTACCGAAACATATTTTATGTTTGCTTACTTTGTCCAAAAGGTCATTTTAAAAAGATATTGACTATACAGATTATGTACAGTGAGGTTAAAGTCTGATTTAGTCTACATAAAACATTTGGGATTTAAATCTAATTTAATCATGGTAATAAACGATTTCAGGATATTAATTTTTTTTATCATTTATGGACACATTTTTGGATAAATCTATTACAGCTCAAATGTATGCTGTTATTAAAGCAAAGGGGGGCATATAATAAGGAAATTCTCAAGTTCAAGTTAATTTTTTAGCATTTCACTCAAATTGTTTGGCTGAAATATAATTTATATTGAATAATACCTTATTAAATATTGTAAAATAGAAACATTTTCACAATTTTACTTTGGAACATTACTATAAATTAACTGCATAGAAAATGCTTTGTCCTCAAAATAAGTATTAGAAAACACATGTTAAAAAATAGGGTTAATGCTATTTAGTGTAAGTAAACAGCATTTAAATGTTATTTATATAAATGTCTATGCATGGCTGGCTGCAGTGCCTGCAGTGTGCACTGTTGGGCATTTATGCAAATAAAAAAACAGGGGTCTTTTCTTACTAGTGCATGTCTTGGGAGATGTTTGAATGCTCCACCTCTCAAAGAAAACAAAGTATGGTGAATTTGTTTTTCTGTCCCTGTGCAATCATCATTTGTGTTTGTGTGTGCTTATATGTTTTTTACAAAGAAAATGAATGTGCTTCCTCTTCTTCATCTGCGTGCATTGTGTGCATGTATTGTTTTTATTTGTGGCATGTGTGTGTGTTTGTGAATGTGGATGTGTGCACTTGCACTATATATATATATACTTATGCTGTGTGTGTGTGTGTGTGTGTGTGTGTGTGTGTGTGTGTGTGTGTGTGTGTGTGTGTGTGTGTGCGCCTGTTTTTTGGAGAGCAGAGCCCGCTCGACAGACCACGACCAAGAGAAGAAAGAGAAAGAACTCAGCCAGCAGTGCGTCTAACAGTAGCCTAGGCAACAACGCTGGCAGCAAGAAACGCAGCCCTGCCAACAACTTCAGTCTGACCAGCCAGGTACCTGTAAGCATCAGCTCTTCTTCTTTACACACACACAAGAAAATAATTATATGAATATGCTGTCATAACATACTTTATATAAGTGTTACTGTAGTTTTGATTCATAGTGATACTTGTTTGACAAGAGCTTAAAGGGATAGTTCACCAAAAAATATATATAATTTTCTAATTTCCTCACTGATTTTCTTTTTGTGAAACACAAAAGATGTTTGGCAGAATGTTAGCCTCAGTCACTATTAACTTTCATTGAGCTTTTTTCCACTCAAAAAAGTAAATGATGACTGATGCTGTAAGTCTCTAACATTCTACCTACTGTAACATCTCCTTTGGTGTTGCTCAGAATTTTGATTTCATTTCAAAAATCACCCTCGTACTATTGCAAATCCGTATAACTTTGTTTCTTCTGTGGATGTAGATGTTTATCTTTATGTTGGAGCTAATCACTTCCATACAACAAAAGTGGATAAGGACCAGGGGCTATTAAGCATAAAAAATTACCCCAAAAAATAAGCACCATAAAGCATCCTAAACATTTTCCTCAGAAACAATATGATGCTTTTTATGAGGAACACGCTAAATTTAAGTTGTTATTTGCTGAAAATCTTTCTTGACATCAGTGGTCACCATTAACTTTCAACGTATTGAAAAAAACTGAGTTAACATTCTACAATAAATAATTCCTTTTGCGTTCCACTGAAGAAAGTTGGGGGAAAAAATCATATTTTTAATCGGTATTTGTATGTTGTTTTCCAGTAAAATGATGTAAACATCCTTATAACAAGATAAATAAGATTTAAAAGGTATTAAAACTTGTCTATATCTTGGATCAAGTTTATTACCCCATTGGAATTTTTTTGTTGTTGTTTTATGTATGAATCTACAAATGTATCTACAAGTTTAAACAAGTTTATGCTTAAAGCAAGTCAAAATAGTTGTAAATGTAAAACGTTTAAGGATGTTTAGATATTTTTACTGAACAAATAACCCTAAAATACTGATTAAAATAATATTTTTGCAGTGTATGGGTTTTGAAAGACAAAGTGAATGATGACAGAATTTTTGGTTGAACTATCCCTTTAATGCAGATGTATGCCGTTGGCCAGTATTTAACTTTGCTCCTGTTCTGATACTGTATCTCTCACAACGAATGAGAAATTACAATACAGTTATAACATTTTATATTAATGTGATGTCAGTTTTTTCATGGTTTGAGGTTTTTGCTTATGAGCCATCACACAAATTAAAAAATATTCATTTTAAATGCCTATGCCAAAGTAAATACAACCCCAAAGCCTTCACTGAGAGAGAGACTCCTTACTTCCGCAGTTCAGTGTTTAACCCCAATTCAGAGGTATTTATCCCAGAGTGGCTCTTTATTCCCCTGGCTTCCTCTCCAGGCATTAGTCTGGCTGTCAGTGTATTCTCCCAGCATGCACACTACAGGGTCAAACACATAACCCAAGAGTGCCAAATCTGTTTTTGGGAGTGGTATTGTGAGGAGGTAAATTTGTTTGGCGATGGATGATGGGATTTGTAGTGCGTGGCTTTTCCCCTGGAGTTCTAGGACAATTGGATACATGAATGCTGTAGAGGAGATTAAGAGAGGAGATCAGCTCTTGCGTTCCAGCTCAGTCTGTCAAACCCAGAGCTTGTTTGTATGCGCTGATGGCAATTTTTTTTAACTTAGACATTTTTAAACATGTATTTGCATCAAGGTTTTTTTGTGTGGCAGCTCAGGCACCTTTCAGCTCAGATTTTTAATAGTGATTGGCTGATAAGTTTTAAATAACAAAAGACGATGTAAGTATTTTCACTGTAAAAGTGGTTTGTCAGGTAAATAAAAAATGTGCTTCATACGGTAGCATTCAAGTTTCATGATTAACAATTGCATGTTACCACTTTTTACAGTGTAGAGATTTATTTTTACATATGGGTAGTTATGTTAATGTATAGCATTAATATGTATATAATGTATGACTTTTTAGGTTACAGATTCTATAACTGTACAAGGGATTTATGTAATTTTATATATATATCTAATTTTAGTAATTTATCTGTTCACCATTTCATCGCCATAGGTTTTTTTTTTTACCTTTTTTAAATATAATTTCAATTGTCCTGTGGTGTGACAAATACATTTTTAAAAGTGCAATTATTCTATGATGTTTCTAATTTAATATTAGAGCATGAAATGCATAATATTAATGAAATATTTGGCGAAATTTTGTTTTTATAATAGTTATAGATGGAATTCAGTGTCTCACAATGCAGGACACGTGAACTTGCCAAAAGAACATTATTTCATGTCAATTAACAATATGGCCAATGTTTGCTATAGTCTGATTTAGTGAGTTTTTTATGAATTGCACACAAATATTAACATTTAATTCAAACAATATTTACTCAACATTCGCTCAAAAATATTTTAATGTGCATTACCCATGCACTAAAAAAGTCAAGAGTATGTTTGTCTTATCTTCAGGTTAAAAAAAAAAAAAAAAAAGACATCTAAACATCCTTAAAACTTTACAAAAAATTAATAGTAAATAGTACAATTACTAACAGAAACAGTATTTTTTTTACTAAAAATGAAAGGTAACATTGGTTAGCATTAGTTATCATGAACTAACAATGAATAATACTTTATTGCATGTATTAATCTTAATGTTCATTTTAACATACTAATACATTTTATAAATTAAAAGTTGTGTTAGATAACATTAGTTAATGCACTATTAGCTAACAAGGAACAATTATATTTTTATTAACAAACATTAATAAATGCTGTAAAAACTATATTGTTAATTGTTTATGATACCTAATCTATAAACTAATGTTAACAAATGGAACATTATTGTAAAGTGTTACCAAATTACAGTACTCAAGAAAGAGGAATGAAAGATATCAAGTCTTGTTTTCAGAGAAATCTTACAAAATTTTGGGGGGTTTATGCTTAAAACATGAAAAATCTATTTGCCAGTGTGGTAAATAAAATAAACTTCCCTTTTAATTAAGTTTTATTTATTTTTTTTACAGCATTGGTAACATATTTCTTGTTATAACCATAAACATTGCATAATGTTATTAGTTTTCACTGAAAAAAGTTGAATCTTGGCATTGTGTTTCTGGAATATCCCCTTACCGTCAGAGAAGAAAAAATCCATTGATGGGATAACCTGGTCATTCAGTTCTTTCAGGTGTTCAGTTGACTTCATTTTATTGCCTCACAACGTTGCTGAGCCTAGATCATAACACTGCCTCCAGACGCTTGTACAGTGGACACTATGCATGACGGTGCATCACTTCATGCGCTTCCCTTTTTACCCTGAAGCACCCATCGCTTTGGAATAGGGTAAATCTGGACTCACCAGACCACATTAACTTTTTCCATTTCTCCACAGTCCAATCTTTATGTTAAATTGAAGTATTTAAAAAAAAAATCTTGATTACAACAAGTGGCTTTCTTGTTGCAACACAGCTGTTTAGTCCCAATCCTGTAAATTCTCGTCGCATTGTGTGTGTGTGTGGAAATGCTCTCACTTTCACTATTAATCATAGCCGTGAGTTCTACTGTCGATTTTGTTATGTTGTGACTTCACCAAGTGTTTCACCAGGCTCCGATCACGATTATTCAAGATTTTTTTCTGACCACATTTCTTCCACGAAGCTGATGGTTCACCGCTATCCTTCCAGGCTTTAAAAATGCGTTGGACAGTTCTTAACCCAATTCCAGTGATTACAGCAATCTCCTAAATTGTTTTCTTTGCTTGATGCAGGCCAATAATTTGCCCTTTCTAAAACACGGTAACATCTTTTCCACGACCACGAGATAATTTTTCTGACATGATCGTTTAAGAAATGAGAAGCTACACACTGCATCAGTTAGGGTTAAAAGAATTATTGCCAGCTGAAACATATAAATGAAAAATATTAATCACTGCAATAATGATTCATTCATAAGCTCTTAAGTATCTGCTTATTTAAATCCAAAATGCAAGTGTATAAAATTAAGACAAAAATATAAGACAAAAAATAATACAAGAAAATAATTTTTTGCTGTGTGTAAAAGGCTATTGGTAGATTTTGAAACTGACATAAAGAAGCTAACGCTATTTTTACTGTTATTGGCCAAGCAGGCACAGTTATTGGCTGATGCCGATAATCTCAAAAAGGCCAAATATCTCAAATTAACTTAATTTAAAATTAAAACTGTCCACATATTCTTTGTTGTTGTTGTTGTTATTTTTATTTTTATTTAGTTATACAGCTTTTATTATTTTTGTTCTAAGGAAGTTTTGTATCTCTGTAGATGTATCTCTGATTACATATATTTTGTCCTGGTTGTTTTTAACCAGCATCCATCATTTTGAGGACACCAAACACACATGCAGAGAGAAAATTGTTGGTGTGAGCTTCTGGCTCTGTGTCAGCGCTCCATTTCATATAGATCCTTTGTGTGTGTGCATATGTGTATGGTCATATGAGCATGTGTGTGTGTGTCACAACACTACTCCCCATTCAAAAGCAGTGAGCCTCATTGTAAGCAATGTTGCCATGCGTCTTGAAGAGGAACACGCTGGTTACATATGTAGTGTGGCCACGTGGTTTTGTCTGTGCAGTCATCGCAAGCTGCCTGATCGCCTGCCTACGTGAGACCAATCACAATGAGCTCTTCATGTGACCATGGAATGGGGGGGATGAGGTGAGAGGGAACCTGTATTGAACAATATTACAACAGTGCCCCCTTGTGGTTGTGTTTTTGGGTTTGGAGAATAATGAAACATTTATCCAAATCATGTTAAAGTGCATTCAAGCTATGGATTCGATCAGAATTTGTATTTCCTGTTAATCGAACCCATGACCTTGCCATTACGTGTGTCATGCTGTTGCAGTTATCCAACAGGTAATTCATTTAACCTGATAATTTTTTCCTGCCTTAAGTAATGTCCAGCTCAAGCAAGGGCCCGAACCTGTACTAGTTTTGTTCATAGAGTGTCCCAGGGATCAGGAGCAGATCTGTACATTTGATAGAAATTAGAGCCCACTGTAAAAAAAAAAAAACAGCTGGAAATGTAGGATTTTTTTTTACATTACAAACTGGTAACTACAAGGGTATTATGCTGTAACTGTGGTTTTTGAGGACATTTCTAGTGTCCTCATAATTCAAATCACTTAAAAAACATACTAAACTATGTTTTCTTAAAATTTAAAAATGCAGAAAGTTTTTGTGAGGGTTAGGTTTAAGGGTAGGGTTAAGGTTGTGGGATAGAATCTATAGTTCATAAAGTATACAAATCATTATGTCTATGGAGAGTCCTCATAAGGATAGCCACACCAACGTGTGTGTGTGTGTGTGTGTGTGTGTGTGTGAGACCCCTGGTTTAACACCCAGACTGTAGGTCGACAGTTGCCGTTTAAAAACAGATGGCAAATTCAAGGCTTGTTGGCAAGCGCCTTGCTTTTTTTAAATTAGTATCATTTTAGCTAATGACTTAATTAGCTATGCAAATTGTCAAATCGGTATGTGGATATTGTTCGTTAGTCAAAAAGCCTACCTTAATGAATGAGATTAATTAAGAAGCTGAGGGGTGAAAAGAACTGACAGTGACTCTGGTGTCTCAGCCAGACCCCTCACATGAGAGTCATTGCTCAAATAAACATAATCAGAATAGTAAAAAAAAGCTGAATATTTGAGGGGGAGCCAATCCAAGAGTGTGAAGGGAACAAAAACTCTTAAATCAGGGTGCTGGAAGAAGAATAAATGGAAGCTAGAAAGGTAGAGAGCATAGGCAGGATAAAATTTCCCTCACCAAAACGCAACCAAAATGTACTAGTGAGAAGGAAATAGCTGATTTTAGATCAGTGGCTGTGTACAACTTCATCCTACATTGTTTGTTGCCTGCATGTACAGAAGAAATTTCTTAATTTCTGAAGTTACTTAAAATAAAAAAAATGTTAATACATTATAAAGTTGTATATGATAACATTAGTTACTACACTGTAAAAAAAATGTTTGATTCAGTTTATTATTATTATTTTTCTCATAAAACAAAGAATGTAATTGTGAAAATTTCAGTTTATTCAGCTGAACTTAATCAGTTCAGTTAGCTGAACTTAAATTGAAGTTAAACACAACAACTTCACTTGTTCCCCGTCTGTCGCTCACTTCGACGTTGTGTTGAAGAAGCGACACAAGGGGTCTCTCTTGAGTGCCGAATATGCCTCTGATCTATGAAAAAAGGCCAATGAGAAGTTGGCAGATAGTATTTGCACACCCCACCCCCGGACATATGGGTATAAAAGCGGGGAAATACGTCGAGTTCATTCAGAAATTTTCTTTGGAGCCGATGGTTGTACTGCAGCGAGCTGCGAGTCACACACCCGTTCCTGTTCCTCTGACGCTCTCTCTACTGTTGGATCTATGGTGCACTACAGCAGCTTTCTCCTTCCCTGCACTGCAGAGCAGCTTGCCCCTGGGCGCTTCGACAGCGCAAGAGCATAAAAGAGTATTAAAAGAGTGATATTTCTTGTAGAAGAGTATTTTTGTCTATTAGAGCAATACACAGTGGCGTTGAACGTCCTTTTCAGGACGCGTCTTTTTAAAGATGCCATTCTGCCCCTGTGTAGTTCCTGGATGCGGTAGAGTGCTCTCCACTTCAGACGGCCACAGGCGTTGTCTCGTGTGTCTGGGCAGCGATCACACCGAGGCAGTGTTTGTGGATGGTTCATGCTCTCACTGCGAGGGCATGACCATGGCAACGTTGCGGTTGCGGCTTGCTTTCAATAGAAAGCATGCCACTCCAGCTGCCCCCCGCATTGCTCCTTCTTCTCACGATGACGATGGAGGTGATCTGGGGATGGCAGCGGGTGCAGCTCCGCCAGGTTCGTCACCTCGGATCACCTGCCCCCAGCACGCTCGTTGACTCCTGTGCGTGCTCGAGGCAACAGTGGCTCGCCTCACAGCCAGCCTGCTTATCCTCTAGGGCTCGAAGTGGATGAGCTCGCCACTGCATCGAAGAGCACGGCGTCTGACTCCCCTGGGCTGCCACCTTCGGGCCAGCACGCCCTGGCTGAGGCTGACACCCAGATGGCCGACATGCTTTCCTGAGCCGCTGCCAGCATGGGCTTGGACTGGAACCCTCCGTCCTCCCCACAGCCATCGCGGTTGGATGACTGGTTTGCGGTTGGATGACTGGCGCCGCACACAGCACCCTGCTCCGCCTCAACCTGAGCCCAGCTCTCAGCCCCAGCATCGATCACCCCGCAGGAAGCAGACGCCCCCCCGTCTCAAGGACCCCCTCGAGGACCCAGAAGGCTCCCAGGCACTCCGGAGACGCTCGACCCAGAGCCCGAGACGTTAGCTCCAGAGCTGGTAAGAACACTCCGTCCCCCGGTGGAGGGCCGGGAGGAGAATCTTTTGTTGTATTTATTTCATTTACCCCCCCCCCCCCCCCCACACACACACAGGGCTGCAGTACCCACATTCTCAATAACATAGCTATTTCCTTTGTCTCTGGGTCGCCTGGCCTGCAAATGCCGTTCTCACGGCACCCTGCCACCAGACCTCTACAGTCCTGGCATGCTGGACGCGGACCCTCCACCTTCAGCCCCATGACTGCTCCCTGGCCGGCCGGTTCCGACGAGTCTAGAGGACGCCTACACTGGACCTCCTCCTCAGTCGCTAACCCACCCCCTGCCTGGTGTGCGGAGCAAGGTAAGTGCTTTGAATCTTTTCTCAGCACTAGAGCCTCGGGACGCGTCTTCGCCTCCCGACGCTGTATTACCTGCTCCACCCCGCTGCGAAGCCCCGCCGGGTACGTAAAAAAATAACGTCCCCTTGGTGCCACAAGCACGGAACTTGGATGTGTGGTTTTCACTTCCCAACCCATCGCACTGCGGGCCGTTGGAGAGGGGCCCCACTGCGCTGGCATATCAATTGCCTAGAGTTGCTGGCTGGCTTCTTTGCCCTGCGGAAGTTCCTCCCATTAGCTCGGGACCAACATGTCCTAGTTAGGTCAGACAGCACCACCGTGGTAGCATACATAAATCGCCAAGGCGGTGTACGCTCCCACCACATGTCACGACTCGTCTGTCGTCTCCTCCTTTGGAGCCAGCAGCGACCTGTTTGCCTCCCAAGAGACCTCCCACTGCCCTATCACACCCAGGCCATGCCCCCCCCCCCCCCTTGCGGGTCCGAGCACACTCAACAAGGAGTGTTGCGTCCTCATGGGAACTGGCCAGGGGCACCTCCCTGGCAGACATATGTAGAGCGGCAGGTTGGGCAACATGTAATACCTTTGCAAGACTCAATCTCTGGGTTGAGTCAGTATTGTCCCATGTTTTCTCAGGACCGAGCCTTTAGAACTCGGTAACACGCTGACGGTCTGGCCGGATGGATTGCTTGCACCTGGCGCCCTTTCCCTTGGACGAGGTAAAACTGTGCGCTTTCTCTCCCAGGAGATCCCATTGCCCCTGGGCGCTTCGAAAGTCAAGAGCATAAAAGAGTATTAAAAGAGTGACATTTGGATCCCTGGATGATTCCTCCCTAGCACTTTGGGTCTGCAGTTCAGCGGAGGAACTCGCCGACCCAATCCACTGCGGGTACTTAATCTACCCTGTACTGGAATAGGTGCTCCACAGGGCAGGACTCCTACGTGGACTCCCCCTGTGTGAATTATCCGTGGTACAGTCCCCTTACGAGTGGACCCGCGTCTCCCTTAGGCAGTTCCAGGTGCCCTCCGGTCACTGCGTTGTAGCAACTCCCCCCTCCAATGAGGTTGGATCTACCACTGCGCCATTTCCACATGCCGTCTATAAAAAAACCCATGTGATGTATTCACCACTCTTACCTCCCCTTCAGGGCAGGGGTGATCTCTGCAGGGTCTTTTCCCCCTGAAAGAATAGGAAACTGGGTAAGACCCCCTTCCCTCGATGCGTCTAAGGGCCCCGGCCGTTCTTGCTCTATGCAGAGAAACATAGAGAGAAAAGGTTCCCAGGTTGGCAAGCGTCGCATTGTTCCCCTGCCTAGGGTAACCAGAAGGATTCTGACTACTTTTTTGGGGCATTGGGGAAGGGTACGTGCAGTCTGACACAGCTGGTCGCCTCTGCACGTAAAATTTTAATGCCTGCCACTGTAAAGTTGGTGTTCAGTGAACCTAACTTTATTTGTCAAGTAAACCCTGCAAGTTTTGCACTGCAGGATGGTCTCCTCTTGAGAGACACAGGCTACACACATATTAGTTAAATTCAGAGGCATATAGATGTTAACACTTGACACACAATCCTCATACAAACTTCATTAAAGGTGCTGTAAGGGATTTCAGCCATTCCACAAGCTGAACGTTGGGTTTACCACGCCCCCTCTTTCTAAAACCCCCCTCTCCAAAAATGCCAAATGAGCTTTACTGAGATCAACATCAAGCAAAAATGATTCTAAAAACAACATCAGCAAAATAATGACCTCAACTGACAACTGTTATGAGCAACATGGTATAAAAATTTAATTTTAGGCCCCTCCAGGTCTCCATCTGTTTTTACTTTTTGCCAGTGTTCAATCTCAAGTAAGAAATCTTGGAGTTACGTTTGATTCGTCATCAAATTTTGAGAAACAAATCAGTACAGTGGTAAAGAGCAGTTTCTTTCATCTGAGATCGGTTGCGATATTAAAACAGTTTCTACCCCCGAAAATTTGGAGACTAATCCATGCTCTCATAACATCACGTCTGGACTACTGTAATTCCCTATACTCTAGCCTGCCTCAAACTGCGATCTCTCACCTGCAAATTGTCCAAAAAATACTGCTGCGTGACAACACTTATTTCAGTAAAATCTTTCAGGGAGTAAGACATTTTTTTGCATACCTTTCCATGAAAATAATTAACTTACATTACCTTTAAGTAAAAGATGAGCTCTTAACATCACCACACAACTATTAATCTGTATTAATGGCAAAAACAACAACAGTAGCACAAATAAAGTAGCAAATAGCAAGAAAACAAGCCTACAACACCAACCTCATTATTTATTCATGCTGCAATGGATGCTGGGTGCTGGCAGGTCTTTCTTTGTTCAGACTTTAACTTTGTTAAGTGAACTGAGATGACAAATATGCTTAAATCAACTTAAGAACAGGTTAATAGAATCACAACTTCATATGTTAAGTTGTCTAGACAATGTAGTGTGTCAACCCAAAGAAGCACCTTGATACAACATTTTACAGTGTACATTTGCATTACATTTACATGTATGCATTTGGTAGACACTTTTATCCAAAGTGACTTACATTGCATACAAGGTATCCAAGTTACCATGGGAAAGGAAACCATGATCTTGGCATTGCTTACGCAATGCTCCAACAGTTGAAATACAGGAACACTTAAAAAAAAATTCTTTGGATTCTAACTCGTGTTATTAATTAACTATTTTCTATAGCATTTATTATTCTTTGTTAATAAATAGTCATTTATAAATATTTTAGTGTTCATTGTTGAATTCAATAACTCAAAATTACTGTTTGTGTAATCAATTTTTATTGTTAAAATGTGTTAGTATATGTAAAAACTAAAATTAACTAATATTCATAAATATTGTAAAACTATTTATGTTTATAAGAGCTAATGTCTCGGGCTCTGGGTCGAGCGTCTCCGGAGTGCCTGGGAGCCTTCCGGGTCCTCAAGGGGGTCCTTGAGACAGGGGGCATCTGCTTCATGCGGGGTGCTCGATGCTGGGGCTGAGAGCTGGGCTCGGGTTGAGGCGGAGCAGGGTGCTTCTATTTATGTTTATTTTAACTCTTGCGTTATTCAGTAATAACATTTACTGTGCAACCTTATTGTAATTTGTTACCCAAATTTTTACTTTAAATTAAAGTAATTTGTAGATTAAAGCATATTTATTAGAGTACATTATTATAGCATTTAAAAAGAGATCATCATAGATTGTAAATTTGGCAGCACTTTAAAATAAATTTGTTTTTGTTAAATAGTTATTGCATTAGGTAACATGAACTAACAATGGACAATATTTTAACCGAATTTATTAATCTTGGTTAATGTTAATTTATTAAAAAACAAGTGTTCATTGTTAGTTTATGTTAATTCATATTATATTAACTTATGTTAATATGAAAAAAAAAATATTAGTATAGGATGAAAGTAACATTAATCATGATTAATAAGTGCTGTAAAAGTATTGTTCACTGTTAATTCATGTTAACTAATGTAATTATCTAATGTTAACAAATACAACCTTATTGTATTGTTATTACATCCATATTCACATTTAAATCAGTATGCAACAATCCTCTCAAAACTAGCTAATAATGACTTTGGTCGAACTAAATTCCCTGACACATCTCTTGAACTTGTGAAGTTCACTCCAATGGTTTTTATCACAACTTCCAAATACTTTTCAAGTGTTGGCTTAGCTGCATAAAGAGCAATAGGATGCTCCCTTGCTCCCGTTTTAGTGAGTGACTTAACCTCCAGTCTCAACTGGTCTCAGAACAGTTCAAAATGCAACATATTTTCACCCAAACTCCATATAAAGCCTCTGAAAGCAACGGTTTTCAGCTTTTGGATGAACCCATTGATTTTCAATGTGATAATGCACAGTAAATATTGGATTTGTGAGGAAAAAATGCACTGAAGTACACATTAGTGTACATTGTGTTTAGCATCATGGCGATTCGTGATAACTTGCTCAAATTTTTAAAAATGACATATCAGATTAAATTAGAGACTCTACTAGATGTAGTTTTGTTGGTGTTTCTTCCAAAGACAAACTCTGCTGTGATCGATGCCATGTTGTCTTGTCACATGACTCTGTACGTTGAAAGTTAACCCTTTACTGACAGCACAGAGTCTCTTGAATTGAGATCAGTCAGTTTAAATTCATTTAAATTATGTGTTGCGTATATCGAAGCCAAAATAGTCCACACATGTATACATGGGGTTGCACAAGGTTAAGGAGTTTATTGCACTAACACAATACACTCTCTCTCTCTCTCTCTCTCTCTCTCTCTCTCTCTCTCTCTCTCTCTCTCTCTCTATCTCACACACACACACACACGCATATGCTTGGAATTGAGATCAGATAGCCCTTTCTTTTAACACTGATCAACATGGTTAGTATTGACTGATATAAGTCTGGTTCTGGCTGCTCCACAGTAATTACTTTATCTGGTTTCTCTCATTGGTTGTTTATTCTTCTTCTGTTAAAAGGAAATTTGAAGCAAGTGTCAGATTCTTCAATTGTGTGTTCATATTGTCTGTATTAACTGTATTAATGCAGGATGTGATGGTGGTAGGTGAGCCCACCCTGATGGGCGGAGAGTTTGGCGATGAGGATGAGCGTCTGATCACACGGCTGGAAAACACGCAATATGATGCCACCAACGGCCTCGACGATGATGACGACTTCACGAGCTCGCCAGCGCTTGGCAACAACAGCCCCTGGAACAGCAAGCCGCCCACAGGGCAGGACAGCAAGCCCGAGAGTACGGCCTCTCAGCCTTCACAGTAGGAGACAACACAACCAATGCTCCTATAAACCACCTGGGCGGCTCTTTCTCTCTGACCTCACTTTTTACCGTCAATGATGTAAATCCCATCTCATGGTGTTAATGATGTCATCCATTTTCACCAGAAACTGATGATTCCACTCCATATTTTGGGTGACACTTAAGAAAACTGACCAAACGCTGGCAGCAATATTTGCTCACTGGATCTTTTTTAAATAATCTAGCTAGGTTGAAAAGCAGCTAAAGAAATTAGACTCTTTGGTGGACTTGACTTTAGCAAAGCTAAATTCATTTAAAGAGCATTCTGCATTAAGAGGTGAGACCTGAATTTTCGACAACTTTAGCCCAAAAATAAAGGTAAAAACTACTGTCTGTCTTGCAGTTGACCACACATCTCCATATCGCTGAAAAGATCCTTGTGTTCGTTGTCCTCTCACTTGGGACTGGAACTGCAAAGGCATTCACTGAGACCAAACCCTGAACATTTGCGTTTTTATTGGAGATTTGTTTGGCTGTTGCCTTTTTCCCTCTGTTTTAAATTAAAGGCTGTTAAACAAACTGTATTAACAAAGACAGCTTTCGTCTTTGGCTTCCAAAGAAGAAACAAAAACATTTACAGATTGTTGTTTCATTCAAAACATTCCTATTTTATTTCTAAGTGAATATGTGTTATTTTATTAATTTGTGATTATTCTGTGTTCTCCTTGTACTGTACCATTGTGGTAAGGAGTTACTTTTTGATGGACAGGCACATATAAAAAGCATATTTGTCCAAATCTCGCCTCTCACCATGTAATGAGTTACATACTGGAATATGAAATGATTCTGCATGACATTTTGAAATCAGTAAGATGTTTTTTTATTTCCAGACATTTGAGACCATGTTGGGCTTTGGTTTTTGGTTTGAAAGCAGAGTAACCAGGGTTATGTGACTTCAGGTCCTCAGAACCTGATGGAAAAGGCAGCTGTTTAGATCAACTTGTAGTTTGCCATGTTTTTTTTTTGTCCTCAGGAATGAACACTGCATTATGAAATGAAACAGAAATGTTACAGAAAAATCAGGCCACACATTTTCATTTGATTAGCTTATCTTTTTGCTAGTTTTAACATTTATGAAAACAATATTTTTTAAACAAACAAAAAAATGCATTGCCCTTATTTTGCAACATAGTCAGTCAGTTTCATCCTTAGTTAAATAAACACTTAATTTTAAAAAAAATCCCTCTTGTTTTCATATATGATGAACTGGTATCTTAATTGATTCACAGGACTTGAAAAGTGTTTGAAAGTCCCTTTAAGAGTTTTAGTGCGCTTTAATGGATGGGGGATTGCGAAATTGATAATGAAGATGATAATGATGATGATGACAAACAGCCAAAACATTATTATTATTATTATTTTTCTGTACTTAATCATTACAAAATGTATTTACTGAACTTCATCTCAGTCTGATATTTCCAAAATTACCAACAAAATGAAAGACACACAATCTCAGTCACCCACTGTTTGAACCTTGTATTATTGGAACTCTGCACTGTTTGTAAAATATTTAGCAGAGTTGTTTTTGTGAGTCATATACAAAGTCTTGTGTGTATGCTTTGACATTTTGTGTGCCAATAAATTGTGCTTACGGAAATTTTTGCCTTGATTTTTCTGGCCCGTGTCCATTCATGCATAAATAAATACAAGACTTTTCTTGACAAAAGGCTTATTTATTGGTGTGTCCTAATTTTAGAAATACCACTGCAGAACATCTCTGTATCTGTAACCCATATAATGTGTTTTGTCACAAGACAATGAATCCACTGCACTTTCAATGGTATCAATGCGCCACCATGTGTTCAAAATTATGACACTTTACTAAGCGTTAAAGGAATTTTCCGGGTTCAATACAAGTTAAACTCAATCGACAGCATTTATGGCATAATATTGATTACCACAAAAATGTATCTTGACTTGCCCCTGCTTTGGTTCCAGTGAGGCACTTTCAATGGAAGTGAATGAGGGCCAATCCATAAACATTCAAACACCCACTGTTTCAAAGTATAGCCACAAGACGTAAACAATATGTATGTTAAAATGATTTTAGTGTGATACAATCACTGACTGTCCTTTTCTGTGTAAAGATATAGTCAATTACAACGTCGTTTTTGCCATGACGATGTCAACAAATTGTCGACGATGTAAACCCTAAAACGACTGTAAAAATGACTATTTAAACAACTTACAGCTAAAATAATACATGATTTTTAACAGAATAATGAATGTAAGTGCTTTTATAAAATAAGTTTCAAATTTGCACCTTTAAACCCTCTAAAAAATTGTCCACATTCACTTCAATTGTAAGTACCACACTGTAACTGTGATTTTTGCTTCTTTTTTTCTTTTTTCTTTTAAAGAAAAAGAGGAACTAGTAGAAATTAGTTTTTGTGGTAATCAACATTATTCCACACATTCTGTCGATTGAGCTTAACTTGTATTGAACCCGAAATATCTTTTAATTACCAAAGAGTGCACCTAAAGGTGACGTTTAGTGACAGTTTAAGCACAAATTGCTGGACACTCCTAATTTTTACCTGTTTGGATGATTCATATTTTACCGTATACACTTATAAATGACAGTGTTTTTTATCATTTTAAATAAATAAATCACATTGTAACGTAGTTCAATAGAAAGGAGGAAGCGAGAACCGGCTTGACAATATAAACAAGGTTTTAATAATAGACGTAAAACAAAGAACAAACACACATGATGGACACGTCCGTAAATGAACTCTCTCTTGTCGCACCACCGTCCACCATCGGCCTTTATCCCTCTTGGAGGCTTAATTAGCCTGATATGGGACCGGGTGTGTATCATCACAATCCGCCCTCCGCCCTGCCACACACATATTATTTATAATAAGAACTAAATGACCCACCTTAAAGATAATGCAGTTTATGTTAATATAATTTCTGTTATAATCTCTCTATACAATTTCTGCACACATTATTTATTGCATTCGTGTAATTCCTTGCGTTTGGTTTGTTTATCAATATCACGTGTGCGATGCGACGACGTCACGGCGAAGATGGCGGATTTGCTGGGGGTGTCAGATGAAAAAGACCCCGAAAACGATGACCACAGAGGGGTAAAATGTTCCCGGACTGGTGCTGCGAGGTCGAAGAAGGCAAATATATCTAGCTTGGCTGCGGACACGACGGAAACCCTGCGATTCTTCGAGAAACCCGATGTTAAAGACGAACAGCAGGAGCATTCAGGTGGGCTCGAGCATCTGTCACCTGACCTTCGCCCTCAGGTTCCAACGTGGCTTTAGTTTGCACGAGCTTTTACCAAAACGTTTGCCAATGTGTTTAATGTGTCCAAAACTAGTTTAAGGTTTTTAAAATGTTCTTTTAGTCAATAGCTTTAAAGACCTACCTGCTAAACAGCACATAATCCAGTATAATTATAGGCTATCAGTTGTGTTCAGTTTGTGAATAACAGTTTACAGAACCCAGATGTTCTTTCTTTCTTTCTTTCTTTCTTTCTTTCTTTCTTTCTTTCTTTCTCAATCAAATATAATAGCTGTAAATTTAAAACAAAGGCACAAACTTGCATAAAGGTGTTGGATACCCTGTCCTCCAGGTTGTCCTGGATGCTATATCATATCTTCTATAATTAGTAAATTCCCTCATCTAGACATCTTTACGGAGATTTTGCAGGACTTCTTGCCAGTTTTTTTTTAATAAATAACTGGCCTTTACAAGTATTAAAATCTCATAATTTTAAAACAGAAATACTGAAACCACAGTGGTTGATCACTATTTTTCAATGGTGACCTCAATATGTTGGATGTTTCTTTTCTCTTTCACACAGACATGGCTGAGTCTGATGAGCCGTCTTTGTTGAGGTTCATGTGTGCAGAGCTGACCAGGGGCTACTTCCTGGAACACAATGAAGCTAAGTACACTGAGCGGAGAGAGAGAGTGTACACGTGCATGAGGATCCCCAGAGAACTGGAAAGGGTAGGTCTCACACAATGCTCTTCTTCTTTCCGACTTTGAGCTGACAACTATAAGTACGCCATTTGTAGAGCAACCCAAACACAGCTACATTGGCTCAAACTTATTTTTGTCCAGCCAATGGTAGGAAGTGGGAGTGTTGATGTTTTTTTATTTTTTTTATATACATTTTTTTTTTTTTTCTTTTTTTTATGCAGTATGTTGAGGCCTGTGACACAGAAATTATACACATTGGCTTTAAAAAAAAAAAAAAAAGTCTTAACAAGAGTGTTGTAGGGTTTATTGCCACTAGATGGAGGCATTGGATTGTCCTTAAGTTGGCAAAGCATTGTTTTACTTTAGTATCTATCCATATATGCTTATTAAGATGGAAACTTTTCATAGTGTGAGTGAGTGTGTAAGTGTGTGTGTGTGTGTGAGTGTGTGTGTGTGAGTGTGTGTGTGTGAGTGTGAGTGTGTGTGTGTGTGTGTTACATGCACATAGCTAAAGAGCAGGATCACACACACATGCCCTGTAATGCACAAAAAAAATGCTTTGTTTTTTATAATGCTTAAATGATCTAACAAAAGTCTTAATTTTTTATTTAAAGAGGTCGTAAATTTGGGGGCAGAAAGACAGGACTCGTGAAATGACCTAATGTGATTATCAAACTTCAAAAGAATATGATTTAATTAAATAAATGCATGTGCTGCATCCTTCAAAGTGGATCAGTTCACAATCATTAGGCCCTATTGGAAATGTATGACAAACTATCAGTAAAGATCAACTGTTGATGATGTGTTGATGAAATATGACGATGTTTACTTTTAATTGTTTATATTGTAATATGTTGTAGATTATTGTAGGAGTGCACATTTTATTTCCCATATTTGTTTGAATGAGCAGCTGGAAGCGCTTTAATGTGCCTTTTAAATTGAAAAGTTCCACACTATGAATCAAATCAACCCCCCAACCATAAAGTGTATCTGAAATGTAATTCAATTTGGACTCTTGTAGCCTCTAGTAACACTTAAGCATTTGAGCACTGAAGACACAAGTATGGTGTGCTTCATAATGTGCCACACATTCTTAATTGGAGACAGGTCAGGACTGCAGACAGGCCAATTTAGCACCCACCTTACTTCTTGCACAGTAATGCGCTTGTAATCCATTGTAATCTGGGCATCCTGCTGGAAAATGCAGGGACGTCCCAGGAAAAGTGATTGGTGCTGGATGGCAGTATATGTTACTCCAACATTTGTACATATTGGTCTGCATTCAAGGTGTTCTCACAGATGTGTGCGTTACCCATGCCATGGGCTCTGACACACCCCTGGCCCATACTGACACTGGTGTTTAGACCTGACACTAATAATAGCTTGGATGGTCCTTTTTCTCTTTGGCCCAGAAAACGCACCATTTTTTGGGGAGGGGGGGTTTTCAAAAATAATTTGAAATGTGGACTCTTCAGACCAAAAAACACATTCTTCTTTCCATCGAAGATGAGACTGAGCCAGGAGAAGTCGACAGTGTTTCTAGACTGTGTTGATGTATGGCTTCTGCTTTGCATATTAGAGTCTTGACTTACATCTGTGGATGCAGTGGCGAGTGGTGTTGACTAACAAAGGTTTACTAAAGTAATCCCAAGCCCATGTTCATGATATCCATTACAGATGAATGTCATTTTTTAAGTCTGAGGGATCGGAGATCATGTGCATTCAGAAATGGTTTTCGTCTTGCCCTTTACGCACCGAGATTTGACAAGATTCCTTGAATCTTTAACTATTTTGTGCACTGTAGAGGGTGAAATGCCCAAAATCTTTTCAATTTCTCTTTGGGGAACATTGTTCTCAAAGTGCTGGATTATTTGCTGAAGTATCTGTTGGCAAATTGACAAGTCTTGAGTGATTTAAAAAAACATTTTTTATCTCGAATGACTAGGCTGTTTTTGGAGGCTCCTTTTACAGGTGCTGGTCATATAATTAGAATGTCATCAAAAAGTTGATTTTATTTCAGTAATTCCATTCAAAAAGTGAAACTTGTATAATGTATACATTCATTCCACACAGACTGATATATTTCAAGTGTTCATTCCTTTTAATTTTGATGATTATAACTGACAACTAATGAAAACCCCAAAATCAGTATCTCCGAAAATTAGAATATTGTGAAAAGGTTCAATATTGAAGACACCTGGTGCCACACTCTAATCAGCTAATTAAATCAAAACACCTGCAAAGGCCTTTAAATGGTCTCTC